>JAWWTY010000160.1:20497046-20675249 GCA_035222235.1 Margarornis squamiger
AGAAGAAGGTGGTCATTCTGACCAGGAGACCCCATCTCCCTGTACAGGGGGGCATGCCAAATCCAATCAGAAGAAGACGCCCCCTCCTCTCATTATACTAACAAGGTGGGACCCTAGGGACACATAAAAAGCATGATTTTGGGGGTGGGCGTGTGCCTTTTTGGACCTCTGTGGCCAGAGCACCCAGCACGTGCTGAAATAGAAACTTTCCTTTTGCTGAACTCTTATCTCACAGATATTTGTATCCTAACTAAATTGAATAAAAGAGATTTTTCTCACAAAACATTCAACCCAATTTAAGAAATTGAATGAATTTGGGTTAGACAATGGAGAATGAGTGACTGTCTAATACAAGACTCCTGTCTCTTGAGTTATGCATAAAAACTTAACTGAATCTTCCATTAAGCAGCATTGCTGATACACATGGTTCATTTCTTGCATTTTGTTAATCTGCAGACCTTGATAATGCCCATGAAATTCAGACTTCTCAGTATTTCTAGGAGGAAGTGAAAGGGCTCAAAATAAGGTACTTTTGTGTTTTTTTTTCTGAAATAAAAATATGCATGTCAGATTTTTTAAACTGCCATATGCTACTGAATCAGTCTGTTTCCATCTTCTTGATGGTGCATTTTGAAGTAGGAGTGACATTCATTTTTTAAAAATTTTTGTAGCTTGCTCTTTGATAAGGATATTTAGCCAGAAACTTCAACATACATAGTATTATTCTCATGTTAAGAATAAACCATAAAATTCTTCTTAACACTATTAATATTCAAATGCTAGAAGTCTCTCTTCATCTGTATCTTCTTGACCATTGAAAAGATACTTAAAAATGTACAACTCAATTAATCCTTACCTGTCGTAACTTTCAATACTTTTAAGCTAATGCTTTTAAAAAAATTAACTGTAGAATATACAGATAACGGTTTGGGGCAGATATGACTAAATATTTCCTGGCATTCCAGACTTATAAATAAGTATGTCCTGTAATTTTGATTTTTTTGTGTGGATGAGAAAAAGTGATTGAAAACTTGTGCAAGAGAGTTTTCAAGATCAAATGTGCTTGGCTGCACTGTGCAATATATGAGCTGGGCAATTAGCTGGAAGAAAATATTAATTCACATTTTCCATTAATTTGTAGACAGACTCATGTCTCCAGAATTTAACATTAGCATTATGAGATGCAAGTGATGCGTGGTGGAAGTTCAAACCATTTGATTGTAGTACACTTTTAACATTTTTTAAATGATCCTAAGGTAGTTTCATCCCTGTCTTGAATATAATCAGGCAGACAAAGAATTATTCCCATTTCAACAGTGCAGCAACTCTGGGGGAGACATGCACTTTCATGGTTTGAGGCACGAGAGAGAAAATATTCCCCTTTCAATAAAGTGTTTAATTGTTCTCTTCTTTCAGTTGAGAGGTAATGTATTGTTGGCAGCACACAATGTCTTTTTTTCTGCCAAGATCTATCACTTCTGGCTGTGGGTGGATTTGTAGGGTGTGGTTTCTCTGTGAACTGAGATTTCTCGATCAGCATTAGCTAAGATTGCCTTTAAATGAAGGAAAGTCTTCAGCAGATTTCCAGGACAGCTGCTGAAACTCTGCGTTTCCTGCCGCATCAACAGCTTTGGTGACCCACACCTACTCTTGTACTCATTCATTCCAGTACGTAAAAAGTCTTCTTTTTAGGAAGGTGCCCACTGACCTGGTGCTGGAGCATCACCATTGTGGTTACAGCTAAAATCCACATAGAGACAAAGTCAGTGACATGTTCCTGAAAAGTACTTAGTTTCAGGTTTTTGTGAATGCTTTGTCTGCTCTGCGTGCCTTATATCTTGGGTGGCCAGGTCCCAGCCAGTTGCCTATATCTGCCAGTGCGTAGTCTGTGATAAATATATTGGACAGGTACATTTTCACTGGACGGAAAGTAAGCCTAGCTGTAATCCTTCAGGCAAAAATTGAACCTTTTTGGAAATGTGTTTTGCATGTATCCCTTTTCATTTTGCAGAGTTTTCCTTAAAGCTCACATGGACCTTTCCCTAAGCAGAAAAAGAGCTCTGAGACTTTTCCACCATCTGCGGGAGCTCACTGCCCTGATATGGTGATTCACTGCAGGGCCACCGTCCAGCTTTGTGTGTAGGCTACTGACCCTGAAGGAAAATGCCAGAAAGCTCTGAGAATGCCTCTACCAAGAAAGTGGGATGCACCATCAAAGGGATTTGGCTTGCTGCCAGGTTTCCGAAGTGGATTTTACAGTGCTCTCTCTGTCTTCAGAGTTGGACATGTCTGTGAGTGAGGGCTGTTTGCATGCACAACTTCTCCATTGCCTGCCAGAGGCTGTTGTCCTTGTCTGGCATTTCCTTACCTGGCTGCAGATGTAGAAGCAAAGGCTCAACATAATACCATGTAATAGCGTGGAAAGTCTAAAATGGAAAGTCATGTCTGTGATTTTAATTGTGCAGTTCAGTGCTGCCTCTGGGCAGCACAGAAGGCAAACTTTGTCTTTCCTTTAGGTGTTGCTTCAGGCTCTTGCTCTTCAGGCTCACAAATGCAGTGTTAGCCAACACACAGATCTTAGTGCTGTTCTGCAAAGAACCAAATTACTTATTTAAACTCCTCTATACTCATAGAGCAAAACAGTGAAATAAAGGATAGCACTCCACAATCTTTAGAGATAAAATTAAAGGAAGAAAAAATACAGGCTTCTAAAATCTATACTGGAAGATGACCCTGTTGAGCCTATGTGCAGTATCGAACTGTGAAGTCTCTGGCTACTTGGTCCTTGCATCAGGAAGAGTGGTAGAGTATATCACAGGTCTCTGATGGCCTCTAAGCTTGTTTACTATAATATATAGCATTTGAGGAGAAAGAATGGAGGTCTGAATCCTTCCTTAAGAAATGGACTTGAATTTGTGAATTTTACTGTATTTTAGAGCAGATAGCTTCACTCCCCAAAATCACAAGATCAGATGTCCTGTGAACATATAATAAAACATTTTTCTTTTCATCTGAGAGTTCACAGTGCAGATATTTAAGACAGACAAAAGGGACTGAAATGGTGAGCACTGCTTGATAGATGGAGAAACTGTAGCACCAAGAAGTAATTTCCGGAGGGTCTTGTGGCAGCACAGCATCAGCAGGATGAACAGGACCTGTGTCTGCCCTAGTACCTGTTGCTCCTAAGCTACCAGGCAAGCACACAGTTTAGCAGTGGGCAAGAAATGGCTTTCTAGATTTAAATAATGGATTCCTTCTACTCAGGATTTGCAGTGAATTTCCCTACCTAGATCAGAAGCTGCATTGAAGGTGCACATAAAAACAACATACCTCGCGTCTGTGAAGTTTGGGATTTTTGTGTTGTGGATGGTCTCTAGCTGTTCAGGGGAAGCCATACTGAGCTGGTCTGGCATGCTTCCTCTCATTTCTTGTGTGGCTGCCTTTGTATAGCTATAGTTGTAATGTAAGTTTGAGTCTCCCAAAAATATTTCAATAGTGTCATGGTATTTTACTTTTTTTATTCTGAAGAGACCTGGATTTCTACTGCAGTCACTGTGAAGACAAGCTACTTCTGGTTTTGAACCTGTTTTGGTGCTAAAACTGCAGTGGAGGTCCGTGTTATGAAATCTAAGCTGGTTTTCCTTTCCATAATATTCAGATATAGTAGACATGATGTTCTGGTTGTGATGGTTGTGAATCATGGAGGAAATTTAAGCAAAAGCTTAGGAGTTTTTGAGCATTCTTCAGTGACAGTTCTGCTGGTCCACTGCAATCTGTGATTTCAAAGTAATGCTTGATCATGTATGCAGTCTGTAAAAGGCCTTTTCTGTGCTAAAACAACCTGTAAGACCCCTGGTTACACTGATCTTCTCTGCTGGGGATTGTATAATTTTCTCTTTTATTTTTTTTTTCCTTTGGTTCCTCCTTCCTTCTCCCCTGCTCCCAAACAAGCACATTCACATCTGCTGAGGGAGACTTGCTGCCTCTTTTTCTCCTTGACAGTTTGACAGGATGATGTGCCATGATGGGTAGCTTGCAGTGCTTCTAGACACCACATCCCAGTGCTGTTGACCTGGCAATATTTATTAACATTAAAATTTAATTTGAAAGTATTTTGAAGTAATGAAGTAGGAGGGGGAGTGCATTACAGTGCAGTTGCTTTCTTTTTTTTGTTTTCTTTTTCTTTTTTGTCTATTCAAGCCCTGTGTATTTGTCACAGTGGTTTCTTTCCTAAGTACTTCTATTTAAAATCAGTATTTATTAAAATATACCTGTGTGCCCAGTCCAACTTTCATATTATATATGTGAAAAAGCAAGAGAACATATACAAGGAGCAGTCTGTATGTGTACGCTCTCTGCCCTACAGTTATGGTATCCTGTAGAAAGAGGCTGTTTGGCTACAGCCTTGTTTTAATTTCATTTTTCAGTTTTCAGTTACACATTTCTGGAGTCTTCCTGACCACTGTTGTTACCTGATGGCGCCTATATTTCATCAAGTTTAGACAGGCAGTCTACCTGGACTTAGGCCCAGAGGAGCTGCCGTAACTGATGAACATGATCCCCTCTGCCTGGGAATTCAAGACTTATAGTACCATGATTCCCAAGGGAATTGAAACAAAACTATGTTCAGACCTCACCTCTTTTTTTATTTTCTTTGTTGTTTTTATGTAGTGTTGCCTTGTACTGATAGGTAGCATACCTAACCCCAAGTGAAGTCTGGTATTAGTTTGTTGATGATTAGGAGAAAAGATTCTTTTTAACCTAGGCTGAAAACAGAAGCAGCGAAGAATAGAGCACAAGCAGAGAGAGAAGTTGCTGTGACATCTCTTTGATTACTGCTTACAAATAAAGTGACAAGTTGCTAAACAAAATAACAAAAAATATTGCAGCATTAGTGTTATCCTGTTGGGTGTTTTCTTATGGAGTCATCATTTTTAGGCTACCAGAGTTTAGTGGATAGGATTGCTTATTTTAATTTTGTTCCTGCATGTTGCTTTTAAATCTGTTTCATTCAGTTGGAAAAGCTGCATTATATGAAGATTGTATATTATTTTAGCTGTAGAATATTATGATAGTGGATTTTTTTTTATGTAGAAAATGTTTTTAGAATTTTTTATGATTGCAAAATGAATGTTAGTGTTCAATGTAATTAAATTTAATTGCATTTCCTGTATGATTTATTTTTAGTTTGCTCTTGTATGCTTTTATTTTCATTGGGAGTTGGAAATTTGACGTATTTTTTAAAAAAGTATGGTGTTGGCAGTCAGACACAAGCCCACTTTAAATCAATGAAATAATTAGCCTAAAATTCTGCTAAATGTGGGGAACTTGTTTCTGCTTAAGAAACAGGAGTTGTTTCTGAAGTTGTTTTTGGATTGTGTGACCTTGTAAGTTTGTTTATTTGTAAGCAGAAAAAATTTAGATGGGGAGGAGTAATTAAAAGCTACTTCTTTCTTATACTAGCTTTTATATCTAGATCGACTGGGCAGGCTGGCAGAACTCTTTGAGCTACATACATTTTTGCTGTTCATTTCTCTTTTACTGCTTGTGTTTGCTTACCTGACATGTTATAACGTTACATGTAGAGAGACTTTTTTTCTTTGATATCTTCAGAAAAAGTGGGTTTTGTTTTTCTGTTATTGTAACAGTTTGTCTGACTAACTTATTTTTTTAAACATGAGCTGTTTACCCAGGGAGGAACTACAGTGGCCAGAGAACTTGTAGAACTCTGGGTTCATGTACATGAAAACTGAACAGATAAGGATTCTCAGATCTATTTATTAAATGTAATGACTAATAAACATCTGAAATAAAGATGGTGTTACTAAAAAATTCATTATTCTTTTTCAGTGTGTAAGGGAATATAAGGCACAGTATAGATATTGTATTGTTCACACCTTCCGTGTTTCTTGAGTGCTCCAGCTCTGACATTCCTGGTATTTCTGAGGTGGTTTTTTTTAAATTTAAAAAGGCTTTAAAAAAAAATCCTATGAGATCTTTTTAAATGTCAAAAATTTAAAAGTACAATCATGCAGTGTAATAACATTAAGATTTTTTTTCCAGCCACCAGCAAGGGAGAGAGTTACTGTTCTTTATAGACAAAAATTCATTATAAGTTTTTGGTAGAGAACACCAGAGTAGTGAAGCTGTCTTCTTGAATTGTGGCAGTAACTGGAGGCTGCAGACTTCACATTTCTGTTGTGTGGATTGTAGGAATCTCCTGTACTGAAGTCTGTGCAGCAGTTAGAAATAAATAGGGAGAGAGGCAAAGGCTTCTCCCCGGGCAGAGGCTTTCTCAGCTCACTGCTTGGTGGTGAACCAGTTTGAGAATCTATGTTGTGGGGCTCACTTTGGGGTCTCGTGGATTTTCTGCTTCCTGGGGCTGGTGATCCTGGAGGGAGCTAGCAGTCCTTGGGAACTTACCGCCTTTGGAAAAGGGAGTCTCTCCAGGTAGCCTGCCACTGTCCTTGCAGTAAAACAAGTTCTACAGCTGTGTGGCTGAGGAGAAGGTATGACCTCAACACAGAGTGGGGTTCAGGCCCTTCGTGGGACTAGGAGACAGGAAATAGGGATATCTGGGACTGATAGTGTACATGGCTTTGGATGAGTCGTTGAACTTTCTGTGTCTTTCTCCACCTACAATGCAGATATTTATCTACCTTGCAGGTGCATTGGTTGAGATTAATGAGTTGTTTGTAAAGCACTTTGAAGATGAAAAGCACTATAAAAATGCTAAGTATTATTATGTATGAGCTCTTGAGTGCATAATGGCTGTTTGCTTGTCAGTATTTAAAGCAATTTATAAAACACTAAGTATGAAAGGCACTGTATGAAGTCAAGTTCTAGTTTCCATTTAAGAAAAGTCACTCATATTTTGTGTTCAGCAGTTCACGTCACACCACTGGCCTTCGCTGTTATCTAGAGTGAGAACAGACTCTAGAAGATCTTTCAAAAGGAACGGTTTCAAAACATTAAAATTGTGTTGTTTTATAATAAGGGTTTCTTCTCAGTTGGTCATTTCTTACCTCCTTTATATGACTTGGGTTTTGATTGCCAAATTCCCAGGTTTTCTGCCTTTTTCTGTTTTGCCAAATTCTTTTTCTGATCCTTGCACTTTTGTCTGAACTGCTGTAACTTTTCTGTCCCCGACCTTTACATCTGTCTCTGCAGTTGCCATCAAAGCTCATGTTCTTTGTGCTGCTTCTGCTCAGTGGCTCTTTCCACATTGCACAGATTTCCTTACCCCTTCACCTACCCATCCCTCGCTTTGGGGCTTCCCCTGCACTCCGGCCCTGAGGAATCTCCTGCCCCAGGTGCTCACTGCCAGCCAGTGCTGCACAGTATGGTGCTCTTCTTCAGGATGCTTCTCCAAAAATGTCAGAGTGAACTGCCTGTCAGACAGGCAAAAACATCCACAGAAGGGGCAAAGCTGCTCTGTGCTTGAGAACAGACTTCCTTGCCTGTGACCTGTTGGTTCACTGTTCTTTAGGCTTTTTAAGCATAGGTTTTTCTAGGCATCTTTCAGGGGCAATGTGGACTACCATGTAGGAAGCTGAAACAAACTGATAATGAACTTGCTTTCTAAATAAAAGTCTTGCTATCAAATTCCCAGTGTTTGTTCAATCACAAATTGAAAAGCAAGTGCATATTGTTTGTTATTGTAATCTGTCTAGCTTGGATAATTTAATATTGACTTTATCCACATCTTGGTTTGCTGCATTGGGTTAGAGATGTGACAGAAAACAAATACCCCATCATTAATAGATTCACATTCCTATATAATTCCTTAAGTGCAGTCTTCTTCGCTTGATAGGGTGTGTTGTGTAACCAGAACAGTGCATGGTTTAATTGTAGGATTAAAATGTGAGAGAATATGCATGAGAATTTGTATACCACAGGCTAAGGTCTTATAGTTTATTGGATGCAGTTCAGGAAGGAAAATATAGTATAGGGCTATGTTTAGTCTTATGAAAAGTGTCAGAATTCTCTATTTTGTCATAGTTATTGGATTTTATTGCTATGTTTTTAAAAGGATCTAGGAGAAATGATTTAAGGTAACATTTACCAACTGAACTGTTTGTTGGTAAAGGGACTTATCCATATGATAACTGGCTGTTCCTTGGAGGACAGAAGAGGTTTGAATTATTTTTTTTTTAATTCCCTCAATATACTTTATATTGAAAACATTATTTTAGTGGAAAATGCTGAAAATGTTTTATGACATAGAAACAAAGTACGGAAAGTTTGTTTGTTTTCCTTTTAGAGATGTTGTCCTTTCTAAATCAGTAGCGGTCTTTCCCTATACTTCTTAATTTCTGAACAAAAAAGAAAATGTTGGAAACCAAATCAACAAACTGCCCTGCTGCATGGAAGCCTTAGAAAGGAGAATAAAGGGCTCTTCAAAGCTCCTTGGAGGTCTTTTGGCAGACATGCTCTGTATCGTGCAGCCTGAGAAAACTTTCATGAGTGTTTTTGAAAGTCACACTGTTCTCTTTGGAGTTTAGATTGCAAATAGCCAGCCACTCTAACCAGCTGTGTGAAGTCTCCAGCTTTCACATTTGAAAGACGTTTGCTTCCAGGTATTCATTGTTAAAACCTGTTTAAAGCTATTTAAATCAGTTTTAGATCAAGCTCATTTCGAACCATGAAGGACTGTTGCAGTAACAAACACGATCTGAATTTATACATTAATGCTTAGAGCATATCAGATGCTCTCTGAAGAAATGCATATACTTCTCAGATTGTTTCCTGTTTTCTTGTACATAAACTTAAATTAGATTCTGCCCTATATATTTTTTTAATTATGAAAGTCAATGGATGTGGTGTAACATTGAAAGAAAATGGCAAAGAAATTGTTTGTTTCTCACATAAATTCCAGTTGTTCAGTCTCAGATTTTCTGACAGACACGGATAAAGATGGAGGTGGACAAAAGCAACAATGAGCTCCTAGCTTCCTTCAGAGTAAAAGGGGCATGCTTTATATAATCAATGGTGCAGTCACTGCAGATCTGCTTACATGCTGCTTGAGTTCTCAGCTCTTGAGCGTGCTTGTAAATTCATCTGGAGTTTGTTGAGGTCCTTCACCACTGGACCCACTGGATACTCATCTTACAAAGACATCCTGATTTAACACTGACAGGAAGTGTTCCCCATACTGTTTTGTGCAGATCTGAGCATCAAGTCGCACTTGTGCATTGTAGATGAATGAGTAGGTGGTGACAAGGGTTAATGTCCTTGCCATGTGCTTTCTTGAACTAACACCTGGCAGGTGACTAGGCAGCTCTCACCTCTCCAGTCTACTTCTGGTTGTTCTGCACTGATTATTAACATGCTTCCTGTGAGTCATGGCAGAAATGGGCGTTCTTTAAAGAAATAAATAAGGTAGTGGGATTTGTCTGGGTTTATAAAGATTTATTTATGCTCTGGCACACTTTGCTAAATCAGCAGAAGTTCGCCTCATGAGAAGATTTCACTTCTGGAAAAGTTTAAATGAGTTTCTCAAAAAGATCAAGTTGTACCAGCAAGAATTATTTTGCTGGTATAGCTCTGTCCCATCAGCTTTCTGAGCAGTATCATTATATTGTCTAAGAGTTTTGGATTGTAGAATACTCTCCTTAACTAATACATGTTTTGTGGTAAAAATTTAATTGCAGAGCAATGCAAAGATTGCAGAAGTGGCTGTTTCTAAAATCTGCTTGATAAAGACAGTCTTGTTTTGTTCATTTGGAGTCTGTTTTGTCCAAATAACTCTTTTGTAAAAGCTGCTTCACAAAACCAGGTATAGAATAAAGTGGTTGCAGGACAAACTTTGGCAGGTTTTGCTGCAACAGTATCCCTGTTTGTGGGAACCAGATGGGGGTTGCAAATGGATTGGTGGTGGGATTTGGCATCTGGAAATTCAGCCAGATGAAAATAATCTGCTGGGGTAAAGGCACTCTCCTGTGCACTCTGGTGTCACAAGTGGTGATGATGGCCTACGAACCACTGCAAGGCAGGGCATGGCCACATCGCTTCTGATGACTGTGCTGTTGCCAGGGGAGCAGCCAGGTCAGAATCAACTTTGCTGTAGCTATTTGCTTACCGAATGCAAATCAGGACCCTTGACATTCATAAAGTTGTGGCCAGGGCTGTAAATTCAAATTCACAGTCATGTCACTTTTCAGTAGGCCATACAGATGGATTGAAGTAGACTTCACATTTTCTATGATAAAATTAGGCAGGGGGATTCTTAGCTCATAATTGACGGAATTCACTGATTTGGGGATGACTTTAGAGTCAAAAGGATTTGAGACCTCCTCCTGTATGTGACTCAGCTATGATTTTGTCAATACATATAACTTCTGTGACCATGTCTTTCATACATTTCAGCACCAAAGCTTCTCCCTCAGAATTTAATCAGGTGTTGAGCCAAAGTCGTCCAAGAGTCAGACCAAAGATACAAAGTTGAACAAAGAAGTTGCCTGGTTGTGTGGCCAGGCTTCTGCAGAAAGTTGTGGGAACACCAGCACTCCCTCCAGACTTGAGGAATTTGCACTCTCTGTGCAACTTTATTTTATAATTCTCAGAATAATTTATAGTGCATCATGAATCACACCTGGGTAGAGGTTTAATGAACAACTTCACTGACCTGATTTTTTAATTAGAAAAATAAGCACCAGTGAAATTGAGACATCAGTGTGTCCCCACCCAGGTCTGCAGTTCAGTAAAGCACAGTAACGGTGGGTCTGCACTCTCGGTGCATTATCAGGGGCTGCCAGGATCACTGCCACTTCTTAATAGCACTGATGTGTACTGCTTGCCACATCCATGGCTTTACTACTAGCCTGTTTTTCAGTTGTTTTTTTCAGTCCTCCCCATGAGGAATGCACTGTGTGCCCATGCCTTGTGTGACACACAGCTATACACTCTTCTAGTCAGGTTAAATTTTACTTAGAGTAAAAAATTGCCCCTTTTTTGTATCAAATTTAATAGGATGCCTTAGCAAAACTTTCTTTTTATGCAATGAATATCTTTACAAATTTTGTCTCTTGTGTCAGGTTCACCTCTGGAGCTCTTTCTATCTAACCAAAGCACCAAATAAGTAAGTACATACATATGTACTTGAGATGCGTTCTTACCGAAACTTTTGATCACTTGCAAGCAGCTGGCTCCTGCCAGAGCAACTGGGAGATCCAGCTTTGGATCCAGCTGTGGGTTGCTGCCCATGCCAATCTGTCTCTCCAGTGCACAATACTGTTACAAATTTGTGTATTTAAACCACAAACCTGTAACAACAACAACAAAAGAGAATTGAGGTGGATGTTTGACAAATCATGCAAGACAATCTGAAAGTTCTCAGTTGAGTTTGCAAATTAGTAATTGATTAAGTGGATGTCCCCATAGAGAATTTTGTAGATTACTGCACAGCTTTTCAGGCAAGGAAGCTAAGCCTGCTCTGAAGAAGTGTCTGTCATGTTTAGCTAGTTAGATTATCTTCATCTTGTGAAAAGAAAAACATTTATTTCTTCTTATAGATTTACTATCTGTGCAGAAAAGAACTGCGTAAACCCCTTTCAGTCTAGAAAAAGGAGTTGGAGACCTAATTTCTTGCAAAGACCTTTTGCTTACTGTATCTGTCTTATAAAATCACAGTGGAATAGTCCAGTAAACTGTACAGAGTGAGTGAATAGCCTAGTGAAGATAATTTAGAAATGAAGTATTCTTTTTTTTTTTTTTTAAGTTGGCCTGAGTGTAGAGTGGCTGTCATGGGCCTTGCCATACCCATCCTTGGAGCACTGTCTGCAGTAGGCAGGTGTCCTGTGGGTGACTGATATCTGTACAGTGTCCATCAGGAGAAGTGACAGGGAACAAGGTCAAGATTTGGAGGTAAGAGGCACTGCCTAAAGTACAACTGGACTGCATCATCTCTCTAGGAATTAAGTAGCTGCTGTTATTTGCGATTTCTTCTTTTTGTTTCAATGAGTGCTTCTTGCAGTTTCTCCAGGAAATCTCCCCTAGTAGTAACTGGGGTGTTGGCCGTGGTGTATTGGGCAGTGGAGAAAACCAGAGGTCTTTCCTTACTGCTTAGGACTCCCAGCTAACTCTTGGGATCTAGAGGTGATGTTTTCTCACTGGAAAGCAAAGGGCCAGAGGGGCAGGGCTGGAGCCAGTCCCAAAGATGTGTTGTAGAAACTTGCAGATGTTGAATGTCAGTTGTCTTAATTCCTCCTGATGTACATCACAAGGGACAAGGCACAGGGCAAATGAGTGTGCCAGATATATTGACCTGCACATGGGTTGTCCCACCATGAAATATGCTACTTGTGTTCCTGACACCTAGGAAAGGTCATGGCAAAGATTGAACCTTATGCATCATAGTGGTAATTGTTTAGTTTAGTGTAAATTAGCCACCAGGTCAGTGCCCACAGGTGCCTTAGTTCTGCACTGATGAGTTACTGCATCCAGTTAAGGTGCTTGTTATACCCAGCTGTACATTATGTACTGGTGAAACACTTGTCCAAGGGCATGAGTGTTGCACGTTAAGTCTTGTGAGGTCTGAAAAGTTGGAAAGCTCCTACTTTGCCATATGTTGATTAGTTTACTTTAAAAGCTGAAGTTCAGTTCCTACCCCCCTTCACTTACATGTACGGATTGGAAGAGAAAACATGGTGAAGGCGGTCACAGAAAATCAGTGGCCAGTGCCCAAGCCATATTGTTGATTTTCATATCTCAAAGTGAGTAATTTTGGATTGTGTTGGCAAATAAATGGTGGCAAGTGAGTGGCCAGTATAGTTTCTGGAAAAGAGATATTATGTGTGCTGTATTACTGACACCTATTCAGCAAACAAGAGCTGTTTTCAGTGGTTTAAGTTTCAATGGTTTAAGTTTGTTACTAGAAGAGAGACTGAAGTATCTATAGCTGTATTGATATAACTGTGATATAAGGATGGCTGTGGAGAGTGGTTGCTTGGTAAAGCTTAACCATCCATCACTGGACGTCCAGCAGTGATAAGGGAGGAGGTAAGGAGTCCCACCACCTGGCTGCCTGTTGTCTCACAGCCCATTCATCCCATCTCCAAGAAGCTTGGACCTCCCCTGTGTTGTCCAACAGGTTCTGCCCTGTGGTATGAGCAGTGTGGGGTTTCCCACACAAGCTCTGTCAACCCTGTCACACCATAATACAAGAAGATGTGTCATCTCTGCCTTTACAGGGATTTTGTGTCATGGCAGTACTTTGGTGTTTGAGACAATTTTGATGGCTTCTTTTTTTATCTGAACAATATATTTTTTCAATAAATGAGTCTGAATGTTTGGTACACAACAATCCTGTTACTTTCTGCTTCTTTTACACTCATGTTCTTTTCCTTTCTCATTTATTAGAACAGTTTCCCTTTCTACAGAAGGACTACATTATTTATAAATTGTGATTTTATTTGCAATATGCCATATATGAAATGGGCTGTAGAGGGTAGTTACATGGCTTGAAAATAGAACCCTTAATTTTGATGTGTTTTATAAACAATTGGCAATAAATGGCCTCATCCTGTGTCCTTTGACTTTGGTGGGAGTTTTCTGACAAGTGTGTTTGCGCAAGAACAGCCTGGCTGCCAGCGCAGCGTCAGTGGGCAGCACGCCTTTGTATTCAGCACAGTTGTGTGTCTCCGTGCCAAGAACGAATTTTGCTGATTCAAATTTGCTCAGTTTGTCAACACACAGCTCCCACTGAACTTTGCAGGACAAGAATCATTCTTGGCACGGGGCCGTGGCAGCCCAGGGAGCGCTGCCCACTGCCGGCACCAGCTGTGGCAGGAGCTGCGCACTGGTGAGAGGAGCAGCACCCAGCCTTGGCTCCCCAGTTTCTGAGGCTCCCGTCTCCTCTAGCATGTGTTTGCTTTTGTTGGAGTAGTGGGAAGAGTCAGTGATAAAAAAAGATTTCCTAGGTTAGTTTTCAAGGTTCTTTTTCTTCTGTCTGTGGCTGTCTGGATGATTAATGTGAATAGGAAAATACTGTTGACCCATTTAAATCATGTTAGACAACATCCATTGCTCATCTACATAATGAAATACACACTGAACATTACAGCCTAAGTATATGAGCCAGTGAACTACAAAAATAATATTTTACTCATTTAGATTATGAGGTAAAATATAGGACATTAGTACTAATCATAGTATTAAATTTTAAGCCATGCAAATTGTAATTGTTAGTGATAAAGAACTATAAGTTGAAAAGGCTATTAACATTTCAGCTTTAACAGTTAATTTGAGTAATTTTTTTTGCTAGTGTGCAGCAGTAAAAGAGTCTATATGCAAAACATTTAATAGTAAGTGCAAAAGTGTTTGTTTTATACTGTTATTTAATTTCAGTCATTAAAGAAATGTTAGAAAATAATTTGCAATATTAAAATATATTAACGTATATTACAGAAACTAAACTGCAATCTTTACTTGGGTGAAATCAAATATAAAAGACAAATTATTAGTAACTAAAAGACAAAATAATTTTAAGCATTTATTTGAGTACCAAAGCAAAAACCAAAGCCTTTAAAAGTATGGATTTTGTCAAATAGAAACATAATTGTCAGCATTTTAAAGTAAATACAAATTTTAAAGTACAGAATTTAGTCTGACAGGTTTCTATGGTTACCTACCTTTCCAGTAGTTTGGTGAGATGTGTAAATCAGCCTGTGAGTCACCAGTAATTATTTGGTTTTTTGTTTGTTATAGTTGTAATTCTGTGTTCAGTTTGAATTTAATACAGTTCACACCACATGCTTTGGTTTATGTATATTTTAGTGTGTGTGATTGACAGTGATTGAGCATTTCTTATGGAGTGCTTGGTTTTTTTGTCATAAGTGATGTATGTTGGTACTTCTGAAAATGTAAACAACTTCTTCCTGTATCACTGTTTGATAAACAGGAACTTTTATCGAAGAAAGAGGTCTTTGTAAATGTTAAGCAAGAAGATAAGTGAAAGATATTTTAAAAACATTTAAAACAGCTCCCAAACATTATACTCTTCCAAATTTGATCTATAATTCTGTCATTATAATTCATTCAGTGACCCAAATGTCACTTATTTATGAATAAGCTTCCAAGTTACACATTAATAGCACATACAAATGACTGGCAGGTTTAAAAATAAATGTTTTAATCAGGATGCTACAAGTTGTCTGCAGCAAGCTCTTGATTGGAACATTTTCCTTGTGCGGAGCATCTTCTTGGAAAAAAAAAATGAGCTTATTTCCACTACCACCACAGTGGTTTAGTAGAAACAGCTGTAAACTCTTACACCTCTCTGCTCATTTATTTTGAAATTTGGGTTAGAGGATGTAATTCCCTAACCTGAATGCTTGTCAGTCTAGCAAAGGACACATACATGTTTTCTCAGTAAAAACTATCCTAATGTAACTCATGGTTTCATGTGAAAATAGGACAATACAAAGCAATTAACGATTTCTAACACAAAGCAAGAAACACTGCTAGCTGTCATTTTTACCAAATGAGTAGTGATGTGATCTTAATTAGTCAAGTTATTCACCCAGAGTTGCTAGCCATGTGCACTTTTTTTTTTCCTTAATTTGGGAGTAGGACTGGCTTATGATTCAGAAAGTGTCTTTGTGTCCTTAGAGGTTTGGCTGCAGGTGTATTGAAAATATTTACTGCAATGGGTCTTGTATTTTGTACAGGAAAAAGACTGACTGCCCGTTCTCTTCCCATGTTTCAAGCTATGCAGAAAATCCTGTTACAATGTTCAGGAGCATTCTTAAATTTTCTATGCAAATATTACTCTTATTTCAGTAGTGTTGCTCACTCACTGAAAGGTTTCTGTGGGAAACATTTTTTTTTGTGGTGATCCAGACATATTTTTTCCATTTCTGGTGGAAATGTAAGAGGTTAAAATAGGATTCATTTTTAACATTTAATATTGATTCAGGCATGTATGTAGGACATAAACATGCCAGTTGAAAAACAGTTGTTTCACAGAGCACCTGAAAAGATTTTATCCCAGTAGGATTCAATGAATGTTGGAGCTGTGGGTGGGTGCATATAAACAACAAGGTTTGGTATTGTGCTGTGTGTAAGGACTATTTGAATAGCTTATTATTTTAATCTGAAACAACTGCTATTATTTAAACTGAGTAACTTGTTCCAATAGTTGTTACTTCCCTAAAAAATCAAAATAATGAATGGAATAACCAATCTTTCAAGCAAAAGTAATTTCTCTGATCTTTTAAAAAACCTAAAGATAGATAGAAAGTCGTTGAAAAATGTATTTAAATATGCAAGCCTGAACAGTTATGTTTCTCATTCTAATTTATTCACTTTATGATAAATTAATTTACTCAATATAGGAATGCGGTAACATAAGAGGAATGTTTCTTCTGCTAGTCACAGAAGTTGATATTTGCCAGATGCTGTGATCTGGAGCCTAAATTCCCTTGATATCAACTGTGATTGAAACTCTTAATATTGCTTTGTCCAGCTTTTGTACTGGACTTGTTCCATTTTGCTGTGATACTGCTTTAGACAACACTGTCTTTTTATTTTCCACTAGTGTTTTTCTATCGTAGAAAGAAAATGTAGTAGAAATAACACTAGGATGGAAGGCTCTGTTGAAGAATAGAGCAGTGCAGTGCCCTGTTCCCAAAGTTAAGCCTGTACAGCCCGAGCCTGTTTTCTGTAACAGGCAATTCATTTTCTTTGGTATATTAATGAATATCATTCAGATACAGTTAGATTGCATTCTTCATTCTTTAAATCCTGTAATAAAATGGGAAAGTACTGTTTAATGATGCCAAAATTTTACTCCATCCATTTATTGCTTATGCTGCCTTGGTGTGACTCTGTGTGTGTGTGTGTATATATATAAAATATATACAGAACTACTCAGTTGGTCAGAGGAGATTTTAAGGATATTGTATTAATTTTTCCTTTTCTTCTTGTTTGTTAAAGTTGCACTGTCAGTTGCTGCTGATAAAAGGTGGCACCAAGCCAGCTTCCTGAACGAGCTATGAGGAGGGTCATGGCTTGTCATGACCTGGGCACTGGTACTTGAATGTTGTTATTATTGGGATGAAGTACCCTTAGGCTGTCATCCTTCCTGTAAATAGAAGAGGTTCTGATTCTCTGTGGTTTCCCAGTTTACCAACTTGTAGAACAGCTATTTTGTTGGCCCTAAGTTTGACTGAATAATGAATTAGAAGCACGGAACTATTCCAGAAGGCACTGATTCATCATTTTAGTCTGTTAGTCTAGACTAAATCATAATAAGTAAAGAATCTGTTTCCATATGGTTTATAAATTTACGCCAAATTTAAAAACTCATTTGTATTGGCATACAGCAAAACAAATTGCCCAGTTTCGCTCTGCATGAAGTAAGGGCAGAACTGTAATTAGCAGGGAGCAGAACTGAGGGCCAAAACTGACTTTTTTTCAGTGACGTGGCGGAGTCCCAGTGATGTTGGCAGTGGGGCTGACTCTGCTCCCTTGGAGTTGGTTGGCATTTGACTGTTCCTTTGCTTTATTGCCTCTTAGGAGAGTAACAAGAACAGCAATTCTGTTAATGCCTTTATTAACTAAACAAATCCTGTCATTAATTTTCAGATAATTTAAATAATTAAATGAAACTATCCCAATTAGAATATAATGTTTGCAAGATACTGGTCTATGTTTCAGTTTATCAGGGTAGAGTCATAAGCATGCTATTGTTGATGTTTTCACCAATGTGTTGCTGTTGTAACTGAAGTCACATCTATCCTGATGAATATTTCATTTCCCCAATCATGCTATTAAAAACAGAGTGTTTTTACCCTTTCATTTCTGTTTTCTCTTTTCCAGTACCATCATGACAGCTGTGACTGCGTCCTGTTTACAAATTGCTGCTAGTCACTTTTTCAGTAGTCCTTATGGGTTTTGCTTTCCCCTAATGCATCCAATTAGGAGGAAATACTTCTCACAAGCATGGACTTGCTCTTCTTGTAATGACATAGTTCTGCAATCCAGGAAACAGTGCTGCATGGTGTCCATGTCCACGATTTCCTGATGTGGGAAAAACGTGTGGAGAGCATCTGGAGAGGAGGAGACCCCCTTTACCAGCTTGTTTCCTGTAAGCGAAATTGGAAGACCTTGTCTGTGCAAATAGATTTCAAAATAGAGTCTGCCCTTTGACTGTCTCCATAATTACACAGCGCTCTCTGTATTTTATTTGGCTGCCAGAGCAGTTAACCCCTGGAAGTAAGGGGCTGATGATGGCGTGACCAGCACGGGTATGCAGACATGACCATGTGAATACGCTCTTGTTTGGAGAAGCCTGTCGTTAAGACCTCATTACAATATACTTTTACCAAATTTGAAAATTATTATGTGTTGGATTATGTTGATTAAGATATGTTATATCCTTAGTGTACAGAAAATGTGGAGGTATTAGTTGCAAAAAAGGGAAAAAAAGAGAAACCAAAAAAAAGTTCTTTTGTGGCTTTGATGTAATCAACATCTGTCAACAGAATGAATTTGCTTTTGTTTAATTTCAAGGGCTCTTGTCCTTCTACTTTGCCCAATCAGTTTCAACTTTTGCCTCAGGCATTTCCCTATGTTGTTCTTGGGGTTTTTTCCTTTTTTTTTTTTTTTTACTTTTTTAGCAAATGCACAGGTTATTGCTTGTGAAATGTGAGCTGCTCTTCTGCTACACAGAGCTGGAAAGAACCTTTAATCTTTCCCATCCTATTTTTGAAGCTTGGGCATACCTTTGCAACAGGGGATTACAAAGTCAGTGTTTTATTAGACAGTTAGAATTACAATTACAAGGAAAGGTCTTTCAAACCACAGCCATTATTTTGGATTGAAAAATAGGAA
Organism: Margarornis squamiger; assembly: GCA_035222235.1. Taxonomy (NCBI): domain Eukaryota; kingdom Metazoa; phylum Chordata; class Aves; order Passeriformes; family Furnariidae; genus Margarornis; species Margarornis squamiger. The sequence goes on from JAWWTY010000160.1 coordinate 20,515,881, forward strand.
CACCTGGTAATTAGCAGTAAAACGCCATATATTCTTACCTAGTTGCATTGGCTGGATTCCACATATTGTTACCCACAGTGATTTTTAGCACCTCACTTTAAAATTTTACTCCTCTGAAGTTTCAGCAAAATGATTATTTGCACAAGAAGATAAATTAAGATGAAATATTCAAATTACTTGACAAGTCAAATTAAAGATCTCTAGTGTTTTACCTCCAAGTGAGTATATACAAAGAGAATCTTCAGAGTCATTCTTTTTTTTCCATTTAAAAAAAATTATTAAATCACATATTTTGAAAAGAGTTGTCAGAACAATGCTTTTGATGTTGTTAACTTTATCAAGAGCAAATTGATTTTATTTCCTGAATGACTTGGATGTTAATTCTTGAAATCCTAAATAATTTTGGTACTGTGCTCCTGTTAATACTATGACAAAATTATTTTAAAATGCATTTATTTTTTTTTGGTCTCTTTTAAGATGTACTCTTGCATTTATTGTAGCTTAGAACTATCATGAAGTTTTTCCATTGGTAATGTTTTTGCTAGTTGCTTGGAAAATTGAAATATTTTATAAATAAATGCTAAAAATATGGTTGCTAACAACCAGATTTGATGAATCATGTATATGAACAGTTTTTTGCATGGCTACCCCACGTCTCATTCATTGAAATCATAGCTTGATAAATTGCTGTAACTGTTAAACAAGAAGCATTAGAAAAGGGCTTATGTGAGAGTTCATTTCCAACATCTCCTGTTAAAAATACTTCTTGACCAGAGGAAAATCACATTTAAATTACTAAAATCAACTTAATTAAGGGTCATTAATAGAGGTACACATAAAAAACTCTCCACTCTATGAGTGAAATGGGAGCATTTCATTATATAGTGTAGCATGCGTGAACAGATAACAATTAAAATAGCCCTAGAGTAAAAGGCTAATAAATATAGGGCACATTGTGCTGCAAAATCAGTCACTTAAAAATACTCCCACCCATCATAATTCTTGAATGCCGTATTCAGCCCCTCTGACTGGCTCATTTAAAAGGAAAAAAATGTGATTTCCACACAAGATAAATTAATCTGCTAATTCACAAGAGCCCACAGTGCACGTTTACATTATTAATACAAATAAAGGTCTGGAAGGTGTGTGGAGGAATCCGTCGGCTCGGGCAGGACGTCTGTGCACCCAGATTGCACAGTGGGATTCACTGCCGACTCAGCGGAGCAGTTGGCAGTAATTTTCTGTGCTTGCTGCCTCGTGTCTGCTGATGTGATTCGGGAGCACTGGTGATAATTCTCCTCACTCCAGCTGATAGTAAATACTCTGTTACTCGTGGCAGGTGACGTAGCCTTGCTGTTGGGGAAGAGAATAAACACGTAAAGGGTCAGCTTTGCACCCTGGCTGGGCTGGTCGGTTCCCAGGCTACCCAACTGCACGCTCCGGGCTCTCTCCAGCCGCTGCAGTTCCGGCTGGAAGATGCATAAAGCCCATGTTTATGAACTGTCTTGCAGTAATTAATAAACACAGAAAGCTTAACTAAAAGGATGCGCTTGAGCACCAGTGTTGCAGGAGTAAATAAAGGGACTGAGGAAAGCTTTGATGGTTGTAAGGGATGGGGTGGAGGGAATCTCTGAGCCAGACTTGGAGAATACAGACAGTTGTTCCTGTCTTGGATGATTGATGATGTTGCTATATCGAATTAGCTGTGAATATGGGAGCTTAAAAAATAAAAGGAGCTGTGGAGGCATTAGAAGGCCTTCTTAAGGAAGGAAGTGTGTGGATGGAGTCCAGATTTTCATTATAAATCAGTAACTTCATTATATTTTAATGGCATTTTATTTAATTTTATTTTTACTTTGTAGAAGAATGTTTTCTCTTATAATTTTTTATATTTCAAATAAAGGGTTAGTTGTCCTGTGTTTGTAATTCTTGTGACATCACTTAGGAATTGTATTATACTATGGTGATATTTATTTGCATGTCGTATTTAATCTGTTCAAGTAGTAGATATTTTTGTATGCATCTGGTTTATAATGAGTAGTTAGTAGAATAACAACAGGTTACAGTACCTTATTATCCTGTTATTTTGTGACAACACTTATAGTGTCTCTTTGGGAGAATAGAGGTAAAAATTTTATTCCGAGTAAAAGGGTATCCCTTCTGAATGTGGGTTAGTCGATAGGCATGAACCCGTGAGTGTGCTTTAATGTATTTAAGAGAGTGTATTTGGGAGTGGGTACTGTGAATAATTGACAAGCACACTTGCACCTTTTCTCCTCTGATTAAATTTGGACACAGTAAACAAGGTGCCTGGGGACTGTACCGTGCATCAAGGAGAGCATTTGAAATCCATGTTCACATATTGATGTCCACATGGACTTCAGCTGACCACATCAGTGAGTGTGGAATTTCAATATATTTCAGTATTCAATATATAGGTCCTTTAGCTATGGTAAGAGCAAGGTACTTCCACTGCACTCCATAGAAGAGGTACCTTAGCTTACACTGGCAGAGTGAATTCTACTTCTGATGACCAAAAAGTTGCTACTTCAGCAGATTCTGTGCTTCCAGCTTCACGAAATGAGTGCAAGCCTGCCAGGGAGTTTGTAGGATGCTTTGGGTTCTTTGGACACGCTTACAGGTGCAGGTTAGGTGGCCCTTTCTGGTTTTGGTTTTCTGGGGATTTTTTTGTTAATTGGACGATGTTTTTTCCTTGTGAAGGAGACCCTAGGAAAGCAGTAGATTATGATACTGCTGATTAAATTCTAATTAATAGACCACCAAACCAATCCAGCCCTCTGTTAACTGGGCAGCTTCACTTCCTTGGACACACTTTCTTCCCTTTAGAAGCAGGCAACTTCCATTGGGGTACTTGGGTTATACTGAGAGCTTGATCTGAGCCTCACCCTTCAGCTCCACTTTGTTCCTTATCAACAATTAAAAAAAAACCCAAAACAGCAAAGTTTTGCTTGCATTGAGTAAAAGTTTCTGCACCCTTTCAGAGATTGTTAACGAAATGTAGCACTGATCAGTGTGCAGAGAGACGGGAACACTTTGAACACAAACCTGGTGCAGCTATTTCATTCAGTTTGGGTTTTGGGGGTCCAAACCAGTGCATAACTTGAATCTCCTGTATGTCTTGGAACACTGTAGAAGGGCTGTCTGTGAATGAGTGCGTCTGTGGAAGGATAATTTCTGTGTCTGAACATGATAAATGCAGTGAAAGGAAAGGAAGGAAGGTACAGTAAAATAAAACCATGCAATATATAGAAGACACTCTTCTAAAAAAAATTCATTCTTGGGTAGTTAGAAAAGATGAAGTAGATTAATTTCTTAATTTCTGTGATATAAAAATGTTTAGTTACTTCTGGTTAAACAAAAACTTTTTACTGAAGAATAATTATTCATCTGGATTACTTGCCACCAAATTGCTCTTGTGTTTGTGTACATAATGACATTTTTCAGAAGCAGATCAACTATTATGTTAAACAGTGTTTCAAAAAAACCCCTCTGTTTTGATTGTAGAACATTTGAGTAATGGAAATATACACTATGTGTAATTGTAGTGTAATTGGGCAGTGTCGATAATCCTTTTGAATTTCCCTGTTTTGATCATTTTTAGTGGTGCATTGTTTTGGTTTTGATGTCTCTGAGAACCTTTGAACCCCAATGTCCATTTTTTCCCCCTTTTTCCTTTTTTTCTTCTTTTTTGAGGAGGCAAAACATGTTATTGCCTGACAACTAAGTTTGAGCAATGAAACTGATGAACTATCATCTGAATTCCCATGTGAATTAAATGGAAATCTGATTCAAATATTCCAGATAAATTACAAATTTTAATCCCTTCAGTTGCCTTTGGCCAAGATTCTTCTGAAGTTTGTTCTGTTGCCCTCCTAGGCAAGACAAAATGAACCCCGTTCCTTGTGTCTTGAGCGACAAGACAAAGAGCAACATTACCTTTGTTACCCTCAAATCTGTGACCAATTTTGCAAAAATGCAGTTGAAAATAGTGTCTGAAATAACACTAATTTTTGTTTTGTTTTGTTTTCTCTTTTCTTCCTATTGTCCCTTACTCTCTGTTTTGCCAAGCCTTGAACAGTGCAGCTTCTGACCATGAAAATTCTCCAAGCGGGGGCAGTTGGAGCATCACTTCTGTCTGTAAACTGTGGGGATTTTACCCACACTGTTTTTTAATGCATCAAACCAAAACAGATCTGGTATTTTATAAAGCTTTGAAGTACTGTTTGGGAATTGTTTTTATTCTCTTTTCTTCTTGTTGTTACTGCTCTTTCTTTAACAGTACAAGATTTGAACTCCTCTTGGCAACTACATTAGTTCTGTGCTTTGTTTTACATGAGACTCTTCTTTTTACATACGTTTCATTTTGTAATGTGAAAACAGGAAAAAATGTTAACCATTTTTAACTTATCTGTTAACAGGTTCTGTGACTGGCTGCCACATAATCTTTTCTTCATGCAGTCGTAACTACCTGCACAGGCATTCAAGCAACTGGCAGCAAAGATGCTTCTTTTCTCAGGGACAAAGAAATACTGCTTATAGTATAGTTTGGCCAGCCATGGTTTCTCCAGCTCACCAAGTTCCTAAGGTACTGCAATTTCTGTTACCGAATCTGTTAGTCAACCAATATAGAGTTTGATTGCAGTTATGATCAAGTGTGTTTGTTGTCCAGGAGCTGGGGGTTTGGATCCCTGTCCTGTTGCTTGGTCTGGTATTTGAAATAGGAGCCCTGGTTTTCAGCTGTTTACCGTGTTAAACACAGTGGAGTATCTAGTTATTCGGGAGCTCAAACCGGGGGCTTGTTCAGTTATAGTAGTATAAATGTGGAGTATTGTAAATATCTGTCAGTACTTCTGGGTCCAGATTCTTGTTTTGAACAATTATAGACAGTCCTACCAGAAGTCAGTAGGAATCATTTGTGATCATCTGAGTTCTTTCATGTATAAATCTCTATCAAGCTAATTAGAAAAATGTTTATATTTTGCTGAAGGTTTTGTTGTTATGTCAGATTTGGGAAGGGAACATGCAATACCTGCTGGTAGCTGCCCTGCAACCCCGCAGCATGTTCTAAACTCGAATTTTTTGTGTCTGAGTGGGTTTTTTTCCCTTGCAGCATATAGTTTTATTTTTATTTGCATTAGAGCCAAAAGGGACTTTTTTATGCAAATGCAAATTTAACATGTGTTCCACTTCTGGTTTCCCTTTTTTTCTTTTTTTTTTTTTTTTTTTCCATTTAATTACAGCGTAGAGATTAACTGTTTAGTATCTTTCCTTTAGCCAAAAGAAACCAAAGCACCCTTTCTAAACAGTGCTTTTCAGGATGTATATTAGTACTTTTTTAAATTTTGCTTTCCATTTTATTATAGATTTCTTATGCCAAATATAGAATATTTCCACGGGCTAGAAATACTAAAAAGTTTTTAGATAGGAAAGGAGATAAAAATGCTGGATGTAGGGGCTGTGGAAGCTGTGTGTGCAGCAAGAATACAGGGTGACGTGCTCTATATATTTTCAAAAGTTTAAAAATTGTAGAGCTTACAAACTCTATTTTCTGTATTTAGATGCTTCTTCTGGGATAAAGAGGGAGAAAGTTATTGTCATAATGAAAAGTTGTCTTCCCAAATCAGAGTTCTCAGACTGTAAAAATCAGTCCATGTCTATGAACTCTGAAAACTTGAGGACAAAGTTATTACTTTTATACAGATTATGCAGAAATCACTCCAAAATAACATGGTGTTTTTTAAGACATTGGTGTGAAACTGTCCACACAGACATTTGAATGTACGAGTACAGCTTTGGGCTTCTCCCTTAACAGACCATAGAGGTCAGTAGGGTCATGTCTCTGCAGTTATGAGGTAAGTGCCCTCCAAGGGGAAAGCGAGTGTGGTGCTGTGTATGGAGTTGCTAATCCAGCAAATGGTGGGTTTTTTCCTTTTTCAAATTGAAGCCCAAACTACTGCAATAGGATGTTGTTAGGGTTGATGTGCCATTAATTTGAAATAAATGGAAATTTTAAATTCTGTTGATGTAAGTCCACTAAAAATAGTTTCAGTTTTTATCAGATTAGAAATGAAATCCCTGTAAGAGTCGTCTTCCTATTTAAAGTCCCAATAGAGCCTATTAGTTGCCCCCATCTTCTGTACTCCTACACCCTGTTGTTGTATGGTTGTGTTGAGTACAGCCTAAGTGCCTACTTTGTTTTCTGCCTGCCAGCTTGAGTCTGTATTTTGTAAAATCAAGAGCAAAACTTGTCTTGCGGCCAGCGTGCCAGAAACTAAGCCTGGCTGTCATGGGCAAAGAGATTCTTCTGCAGCCAGTGAAGCAGCCCAGGACCCTCTGAGAGAAAGTGCATTTCCATCTCTGTGCAAGATGTTACAGTTCTTGTCGTGTTTATACATGTCATGAAATTTCTGTGGATTAAAAAAATCAGAAATTGCATTTCACCACCTCATACCAGGGCTGATAAGTTCTTGTGTGGAATCAATGAAGTTTATTACACTTTCCTTGACACAGAAAATCGGGATACCCTTGCATAGTGTTGTAGGTGGACAAATTTGGATGCAGCATGTGAATAAGTAAAACTCTCTAAATTAAAATAAGTTAAATCCTAAGGTTCTTAGTCAAAAAGCAATCTTGTGGAAGTTACTAGGAGTTTTGTCTGAATGAGAAGCTAAGGATTTGATCAGTTTTCATTTCGAGCCTCATTCTGTATCTTTGCCCTGTCACTTCCAGTGTTTAGGTGCCCTTTTTAGAGAATGTTCCTCTTTACATAAGAAAATGGAGAGTTTTTAAGTTTTTGTCACAGTTTCATAACTTGAGACTGTTTGTGCTGAAAGTCGGCTGCTGTATCTGGGGTTTCAGCACTGGAAGGCTTACAGACTGGGTATGTCAGTAGTAACAGGCAATGTTAAGTTCAAAAGGGCAGTGGAAGAAATTCTGAGGCAGCCTTGAGGGTTTCCCCTGATGGCTTAGGAAGGTCGATACTACGACAGAAAGGGCAAGCTGCCATGAAGCAGGAGGCAGTATCTGAGAAAATGATCCCATTGTCATGCTCAGTTTTCTGATCTTCATTTTCAATCCTTTTTCTCCAAGCACATAAAGAAGCCAGACTATGTGACGACAGGCATTGTACCAGACTGGGGAGACGACATAGAAATTAAGAATGAAGATCAGATTCAAGGGCTTCGTCAAGCTTGTCAGTTGGCCCGTCATGTCCTGCTTCTGGCTGGAAAGGGTTTAAAGGTAACAGTTGCAGAAGTCCCATAACAGACTGGTTGTCTTTTATGCTTTCACTTATCTGGGTTTTGTTCGCACTTTTTTTTTTTTTTAACTTTCCCACAATATGCACCCAACTTTAAGTTAAATCCTGAAAAAGTAAGGATTTACTAACTTTTGATTCATTCATGATATGCCTGTTTAATTATTTCTGTATTTTGAATCTATGTAATACTTAGAGTGAGTTGCTGGCTCAGGTGTGATATCTCTGTGTCTGTAATCTCCCTCCATTCGGATTGTGCCAGATCATGTGAATTTCTCATAAGGCCCACGCTGCAATTTTCCTTTCATTTCATGGCCCATCTTCCTCATATGTCGTGCTTTCCAGCTCTGCATGTGTGCAAGCCTACAGGGCTGGTCTGCCTTCTTCATTCCTGTCCATCCTTCAGCCCCTTGCTGTCCTGTGGGATCTGGCACAACTTGTAGAGATGCCATTGGAAAAAACAGCTGCCAAATTCCGCACAATTTTCCAGAGTGCATTGATAATAAAGCCTCATGGTTTCCAGAAATGTTTCTACAGTATGCTTTTTTGGGATACCTCCCAAGTTATAATGTACAGGGAGGAGCCTACTAGCAGGTTTTGCAGATGAAGAAGTGCTTTTTTAGCCTTGCCTTGGTATTTCATGTAATAGCATACTGGATAGGGTGAAATGGGTTGAGTAGCTATGAGATGCAGAGATAGATGGGGACTGTAGGTCAATGCCATTGACTTAAAAGGGGATTTTTCTTCCAGCTATCATCACTCTTTCCCAGAGGTTTAATTCTGGAGCTGGGATGGCCAATAGCAAAACTGCCTGAAGCTTTAATCTTATAAAGCTTTGTGCTTTTTTAACTTCTTAATGTGCAATTATTTCCCAGTACAGTAAAACTTACTCATTTAAAGCTAAGGGCATATATATGTTTCTGAAGGATCAGCGTGCAGAGTGGGTTTTGACTGAGAGCAGTATTTCACAGATATTCTTTAGTTACTGTCATGTGTGAGTATATATGTATGCAGTATGGTGTAGCTTATGGTACAGTTCATAGTATGTGCTAAATCATACAAAATAGCAAAAGACTACACACACATAATGAATGTTCTGGAGCAAGAAGGTGTATGAGGTAAGAATTACATAACCAGTAGATGTTTACTGGGAAGGGACGGAGGGAGGAAGGGAGCATTTGGAGTTGCAGTGCTGAGACCGCTGCCCACACCTAGTGGTGACCTCTGTTTTACACAAGTGTTTGTCCAAGACTCGCCTGACTGGGAGAATGCTCCAAAACCCTCCCTCACGGACCTTGAGCATCTGCTTTTCAGCCTGATGCTGTGCGTGGTCAGTTTGTACCCATTTGTTCTTGTGCCAACACTGCTCTTTAATTTAAACAGCTTCCTGCCTTTCCTTGAGTCTTTCCCTTCACACAGGAATAGAGCTGTGTGCCAGACTAAACAAACCAAGCTCTTTTAGGCTATTCTCGTAAGGTAAACTCTACATTCCTATTTTATCTGAAGAGTCCCATCCCTCCACCTGTTCCTGTTGTCTTGCTGAACCCACCTTGCATGCAGTCCTCCAACCTGGCTTTCGCCAGTGCATTAGCTAGTGGCGGTAAGATGCCCTGATATAACAAAGGTGCATTGTAATCCACACACACACAGAGATACAGTTTGGGCTGTGCGTGGTTTTAATATTACCATTTACTGCCTGTGGAACTTAAAATTACAGTATGGTATTATATATGATAGCTTTCCTGGGCCTGAGTTACAAATTTGGGAATAAAGCAGCAGATTTTAAGACATGGAAATATTTTGTTAGATACCATCAGATTGCTAAATAATCCAAATAAGAGACTAGGTGGGCAGCAGATGCCACCCCAACCTCGCCCAGCTATCAAAAGCATCTTTAAAAGTAAAGAAGATACTGTTAAAAGCAGAACTTTTCACAAGATGTAAGCCATGCAGAGACCACAGATCTGTCTGCTGGGTATCCAAAAGCCGTGTCAAATTCCTTGAACAGAGCAGCAGCAGACAGCACCCACTCAGGTACACAGCAGTTCGGTTTGTCTTTGGGCTAAAGATGATAGATGTGTGAGCAAAGGCAGGAGCAACAAACCTGTATTTATCCAGAGCCAAAGGCTGCAGTATCTAATACAGACAGTGTGCCAGGGCTGCAGCTGCCGTCCCAGCACAGGGGCTGCAGTGGCTACTGCAAAGCTGGGGATATGTACAGTAACCCCAAATCCTGATCTGGAGTGGGTTCATTGCTCCTCATCTGTCCAATGACACTTTTGTGCTGAGCAAATTCGGGCTGAGTAAATAGATGTGGTTTTACCCTGAGCACAGTACACAAGTGCACTCCCCTGTATTCACTGTGTGTGGTCACTCAATATTTCAATGTATGACTAAGTATGTCTCCTGCCCCACAACCTAACCTATATTCCATGTGTTACTCCAAAATCACAGCCACTGTGATTTTTCCTTCAGTTTACCAAGACTGATTTTCATATCTGTACAAAGTGTGATTTTCAAAGGCTCAAAACTCATTCAAATCAAAACCAATTTGCAGAGGAACCCTCAAAAGGCCTTCTTAATGAGGGAGGTTTCCCTAGCAAATTTCAAATTTCAGCTGTAACCATTGCAGAGACAGAGTTGATCCAAAAGAAAAGCAAGAATAATGTTATTTAAAGTGTGTGTATTTTTCACACCATGGATACTCAGAAAATGGATGAATGATTTATGAGCGTTTTTTTTTTTTTTTAATATGTAAAATTGTGAGGAAAAGATGAATTTCGAAAACGTCAAACTCAAAAATGAAGATTTCTAAAAATGGTGGGTAAGCACTTGTAGATTCAGTGTGATCAACCAGGGTATGGCAACTTTAATATCCTCAAAATATGAAGCCAATGTTCAAGTATTTTAAAAATTAAAGAGTATCTGGAAAACAACTTCATAAAATGCACAAGTACATTTTGGTAAATGTACTAGGCAGTTAAAAGACTTAATATCCTTTCTTTTACAAATAAAAAGGGAAAGTAATATTGTGTTTTAAAGGACTGAAAGCACTGAAACAAGACATTTCTACAGCAGCTAGTGAAACAAGATGCCATGGGAAATTGGTGTCTTTGAGAAAGCAAATGTGGAAAAAAAGAACGGAAAGGAAGTAGACAGTATTTTAGGTTCCTAGGAACCTTTGAGTGCTCTTTTCTACTGCATGCTTTATTTAGAACCCTTTTCTCTTAAAAAACATTCATATATCAATACAGTATATCAGGCAGTATAGTGTTTTGTATCAAAGCAGTGTATTTGAAACATCCAATATTTCATTGAAGCTTGGCTGCAATCACATTCCCTAATATGAGGAACTATCTTTGCTTTTTTAACAGGATGTTATGTTTGATTTTTTAGGTTGGCATGACAACTGAAGAAATAGATTCCATTGTTCATCATGAAATAATCAGACAGAATGCCTATCCGTCACCTCTGGGCTATGGAGGTTTTCCAAAATCTGTTTGTACTTCTGTAAACAACGTGGTATGTCATGGTATTCCTGACAGGTATTTCCCCAATAATATACATTTTACCACCGGGAATTAAAATGTTAAACTGAAATTAATAAATTGTATTTAATATTGAACATACTTCAGCATAACTAAATGTCATATGTAAACATATTGCAGATGCAGAACATGTTAGCACATAATGCTGATAGCTGTTAAAGGAATGTATGTGAAATAGAAAAAAAATATATTCTGTTTCTCCAGACACTTAAAAAAAAATAGCATAATGCCTTTTGAGTTTGAAGGGGGGGGGAACAGTACAGTCTGATTTTTTTTTTCATCCAGCAAAATAAGAGTAGGCTAAAGAATAAATATATTTGAATGTATGTGTGGTTTCTTTATATTTGCAATACATTCAGCTACTCAAAAAGTAAAATATGAACCCTAGTGAGAGAAAAAGAATAAATATAATGATAGATTTTTCAGGTGTTGATATATTTTTCTGATAGTTGTTTCTCATTATTTTATATTCAGCTACACTTGTTCTCTAAGTAGTGAGAGCTGAACATTAAAAATGGTTAGTCTGTTTGCCTCTGCCTTCCTCCATCACAAAATATCTACCCCTTGATTTTTTATGTATGTCATTAGGTGTTTATTCTTATATTCCCATTGTTGGGAGCTGTCTGTCACCATTATTTTTTTTTTCTGTTTATGTTTCAGTCGACCTCTTCAGGATGGAGATATTATCAACATTGATGTCACGGTGAGTAATTCATATAAAAAATAGTCTTTGATCAACTTTAGAATCACTAGTAGCAACAGGAAGGATAGTAGATTGGAGATGGGGGATGCACAGATGGATGTGCTGTTTACTTCTGAGCCAAGGCACAAGCAGCTGGTTTCCTTTTTTGTTTTTAACTGTGTGTTTATTCCAGCTAGACCCAGGCCTGACTTGAATTTAGGACTGGAATCAGATGCACTGAGATCAATGTTGGCCTAAGTGAAATGTCAACCCAATCCTGCTATGTGTCATGTTTTTGAGAAGGTGTAATTGTTATTGATCCACTGTGTAGTTAATGCAGAGCACCACAGTACTGGGCAGCAGCTGAAGATAGATATGTATGAGATGAGCTAACATGAAGAAAGCCAGCATTTTTCCTTCACTCTGCCAAGATTGATCTTCCTCTTCCTGCTGATTTTGAGTGGGGCCTGACATTATCTTACTCTGTCATTAGAGGCTACATTGGCCTGTGTGTGTCAGTCTATTTGGACAGCAACTCTTTTTCTAGCAGTGTTCCCTACATTTATTAAAATCCCCGAAGGTAGTGTGTTCCATTTCTGGTATAAAAGCCCTAAACCTTTTGAGCAGAAGCAGAAATAACGTGATATAACTGTGACTTAATATTTCCAGAGAATCGTCAATTATAGCTATTTAAAATAAACATGGGCTTGATTTTCTTAGAAGCAAGAAAGCCCAGGAACTGGAAGCCTAATTCTCATTTCATTTATGAAAAAAATGTATTCGTCTCTTGCAGAAGTTTTTTTTTCTTTTTGCTGTGCGTGTTTTTATTTTTATGAACTGCTGTTTGTTTCTAATATGAACACAGATGTCCTTTGAATCCCACCATTATTTTGCAATAATATGCCACATACAAAGGAGTAACATCTCATAAAAACAAGCTTTTTAAATCATTAAAGAAACTCTTGGTAACTTGATATTATTTTCCTACTCGCGGGGTGAAGAAATCTCCAGTAGACCTACCTCTGAGCATGAGATTCAAGCTTTCTAAAATATTTTTTCTATTAAAATTGGGGTCAATGACCTTTTTCCCATGGTATACTCACATGTGATCCAGAACTGGATATGTTTTGGTTTGTTTTTTTGGTCTTTCTAAATTATTCCCCATCTCCATACTTTCTAATTTAGAATTCTGACTGTCAGGTTTACATCATTTGATCTAGCATTTTTAAAGCATATTTTTGGCCTTCATTTTTACTTTGGTGAACTGGTGTTACTTTGCTTATTTTATTAGACTAAATCAGTTTTCAACAGCTAAAGATTTAACATTATATTTCTTTGCATCTCATTAAGGTTAATTTTATTTTTTGTTTTATCCGTCAGGATAATAATGATGCCTTAGATTAAAAAAAAAGGAAAAGTGTAGATTCATATCACAGATACTTTCCATGGCAAAATAAATGAAACATTTCTATATTAGCATAGTGTGCATATCTTGTCCACTGTTCTTTATGAATGTCTGACTAAATGTTACTGGTCTTTTTGAAGACATCTATTTATTTGCTTTCTGTTTACTTTCATAAAATAAAATAAATCCTGATGTTTCTGTGAATGTGAAGATTCCTGCAAGGGTGGAAATTACTGATCATCTTTGTAAGATTTTTTTTTATCGATTAAAATTGAACTGTGCTGTGTTTGATACTTGCTTAGTCCAAAAGAGCTGAGATAAAAAATGCTACTTTTCAGCATTACTAGCTGATCTCTTAGATTATTTTTAATGAGCAAAACAGGGGTGTTTCAGAGGTGGGCACAATAAAAGTCAAAGTACATATTGCACAACAAATTGTTTATAATTTTGTACAGGTTCTATAAAATAGTTACATAATATTCAGGTTCTTAAGTGTAAATACCTAGCACTATATGCAAATTATCTAAAGAAAAAATTCCATTCTAGGATAATTAAGATAGTAGCATTTCATAGATGAAATACAAATATTATTGGCTTGAATCATGTAGACTTTAAAATATGGTTTAAGATAGAGACAATAGGGTTACCCATGACTGGATCCTCAGCATAGTGCAGTTTTCAGCCTATTGTTACCAGGTTAATGTTTCCTACAACTTGGTTCTTACAACTTGTTCGTGTGTTACAGTTGCTGTGGTTGTAGTTTATTAACATCAAAAACATGTAATTGCAGTTGATGGGCTGCATTAAATATTAATGTTGTTATTATTATTGTTATTATCATTATTTTTAAACTCTTCTATGTTTAAATCTGTGTTTGCTCTTCCAGGATGATGATGTTTAATGCTCGGGGTTTGTGTGTTGTACTTGCTAGAGCTAAAAACAAACTAGTTCAGTTTAAATATGAACAAGCTAGATTAAAACCTGCTCAATGGACATTAAATAAGAAAATTAAAAAAGATTTAGGGGTGGTCTGGACTGGCAGAGGAAGGTGTGGACTGCAGGATTGCAGCTGCTCTTTTTTGGGGCAGTGGCAACATGGTTGGTCCCTTGCTGGCACTCACCTTTCTTTAAAACACCCCTTGCTCCTAATGGCCTGCATTTTCCTCATGTCTCAGCCTGAAGACAAACCTGGCCTTGGGATAAACTGTCTGTAGCCCTTGTTTTATTTTTTTTTAGTTGGGACTCAACCAAAAAGAATGTGAGTCTGTCTTTCACAAATAGCTTGCCAGTGGCAAAAGTTCAGTGGTTTGAGCTTGGTGAGTAATTAGTTATAGAGGCATAGTTGCCCACTGTTTGGGGGAGAAAAAATGTTTTAGAAGATCAAAATGTGCACCATTATAATTTGTCTTTCTGTAGGGAAATTTGGCTTGGTCTTACAATTATGGGCCTGCCTGCCATGATGCAAAGCTGCAAACCCCATTTTAATGGCGTGTTGCACAGCTCCATAGTGCATAGAAAGGTTTTTTTGTGGCTGACAGAGAATTTTGGGAGAGCTAAAGTTTAAAGCCTATGAAATATCAAAAGGAAAAGAAAAAAACAATATGTATATGTTCAACAGGGTGATATGTTTTCAGCAAATGAAATTTTACAGTGCCAGAGCAGTACATTTATTATCTCAAAATTCATCTCTGGAAATCATAAGTCTCCTGTTAAAGCCACATTGTAGTTTAAAAAATGACATTACAGAAAACCTGCAACAGCTGCCTGTGGATTTGGCCCCTGCCTACCTTGGGGTTCACTCTGGATGTTGGTAGCAGGGTATAGCCCTCACCTCAAAACTCCAGCGGGGGATGCTGGCTGTGGGTGTGTGGGTCTCCCTGCCAGCCACCAGCTGGTCTCCCAGTGCCCAGGGCCAGCACTGGGGCAGAACCTATGCCTCTAGGATGCAAGGAGGTCCCTGGCCACAGGGACAGGAAGCCAGGATGGGTGGGCACCCACCAGCTCCCAAGGCCCCGTTCAGCCCGTGATGGCCCCAACCCATCTTCTCGCAAACAGCCCGCTTAGCCTCATGTCCTGCAGCTAGGCAGTGGCCCCGTCTGGTGCACTGCTGGGCAGTGATGCACAGCTTCTGCTTTTCTGGAATTTTTAATTGGCAGCATTGGCAACTCTTACACAGCTTGCAATCTTTCAGGCTTTTTTATTTCCCTCTGCAATGTTTTGCTTTTCCAGTCTCCTTGCAAATGCAGTTTACCTGTCTATGTGTTGCGATATGTAGCTTGTTCCTAGAAAGAGTGGATTCAATTAAGGAGATGATCTGTTTCTGAATGCAAAATGAGCAAATGTCTTTACATTTCTGCATACGTTTAGGTGTATTACAATGGCTACCATGGTGACACTTCTGAAACCTTTTTGGTGGGCAGTGTGGATAAATCTGGTGAAAAGTTAGTGGAGGTTGCCAGGAAATGTAGAGATGAAGCAATTGCAGCTTGCAGACCAGGGGCTCCCTTCTCTGTAATTGGAAACACAATCAGGTAAGCCTTATATTGACAAGTAAAAGGAGGGCTGGCAAGTGGGACAAAGGTTATTGGTGGTTTGGTATAAAGCTGATGACATGTTTTATGATTCAAAACCATCATTTCAGTCTGATATCAGTATGTGAACTGCCAAGCTATAATGTTGTTCCTTGGGTAAGAGCTATTTTTTTTAAAGTGAATTACACTAGGGTCAGCAAAGATAACTGTAGAAAGAGACAAAGATATTCATAAGGTAGATTTAAATTAATAGATCTAATTTGCAGTGGGCTTTTGTTTATTTTTTATTTGTGTGTGACACTACACTACATCTGTCTAAGAATGTAAGAAAGCTAGAAACCATTGTTTTCGTTGTATAGCAGTAATGAATCTTACAAAGGAATTAGTCAACATAAATAAGTCTCTTTGTTTAAAAACTACAAAAATATTTAACTCGAGAGCTTCTGATCTTACAAAGAGCAGTGCCTGCTAACGTCACAGGATGAAAAAGAGATGACATTCAGAGATTTTTCCCTATTTTGCATCTCTTCTAGCCTTCACATAAATGCAGTCATGACTCTTCTTCTATTGATGGTTTTGAATAGAAATGCGTCTTAGTTTTTTGAAGGTACCTATGGATTATTTTAAAATGTTTGCCAAAAAAAAAAAGAAAAAAAAAATCGTATACATTTCATTAAGCGGTACTTCTTTGGACTGCTAATGGTCCCAACATGCTATTGAATTCATTTTGATTACTTAAAAGCTGCAAGGCTTAGTCACCTTGAAAGGATGCTGCTTTTTTTTTCTTTGTAAATCTTCAAATACTTTAAGAAAAAAAGAGAACGGCAAAATATCAGTTAGATGTATTTATAGCTTTAAAAATATTGTAACAGAGTCTGAATCAAACTTTAGTAAAACCTCTTTGGGTTATATCTGAGAAGCTTTTATTGAAGACTTTGTATAAAATTGTGTTTTTGACAGTTTTAAATTATAGGCTAACTAGCCTGGAGAAAAAGGATAGTGTCTTTCTGTTCTTTCATAGGAAATGTTGAATCAGACCCCTACTGGGAAAAGAAATTTAATGCATATCTCACTATCTTACTGTCCATGAATATAATAGAAGTGAATTCAAAATGTAGTTTTATTTTTGCAAATGGGATGAGTCGATAGATGCACCTCATATTTTTGAACACCTAGGGTTCAACAAATTTACTGGTGGTGCTCTTGCATTTTAACAAAATTTATTCTTGAGTAGAAGGGGCACAGAACACTGGATTCTTATTCAAGCATTCTATCGAGCTCTGCATTCATGGCTGTGTCTAAAGGGCATGTCAGCCTTTGATTCTCTCTGAGAGGTAATTATCCTTTTCCTGTCACGGAACAACAAATGATAGCTAACTACAGAGGCACATTTGCAGTAGTCACATTCATCAACTGCAGAAAAAAAATTCAATTTAATTGTGCAACACAGCTGCACATAGGCTTTTTGAGCATTTCTGTTGTTCTCCCTGTCTTGCTATTCCTCCCTCCAGATCTATTTTTTAAACTTTTTTTCTGGTTATTTTTTCCCCCTTTTTGTCTCTTCTTCCATTTTTACTCTCTGTACTTTCTTGTTAAAGTAATTTTCCTTTGTGGCTCTCATTCTTTTTTCCCCATTGAAGGCTATGAATGTAGAAAATTATCACAATTACTCATATAATTGAGCCTCTTTGTAGCAAGTGCAACTCCAGTAGCCTTTCTCCATCATGAAAATGGTTTCATTATAGGGTTTTTCATATTCTCTGACACCATCTACACAGAGGAACAGGCGTGCAGATGAGATGTACTAGGAACAGGGTAGATCAGTAAGGTCACAGTAGGAATAATTAGCTCTGCTATGGAAAGAGCATCTAGGCCTTTTACTGCTACATAAATGTACTGTCCATGGCTTTTAGTCACAAAAAAACTTACTAACAAATGGAGCTCCCGCCTACTACTTTGAAAAAAAGATTTGTATCAACACTACAATTTTCCATCATTAAGACTAATAACACAGAGCCTAGTATACATCAAGGGGAATAAAAAGAAAAATCTCACATTCAAGTGGCGGCTGGGTGCTGACCTTTGTTCCCTTTTTTTGTGTTCAACTTAACTCTTTACAAAAAAGAGCCACACGCCACACCAACATGCAGGTGAACTCCAGCTAGTGCTAGCAAAGCATGGCATTCAGTTGGAAAATCTGATAAATCTCCATGCAGGATAATGCATTTCATTACAGATTCACTACATTAATTTTAGCTGTATTAAAAAAAAAAAAAAAAAGGAAGAAGAAGAAGAAAAAAGATCAGAGTCAAATGTGACATTGGATTTTTACTGTGTTGGTACGGAGGTCAGTTTACTTGCAAAGTGTAAATATATAGTCAACGCCCCCTTTGAAAAGTAGATTAATTGAAGCTCGTAGCTGTTCAAAACTACACATGAAATAGCAGGTCATTAACTTTATTTCTCAAGATTTTACCATGTTGATGATTTAAATGTACTGATTTATTTAGAACTACTTCAACACTGCCTCTGCTGAAAGATCACCTTGGCTTGGTGAAACTGTGTGTTTCAGATTATTTGTCATTTGACATTTGCTTACAGACAGACATATATAATATATATCTGAAGTTTCACAAGAGTTAAATATCATAAATACCTGAGAACAAGCACCTGCAACCTGAAAACATTTTGGGCCATTAGAATGGAAATGTGTCTAAGTTTCTTTCATGAGTAGTTCTGTAAAGGTGCTCAAGTGATATGCAGAATCCATCTTACAAATAATCAGAACATTTTCTTTCTACAATAGGTTTGGGAATAATTATGTCTCAGAGGTAAATTACAGTCAGTATTCTAACATAGTCTTTGTGATGGAAGGTCAATAGCCAACACTGAGTATTTAATTGGTAGCATTTCCTTATCCCATTGGCTACAAGTTGCAATGGAAGACTACATGGATTCATGAGTTATTTTGCTTAAAATTTGTGTCTCTGATAACTCCCATTGGAATGGGTGTCAAAACTGTTGGTCTGCTCCAGTGGAAACGGAATTGGGCCCTATGATCCATTTTCTTCTACCATTTCTGATATTTCCCTTTCAGAGAGAAATAAATCTAGTTTGAAATATACTTTTTAGACAGTGAGTTTAGGTACATGAAAGTGTTGTGAGTGTAAAGAGCTAAAAAACTTAAACGTGATTTTGTTAAATACACCAATTTCCAACTCCTACAAAAAAATAGTAGTGATGAAAGTATTAATAAATGGTTTAAAATGTTTAACTCGTAAGTATATGTTTTGATATTAATTTAGAACAATATAAAGCAGATTTAAAAAAAAAATCTGTTTCTATCAGATTATGCACATTTAAACAATAAGTGGCTCAGGCAAAATAAGTCATTTTAATGTCATCTGTGATAGATTTTCCTTGACAGCTACTGTAAATTACAATTACACTGCTTCTCTCTGCACTTGAAAGTAAGCATTGCAATAAATTATCTTTTATTTCAATCCATCATGTCTGCTTTCAGAAACAGAGAACCTCAAATAAAAGTTCAGCACTATTGTAAGAAAAATACAGTAATTTGTGTTCCAGTTTGAAACTAAAATGTACCTTTCCTTCAAAAAACAATTGTTGGCTTTCAAGAATATTACTAATTATACCTCAACATTTATTGTCATTATAGGGAATCCCTGAACCTGTGCATTCCCTCAGTCTAGGATGACTATTTAAGAAAAAGACCCACTTGAATATTTTTCCTGTAGAATTTTGTAATTTCTCAAATTAGATACTGTGGACCTATTCAAAATAGATATTTTTATCACAAGTAAATATAGTTTAGGCTGATGCTGTTTTCAATACTTCTTTTTTAAAAACCAAATATGCCATTCAGTGGCCGTTCTTCTAACAATATATCTAAGAAAAACATGATTACTTCTAATTTAAAAGAAGAATCAGATCCCTATGTAAGAACACAATTACCATAGGGCTGTTACCGCTTTCAGTGTTTCTAAAGTATGTTCACTGCCAAGAAGTGTAAGACAGATTTGTTTAGTAACCTCAGCCATTCATGTCATGCTGCTCTGCAGGACTGTTCCTAATAAAGTTTCATCCCTGAGGAGAGAAGCTGGCACTGTGGGAGAAGCATCCCTGGCTGAGAATCAGTTCACCAGGATGCTCATCCTGGGCAGCAAAGCAGTCTGTGCTATCTTGTCTGATCAGTCAAATTCTTTCTTCCCTTGTGCCACCAGAGAGCCCAGAGAAGCATTTGCTATCAATGCTGAAAATGGGATTTGTTTCTTTTTTTTTTTTATTCAGTGAGTGCTAAGAATACTGGCCAGATCTGCCTTGAGGAAAAAGTGACAAAATTTGCTAAAAAGAAAAGAAAATTCTCTTCTATATGCTTCTGGAGGCTATCTGCACAGGGCAGCCCCCTAAGGAAATTCTGTCAACCTTCTTTTCAGCTTCTTAACAGGAGGGATTTATCATCCCAGAGCTCCTTTCAGGGAAAGCTTGAGTATTGAGGAGAGCTTTGTAGAGTCGGTCCTGCCTGCTACTGCTTTGTGGCAATTTCCCTTAGGCTGCTGACAGAACAGCAACATATGTCTCCACACTTATCCCTCCTTTCAGAGAATTAGCTGTTGTCTGGCAACATGGGAAGAGGATGCTCAGATGACAACTGACACCCATCTCTCCTGTCTCCAATCTCAGAAGCATACCACCACAACAAAGGCTCTGACAGTAGGTTTAGGTGGATAGCCTGGCCCTCAGTGATGTTCCTTTACCATCTTGGCCACTGCCAGTCCATCCCAATGCCAGACACTTTGCGTGACTTTACCATAAGCAAAAGAAAAGCAGCGCTGCAGGTACTCTTGACTCTGTAGCCACTGGGCTGGAACACCTGGCAACAAAACATAAGTACGGGGCTCGCTAAATGGCTAAGCTTTTAATCCTGCCCAATTCACCTCTGCCCAAGCATGCAACATGGCTCAAAGAATAATAAGTGTGGTTATAAATGTCAGTGGTTATTTTTAAGAGTGATTATTTTGAAGAGCCTTCTTTTTTTTTCTGTTGATGCTGTCTGCGTGGTGTCCCAGCCTCTGCTCTGGAAATGCATACCCCATGGACCAGCAGAACTGCCAGACTGGCACATCCTTTCCCACAGCAGATGCCAGGCAGCCCAGCTCAGCCATGCCAACTTCTGCGTCCTGTCTTCACTGCTTTCCCACTTGCAACCAGGGCTGCTCCTGCTGCCTAAGCATAGACTGCCTGTCAGCAAGAAACAGCTGGTGAAGTTGGGGCTGCAGTCTCATAGGGTTGTATTCCAGGAAACCTGGAAGACAACCCTAAAAGGTCACTGCTGACAGATCCTGATGCGGGCAGTGCTCAACCAAAATATTGAGCTGTTCTCAGCAGCAAATGGCAAATGTGTGCAAAAATGCTCTACACTGTGTCATGGTTTTTTTAATCAGATTCCACAACCTGGGAATCCTGGAGACTGGAAAGGATAACCAAGATAAAGCTGAATTCACTTTTCTCAGAGCTGTTTCAAAGCTACAGCTAATGTGTCCATTTACAGCGTTACCTTTGCAAGTTGTAGTTGGGACTAGCAGCTTTGTTTTTTATGAAAGCTGGGTGGTTTACTGTAACTCCACAAGGACAAGAGCTTACTATGATTTTTTAAATACTCCAAAGTAAAGCTAGTAGTTGTGGAGAGAAATTCCCCCTAGGTCCTTCTGAAAGACATTCAAATACTAAAACCAGATTGAAAGTGGCTGAATTTCATACCTGCAGCTTATTTTCTCCACAGGTTTTCTGTGTGACACTTCAGGTTTATTGACCGTGTTACATTTCATGTAAAGAATACCAAAGTTCTGTATGTAGACATTTTTAAGAAGGAAGGAGAAGGGGCATGGGCATCTGTCAGTGCAGATGTCAAAACCTTGTGAGCTCCGGGATCCCCTGTTTTGATCGCAGACAGTAACCACTGAAGTACTGATGCCAACAGAGTTGTTTTCAAGCTGTTTGGCAAGAAAGTGGCAGAATTCACCATTGAAATGCATGAGAATCACTTCTTTCACTGCATGAGGACAGGATACTGTCTTAACACTGCCTTCTATGTGCCCCAGTGATTGTGCGCCTGGTGCGCAGCATGCAGCTGCTGCTGCTGCTGCTGCCACCCTCCTTGGCAGCAGCTGAGTGCTGGGACAAGAGCTTCTCCTGCACAGTGGAGAGCATGTAGCCATGGTGCTCACAAGAATAGATGCACAGGAAAAAAAGTTTTCTGTTTTGCTGCTGAAGATGGATTTTGCTGGGAGGAAAAATCCTGTACTAATACAAAACATCTTAAAAAATGACCGTGCTCTTTCAGCAGTCAGGGGTGCCATGTAAGGACATCAGCAACCTTAGTTAGTGGGGTTGTTTCTGGTTTTGCAAAAAGACTTGCAGAAGAAGGTGAAAGAAAACCTTATTGCGTATTGCATGGATGCCTTCTCCCTTCTCGCTTTAGAGAATCACATCATCCATATGGGAGTCATCATCATTGCTCTTGGTCACCAGAGATCTCCCATTCATTCTGTGTATGTTTCTGAAGAATCTGGCTTTCTAACATGTCGCCATTCCCTGTACTTCTTGCTTGTCCTTCAACATCATCATAGCCAGAATGCCAAGTCTCTGACCCAGATGTGGGAGACATTACAGAAAGGCAAGGAAGGAAGTACTTTCCATCTCTAGTAGGACTTTTCACTGCATAATCCTTCATGATTTTTTTCAACATAAATGATGTATAAGGTAAAACCCTGAACTCTGAATGCAAACAAACAAAGCCCAAATTTCTAGCTTTATTGGTAACCCTCCTTGCCAGTACTTTGGGGGCAGCTAAACCTGGAATTTCCATTCTTCTCCAGTGTTAATGAAGAAATGTAATGAGTCTTTATATCAGCAATGGGCAGGTAAAAGCTAATATACAAACCCTGTTAAAACATGCTCTAAGGTCTGAACACTGCACCATTATTAACCATTGACCCAACTCTACTCTCTCATTGCCATTTCACTGTAGTGGAGCAGCATGTTCCTCAATTGCAGTGGCATTAAATTCTGGGACTATGACCCATGGGCACTGGAGCCAGCACTGCAGGGTCTGTGAAGCCTGGTGTGCAAAGGGATTACTTTGTACAGCAAGTTGAGGCCACTGTGCACCTGAATAAGAGCTACCCTGTGGGGTTTAACATGCTCTAATTTCTATAAGAGCTTACACCTTTATTTGAGTTTCTTAACTTTTTCATTTTTCCACCTGTAGTGAAACTCTGAGAGAACATTTGTTAGGGTGTAAATATAGGCAAACCTGAAGTTCTTAGTGCCTACTTTGATTCAAAATAAAGAAATTAAGCTTTTAATGTTGTAGGTGAAATCTCTTCAGGCTAAGAGCTTTTCTGTCCTGCTCCAGTTTGATTTTAGGAATAGTATGGGGATGATACGCAGGGACAGGGGCAGCTTCCTTGTCACTTTCAGTCCATCTCCAGGTCCTCCCAAATCTCTGTGCTTTCCTGTTTTGTATGTGGGCAGCCCTCCTGTGTGAACTACCTCAAATCACTCCCTCCACCACTGCCTCCACCATTGCTGGAGGTGTGAGACCTGCAGACATGGGGTGGCCCAGCAGCCAGAGGATACCCCATGTAGCTCTGGGTCCTCCAGTTTTTAGGAACTGGGATAGGAATTTGCTTTCCCAGCAGTGGTAGGGATCAGTGCCCAGCCATGGCTCTGCAGGCAGCTCTCAGAGATGCTCCTCCCTGAGGCAAGTTATGAAAGGCAGGGCAGATCTCCCAGGCAGAACTGAAACACCGTAAGATAGGTTCATTAGAAACGCATTGTTATTTACCATGAACATATTTACTGGAATTTCAATACATTTTAATACTAAATGTTTGCAGTATTATAAAGCAAAGCAGCAGGGCTCTTAACTCTCACTGTTTGCAGCAAGAGCCTCTGCTCCTCAGGAAACCCAGGACAGGCACTGGGTATGCAGCCCAGCATGGGCTCCACACCTAAGGAGGACTAGGTAGAGGCTGTGGTTTGGTGGTGTGCTGGGCCCTTTGGCTGCCCAACTTGGCACCTTTAGCTGTGCCATGTTAAAATTAGTTTCCAGTCTGCTTGTGGAAAAGGTTACCCTCCATCAGACAAGCAGACAACACGCTGCCGTCTTGCTTAAACAGCGGGGCTGGCACAGGAGCTACCAGCCTCTACTGGCACGCTTGTTAACTCTGGAACCTAACAATGGCTCGCCGTGCTCGCTCCAGGAGCTGCTCTTTCAGAGCGGGTGCGAGGTGCTGACCCAGCGTCGGTAGCAATTTGGTGGCACGGGCTGGGGCCGTCTAGCGGAGGTGGTTGTCGGGGCACGCACCCTCACGGTGTCCTTTTTGCCCCCGCAGCGCCGTGGCGCGGCGAGGTGGCTTCCAGGTCTGCCCCTTCTTCGTCGGCCACGGCATCGGGTCGTACTTCCACGGGCACCCCGAGGTGTGGCACCACGGTAAGCGGCCCCCCCGGCCGGACCCGCCTGCCCCGCGCCGCTCCGCCGCCGGCGAGGGGGCTCCGGGAAGGGACGGGGCGGCGGTCAGGCGAGGGGAGCCCGCACACACCCGCGCACTCTGCGGGCTCGGGGGGGCCGGGGCTTGCCGGCGGGGAGCTTTCCTCGCTGGGGAGCTGGAGGGCATCCCCGGCCTCGTTTTGTGAGAGTCGCACGGGTGTTTTTGAGGACAGACCGCTCCTTACCGGCGTTGTCGGGGCCGCCGAACCCGCGCACCGCCTTCCCCGCCCCGCTCCGGGAGGCAGTCCCCGCATCCCGCGCCCCGCATCCCGCCTGCGCCCGAGCCACGCCGGCAAAGTTTGTCACGGGGCACGGAAAAATCTCTGCGGAAACATTAAAGCCCCCGGCCTGGACGGAGCCGCCGTCGGGGAGGTCCCGTTAGGGCCAGGGTGGGGTCACTTTCGGCGGGTGCACCGGCCTCATAGCAGGGCCCGGCGTGCACAGTACCTGCGAACCAAAAAGGGGTGTAAACAAAGTGCTGGCTGCGTTTTCTATTAAAAAAAAAAAGTTAAAAAAAAAAAGTTAAAAAAAAAACTAAAAAGAGCCGAGATCCATAAACACGTTTTTATTTTCTTTTGTAGCCAATGACAGTGATTTGTTAATGGAAGAGGGAATGGCATTCACAATAGGTTAGTAACTCTCTGCTATGGTTTTCTGTTAAAAAGCACACACGGAGCAGCCCAGACCTGTAACATTTCTTTATTAAGATATAGAAATACCCCTGCAGATAGGAGGATGTTGGCGACATTGACCCTTTAGGAAGCAGATTAAAATACCATTTAAAAAAATTCCTTAAGGGACCATGTGGGCGAAACAGCTTTCAAATTGCAAGACTTAAAAAATAAAATGTTTATCACAAATCTCACTAATATTTGACGCATATTTTTGGCAAGGCGGAGACTCTGCCAGCACACTTGGGTTGAGGAGGGTAAGAAGGATGTGATCATGTCCCCGAAGCCGAGCAGCCTGGTGGCATTTAGTCATTTGCTGCCTGCCAGAGCTGCTGTTCGGTTTGGGGACTGCGGCGGCGGTAACCAGCGAGAGCCTCGCCCCGCAGACTGATCGTGCTCACTTCCAATCCTGGAAAGCTGCTGGGGGAAAAACCCTCTTTCTCACTGTGTGGCTAAATGGCACGGCAATTAGAGGGAAATAAGAAAATTGTTGTTTTGCTGATTTAATGAACATTTTAAGCCTGTTTAAAAAATTCAAATATTTAAAACTATCTGCTGTTTATAAATGTGGTTGGTGCTTTGGTTATTATCCACGGGGTCTTAATTAAAGCTTGATTGAAATTCCCCGCTTTTAAAAAAGAGGAATAGGAAACTTCCTACCTCGATATTTTGTCTTCCTTTTTAGTTCACATTTTAGTGTGGCAAAAGAGTGCTGGCCCAGGGAGGACGGGACTTGTGTGGAAGGGAAGCTATCTGCTGGGACACCCTCCTTTCTTGCTTGTTTCCCAGTCCACACAGGAGTGCAACTAACTTTAGAATGTATTTTGTTTTTCTTGCTGCAGAGCCAATAATAATGGAAGGATCCCCCGAATTTAAGATTCTGAAGGACAAATGGACGGCAATTTCTGTAGACAATAAAAGGTGCCTGGTTTTATTTTTTACTATTTCGTAAGCCGTGGAACTCATCACTGACAGAACAAAAAACCCCAAATGTATGAGTTTTCATGTATGGTCGATGCCTTTGCCCCCTAATAACTGCTAAATGTGCATTTCAGATCAGCACAATTTGAACATACCATTGTGATTACCTCAGAGGGGGCAGAAATCCTCACTAAACTGGTGGAAGAAGCCTAAAGATGGAGCAAGGAGTGGAGGAACTTGCTATACTTCTGGGATTTCCAGTTTCACTCAGGACAGAAAAGAGGTTTCTGTAATTTCTGTGGGGAATGGGTGCTACGTAAGTCACTGCAGGGGACTGAAAAAGCAGCTTGAGGGGTCGGCTCTGGATATAGTCCTTTATGTGTTACCTGGTGAGTATTTAATAAAAATTCATTGGCTTCTTTGTGACCCTTGAAGCAGCCATGCACAGTCTGTAGGTGCAAAGGGTTTGGGTTATTTGGGGTGAGGGACAGAGAGCGTATCCCCTCGCTCCCAAATCCTATGTGGGGCAAACAGATATCAGATGTCACAGTCTTGGTGCAGCTGAGAGGACCAAGAAACACAGTATTTTCCCTTTATAGCTGAGCTATGGAGTCAATTTTTCTTCACTGCGATTAGCACAGTGCTGTTTCCCAGGCTGTAACTTCTACTAGGATGGAAAAAAGTTTTCCAAAGGTGTCAGGCAGAGGCAGCAGCCTCTTCCCCGCATCCTTGCCAGCAGCAATCCCCCTCTTCTCGCCTCTTTTTACACAGCACAAAAAATGATTAAAAATGAGATGCGAAGCACGCCTCTCTGGGGATCAATAATTGCCCTGCTTGAAGAATTAGCCGGTTTGGGGTAATCACTGCTCTGCGGTGCCCATGTTAGTTAAGGGAAAGGCACTCTGCAGTTTAAGCATTTTATGGAAACAGAGGAGCTGCGAATCTCTCTCGACCCTATGCTCTCTGCAGTCCTGTCCTGGGCCTGTCGGGGGTGCACGGTTTGATTTGCAATTTAGGCAGCTGCTGACCACCCTGTCGGGCCGGATGGGTCTGGCATTGGTATTTTGAGGCTACCAGAGCAGGACCTGGTCCTGTGAAATGTGGGGTAGCCTTGGAGATACTCAAATAGATGACTTCCAGAAGTTCCCAGGCCCACGGCAGCAGTGGTGTGGTTTGATACAAATAATTTGCTCCTCATTGCAGGCGGATGCGGTCCTGTGCCGAGGGCTGGCCGGGTGCACATTCAGGCAACCAGGGCAGCTCTGCACCAGCTCCCTCCGTGGTCCTGGGAAGAAGTAAGACTATTTCTTACAGCTTTACACGGCTGTTTGCTTTCACTCAAGTACAGCGAGCCCTCAGCTCTAACAGTTTCTAACAGCATCTTTTCAAAAAGCGGAGCCCCCCCTCCCTGAACACGGCTAACACCGCAGAGCAGCCGCTCATCCTCGTCCTCCCCGAGAGGAGCATGGAAGGCCATAAAACCTGCAAAACAAACGATGCAGCCAAGTTTACAAATACGCAGAGATTAAACAGCACAAGCGACAGTCGGCACTGCCCGGAGGGGGATGTATTTTGTTCCCTTACATTCCGTCGCCGAGCCGCGCTGCCCACTCCGAAGGGCGCTGGGGGCAGCTGGGTGTCCCGCACGTCCCGGAGGCACACCACGGGCGCCTCCTATGGATTTTGGGCACGCCGGGAGCCCCGGGATGGCACCGCAGGTGCCAAGCTTTCCACGGTCGTCTACCACTCTTCCTCCTGTCCTGCGCTGACCGCGGCGCGGGCTGAGGCGGGGACGGGGCAGCCGGGAGCAGGGAAACCCCCTCAGCCCGGCGTAAGGGGACTGCTGGCAGCTCCTGGTAATCGCTGTTGGCTCTGAAGTCCCACCGGTAACTCTGGTGGGACTGCAGGTTTTACCGTCCGCTGCAGAGCCGCGGCGGCCAGGCGGAGGCATTGATGGCGCACGTTTGTAATCCTAATTATGAAAGAGGCTAAAGAGATGTCTCGGCTGTGCGGAGACAAGCAGCGCCTCGCACAAGCCCATCACGCAGGAGGTCTTGCCGGGCCAGCAGGATGAGAGCCCCGACGTGGCCATCGCTCCGCGGGGTCAGGGCGCCCCGCGGCCCCCCCACGGCCGCCGCAGCCGCGCTGCCCGCGCCGGCGATGCCCGGAGGGGAGCAGTACCTCACCGGCCGGTTCGCGGGACTGTGGCTCCCCTCGGGACTGCCCGCGCCCGGCCGGCCGGAGGAGGTGACGGCAGACCCTGCTGACGCGGAGCAGCCTCCCCTCCCTGGAGCCCTCGGGCTGAGGCCGGCGGAGCTGCTGGAGCTGCCGGGGCGCCCCGTCCCCTCCGCAGGCAAGCGCGCAAAACCTCCTCGGGTGGTCACTTGCATGGCCGGGGGGCAGAGCCGAATGCCGGGGGACACCGTGTGTGTGGGGACACACCGCCACTGCCCCCTCCGCTCCAAGCCGCGGAGAGTTTGTGAGAATGAACTTTGCGTATCGCGAGCAAAGCAAAAAAATTAAAACATTAAAGAGAAAAACGGAGGGAAAGAGGAAGTAAAAGAGGGATTAGGAAACGAGCAATTAAAACTGACAGAGCCACTAATGAAAGGAGAAAAAAAAAACACACAAAGATCAGGAGCAGAGGGGCTCGGCTGTGCCAGCTTTGCAGTCAGGAGCCGACTGCTGCACGGACCGTCGCTGTCCGAAGGAGCCCGAACACCGTGCGGGCGCTGCCGGGGTGCCCCAGTCCCGCTGCCGCCACTAACACCGCGAACGGCATCAGAGCCGCGATTTGTTTTGAATGTTCACTTTTATTGGTGTTCTCCCTTTGCCAAAATGTGCTTGATTACATCGATGTGGTGCCGTGATAACTGCGCACCCTAGACAGCCTAGGTATAACCGGGAAAGTTCAGCCCAGGCCAGATCAAATCCCAGGCTGTTTAATGCTGGAAGGCTGCATGTTGCTATTAGTGTTAAATATATGGCTAATTATGCGTATGAAAATTAAACATCAGTGTTATGCTAATGGGGCCGCCTTCAGCTGTGGATCAGAGCACTTGAGACTAGCATTTAATCAAATGAATCAGTAACTAATACATCTGCACGTGTGAACTTTCACAAGATCATTTTCCTGTTACAGTCACACCGCAGAATTATGAAAGAAATAATTATCAACACTTTCTAATTATCTAGCAAAGTAATTTGGGATTCATCGTGGGCTTTCTGGGGAGGATCTCCCAAGTCCCACCTCATTTACCTCTCACGCACGCGGAAGTTTTCATTTCCAGCTCAAACGCGCCGTTAGGCCCGTTCAGGGCGATTTTGTTTGGTTGGGTTGGTTTTCCCCCCTGTGAAAGAATAAGGACCGGAGCCGGGCGGCGCCGGGACCAGGGGCCGGGGTGCGCGGGGCGGGGGCCGCTCGCTTTGTCCGCCGAGCGTGGGGGGAGCGGCGGGGCCGGCGGAGCGAGGGGCGGAGAAGGGCGGCTGGGGCCGCGCTGCCTTCCGCCGGGCTCCGCGGAGCGGGATGGGGATGGGGATGGGGATGGGGATGGGGAGGGGAATGGGGATGGGAATGGGATCGGGATCGGGATCGGGATCGGAGCGGGCGGGCCGCGTCCGGGCCGGCCGGGGAGGCGCTGCCGGCTCCGCGCCCGCCGCGGTCCGGGCGAGCCCCGAGCGCCGGGGACCAATCCACGGCGATTATGCAAGACGGCCGACCAATCAGCTCCGCCGGCTCATGAATATTCATAGGCTTGACTGAGTCAAAGCT
This sequence comes from Margarornis squamiger, assembly GCA_035222235.1. Classification (NCBI taxonomy): domain Eukaryota; kingdom Metazoa; phylum Chordata; class Aves; order Passeriformes; family Furnariidae; genus Margarornis; species Margarornis squamiger. The sequence goes on from JAWWTY010000160.1 coordinate 20,545,262, forward strand.
TTTAGGCGAGTTTGTGTAGATCTACAGCATCATGCTTAGACTTTTCAAAGAGACAAACTCCATTTTCTTATGAATGGAAAGTGAAAAACCCTGTTCCGCTTAAATTGGGTTCTTTCCTGTCCTGAGAAACACAACAGACCCCAAAAAGGCAAGCTGAAGAGAGAACACACACACAGACCAAGCGACAAGAAATGACCATGACTACCATGCCAGAGAGTCTAAATAGCCCCGTCTCAGGGAAGGCTGTCTTTATGGAGTTTGGGCCGCCCAGCCAGCAAATGTCTCCTTCTCCCATGTCCCACGGACACTATTCCATGCACTGTTTACACTCCGCGGGCCACTCTCAGCCTGACAGCTCGTACAGCACAGCTTCGTCCTTCTCCCGACCGCTGGGCTACCCCTATGTGAACTCGGTCAGCAGCCACTCGACCAACCCCTACATCAGTTCAGTGCAGTCCTACCCCAACAGCTCCAGCCTGACTCAGACCCGGTTAGAGGAGACAGGTAGGTGCACTCGGCTTTGGGGAGGGGGGAAGGGTGGAGGGAAGGCGAGGAGGGAGGGAGGGTGCTTGTATTAAAAAAAAAATCTATCGGGGGAAAAAAAAATTAAATTAAATTACAAAATATTAGTCAAGAGAGGCTGAGGATCACAGGGGACCAATACACAGAGCACACAATGCCTGGCTGGAAAAGAAACCGACCCAGATGTGCACGTATTAGTCTTCGTAATTATTTATTGCGTAGTGCTATAAACAATGTATGCAATTAAGGGTAATTAAACCTAAACTGCAGCCTGTAAAAATAGCAAACTTTCTCTGGGAAGAAGCCTGGTCTGCCATAATCGCCCGGAGCCTTTGTTAGCGTTACTCGAGCTTCACTTTTCTTCCTTCTCATTATTGTTATTGTTGATGTTGTTGCTGTTTTTGTTACTGCTGCTGCTGCTATTACTGTTACTGCTATTATTGCTACTGCTGCTACTATTATTGTTTATTCTGCATCGTTTGTTGTTCGTAGGGGCCGAATCGGAGAAAAGCACTGTGGTAGAAGGAGGGGAAGTTCGCTTTAATGGGAAAGGGAAAAAAATCCGCAAACCCAGGACTATTTACTCCAGTTTGCAACTACAAGCTTTGAACAGGAGGTTCCAGCAGACTCAGTACCTGGCTCTCCCCGAAAGAGCAGAGCTCGCGGCATCTCTGGGACTCACCCAGACCCAGGTACAGCTCCGACTAAGCCGGGCCGTCTCCCGTGTCCCCTTCCTGTCCCCACAGCCGTCATGGGAGACCCCACGCGTAACGCAGACGAGTCAGACCCGCGGGCAGCGGGGCCCGGCGCGACGCCTGTCCCGCCGCGGAGGCGCACCCGGTGCCGCGGAGACCCCCGCGGGGCCCGCCGGGGTGGGCGGGGGGGGCCTTACCGGGTGGTTTGGCATCACAAAATAACACAGCAGACACGGGGGGAGTAAGGGAGAGAAGCTGAGGGTCCGCCGGGTGCGGGAGTCCGTCGGACCCCAGAGGGATGGCGGGATGCTGGACCGTAGTGAGGGATGCTGAGCCCTGCCCCGTTCCCCTTTGCAGGTGAAGATTTGGTTTCAAAACAAGCGTTCCAAATTCAAGAAGCTGATGAAGCAAGGAGGGGCCACCCTGGAGAGCAGCGCCTTGACCAACGGCAGGGCTCTCTCGGGCAGCTCGCCACCCGTGCCCCCAGTGTGGAATACCACTTCAGCCTCCGGTAAGGCCTCGTCGGGGACCCCGGGCACCTACATCCCCAGCTACACGTCGTGGTATCCTTCGGCCCACCAAGAAGCTATGCAGCAGCCGCAACTGATGTGATTATAAATACGTTTTCCCCTAATGCAAGAACTACTGGTCCCCAAAAGATTTAAAATTAACACGGGAAAAAAAAAAAAAGAAATTAAGTAAAACAAAAGGAAAGGAAAAAAGAAACAACAAAAAGAGGGGGGAAGAGAGAGAGAAAAAAACAAAACCACAAAAGAAACCCAATCAAACAAACAAACAGGAGGTCTCTTGCCCATCCAGCCATTAGGACGCTGCACGGTAGCTCGGTGCAGGAGAGCACAGATGTGATGCGGGCCGGTTCCCACCGCTGACAGCTGACGGAGCGGCCCCGAGCACCGCACAACAGCCTGGGAGCAGAGCGAGCGCCGGCCGCGGCTTTGTGGGACAATCAGAAAAAGATGTTTGGGGGGGGAAAGCCCTCTCCTCTGTCCTGTCTGTCTGTCTGTGTCTGTTGAAATGTAGGTCATTTATTTACTACCATGATCTTGACGGTCTCTGCAATTGCAAGGGGGAAGGAAGCTGTACAATTTACCAGAGCTTCTTTCCCTCGACATTTTCTGTATCTTTCACTATCCATCTGTGTATTTTTTGTTGTTGTTAAAAGGGGAAGACAGGGGTTTTATTTATTGATTTAAATTACCACTATGAGAGTGCTTAGAAACAAACTCAGCTTGCTGAGTTGCACTGCTCGGACGCACAGTTCAAACAAAACCAGAGACGGTCCGTCGTCCCGTTCCCCCGCCCCTCCTCGAATAAATCACCACGAGGGAAGGATGCGATTTTAACTTTTATACTTCGGTGGTGTGGAGAGGTTTGGTCCGAATGATTTGCATTTCTAGCGTATTTAACAAAGGAAATAAATGCACATTGTTTGGTACTCTGAAGTGGAATCGCAGCAGCTGCCGAGCGCTTTGCTGAGGTGAAGCAAGGCGCGGAGGACGGAAGGAGAGCCCCGAGGGCGGCGGCGGCGGGGGGGACCCGCCGGGAGGGCGGGCGGGCAGGCGGGCGGGCGCACCCGCGCAGTCCCGGCGCGGCCTCCCCGCGCAAAGCCGGCCCCAAGTCGAAATGCACAAACCGACGTGCAGGAGCTACTCGCTGTACATATTTTATTCTTAATTATTATTATTATTGTTCAGTAAACATGTTGCACAAATTTAGCCTTTTTTAATTATTATTATTTCCGTTCTGTTTCGTGTGGCTGTAAAACATGATGCTTTGTGTACTGAGATCTTGACATTTTTCTTGTGAAAGTCTGAAGATGTGATAAACTGAGCTCGGCTGTGTTTAGTGTTCTATATGTCAAAGTTTAGTTTTATATTGAGAATGTTAACTTATTGCTTTGTATCTGGGGGAGGAAATGAAAAAACCCACACAAATCTTTGTACATAAGTTATAAAGTTTCTTTGAGACAGTAAAATTATGGTTTGGAAAAAGAGACACGCGTTCTCCCTGTCTCGTAGCGCGGCCGGGAGCGGGGCCTGGACCATGTTCCGCACTTCGCGGCGGGACGGCTGTGGCCGTAACCGGGAGGAGAGACGGAGTAAGGGAAGGCGACTCGCCCCGGACGGGGCAGTCTGTTCCCCGTGCGCTCCGCCGGGCCCAGCCAGGCGGCGGCGGCCGCAGCGACGGGCCGTGGGACCCTCGGCGGAGGGGTCGCTCGGGGCCGGGGGGGATCTAGGAACAGTTCCTGGGACGGGAGGGGGATGCGGGCAGGCCGGGACAGCCCCGGCCCCCGTCCCGACAGCCGAGCCGGCTGCCTACCCGCGCATCCCGTCGGGGCGAAGCCGTGCCGGTGCCGCCGCGCCCGTCCCGCCGGGCTCGGCCCGGTGCGGCTGCTGGGCTCGGTAACACTGCAGCGCGAAGGGAACCGCGGGCGGCTGGGCTCGGCCGGCTGGCCGTGCGCATCTCTGCGCGCAGGTTCCGCGGCGGATCGGCCGCGCAGCCCCGCGGGGGCGATGCTCACTCTCCCAGCCCCGAGAGACGCACCCCCTCCCCGGTGCGCGGGGCCGGTGCGCAGCATCCGCCCTGGCGCGCACACGCGGCGCGGTGGCCCGCGGGTTGCTGGATCCGACCTGGAAAACTCTCCCCATCTCTGCATTTCCCGCGGTGCCACGGCCCGAGCCCCGTCCCAAGCGGCCCGAAGCCCCGAGCGGAGCTCCCGCCGCGGCTCAGCCGGAGACCAAGTGCCTTTGACCGGACAGGAACGGGGTGGTCAAGCAGCTCGGAGCCTTTTAAAGATATATCAGCTTCTCCTAATTCTATAACGTCTTGCTAACAGTTCAAATAGAGAAATTATTAGTTTCTCTCAGCAAGGCGGTCTTGAGTTAGAGGCTATTATAATTGTACATTTGAAAATGTTAATCTCAATACAGGCCTAATTAATTCTGCCTTGTTGCTGACAAGTAGTTCATCAAATATCTGATTCGAAGATTTTCATAATGAGGATATTAATTAAACTATGAATAATCCAAAGGTGCTTATATTGAAACAATACCTCATTACAATGATTAAGTCCTGATTTCGAATATTATACCTTTACCAATTGTCACCCGGCAAACACAACCTTATGGATGAGCCTGTAAATGGCAAAATGTAATTTTGGGATATATTTTTTCCTTGTTGGGAAAAAAAAAAAAGTGCCCCTCATTTTCAAACACTTCTGAAATAGGTTACACACAGCTTAATGATGATCAAAATGACTCTTTTCTGCAAAAAAAGACCCCAAAGTGCGCGTACAGCTGCAAACCCAAGAGGGTCAGCATCATTTCACTGTATTCTCTTCTTGATTACAAGCCGAGCCCATCAAACACAACATAATTACAGTAATTTCAGGTTTATTTATTCTAATGCAGTTTCCCCATCTCTCTGGTAATTATGAGCAATTTTTTCGCCCAGGGAATCTTTTTGCATTAACAAAAGAGATAACGCACTGAAAGCCAAATTTGCTGTGCATTGAGAAAAGCGAAGAAAAAAAATAAAATAGGTGCGAGCTGCCATCTCTGCAATTCTCCTATATTGGAGCTCTGCAAATTGCTTGCAGGTGTATGGAGCAGAGCTGTCAATAGGAAGGGGCTTCCAAATTAGCAAATGCACAATGTTGAAGTAATGAAGACAGACTTAGCAAAATTGCCAAACAACAGATACCTCTTTAATATCTTCCACCCAAAAAGAAAAAGGAAAAAAAAATCCCCTTGGAGTGTCCCTGCGAACCCCCTTGAATGGCTGGGGATGTTGTACATGTGTCAATCTAATTGCAGAGCACAGAGCGGCCCCTGAAACTAGAAAAAAATCAAATATCAGAGCCCAAGACCGTTTGCATCGGGAATTTGCTCCCTTCGTTTGACAGAGGGGGATAAGAAATCCCCGCCGCCGGGCTCTCCGCTTTCCCCGCCGCCGCCCACCTGCCCCGCTCCCGCCGCCACCGCCGCTCTCATGCCGGTGAAAAAGTGCCATGTCCCCCCCTCGCCGGCGCCTTCCCTTCCTGCCCTCCCGGCTCCCGCCTGGGGACCGGGCAGTAAGGCACTCTCCGCACGGAACAGACAAACGCGCGCCACCAAACCACGGCCGCGAGCGAGCGCAGCCCGGCGCCGGCAGCCCCGGCCCCGCGGCAGCGCCGGGCGGAGAGTGCCCCGCACCGCCCCCGCGCCGCGCTGCCCGCGCCCGCTCCGCGGCTCGGCGCGGCTCTGCCCGCGGGATGCCCCGGCTCGGCTCTGCGCGGCAGCCCCGGCGCCCGCCCCGCCGTCCCACTCCCCTTCCTCGCCCCGGTGCCGCCGGAGGGAAGTTTTGCGGGGAGGCTGGCCCGGCGGAGCTGCCGCCGCTGCTTCCCCCCGCTCGCGGCCCGCCGGGGCATCCGTCCACGTCGCGCCCCGTGCACTCACCTACCCCCGCGAGAAAGGAGCCTGTGTCGCCACCCTTACCTTCCGCCTCAGTCCCTGAGGCTCTGGGCACAAGTCTTTGCTTTACAACAAACCAAAGGACCGAACGCGGCTTTTTGCTACGAAAGTTAGAGGAGCGAGAGAGTGTGAGAGAGAGGGAGAGGATCGGGGAGGAAGAAAGAAAGCGAAAAAAAAAAAAAAATGAAGCCGAGCACAATAATAATATCCTGGGAGTGCAAATGTGGATTGAGATCCCCCAGAGATGCATATGCCTCTGAGCGCAGCAGCCTTTTTGCAGCTCTGCTCTTGCAGAATATGACTGAAATTTTCTGCTATATAGCCTCTGTCTTTATAGCTGATGAAAAAAATTGCAGATTATTAGCATAAATGTTTACTCTTCATTACGCTGATGACATTGTGCACTCGAGATCTTGGTAATCTTTGGGAAAATTATGAGTAATTTTTAAAAATTTTAAAGCAGCAGCAGTTACCATGCAATTCAGGCTAATTCTGCGTAGGCTCCGAACGGATATAATTATCGAGGAGTCAAGATGTTATGCTAAAAACTATGCATTGATATTCCCATTTATTATGTACATACAACTTTGACAATGTTGATGCTTGAAATAGCAGGAAATTGTCTTGCGCAAAAATTACAGTCCATATTAGGACATGTGAAATTGCGAAGAATTATATAGTAATTGCAGGCTTTCAGATGGGAGAGCCAGAATGCTCAAACTAGTGCAAATGTGGATAAAATTACAGATCAGAGCAAAAATTAGGGAAAAAAGGGGTCTGGGATTTTTCAAGTTGGCTATAGGATTCCGGAAGTGTCTAATGCCACATGATTGCTGCAGCTTTAGGGGAGACATTCATGCCTCAAATAACTCCTTTTGCCAGAGCCGCTTTAATTGAATTTCTCGTGCTTTCTCTTTTCACTGGGCAAATGAGTAAATTGCCTCCCCACGGTACAAGCCCGGCCGGCCCCGCCCGTGTACCGGGGAGGCAGAGGGTGCCGCTCGCCCGGGCGGCTGCCGGGCCGCTCCCCCCCCAGTCAGGGCTGGCCAAGGAGCTGTCACTTACCCCAGCCGCCCCCCCGGGACCGGCCCCGCTCAGCCACCCCTGCCCGGAGCCGAGCGCGGGCCCGACGGGGGGGGCCCCTCAGCACCGGGACGTGGGGTGGAATCGTCCCAGCCCCCCCAGCAGGCTCCCTCCCCCGCTCCCCAGCCCTTCCGGAGTGCTGGGGAGGTCGGGGCAGCTGTCGCCCCTCGGTTATTCTGCTCCCCGCAGCTCTGGCCAGCGCCGGGCGGCCGAGTCCCGCCTAACTGTGTCCTGTGCGGGGGCTCCTGGTTCTCAGCGGTGCCTGCCCTGTCTATCGCATAGGTAGACCCTGTCCTGTCCATCGGACAGGAAAAGAGCAGAAGAAAACAGGTTACAAACATACGCATATCTATACGCATCTATCTGCAGCGCGCCTCTGCGCCCGTCGTCGACCACAGCACGGTGTGAGCCGCGCTTAGGATGCGAGCAGTGGGCGAAATGCGGAGCCTGGAAGGGCTCAGGGAGATGCGGGAATGCTGAAGCACGGAAGCCCCATCGCATACACCAGGTGCGGACAGCCCAGAGAGAACTGCTGTTAGCAGGCGGCAGACAAATTCAAGCTAAATAATAATAAATAAATAAGAAAATACAAAATAACTAAATAGCAGAAAGCAAGCGCGGAGGCCCCCGTCCTGGGTGCAGCGTGCTCTGCAACCCGACCGCTGACAAGCGTCCCCTCGCTGGGCAGGTTTCAGTCCCGGGGACCACAGGGGGCTGTCGGCATCCTGTCCGACCCCACGGGGCCGAGCAGCACTCCGCACCGCACTGCTGCATTGGGCTGGAGACGCTGGGCGCAGATGTTTGGGGGGGAACTTTATTTAACTGAGAGAAGCGCCTGTGAAAACTACGGGACGGGCGATGGGGAGGGAAGAGGAACGGGAACCGTCTCTTTCCCTCCCGGCCGCGGCCCGTGCCCACGGTCTCCTCGTGCATCGCGGACGACCGGTTTAGCAAAACTTGTCACCTGCCAAAGGGGTGTATCCCACATCCCCACCCCCCGTCCGCCGGGGTCCGCGGCAGCACCGCGCTGCCGGGGACGCAGCCGCTGTGCCCACGGTGCTGCTCGCCACGCGTGCCGCCCCGCTCCGTGCCCGCCGCCCCGGCGTTCGCCGCACGCCAGCGGGGAGGCTTTTCCCCCCGGCCGAGCGGGGCTGAGGCAGCTGCCGCCGGGTCTCCCCGCGGCCGGCGGGAGGGTGACGGAGGGGAGAGACGCGGGATGGGCCGGCCCCGCTGTTTCCTGGGGCAGCTCCGGGCTCTCCTCCGCGTCCTCGCCGCCGGGTCAGTGCCGGGACCGGAGGGCAGCTGCTGCTTCCCCCTTTGTCTCTCCCGCTCCCTCCTCTCGTTTCCTTTGCACCCGACTGTCGTCTTCGAACGTCCCCCCTTCATTCTTCTCTTTTCCTCACTCCTCCTTCGACCCCCGCCTCCCCTCGCCCCCAAGCTTTCCCCAGGCTCTCAGAAGCAATCTGCCCTCCCGCCTGCCCCCCTCCTCCCGACGTGTCTCCTATGCGGCCGCCCCCCTCCGCCTTCCCCGGCCCCGCCCGGGCTCCTCATGCCAAGGCCTGTCGGGAGAGTCTCGGCCAGGCTGCGCATTCTCTACCCTGGGCAAGCTGACCTGGGCCTCTTCATCTTGTCTGCAGCGGGATCTTCCTCACGGCTCTCTCTCCCCCTCCCTCCCCCAAGGATGGCGGGGCCCTCGGGGCGACAAGGGCCAGAGACCCCTCCTCTCTGGAGGACCCTTTGCTCCTTCCAGCACCAGGACGTCTAGGGATGCAGCCCGAAGGGGTACACCCCCCAGGGTTATAGCTTGGAGGGACACGGCCGGGAGGTGGGCGTCCCGAGGAGGGCAACCCCGAAGGGTGCAGCCAAGGTCTTCACAGTGAGGGTTCAGCTCAGAGCGGTGCAGGGAATGGTACGGAGAGTTCCAGTGGGCTACATCAGGGAGGGGTCCAGCCCTCAAGGGATACATCTCAGAATGGTGCAACTTGGAGTGGGTGCTGCCTGGAAAGGGGTTAAGCCTGGAGGGATCGTACCCTCATGAAGTACATCCCAGAGGAGTTCGGGTAAAGGCTAGGGAGCTGCATCCCGGAGGGCAACGCCCTGAGGGGTCCCGTCCCCCATGGGCACACCTCGGAGAGGTCCAGTCGGTGCCTCCAGCCCCCGAAGGGCCACAGACGGACTCGGGAGCAGCCATCAGCTCTGGCCCAAGCAAAGCTCCCACACAGGCTACCGGCCCGGGTGCCACCGCCGGATTGGTACGGCGAAAGGTCCCCGGGACAGCGCTGCGCCCGGGGACCAGCTCCCGGAGTACTACGGTCCCTGGACACAGCCCTGCCCCAAACCCCTCCGGACAGTCTGGGAAGCCGGGAGACGGCAGGAGTCTGTCCCGGGTGAAATGTCGCTGGCGCCAGCAGGCGGGGAAGGGGCGGGGGGGGGCGGCTCTGGGCTGCTGCAGGCAGCGCTGAGTGATTCATGGCCTCGCCGAGAAGACTGGCAGGGGCGAGATTTTATTGCAGACGGGAAAGGGGGGAAGAAGGGGGAGAGGTTGCAGGCTTGCGGCAACAGTTGCAATGGGGAGAGGGTGGAGGGGATGCAGCGAACGCCCGGGTCCGAATCAACACCCCCAACCTCCCCCATCCCCAAATAAACTCAGCACGGGCACCATGGAAACAATAATTTATTTAAATAATCTCTGCTGATTGTAAAAAGAAACATTAAAGAGTGTTTTAAGTTCTTCATAATAAATAACAAAAAATACCCTGTTGTGGTTTTTTTTTCACGATTCTAGACATCAAACGGCGCAAGGGCACGGTTAGTGGCAAGGTTGCCGCGGGGGCGGGGTGGGGGAGCGGAGACGAGGGCTCACCGCGGCTCGGTGCCCGACCTGGGGAAGCCCCGTCGGGGCACGAAACGCGCCCGGAGGCAGCGCCGGGGCGGGATCCGCGCCGGCACCGCCGCCTGCGACCGGCCCCCAGCCCCGCCGGACGGTTTCGTTCACGGCTCAAAAGGATACCTTAAACACGGGAGGCTTCTGTTTTAAATCTACATATAAAAATTGTCTTTTTTTTTTAGCATTTTATTTTTTAATCCCCAACATCAAAGTGAGGTTATCCGCAAAGGCACCTATCAACTTTAAAAAAATAAAAAATGAAGTTAACCAGAGTTCTGCACCGGTGGCTTGATGAAAATGCAGGGAGAGAGGAGGAAGGTGGGTACTTGTTCCGCAGCGTGCTTGTTTTGGCGGCGGGAGGGCGGACCCCACGGGGCCGAACGCACATGGGGCCCCGCCGCTGGCGGTAACGGGGCGGGACGGGGCACGGAGCGGTTCCTCTCCGCCGGAATGGCCAGAGCCGGCTTCACCAAAACACCAGTGCTGCATCTCGGTGCCCCGCGGCTGCCGGGCGCGGCCCGCGGGCTGAAGTCTCTGTAGCGCCTAGAAGATGCTGCCTCCACCGTGGTGGTGCGGGGGCTGCGCGGGCTGCGGGAGGGGAGCGGCCGCCGGCAGGTGCGCCGGGCCGCCGGGCGCCGCCGGGTACCACGAGTAGCTACCGAGGAAGGCGGCGGCGGGGCTGGGGCTGGCGGTGCCGGCGCCGCCCGCCGTCCGCGGGTGCGGAGCAAAGTCCCAGGCGGGGGGCGAGGAGGGGGACGGCGGCGAAGCGCTGCGGCGGGGAGGCGGCTCCGCTGGGATTTCTCCGCTCTTCCACATCTTCTTGAACTTGGAGCGGCGGTTCTGAAACCAGATCTTCACCTGCGGAGAAAGGGGGATCAGGTGGCCGCAGCCTCTGCGGCGCCGTCCCGGCGCCCGGGTCGCCCGCGGCGGGGCAAGGACGCGCAGCTTTCGCGGCCCCGAGCAGTCCCGGCACTGCCTCGGCGGCGCTACCACTTCGCCCGCACTCCCGCCCCGGGGCCGTCGAGGAGCCGCGGGCCGGCCTCCCTCTCACGCCCACACCCGCACCCGACCCCGCGGAGGGCGAACTGCCACGGAGGGGCGAGATGTGCCCGGGTCCCGGCGGCGGGAGAGCCCTACCTGCGTCTGGGTGAGGCCGAGGGAGGCCGCCAGCTCTGCTCTCTCGGGCAGAGCGAGGTACTGGGTTTTCTGGAAGCGCCGCTGCAGAGCCGCCAGCTGGAAACTGGAGTAGATGGTCCGGGGCTTTCGCACTTTCTTCGGCTTCCCGTTCACGATCCTGATTTCCGGCTCGCAGTCTTCCTTCTCTGCTGCGGCACAAACGGCGACCCCCGTGAGGGAAGGCGCCCTCGCCGCCCCGGGGCCTGCCCGCAGCGCGACATCACCGCCCGCCCCGTCGGGGCGACCCGCCGAGAACGAGCGCTCTCCCGGCCCACCCCGGGTCTCGAGCCCCGACCGCCGCCTCGCCAGGCCTGACAGGACCGCCGGACCCCCGGCGGCTCACCGGGCTGTCCCCCCGCGGGGCTCGGACGTACCAGAGTCGTTGTTGGCCGGGGAGGCCCTGCTGCCGTAGGGCCCGTAGGAGCCGTACGCGCCCGCGTAGCCCACGTCGTAGGCGGCCTTGGCAGAGTAGGGGGCGGCGCCGCCGCCCGCGTAGGGGTAGGAGCCCACGGGGCCGTAGGGCGGCGCGCCCGCTGCCCCGTGCTGCTGGTTGGTGTAGTAGCTGCTGTCGGTGGCCGTGGAGACGGGCAGCGTGGGGGACTCCTGCGGCTTGTGCAGGCCGCCGTGCTGGTGGTAGCTGCCAGCGGAGATCTGGCTAGCGTGCATGTCCGGCACCAGACTCTCCAGCACGCCGGTCATCCCGCACCCCGCCCGCCCGCCCGCCGGGGGCACGGGCCGCCGCCGCCCCGGAGCCGTGCCCGCGGGGCTCAGAGCCGTGCCCGCGGGGCTCGGGGCTCAGGGCCGCTCCGCCATGCGCTCCGCGCTCCCCGGGCGCTCCCGCCGCGCCCGCGGGACGGGCTCTGCGCGCCGCGCGCCGCCGCGACGGCATTTAACACCGGTCACGTGGCGCGGCGCACGTCACCTAGCAACGGCCAATGGCGGGCCCGCCCGCGCCGGCCCCGCGCGCGCCCGCGGAGCGCTGGACGGGAGCGGCGCCCGCGGGGACGAGCGGGATGGGACCTGCCCGGGGACCGGACCTGCCCGGGGGATGGGACCTGCCCGGGGATCGGACCTGCCCGGGGACCGGACCTGCCCGGGGGATGGGACCTGCCCGAGGGATGGGACCTGCCCGAGGGATGGGACCTGCCCGGGGACCGGACCTGCCCGGGGATCGGACCTGCCCGGGGGATGGGACCTGCCCGGGGATCGGACATTCCCGGGGATCGGACCTGCCCCGGGATGAGACCTTCCCGGGCCCCGTCTTGCGGCTCAGGTTGCCGCCTCTGTGGTCGGACGAGGCGGTCCGACTCACACTGGCCAGAGTTCGGAGGCGCGGCTCGGCCCGCCGCTTCTGCCGTGCCGTGCCTCTGGTGACTGTCCCCAGCCGGCCGGCCACCCCTGGGAAAGGCTCGCCCGTCGATGCCTCCGTGAGCAGCATCCCCAGGCGGGCGTGCCTGCCTGCGGACGGAGCCGGGAGGGCCGCGCTGGGGGATCCCTCGCAGGTGTTCTAACCCCGGGAGAGCGGGCACATCGTGGGAGAGCAGCATCCCGCTCTCCGTGCCAGAGTGGCAGCCCTTCCCAGCGGAACCTCCGCAACATTACCCGCGGAGGGGCGGCTCTCCACCTGGCGCCCGCGGTCGCACGGCCGCGGCACCCACGGGATGTCCCTCCACGCCGCCGCCGCGAACGGCGCGTTGTTGCGGCCCAGGCACGACGGCGGGGCCGGTGGTGCCGGGCACCCCCGAGCAGCCGCCCGTGTCCCTGCCCGCCGGCGGCCGCACCGGGGCCGTCGGGGCGAGTGTCGGCCCTTGGCCGCCCTCTGCCGGGGCAGCGCCGCGGGGCAGCGGCCGGAGCGGCGTCTGCGGGGCGCTGGGAAGCGCTTCGGAACTGGTTTTTATTCTTGTGTGTCATTTCCCTCGCTCGACTGCCCCGCGGCGGAGCGGGGTCGCCCGCCGGAGAGCGCGTTCCTCTCACAGAGGGAACGTCCCCGAGGGAATCTCACGGGTGTTCAGCGCGGGCAGGGAGGGCGGCGGCACTGGGGCGAGGGTGGCCGCAAATGGGGGGGGAGGGGGGAGAAAAGGTATAAAAGAGGAGAGACCGCCCCCGTGCCGTGAGGCGCCCCCGCGCGCCCCCTCAGGACCCTCCTGGCGCTCGCCCCGCCCGCCGCAGGTGCCGCTGAGCGGGGCGCGGGGGAGCCGCGCCCTCTGTGCCCGCGGGAGGTGCGGGGGATGCGGGGGGTGCGTCGCTGGGCTGGGCTGGGCCGGGCCGAGCCGGGCCGAGCCGAGCCGAGCCGAGCCGAGCCGAGCCGGGGGTGAGCCCGGGGCGCGGCCCTCACGGGGGCCGGCGTGTCCGGGACCCGGGTGGCGCCGCCGCGACCTGGCGGCTGGCCCTTCTGGGGCTCGGGGGGTCCCGGGTCCGGCCGGGAAGGAGCAGCGGCGGTCACGGAAAGGGCCTGCAGCAGTGGCTCACGTGCTGTTCACTCTCCTAAATATAGCCGATGTTTAGTGCAGAAGAAAGTCGGTTTCTGCAATCCGCTGTCTGAGCGACATCTTTGTAGGACTATTTCTGTCCCTTGCTGGAGCAGGGCCGGCTGCCCGAAACAGCCGCTGGCTGGCGCGGGAGAGGGGCGGACAGCGTTGGGTGACTGTCAGCAGGGATCAGGGCAATCAGCTGCTCTTCAGGAGGCACGTTTTAAAGCCTGCGAGATAGTTTAAAAACATACAAAGGGGAAAGGACGTGTATTATCTCACTGTGAGGATTTAATAACGCGAAGGACTTACTCGGGAAGTTGTCTTGTTATGTGACAGTTTTTATTTTCTAACTAAATATTTTAGTGCTATATAGCCCTATGCGCGTGTGTGGTGATCTGTACGAAAAGTAAAGGGAGTGATTTTGGTTACTTCAGCTTATATGAACAGTCTTTCTCGTGCAAGTTATTCCTAATAAGCTACCACAGGGCTCACAAATTTAAATGAATTGTCACATAGTAGCTGCTCCAGAGTGTTACGGCTTTGTTCTTGCAGTTTGTTTTGCCTATGTGGAGGCACAGACTGCTGGAATGACCACTGGAGAGTTACTTATGCATGTATTCACATGGCTGATCTTGTACATCTGATTTTAGTGTTTCTAATTTACTTGAACTTTGGTTCTAAGATAGTTGTTTTAAACACCAACTTGTAAATAAAGGCATGGCTCTCTGAGCCGTGAAGTTGAACAGGTTCATGATAGAGGGAGAGAAGACATCAGGCAGCAGGAAGGAAGGAGAAAAGGTTGTATTAGGTAAGAGATGACTACTGCAAATGTTTTAAAACACACTTCTCTGTCTCAATCATCATATTAGAGAGAAGTTTAAAAAAGTAACAGCATTAAGCTGACCCAAGTTTATCTGTTTTTGTGTTCTCAGGTTAAGCTAATAATTTTAATTTTTTTAATTTTTTTTTTTTTTTGCCTCTGCTTTGGGAATTGTGAATGTAATTAGAAAGGAGACTAGGGTGTGAAGTAAAACTCAGAGGAGACTAGGAGTGTTTTGTGTACCTGCTCTCCACTACTTGGCTGTTCTGCTTGGTTTTGGTGTAATAGATCATGTGTTATTTACATCCTGTGAGAAGGAATGTTTGGGTGATATATATTTTGTATCCTATGGACGTTGGTCATTTAGTTGCACATGGGAAAAAGATGCTTGCCTTCTTATTACAGAGCAGCTGAGTATTCAAAAGGTTTGGTCTCGAGGTTTTTATAAATATACAGCACTTATTGCCAGAGGCTGGAAAACAATTGAACTGACTTTGTTGTTGACTTGTTTGTTTTAGAAGCATTCTCATGCTGCTAGGACTGTGGACATATTTTGTTTATCAAATATACTAAACACAGTGTGTGTAAACATAAGAAAGGACCATCAGTCTTCAAAATAATCATCTCCAATGAATCAGCTTGTATTGTTTTTTTAATTTATTTTTTAAACAGGGCAGTTGCATATGACTCATAGAAATGGCTACAGTAACTCCTGGTTGGTATGGTTTGTTTTATTTTTAAATTGACTCTTATTTCTCTTCCTAAAATAGACTTAATCTGAGAAAAATGTGAAAGCACTTAAAGGATGGTATCCTCATTCCATATACATGGTATAGATTTAACCTAAGGAACAATGGAGTAAGTTGTTCCACAATGTCCTCCCTAGAGCTTCACTTGAAGAGAACCACACTATTAACAAAGAGATTAATTTTTAATCTGCTGTATTGCTTAATATTATTTTTCCCATTACAGTCCACATTGGGCTGAACCATTTCACTTACTTCAGCAGGAATGTGGTGAATCTTGAGAGATGGGCCTGTTATTTCTGATAATGTTGCACAAAAGTAATTGGACAGTAGGCTCTACTGCAGTAGCATGTCAACAAGTACGGATTTTTTTCTTGGCTAAGGGAATTGCTTTCTAGTGGATTTATGGTGATACATGTAGTGCATGGTATAGTCTCAAGCATTTTTTCAGTAATAGAAGAGTAATTTAAATCATGTTCCAGATGAAGCCATGAGATGGGTTTATGCTTGCATTGTACCTGTGAGATCTGGTATTATGCTCCAGAGTGGTGGTAACAGTTAAATCTTCCTTTTCTGATGGATTAAGCATATCACCTTTTAGGAAATTGTACAAGTCTTTTCAATGCCTCTCAGTGAGCTTGCTACCTGCTGTGCTTAGTTTCAGAATCCAGCGTTATCATTTTCTTCTCTAAAAACTGTTTATTGTCTCATTCATCTGTACACCAGATTACTTCATTTCAAAAATCACATAACTCTTCTGGGAAGAATATGCCCCCTTGTGTGGCTCCCCGAGGATTCCTTTCTTAGCCCCTTGTTGTAAACGGCTTATACAAGTGTGATAGGAGACGCAGTCTCTGTAAAATCCTTTCAGAGTTGTTTATTAAGCTGTCTTGGTCTCAGATTATCTTTTCCAGTGGTGATTCACTGGCAGATCAGCACCTTTCTTCAGTAGAAACCTGTGCAGTCTGGAGCATAAACTGTGACTTTTAATAGTGGATTAGTCTCGTGTTATTTAGCACAGGTGTTTCTCAGTTGTTTCCTTGTACAATGTTGAGGAATTGCACAGCCTGATGCATTGGGGTGAGCATCTAATATCAGCACATTCATAGGTCTAATTATTGCTAGAGGTGCATGGTGTTGGGGTGGGAGGGAAGGTCTGTGTGCAGAATGTGAACGCAGTAGTGCAGCAGTCTTTGTAAGTGGCACGTGGGTTTTGGGAATAAAGCAGAGCATGCTCAAGCAGTCCCTCTTGTCTCCTTTAAGACTGTGAAATTTCACCCTGTGCTTAAGTAGGATTCTCAAGCTGTTCTGATCACTTCTGGTGCTTCCAGGTATTTTTTTTATTTACCAGATGTATCATAAGTAATACCACTGACAAATTTTTTTTAATTTAAATAGAATAGGATTGGTAGAACAGCTAGAAAGTAATGTTTTTTGTAGTGTTTTATGGGAATGCTAACCAGCCACAGGCTGGGCAAACAGGGCTGTAAACTCTGGAACAAGTGCTTATGAGCCCACTTCATAGTGGATTTGAGCAAGTTCAGGTTCAGCTCACAGGTAAATCTTTGTTGAAAGTGTTTTGTATGTGAATATTTAGATGGAAAAAAATTCTTGAGTATGAGCATGCATGAAAAATGCTTTCAAGATGAATCATTAGATAATTTCTAATATTGCTGTAGATGACAAGTGTGAGAAGCTGAGAGGCGTATTTTGTGGGAGCAGATTTAGGCTGAGTTGATCATTATGAACTCTTATTTTGCACAGGTAGTGGAGAACAGATTTTTTTTTGCCTTGACTGTAGCATCTGCACAACCTTTACCTGTGCAGTCGAAGCACAGTTTAAGCAAACGGTTCAACACTAACAATACCCTAGACTGCTTTGGTTTTAGGTTAAATGTGATTATCTTAAGGGTTCAGTTTAGTGGATCATGATATTTGGAGCTCAGAAATGCTATATCACCTCAGTGATATAGCTGGGATAAATTTTGATTTGTAGTGCCTGTGAACTGCCTGAGGCATGGAGTGTGGTTTCTCCTGCAGGATGTTGTTTGAACTGACACTTCCTCTGACTGTCAAATAACAAGGACTGTTCCTGATGGAAAATGTGTCTTGATTGGAAGGATGAGATGTGTGTTTTGCATTAAAGAAGATATGTACAAGAACAGATCTCCTAAATGGACTATACAGGTGCAACACACTTGGGGGAAGTCCTACATGGTTACATTTCCATTGGAATACCACACTAAATTGACTCAAATTGTGGACCATGCAAACTGCAGAGGCTCTTCGTGGGAACATTTGGACATATGCTCTGGGATTTGGCACTGGCTATCCCCAGCCTTCTGGAGGCAGCTTAATGTAGAAATGATGAATTGCTTGAAGATGTAAATTTAAAAGAAAATCTTCTTTCCCGTATTGAGAAAATATGCACATATAAACCTTAAAAATTAATAGTCCTTGAAGTTAATTTTCTTTTTGTTTTTAAAGGTGGTGAGGTCAACATGATCAGAAGTGAATATGTTGATATAATCTTGACTGGAGAAGCCACAGCTGTCCCATGAACTGGCCAGGGGACCTTTTCTTCAAACTGTGTAGCTGAAGTCCATTGTGTAAGTATGAAAACAGTGGGAGTTTTAGGCAGTGAATTGTCTGTGAGGAGCACTCAAATCTCATACTGTGCACACATATCTGTCTTGAAATTGTTCCTCCCTTGGAGGGAAGGAAATTAAAGGAACTGTTCAGATTCACAAGAGTTACTGGCCTTTTGTTTTCTTGCAGTTGCTTAGCTGACCATATTGGCATGTACTTTGCACTAGTATTTTGTCTGATAATATCTTTTCTGTTGGCAGAATGCTTAGATCTGAGAAATATGTCTTTTATGAACACTGCTGTAAATCTAAATAAATTAGAATGTTGTTTTTTACTTGTATGCATGGCTGTCAGGGGTTAGTGTTGTCACCTAGACCAGCTCAAGCTGGTTTAAATTTTTTTTTCTTTTCAGCTTGGAAGCTATATAACTCAGAAGGAAAGTTCTTGAAAACTGAGTGCACAGCAGCTTTGGAGGAGAGATTACATAAGGTGGTAGGTGGGAAGATAACTAAGTAAATTCTATTGCTTTTGGGCCCTCATGTTATAAAGTGACTTTGCATGTAATTTGCAAAAGTTGTTTTAAGAAATGGATTAAAAATAATAATGTGAACATTAAAGTGTAAAGAATACAAGTGGCCACAGGATGTCCCCACTGTTCTGTGTCGGCGCATTCTCATGGGCCATTTAACCTGTAGTGCAAAGCTTGACATATTTCTTAAGTATGATATTTTATATTTTAGAGGTTTTAGCATTTATTCACATATTTCCAATGTTTATTTGGCAGGGCAACCAATTAACATCTAGTCTGATGAAGGTAGAAGGGAAAAAAAAAATTGCTTTTCTTGGCTTGCTTTAGTTCTATTTTAACTTTCAAAGATTGGGAATAGACAAGACTTGATCTTTTATAAGTAACAGTTATTTATTCCATTTGAGTGCAATTTGTTTACTCAAATCAGAAGGAGAATTTATTCAGAAAGGTAAGTTTCTACCCACTTTTAAAAGCCTACTATAGTTGGTTTGCATATTCACAGAATCACAGAATATTCTGAGTTGAAAGGGACTCACAAGGATCAACAAGTCCAACTTTTAAGTGAATGGCCCATATGGGGATCCAACCCATAACCTTGATGTTCTTAGCACCATGCCCTAACCAAAAAAGGGAAGGGGCATACTTATCTGAACAACTCTGGTGGTGTCAAATAAACTGAGGTGTGAAAGTAAAAGTAATGGTTTTGGGCTGTTAGGGTGGCTTATTGTGGAAGTGGTTTAATTTAAGCAGAAGTGAATTATTCTGCAGAATAAATGTATCTCAGTGGGAAGCTGTTGCAGAGAGTAGCTACAATGAAAAAAGTTACACCATGACTTCTGAATAGTGTACGTGTCCCAAAACTCTGTAAGTCCTGTGTGTGATGGATCTGACTGTGACTGATACTGCACAAGGATATATGCCTGATTCCTGCAAGTGTTCAAGGTCAGGTCGGACAGGACTTTGCACAGCCTGGTCTAGTGGCAAGTGTTCCTGCCCACAGCAAGGGGAGCTGGAACTAGCTCATCTTTAAGGTCCTTTCCAACCCAAATCATTCTATGACTGTATAAGAAGTATAAAGCATAAGGAGCTCTATGTTAGGGCTGGGACTTCATGTTAAAGCATACTCCTGACTATGTTTAACTAAGACCATGCTGTTACATGTAGGCTGTGGCAGCAATACTTTCCTTAGGAATTCTTTATAGCTACATTACCTATGTCCAGTTGCTTTAGATTTCAGCACTTCTGAAAATCACAACCTGTGTTTTGAAGTCAGTATTTTAGGTGAGAAATAATGACATTTTGGGTAGCCTGTTGTGCCTGAGAATTCAAGCAGTGAGGCTTTGTACCTTGGGTACAGACAGGCATATGTCCACAACGATACCTTTTTAAATTCATGTGGCCCTTCAGCCTTTGGGGAAAGCCTGAAGAGGAAACACTCCTTTCCCAAGCAACTTACTGCTTTTGTTTGTCCTTTCTACAGTGCAGGAGCTGTGAATTACGTTTTTGTGTCAGTGGCACACCTGCCTTTTCTTACTGAATTGAATGTTACAATAGCAGCAGTATTCTGCAGTCTTGTATATCTGATAGTTTCCAGGCTTGGATTGTCTAACCTATTTCAAATAGCTCTATAGGCCAGACTTCTCTAAATAACTACAGTAATTATGCTGCAAACAACAGATGACTGGCATTTCACCTAGAGGTTCTTCCTTGGGAGTTGATGAATTTGAACTTACTTTCTTAAGAACTGCTCTTAGAAGTAAGCTTGGGGTACAGCACTCAGTTAACATACAATCTAAGTCTATTCTTGCCCATGAAGACATGCTACATGAATCTATATGATTGTATATGCATTTATTATTGAAAGAGCTTGGAGGGAGACAAATGTTTTCTCTTTTCCTGCATGCTATGCATTCTGGGTGTTTTATGTGGAAATATAAGTTAGCTTTTTTTGTATCTGTGGTTTTCATGACAAACGTGAAAGGATTTCTATGAAGGAGGCATATGCTATCATCCACTTCAGTATGTGTGAGTCCCACTGCACCTGATTCATACTACTGCTACTGCTGCCTGCTTAGTTGTTTAACTCACTGACATCTGAGATAGTTTTGCATGAAAAGAAACCCTCTGATGGAGTTATTAGCAGGGATAACTGTTCAAAACAATGGGACTCTTATGTATTCAGGGACTGCAAATCTTGACTTGGACTTAGTCTTTCAACTTACATTGAGTGATGTGAAGGGATCCAATGATGAAAGCTGATCACCAAGTAGATAAAACTTTCACAGGGCTTTTGGAACTGAAAGGCTGCAGTTGCAATGCAGTGTGTGCAAGCTCCTGTGAGCTGGGAAGGTGATGCATAGGCAACTGGGCTGTTGAGCTCTGAGTGATCAGGTTTGTAAGGAGCTTGCAGTGTTGCTAATCGAGAATCCTGTTGTATGAATCTTAGTGCTTGGAAGTGTTAACTGCATTACTAAATGCACTGCAGCAAAGGAAAATGCTACCTTACAAGCAGGGGATTTTTGTGCTCTAATTGAAGAGCTGTGAACAGTTGCTCTTGAACAACGTGAGGCAGCAAATATTGGAGGAATAACTGGCCTTCAGATATAAATGTATAGTGTAAGAGTTGCATGCTTGCTTCAGAGTACTGTTTGTGTCCCCTTGGTTGCTACCTTCCTTTTTCCTCCGTGCATACACACACTTTTCTGGAATGGGGAATAATTAGTGCAATTTTGCAGTGAGAGAGCTAGCTGCCCAGAGGTTATGAATTCTCTCATTTTCTCATTCCCTGACAGGAATGAGACAGGAGATAGAGTTCCTGCCTGGGTGGCTTCAGGTTACATTCTCCACCTCATTCTATGGGTCTGGCCCTGTAAATGGTTAGAAGGCAGCAAAAAAAAAAGTTATGTCAGGCCCTCTGCCTACAGTATGACAATGGTGACATGACTCTTGGCTCCCTGTGTGTCTGTGTGGCACAGGAATGCAGTGGTGCTTTGCTTGGAGTATAGCAGCTCCCAGCTTGTTGTGGGAGTGGGGATTTGGATATTGCTGTCTCTGACCTGAAGAAATGTGTGCCATGTCGTCAGCCAACTTGACTTTGGGAAAGAAAAACTGTGTGGGAAACATTGCACGTCCAGGTGATTTGTCTTCATGTTAGCTGGTCCCGTCTTGACAAAGCCCAGGAGCAGAGACAGATAGGAAGGTGTGTTCATAGCCACATTGTCAGAAAAAAAAGCTTTCTTCCAGGAGAGGGCGCATTTCCACTAGGTTTGTGCCAGCACAGCTGTGCTGACAGGCAGACTCCAGCCCCCTGTCTGAGAAGAAAATTCTGTCTTTTGCTTTTCAATCATTCAGTGATGAAACCAGACCCTTCCTGGCAAAGTCTGGAATGGTAAAATAAGTGTGACAGGAAGTTTTCCTCTAACTGGTAACTAGCTGTGACTGCCAGTTTGTACTTACCGAGCATACTTGTACATGTTAAATTCTATTATTGTATCTCTGGTAGGGAAGCTGGGGAGGGGAGAAAAGAGTACTGTCGAGTCTGAAACTTACCTGACTGGAGGGAGAATTGGAAGGAGAGAACACTGTCATCTCTCAAAATGAGGTGGGGGAATAACGTGTCTTAAAGTCCAGAGATTTACTGTTAAGTTGAACCAGAGCTTGCTTTACTGGTATTAAACTTCTTTTTTGTTACGTGTGAAGAAGACATTAAATACTTTTGAATTCTAAAAGTGACCTCGCTGTTCTGGGGAGAAATGAATAGAACAAAGAAAAGAGTTTCTGAAAATATCTGTCTTTAAAATGAAAATGTGTTTTTGTTGGTTGCTGGTTTGCATGACCTAGTGAACTAGTTAAGGTTCTTAGAGTTCTGAAGAAACTTAATAACTTTGCATTGTAATTAGCTGTTCTTCCCAGAAATACCAGCCTTCAACAAATGTATTACTGCTGATGATCTGCTTGGTGAACTGATAGCAAAGGTAAATAGATCAGCTGCTGTGCAGCTTCTGCCTTGTTTCCCTCATATGCTGCCCAGCAGTTACTTAAGCATATTCTAGGGAGGTAAATAAATTGGACCTTTCTTTTTTTTTAGGTGACATATCTGACAGCTGCTGTTTTCTTGTTGCATCTTATGCATTTTCTTTTTTGACAACAGCTCACCTGATAGAGTTGATGTGCTGTTTTTAATGTTAGTCTAGTGTTTATTGTTAAGCCAGGAAGTCAATGATGCATCATCTCTTGAATTTCTGTTACTTTTAGATTCTTGTATCCTTTCTTTCTTATACTGGTTTTTTTTTGTTTGTTTGTTTTTGTTTTTTGGGTTTTTTTCTCTGTAAGGGTGAGCCATATTCTTGTGGAAGTTGTCAAGGACAGAGTTATATTTAAAATTGTTTTTAAAATATACATATCTGTTGTTTAATTGCAATTGATATATAACAATACTTAGTTCATCCACATACACAAATGTGGGGTTTGCATTGGCAGTTTCAATAGGAGGTTCTGCAGACAGTCTTCCTCCTTGGTGATGGTACTTGACGGTGAAAAATACAGCTATATACTTATGAAAACTGGCAGAAAAATATCTTTTACAATAGCAATAGTTACACTCTTACATCTGTACTCCCTTCTATTATGCATTATTGAAAATGGATAATTGAAATTGGAGTCAGTGTAAACCACAACAGTCTTAATGAAAAATGTGAAAAATAGTTTTAACAATGTTGTCAAGTAGCTTTAAGATGTTCTTAGGGGCAATATCAGGAAATCTCAGACAATCCTCTACAGAACCTGCAGAGGGAATAGCAACTATCTTGCAGCCTTAATGCAGTTCCTTCAGGAGGTTTTCTGAAGGTAGTGTTTGGACTTAATCTGTACACAGCGTTCATGAAGAGAAGCATCCCTAGGTAATTCCCTGTTTGCATCAGGTACTTTCCCCTTTTCTGAAGGAGAAGAGCAATGCCCGAACTTCCTTCTGCATGAAACCGAAACTTCAAAGCCATGTTGTTAACAAACGTGTCTGGTGTGTTTGTCACTGGAGCATGACAGTATCTCTTGAACAAACATCACTTTTGTGACAAGGTGATTAATGGATTAATGCTTTCTAAATGTGTCCACTTGGCTGCACTGTAGATTTATAAATGTTATCTTAATCATCTCCCTCTCCAGGCTCATTTCTTAAATTAGTATTTTACCTGAACTTGACAAATCTTTAATTTCTTGGGATGTTTCCAAAGTTTCGGCATCACATCTTCTGTGATAACAAGATTTTGGGAAATCATCCTGAACATAGCATAAAGGTCTCCAGCTTTACAACCTCTGCTGGATTTTTGTATCTTCTCTTATATAACTTGTTGAATGCAGAAATTGGGAAATTAAATGGTTTTGTTAGTATGTCTGTGTGTCATTTTCAGCCTAGTTTTTGGGCAAAAAGCATTTTTTTGGTGCTAAACAATTTCTGAAGCTAGGGGAGGAGATATGTGAACTGGATACAACACTGGGACTGGCATCCTATCCTGCTGGAGCTCACTTCCCTGTCATGCTGCCTCTGGCCCTGGAGGAATGCCTAGAGGGGGCCGGAGCCGGGGGGGAAAGGAGGGGGGAACGATTCCCATCCGCCCAAAACAGTTGCAGAGGAGGGCTCTGCACCAGGATCCCTGCTCCTCGGTGGGGCCAGCTGCTCTGCCCTGTCAGGGCTTATGGGGACAAGTGTGGCAAAGCCAGTGGGACTTGTGCAATGTGGGGACATTAAGGACGGGTGTAAGGAGGTGAAGAAACCTGATCCAGTGGAAGGTGTCCCTGGCCATGGCAGAGGGGTTGGAACTAGGTATTCTTTAAGGCCCCCTTCAACCCAAATCATTCTTTGAGTCTATGTGGCTGATCTTCAGTAGCCTCATGATGCTGTGACCTGAGGTACAGGAAAATTAAAACAAGAGCAATGCAGTGTCACAGATGTTTAGTATGATCTCTACCAATGTGTTCCCAAGCAAAGATCTCCAGCTAATTTGAAAATTGTTTTGATTTAATAGCTGCTAGCAATTCTACTTATTTCTTATCTCTAGCATTGAATATTGTAAATTTGGAATTGCATTTCAGTAGAAATTACACATTACATATATTTCTTAGAATAGCAGAGCATAGCTATTAGTTTATGGATTATTTAATTGAAATGTTCTCTATTATTGCATATTGCTCTATCAAACACAGTATTAGCTTTAAAGATCACACACAGAGGAACAGTGTTTAGCAATGCATAGCATTAGCAAACAGCATTACTGGGCAGTCTGACCACCAGGCTTATAACAAAGGCTTTGGCTTTCACATCAGTGAGATCTTTGTATTGCTGCCAGCATGCTTTCCACAACACTGCTTCATGGTTGTGTAAAACTTGTGAGAAGAGAAGACTTATAGAAATAACAAGCTACACCATTATGAAACAAGATTATGTGCTGCTTATCATAGATGAAGTGCTAAATACTGGCTGAGTCATCAAAAAGAGTGAGATTGATGTGTGAGTGGATGGCTGCATATTTAACTTTGTTTAGTTCCTCGGTGTAATAGTATTTTAGCTGTTGAGCCTGAGTACTTTCACTAATACTTGCTGTATTTAGCTACCTCCAATTTTGACTGAGCACCAGTCACAACAAGGAGTAGAAACTTTCTAAACTTTTTTTCTTAGCTGAGATATATCTGCCAAATTCCTTAAAAGAGGTATCCTTCTTACTTGGTGCTTTCAAACAGTTCCCAGATTACCTGGATTTATACCTCTGAAGTGCGCTTGATCATGATTGGAGAGTGATGGTTTTAACAAATATTTTAATTCAGAAAGTTTCTTTCATAAAATTAAGTAGCTTCTTCTCTGTTATATAGATGTATAGCACTTTCTCCCTTTTTTATTGTGCCTATCAATGATGTTTATGATTTTCAAATACATCTTGGTTATTGCAGTGGAATCAAAGACATTACAATATGTGTATGCATAGGCAAAACAGTGTCTTGACTTAAAGCCAACAATAAAATAATTAATGACTTCAGCTATAAAAACTTAAACCAGTAACTTCTCTGAAATGCAGTCTTCTGTTTGGAAAATCATGAGTCTGTTTCACAAAATAGTCTGGAGCATTAAGGAAACTTACAGGTGAGGTAATTCAAACACTCTAGTGCTACCCTGAGAACAACTAGAGACCATGACAACTTCATCTTCAGGTAACAACCCTACAGTTCTTATTATCAGTGAGCATTAACACCTTTTATATTAGACAAAAAATGCCAACATATGAGTGTAGCAGAGAAAGTTATGCAACAGAAAACAAGAGCTTGCTATTTCCTGTACTGAAAAATAGATAGTCATAGTATGTATATGTAGTTATGTGCTCTATGAGCTCTTCAGATTTGTTTTTTTGGGGTGTTTTTTTTTGGGGGGGAGGGGAGGTTTGGTTGGTTGGTTTTCTTTGGTGTGTTTTTTTTTTTTTTGTTACTGACGGTCAGTAACATTAGTTGAAACTGATAAGTGGAACTCAGCAATCAATAAGCTTGCTTTCAGTGCTGACTGAAGTGCTGGCTATTACTGTGGTTGTGTCTGGCAATCACAGCTGCTGTTGTCTGTAACACCAGTTTCACATTTTATTTTGGAAGGCTCCTGAGAGCCTCGGATGAGGTCACTGCATGACTATAAAGAGCAACAAGCGAGAACATAAAGTTCTAGGATCCCCATTTTTACATTTAAGAAAATAAGAGAATCTGTAGATCTGCTACAAAAATATCGAGTGAGAGCTGAGAAGAAACAAAGAAGCAGCAGTAATCTGAAAACAGCAGCAAGTGTCCTAGGAGCTGTGCTTCAGGGTTAGGAGGTTTGCTGGCTTTTAGACCTCTGCCTATTAGGTCATTAATGCCTGGCTTCAACCTTTGATCTTTCTGCAATTCTGGAAGCTCTCTTCATTTTTTTCCAACACAAGGCCAAAGTTGTTTGATTACAATGAGGCCATTGTACTAAACATCCCACATAAGGATGCAGCACAGAAGACTCAGAGAAGTGGCTTATGTTGCAAGAATGCATCAATCCACAGTGTAAAATGTATATTAAGCTCAAACAGTCTTTATTAAGTGAATAAGGCATGATTATTTTTGTTCAAACAGAGCTTTTTTCAGGAAGGAAGTTGCACCTCAAGACAAGATGAAGAATAGATAATCTAAGCTCCACTGTGACACATTAGTCAGAGAGGAAGGGACTGTTTGTCAAGCCAAGACTGCTGGAGAGCAAAGCTCTTGGAAGACAATGAGGAGCAGTAACATGAGACTAGAAAAACTTGGGACCAGCAATGCTGAACTATGTTGTAAGTGTAATGAGACTTGGGCACCTTTGCTGTAACTCCCAATAATGTTATGTCTCAAAACCCACCAGAACTGATAAATTTTGCAGAGCAGATTGATTAGGGACTTGGCTAATTTGAAATTACATATATCCCAGGGAGAAGAGTGTCTTCTGGGGCAGGGCAGGAGACGCTTGATGTATGTATTTCTTAAGAAAGGTTTCCCTGTTTTATTTTTAGGAAACATATTCTTTTTCCCTTGTTATTTAGGTGAGTTATGTAGTAGTGTCTTTAGTGATTTCTTGGATTGCCATGCATGACTGCCTTCCCTGTGGATTTTTATGGGACAGATTCTTGGCCATTTCAGTGTGTCGTTGACCATTCAGGAGCATCACTGTATATTTGAAAGTACAATGTAGAAATTGTAAATTGTAAGCACAGTGGCTTCCCCAGTGTCTTAGGGGTTGTTCTGGTTTGTGGAGTAGGGTCAGTCATGGAGCTATAACCCCCTTCCTGTGGCTCTGAAAGAAAATAACTTGGAAATACCTGTATTTCTAACATGTTGCCCCTTCCTACTTCTATGGAAATGCCTAATTTTTCCTAGCTTTGGTTTTATTCTACTCCACCTCCACTGACAATTTGAACTATGGATCTACTAAACTAAAGGTTCCCAGGGCACAGCTTTTGAACTACTTACCAGCTCTGACTGAACCACAGACATCTTGTTGGTGGTGCAGTGCATCTTCCTCTTCCTCCTTGTCTGTGTCTAGTTTAGATGTGCCACCCATCTGTCCCCCCTCCTCCATGTTGCTCAGAGAGCCTGCCCAGGAGTAATGGGTGAGGCACAGAGTCCTGGAAACAGGAGCTGTGTATGCCACACTGGGAGGGTCTTAGAGCATGCTGGGGCTGACTCCCAGACAGACTCATTCAAGCTCACTCTTGCCTCTCTGGCTTAACCACTGGCAGGCTCTGTCTTGTCCCACATACCAGCACCTGGACTCATGTGGGGTTACAGAGGAGAGTCCAGGATGTCTGTGCTGTAAACAAAGATGTAACTGTGGAGCCAAATACTGAAATCTTTTGAAGGTCTCCTAGGCTGGAAGAACTGTGTCATGAAATCTGTTTCAGCCAGTTCAGTCTGGTGAATTTACGTCTTTTTATTTTCTGTTTTTTTAAGGATAAAAACCAAAGGAACCATTAGATTAGCTTTCTTGGTCACTATCTGACACTTAGCCTAACTACCAACTTACCTAACTGACAAATAGGAAAGTTAGGGAGTCATATTGTAATCAGGGGATGGTGCTTAAAATGTTACTATTTAAAGAAAAAAAATAAAGTAGGAAAATCTTCCCGTTTTCTTTGATGTCACTACCAAATATTTTTCTATTTGGAAATTATATGCCTTTCCATAATTAAAAAAGGAACGTAACAGCATAACTAGGCTTCCAGTTAAGATATGATATCTTCCTACATAGTCAATAGGCAGAGTGTATTTACCAGGAAGTAAATGAAAATCTTCCTGGAATATGACAGATGACCTGTCCAGAGCCAGCTGTCCTGATAGAGGTAGACCTCTAATAGAGTCCAGTAATTTGAGATATATTTTAATTAGTGGCAACCCTCCTTTTGGGTTCAAAGAGCTGAATGGGTAACTTAGCACTGTCAGTTGGAGCACTTAATTTACATCTTGTGTCTTGCTGTGTTCAGCCTGAAGAGTGAAATTATTAATTTCATGTTGTTGTTCTTATTAAAGCACTATCACTTAAGCAGTACATCAGTGTCTGACAACATGGTATTAAAAAGTTAAGGTTCTTTAATAAAGTTAGGCACATGCAGCCCTGTGAATTTGGCTTGTCTTTCTTCAGCATTGCTGTGCAGCTATGCATGCTTATCCTTGCCTACACTGGGTTTGATCTGTGTGAGTTTGCAGAAGTGAATAGTCAGCCCAGTGGGATCAAAAGTCTTGTGGAAATTGGCTGTTCTGTTGCAGGGACTGCCAGGTTTGTTCAGGAACAGAGGAGTCCCATGGAGCTGAGTATGGTAAAGATCTGGTCTGTTTACTGGTTGGGAGTGGTTTTGCATGTGCACATTGTTAAAACTTTGTCAGAGTACTCATGCTCATATTGAGCTCAGTAGAGCTCAGTATGTAAAAAGTGTAGTCAGCATGTTTTGCCTGTGCCATTCAGAACAGGTAAAGCACAGTGGGACTCTGGAAACCAAGAGTGGGCAGGATGTTCCCTTTGCAGGAAGAAGCATGCCCGTTGCTCTTAAAAACCAGTAACTTGCATTACTGAGTCCAGCTAGTCTGTTTTGTGGGTGGGGAGTTGGAGTGTTGGAGACACTGGAGGTAGTGTTTCTCTTCCTTTCTAATTTTCCACTGCTTAGTGGTGCAAAGGCACTTCTCCATATATTGTAGCTGGCTGTGATCCTGTTGTAACCCCGTGTTTTTGCTACAAAAGGCAAATCTGCTCAAGCAACTGTAAAGTCATCCTGACTATTTGAATCAGTAATGAATTAGTGCTAAGGCATTTCTGTGCAGGGTGGGGTGAAGCAGGGAAAGGCAGGTGGCCCAGAACATGGCCTGGATGCTCAGCTCAGACGGTTTGTAGTGACCACTAACCCTCCCAACATCACTGCTGCTTACTCTCATACTGCTGTTCACCCTCAATTAGCCCATCTCTTCCTCTGGCCTTGTATGGCTCATTTCCACTTCATATTGTGCTTCTTGTATACCTGAGCACAAGACCCATGGACACTGGAAGTCTCTCTGGCTGCAGTCTCATTTTCACTTCTGAACTCTCCCCAGAACCTGTGGTTTGGTCTCTGGTGATACCTGAGGCTGTGCTACTGGCTCCAGAGCATGCTGAGAAAGTTTTAATAAATCCCTAAAGGAAGTCAAATTATGTGAAGTCAGGTTTGTCCTTGCACACTGACACTTCAGGTTCATGGTCACATTAGCCTGGCAGTGGCTGACGCTCTGTCTGAGTGAGGTGGTTCTGCTGCCATGGTTGCTCTTCCCTCTGCTGTACTGACTCCATGTACTGGCTTAAATGTCCTTGTGGTAAACTGTGCATACAGGAGAGTTGCTAATAGTGAAATGACAACCTTGGTGCCCTTAAGTAGTGCATTTTTGTGTGCAGTTGGCACACGCAGAATTACATAAACCTTAAGGTGTGTCCAAGAAGCAGAGTGAGACAGTTGTGTGGCCTGAGGCATAGAACTTAGGTTTGAGAAATGTGTTGCAACATTTTTGAGGGGAAGGAAGGGGAAAAGGGAGAATTGGCCTTCCCCCCTCCTCCCCCGGCTTTCCCTGTGACTTGGAAACAAAGTTTAGAGCTTTAAGAGTTGATTTGAAGATTTCCACATTAGGCTCTTTAAATCCCACTCTTTATGCACTTTGTGTCTTTGGAGTGACTGAACTGAAGATGGATTTTTCTTTTGGTAGAGAAAATGCAAACTCTCTCTGAACAGGGAAGATATTTTAATACTCAGAAACATTTTTCTGTAACTGAAATTCTGCATGTCTTGCATCACTGGTGTTTGTACCCTTTCCTGGGTTGCTTCCAGGGGTATGCAGGAGAGGCATATTTAACAGCAAAGGAGACTGTCGTGGACTCAGGAAAGCCTGGAAACAAAACAAGCTATGTAAAAATTTGAATGATCTCTTTCTCTTCCCTGTTTTTTGTTCTTTTTACAAGATGATGGCAGATAGTGACTTGCTGGACTTCTGTTTCAGCTGCATGTAATATATTCCAGAGCAGCAGAAGACACAAAAGCCATTATACTGAAGGTGTAAATTAGCTTGTACTCAGGACTGTTGCCAGATCAGAGGACACTGTGTGAAGCATACAAATGATAGAGCTGAGTATGTGGCAATGATAATCAGTCCAGAGAGAGGCTGCCACCTTTTTGCTTCAGCGATACAAGAGTTGGCAAGGAGAGAAAGTGAAGTGTCTTGGAACTATTCATGAAGAGGAGAGAAAAAGGCTTTAAATTAACATTTAGTGTCTCTAGCTGCCAAAATGTCTCACTTAGGCTGCATGTGACTGGAGGGCCCTGTATTCCCAGCAGCATGTTTCTAGAGCCCAGGGAGACTGGGGAGGAGCTGGGAAGCACCCACCGTGGTGCACTCCTGGACTGTGGCAGAGCGTGAAGGCAGGAGTTGGCTGCCAAGTGGTAACTTCACTGGATAGTTTAAGCATCCAGCCCATCTGTGGAAAACTAGTTGGGATGTATATGGAGCCAAACTGAGTGACAGAGTTCTAGATGAGACTTCAGCTTCCAGTTTTGCACCAAGATTAAAGGAAAGACAAGATATGCAAGTTGGATGTGCTTAAGTGTAGGAAGAAAAAACCCCAAACAGAACAACCTGAAAGCACAGAAATGTACCACCTCCAGACATATGAGACCAGCAGCCAGCTGAACAAGGCTAAATTGCCTTGTCTATCGTTTGAGAGTTTTATCCATGCTCTTGACATTGGACTTGATTAGAAACTAAGAAATAGAAGCATCTGAGTGGTGTAAAACACAGCAGTGTGAGATCTGCAGCTAAAACAAGATTCAGATAACTACTGTGCTGTCCATGAATGACTGGCAGATGAATTCCAGGTATTCCCAGGGAGGCCTTATTTTTTGTGTTTTGAAGACACAAATAAAATCCCTGCGACCAAAAAAATCTGTTTCCTCTTGTAATAACTATTCTTTTAAAAAATTGCATTATTCTGACACCTAGGAATCAGGGACTGTGGTTGTGTTGTGCAGGACAGATACAAGGAAGTGTAGGCCATCAATAAATAGCTTATTGACGAATACAGTTCCTTTAACAGATTCGCAAAGTTATGTTGCCCATTTTTTTCTCTTTTGCAATGGTTTATCAGAGGTAGCCAGGTATATTTATTCTGTTTGCAAAAGCTGCTTGGTGGATCTTGTTTTGGTGCAGGCTAGTCTTATTTAGAATCTGTGTCAATGAATGTGTGTATCAATAAGCTGCCCTTAAGACACTGGAGTGTACATTAGCAGGTTACTATCCTTTGAATTATTATGTGGATTTTTAGGTATGCTTTAATCTCTTGCTGCCTCTTCTCTGGAAGACTGATTTCTAAGTATGAAAGCTGCTTAAAACCTATTAAGTTTTGGGGGTTTTTTGGGTGTGTTTTTTTTTTTTTTTGGCATTGCCTCTCCTTCCCTCCCTTGCCCTCCTTTTTTTTTTTTTTAAATGATTTAAAAGGACTACATACATTTTTATCTCATAACCATTTTTCACGTCAGCTGTGTGTAACTGTTTACTCTTATAATTTAAAATATAGCCGTTGTGATAGTATCTTGTTCCACAATATTCAGCTGTGACTCTGGTGCTAATTTATTCAGTTAATCATTACAAGAACAGTATTGCTGACCAGTAACAGAGCAGAGTTTGAGGCTGAAATAAAACTGCTGCACAGGCTTAAGGTGGAAACTGATGTAGGAATAATAGCAATAGACCACCAGCTGGGTAAGGTTTGGCTTTTAAGTCTGTTTACTTTTGGATATAGAGGGAGAGTAGTTTGGAAAGAGGAAGAAAAGTTCTTCCTAACTCTCTACATAATATGAACCCAGTCCAACCCCTTTACTATGATATCTAACATTATTCACCTGTACCTGCTTAAAAATGAAAGTGTTTCTAACACAAGCACATTGTTCTGACCTTTAGTGTTAACATTAATTTCATTTCCCTGTATCCACACTCTGAGTCATAACTGGGAGACCTTTGATTTATGATAATGTAAAGCAGCTCTTTGTGTTTTGTGGATTTTGTTTGCTTTTTATCTTTTAATAACTAAAAAGTTAATAATATTTAATATAGCTACATTTAATAGTGATAGCATAGGATTTATCCTACTGAACAACAGTGAGTACTGGAAGAAAGCTGAATTGTATAAGTATGATTTTGTGATTAAGACTGTAGTGGTATCTGGGTAGACCAACTGTGATTGCCCATTTTTTAGCTGAGTTAGGCAAGTATTTAGTATGGTCTGAAAAAGAGCCCACTTCCCTTTTCTTTGCCTTAAATCTCTAAAATCTAAGTGTGGTGGATGCTTCCTTTTTCTCATGCTTGACCATTTGTCTGTTCAGACTGAGAATGGTCCAGTCTGCTGTCAGTAGGAGTATCACCACATTCTCCAGTACAATTGAGAGTATTTAGCTTAATGGAAGGAATCAGAAACCATTTTGTTGTGACACTATGGTCATTCAGGAGAAGCCTACACAATGCAACAGACAGACTTTTTTAGCTACCTAATTTGATTGAATAAAAAAGATGCATTAGGGGCACTAACAGAAGGAGACTGTTGCAGACCAGCCTGGGGGGACTATCAAACCTTCTTTTATCCTGGACAGCTCAACTTTTGTTCCTTACTTTCATTTTTTAATGCAGTTTCCATGATTCAGCAAGTTCAGGACTGAGAAAAGTGCCAGACTGATGTCTGTAGGCAGCCCTCTCTTCTATATCCCTTCCTTTGTGTCCGCTATCCATAAGCGTGATGATGTTTTGATATAGGTTATAAATACTTCTTCCTGCACATGCCGTCTTTGGATCCTTTCTTCCCACTTTGTTTTGTGTTGCATGTTTATGATGCATGGCCTGGTGCTACTTGTGGACTTGCTGTATGGTGTCCTGTCTAGAGGCCGCAGCTGATGCACTCTGCCCAGGTCACTGGCAACCAGTTCCATCTCACCACCTGGGTTACAGTCTGGGTTCATCATTCCCAACTGACCCATGGCCCAAGCAGTCAATGCAGTTTTTGATTAAGTGTTTTGTAGCTGAAGAGTGCAGGTGACGTGCTCAGCTGTTCATGGGGAAGATGTGACACCTTGTTTGATTACCAGAATGGAGTTATTTTAGAAGTGCCAGATGCAGATTAAATGCAAGCCATAAATATGCCGCTGTTTCTTGGTACAGCTATTAGTAAGGAAATATTGGCTCAGTCAACAACTTAGTGTTGGTTTTCTTCATGCTAAAGGCACTGAAGACTTTTAAAATTGCTCTTAAAGGGTATTTCTCTTATATACTGAGTGGATATGGGATAATAAGATTTATAAGCAGCCTTCTAGAAATAGAGGTGTGAACAGCTCTAAGTTTCCATGGATGCTGAAAAGTAAACATGCTGAAAGGAAAGCTGAACACTAACATGAGAATGGTCATGGGATGAAAAGGCTTGCATGGGTGCTTTCTCCAGCAGCAGACTGCTAGCAGCAGACTGGGGGAGGCATGTAAAAACAACGTAAGGCAATTACATCACCCCTTCTGTGTTCTCCAGTCTGAATCAATCAGCAGCTGAAAGAGATCCTGGGCTGAGATGTTCCATATGAACTGCTAAGTTTTACCAGCCATTGATCAATGTATCCTCCAAGAACATGTCTAATCACTTTTTGAAGGCATTTATGTTATTGACACAGGATACCATAAAAGGTTAGAATTATAGTAATATAATTAGTCTTTGCATGAAAAAATCTGCCACCTGATGAGAATTAGTAGTAGTGAGTGAAACCATTCATGAGAGACCAAATAGATGTTTCCTATACAGCTTCTCTTACACAGACTACCATCATGTCCCTTGGTCATCTTTGGAAGAAGAGAGGCAAATTTTACTTGTGTTGCTACAGGTAACGATGGCAGAGACTGAGTAAAGATAACTCTGATCTCTACATGCCAACAAAAAATTAGTCTTCTGTGCATAGCTATGATAAGTAACTGTTGGAACATATCAACAATCTGACTTCACTGCAGAAGGTTCTCTGCATGAGACTTGGGTTCAAGGGGTAGCTGACACAAGGTAGTGATAAACCAGCTATTTATGGGTGAGCATAAGTATTTTTAGGAGTAGTAACATATCCTGTGTGTAGGATATATCCTACATTAGTGGTGCCTTGTATTTTCTCAGCTGTAAGACCAGCTGTTACTCTCCCTGTTTCTCAGTCATAGACTGATGGGACAGTCATAGGTGAAGGACCTACAGTCCTAACCATTATAGCCCCTTCATGAATAAACTCATGGAACCCGAATATTCCTTCAGGTATCCACTCCTATGGAAACAGGGATGTTTGCACATATTTTGGTCTATATTAACAAAAATGTTTCACATACAGAGATGTTTGCTTTTACTCTTGAAAAAATGGAATAGCTTACTTAGCTTTGATACTGTGAACTCATAATAGTTCCAGAAGAACATTCTTTTTAAAAAAGAGATTTAAAAAAACCTAAATGTTTTTTCTGAGTTTAAGTTAAAACTTGCACTTGGATGTATTTTGTGGTCGCAAGAAGGAAGTGGTGTTCATATCCTTAGAGGAAATCTTAAAGCACAGGTTGTCACATTGCCCTTTGCTTTGGTTCAGAAGGGCAGGACAGGATTCTGAAGAAATGGAAGCAGTTATTGGGAAGCTTATAGGGAAGAGTCTTAATTGCTTCACTGTTTTCTAACTGTTCATAAATGATGCAAGCCTGTCTGCATTGAATGAAATATGCTCTTGCAGTTTTATCAAAAGAAAAACTGGAAGTGAAGTCCTGTGGACATTTGCCTTCTGGAAGCTGTTTTATATGAAGCAGAATAATTTGCCTGCCTTGACAATAGCATTTGTCTGAAGAAAGCAGCAGCTTACTTGCTGAGCAGCTTGTTACTGTCAGTAAGCTGCCTGAGGCATCTGGGGCCTGATGCTCACTCTCTGAAAGCTGGGATGTAGAACACTTGGCTTGCTACAAACTGCACCTTAACAATTTAGATGAGGAAGCCCATTCTTAATTTATTTGTGAATCTCTTAGCACCTGTTAGCTGCCCCTTCCACTCTGGGAAGGGGAAAGTCTTTTGGCCAGCTCTTCAGGGAGACAGACAACTGCTGCTATCTCCTGGCATGGTAAGCCTGAATGGCAATGTCTTGAAGGAGGAGCAGGCACACTGTAAGGAAATCTGATGCCCTTGGTGTAACATAATCTGGCATAATTATGTAGTTTTTAAAATAATTCTACAAGGAGAACAATACTATCCCGAAGTAGTTACAGCATTTCTGCCAAACTTAGCTTTTCAGCAGCAAAATGAGTTTAAGAACTCCTCTTTTTAAACTGCTTTTTCTTCTGATTTACAGTTCAGCCAGTCAAACTTCTCTTTGGTTTTTATTTAGTTTATGAGTCAGACTTCTTCTTTCTCTTTTTAAATAACACCCTTCCTAGTCTGGGAATAGCAATACTACTGTACCTGCCATTTCCCTCTGCTGCATAAACTCTTGTTGCCCTACATCGCTGGCCTGCAGCGAGGGACCAGGTGTATCTACAGCCTGTGAAGCAATAGTCTACTGTCACACCTGTCTAAACACAACTGATTCCTACCTGCTGTGATAACACCTAGAAGTCCTGGATCACCTTTGAATAGTTACTGAGGAGACTGTTTGGGATATGCCCCAGAGCTGACCTCTGTATTTTAGAGGGAAAAATAATCTAGAGCGACTAAAATGTCATTTTCCGGTCTGTGACCAAGAGCTGTGCTTTTTCTTTGTTTCTACCTGTAGCATGTTCAGGAGGTCTACAAGCACAACCTCTGCACTTTGGCTTTTGTCTCTGTGCTGGGACTCCATCTCATCCCATACTTAGGCTCTTAGGCTAGGAGAGCAGTGCAAGATGAGAATCTGCTATGCTGGGTGAATGCAGTAGAAATTTAGGATATTAGAAGTGTGTAATGGAATTAAATGAGAGCTTGTTTTTTTACTAAAGATAATGTTTTGTTTGTTGCATTTGTGTCGTCTGAACTTGGAGAATTGAAAGTATTTCCTTCAATCCCTTTCTGGTTAGCATAGCCAAAATATGTTAACAGGACAACTATATGACAGTATGGACCTTAGGATAGAACATAACATATGAAAATGTGAAGTTTTTTCTACGGATATGAGCATTATGAGATTTGGTAGTATTTGATATAAGGCTTCAAGTTTTACACTTTAATGGTACGGTATAGCTTATTGATACCTATTTCTTTTACCTTAATGTAGCCAAGAAATGATGCTGTCATATTTAAATGAATCCCATAGAAACAGAAAATGTTCTAGTATGCCTTTTGGAGTCTAATGTAAAGTGTCTGTGGCACTTCTTGTTTGGGACTGTGATCTCATTTGAGCAAAGGCTGGGGTCACTGAGGCAGCAAAGGAAGGTTCATTGGCTAACCAGACATCTTTTAGAGAACTGCTTTTGTTTTTAGTGAGAAAGGTCATATTATTAACACAATTTTGATGTGAAGGAGTCAGAATTGCTGAGCTTGTTTGAAATTTTCCCCGTGGTTCTCCTTTCTTTATTTTTGGCTTTTTTTTTTTAAAAAAAAAGTGTAATAGTGACTGCATGCTGCAAGTCCTTCATTTGCTCATGGCATAAGAATGCTTTTCCTGTGCTGTGTGTACATTTTGAGTATGATCTAGAGCCCTGGAGTGATTCATGATGCCCTTGTAATGGGCACCTGATTCATGATGAATCAGCTTCCTAGGCATGGTGGATGGTCTTCTGTGAAAGAAATGTTCTTTAGACATGGTACACTATGCAAGTAAGTCTGTCTTTTTGTGTTCATCCCATCTATTACTCAGACTGTAAATCCATGTCTAAATTGTATTACTGTTTATGTAAATTTCAGAGAAAGAGTATTTTGCCATTGATTCAACTTGTATGAATAGAAATTCTTGGGCTGCTTTTACAGAGCCTCAGGGTGGTTTTTTAGTTCCCTTGTGGCACTGGTTACTTGTAGCTCCCTCAGTGGTAGCTTTGTCCTCCCATCAGAATGGCTCTGCAAAGAACAGATTTGTAAGTGGGAAAGTGTTGCAATATAAGTAAGAGTTTTTAAAGCTTCATATTCAGCTTGAATATAGTAGGATGAAGTGGAAATGAAGCAGGAAAGTTCAGCTTAGGAAAAACAATACATATTCTGGAGAGTTTCTTAGGACTAAACTGACTTGACTCTTAAAATATTTTAGTTAACACTTTATTAACCTCACTGTGTTTGGAGGATTGAGAATAATTTGTTCTCTCTCACCATTGGCCAAAGAGAATTTGTATTTGCCTTCAGCTCTATTCTAGACATTGTCATAATGTCATTATTATAAGAATGAAATACATGACAAAAGATACATATGAAAAACATAGCTCACCTTTTATGAAATGTGGACTGGGCATGATTTTCTGTTTGCAGATATACTTCTTGAAACAGATAGTGGTCATCATAGGACATGATTTCTTAACAATGAATTATCTTAAATACCATAAATAAAAATTAAAATTACATGACTTTAAAGATCATCTAGTTCCAACCCCCTTTGCTGTGGGCAGTGTCACCTTTCACTGGACCAAAACCCCATTCTGCCTGGCTTTGAACACTTCTTAGGATGGGACAGCCACAACTTCTCTGAGCAACCTGTTCCAGTGCCTCACCATCCTCACAGTAAAGAATTTATTCCTAATATCTAATCTAAACCTACTTTCTTTCAATTTTAAAGCCATTGCCCCTTGTCCTGTTACTACATGCACTTGTCCAAAGTTCCTCTCCGGCTTTTTTGTAGGCCTCTTTAGGTACTGGAAGGTTGCTATAATTTCTTCTTGGAGTCTTCTCTTTCTGGTCTGAACCACCGAAGTTTCTTAGCCTGTCTTCGTAGGAAGGGTACTCCTGCTCTCTCATCGTCTTTGTGGCCTCCTCTGGACAAGCAGAATGACAGAGTCACAGAAGGTCCATGTCCTCCTTTATGCTGGGGTGCCCAGAGCTGGATGCAGATTTCAAGTTCTTGTTCTGTGAGTGGATTAAGATGGGGAGTCAGATACACATTTTTTCAGTAGCTGAAGTCTCTATCATGTCACTTTTGTTGATGTAAGAGCATAACTGAGGAGAATATTGGAGGGGGCTGGAATAATTGCTTTAAGCCACTTTTATGGTTTTCCTCCAGCAACTTTTGATACAGTGAAATGCAGGAGGGAGATCCAGGTGAGGTGATTCACCTTCCTTATAGGGAACTTACTGCCCTACTTGAAACAGGATCGATAGGGTTTATGTATACATCCTGTTAATACCGTCCACAAAGCATGCAGTTCTCTCTTCAAATCTTGCAGATAATTCAGGAAAACTTCCAGTATTGACAGGTGGTGGAGACAGCACAGCACTAATAGACTTGCAGGCATCCAGGACATCTGTGCCACCCTTATATCTGGACAGGTGACTTACAGGTCTCTAACAGTATGGGCTGCTGGTTTTTATAGTGTTGCTGAACTGTTATCAATCTTTTCCTGATCCTTGCTACTTGTGAGTTGGACCTCTGGAAACAGCCTCATGAAAATGTCTTATTTGATGTTTTGGGCACAGTGCGTGTTGTTGTGTGCCCTTTTGAAGCATGATAGCAGAATTACAGTTTGTTTCTGTATCCTCTCTCAGTTGCTCTGAACACAAGCTATATCTGTGTACTCAGACTAGCATTTGAGGCTTGTCAACCTTGCATGGTAGTTGGTTGAGGAGAAACAAGGAAAAGAAATACTGACTTCATAAAATGTAGCAGTGTTTGGTTTCAGCAACTGGGGAGGATAGGATTGATTTCCCTAACAGGTAGCAGCTTATACCATGCAGCTATAGGCTGTTGCCAGAAATAGATTTTGCAGACCTGGACCATTTCTTCCTACAATTGCAAAACAAAATGGA
This sequence comes from Margarornis squamiger, assembly GCA_035222235.1. Classification (NCBI taxonomy): domain Eukaryota; kingdom Metazoa; phylum Chordata; class Aves; order Passeriformes; family Furnariidae; genus Margarornis; species Margarornis squamiger. The sequence goes on from JAWWTY010000160.1 coordinate 20,584,232, forward strand.
CAAGTTGTCCTATAACATCCTGTGAGTGTGCTTAGGATGTAGTGTGGTACCGACAAGGGGAAATGTTCTTATCTTATGGCTAGTGTGCAGTACTGATGGTGTTAGAAATGCTTTGGGAATTAGAGATGCTTTTTTGGGGTTTAGGAAAACTTAAAAATAAGACAAAAAGCTTTTCTTTTTCTCCCCAGCCAATGTAAACTTGCACTTTACCTGCAGTGGAGTCTGAAATCCAACATCCTACTGTACTGTTTCCCTATAGACAAACAACTTCCTTATCAGTCTTGATAAGCGTCAAATAACCTCCTGCATTCAAAAGGCGATGTTCACAACTGGCTTGTATTTCAAAGCCAAGATCTTCTTTCCTATGGAGGCTATCATGCTGTATCAGCTGAAATTATTACTGGAAGACCCAGCAGTAATCTGCTTCCACTGGAGATTAAATGTTCCAGCCTGAAATTTTATTTTATGTTCCAAAGATGTCAGCTGCATAGTAACTTGCTGCAGGAGTTTTGAGTTTAACAGCTGATACATTTTTGAAAGTCATATAGATCCTTTAAAGTTGGTAAAATTCTAATGACTTACTGAAAAAATAATAGCCTTTTTTTTTTTTTTTTTTTTTTTTTTGGTCCTGGATGTTGTGCAGACATCACAGCTGCTGTGATAGTCATCACACAGTGAGTGATGAATGCAGTGCAGCAGAAGTGGGCCTTGCCCAGATGGTGGCACAGAAAACCGAAACTCCTCCCATGCAAGCACTGGCCGCACCTGGCACCCTCTGCCTTTCCCAAATGGATCTCTACAGGTTGTCAAGGCTAAAGTAACTTCAGTTTATGAGTTTAAGACATGGATTTGTTGGCTTATGTTTTCTCTGGGTCTTCTTGCTGCGTTTGATAACATATTTGCCTCAAAAGTGTGTGTGAGGACTGTATATGAAATGCATATAGAATGGCTATGGCACTGGGTTTAGAGTAGTGACAAGCTGAATATGGTTTTATGATTTTGCCTAAAAGGAACTATCTGTGCAGTTTTGTAACAGAAAACAAACAATCTACAGCTGGACAGATGAAACAGCTGCACTCTATTTCTCTAACAGGTTGTGAAGGAAGGGTTGTACAAAACTTCTTGTGTAAACCAGTAAAATTATTTTGATGTGTTTGAGTTGCATTGTAAAGAATTATCTTGCTAATCCACTCCCCTTCAGCCTGTCTCTGCATAGTGAATGATAATGCTTGAACAGTGGGGAATGTGGCTGAGTGGTGCCATGGTGGTTTTTGGCTGGACATTTTTTGGGGCAGGAGATCTGCTGATGCAACTGTGGGCAGCACTTTCAGTTTGCAAATGCTGTAGTACCTCCTGGATATTTCCCCCCGCCACGTGTCTTCAAAATAACAGTTGCCAGGACTGATTCCCTGTTTTACATTATTTTATGTTTTCCAAGACTACAGCAGAGTTGCTCCAACTTAGCAGTAGAAGAGTGGCAAATCTGGCCAGATTGGTTATAGGTAATGTCTCAGTGTGGGTTTTTCAGACTTTCTGAAAACTGAACTGGTGAACTATCTTTTGAAGGTTGGGTAGCCCTTTGTAGCTGACAGCTCATTGACTGATATGGTCCTTGGAAAATGTTATTAATTTACCTGGGCTTTATTTGGGACTAGTTTGGTAGTTGTTTTTTTTTTTCTCTGTGGCCACAACTTTTTGGAGGCACAGAGAACACTGCTAGAACAGGCCTTGGTAACCATTTCGGGGCAGCATTTTCTGTTCATGGCTATTTGTAACTACTTCAGCAAGAGCAGTGGGGTTGGACCTAAGTCAGAAAGCAACCGTAGCAAGTTTACTGCTGTGCTTCAAAATGTCTTGGGAGTAAGAACCTAGGAAAACTCAACCTGTCTGGGCCAACAGTATCTGTAACTCATAGGCAGTCAGCTGAACGAAAAGGTACTTTTTCCCATACCACCCTCATCTCAGTAGCTTTCCCTCCTCCAACTACTTTTAGCCCAGGATGATTTCCTGAGATTAATGTCCTTTGCCTATCAAGCAGCATGAGACAGGCTCCCTTCCAAGCATGTATTTGCTTCTCCACACCACCTCAGTTCTATTTAAATGTCTCCATGGCATGGCTTGATTCAGCTTGCCACAGTCTGGTCAGTTGTGTGAGGAAATATTGTGCATGTTGGTTCTCAACTGGCTCCTGATGGCTTCATTTGTTGGAGCCTATATCCAGTATCAGAAGAGACCATGAAGAACATTTTCCACCCTCTTCTTACTCCTTTCCATCTTTTTACCACCTGCTCCTGTGGCCATCACTTTCCTGGGCTGATCAATCATAGCCTGCCCAGCTGACCCATACCTCTGTTCTTCCTTGTTGTCTCCTCTGAACCTTTCACTTGATGAAATAATGGGACTAGCCAGAACTGCACATAAGATCTGGAGAACTATGGATTTATTCAGCAGCATAATGTTGTTTTCTTTTGCTCAGTGTCCTGTTCTTAATAACAGAATGGATTTTTGCTGGTAGCCAGGCAATGAGCTGATGTTTTCATGGAACTATCATAACCCCAGCCCAGAAGGTACTGTGTACATTACAGAAGTGATGGCTGGGAGCACTCTCTTCCTCCTCTGAGGGGAGAGAATCACGTCTTTTATACAGTGCGGATATAAGAGTAGTACCTATTCTGAAGAGAGTTTGGACCTAGTAGTTTAAAAAAAGTCATCTGGACATTCTGATGTATTTTCAAAGTGGCTTGACCGTAATAGTCCTATAAACAATTCCATGCAAATCTGCCATTGCTGTGACATCTCACATGTGTCTTCATATGGATTTTTTTATAAAACTGCACTTTTAGTTTTATTGCAGTTGTCCAGATTGTTAGAGACTGTCTTGCAGTTGCATTCAGCTACACTACACATTTGAATAACAAAATAATTTTTACTATGTCAGCCCTGGTTTTGCTTCTTATTAGCTCTAGAGAATCACCCTTATTTGTACAATCCTGGAAATTTATGCTTGACTGCCTCTGCGGGAAGTATTAGAAACGTTTTATATTATGGAAACACCTACTCTGTAGTAGACATGAACCTGAGATTGTGTTTTCTATATCTTATGTGATGGGCTTAAACTCTTGGGTGTTTATTTCTAAAAGTATATATAAACTGCACCTTGACGGATGAGGGGTAGAAAGAAGCTTCCAATTCTGGCAGACTGTGCTGAGGCTGTCCTGTGTCATGCTGAGAGAACTAGAAATGCTGAGAGCTATTGCCCCAGAACACTTGGTAGCTGGGCACAAGGTTGTTCCTGTGGGAGTGCTGCTCAGTCCAGGTAATACAGCAGTGCTAAAGAGCTGTACCCTATGAGTGGTCAATGTGAAGGGATAACAAACACACAAGTAGATGCAGAATTTGTTATTGAACAATGGCATGCTTAACAGGTATTTCTCTTTACCTTGCTTGAAAACAGGTACATATACATTTTATATATATAAATCCCTCTATTTAGAACATTTAAACGTGAAATCTATTACTACACCTCCATTAACTGTATATTTTCAATGTATTTCTACTGTCTAATTACTACTTATTTCTCAAGCCTGGTTTAACTGGGAACAGAAATACCTTCTAAGCAGCAAAAGAAGGGTTTCAAGACAGGAAAAAGTAGTAGGGCAACATTTAGTAAGAATGGGTAGCATTTGTGAGAGACTAATGAAAGCAGAAATTATGCAAAAAATGTTAAAATTAGCTGGAGGTGTGTGGTGAGCCCTGGTGGTATATGTGCAGCCAGGTTTGCAACAGCAAAGAAACACGTGTGTTCATACTGTCAGACAGTGTGTGTTTTTCTTTCTTCCTTTTAGTCCACCGTAACTCTTAAACCTATGGGCTGCAAAGTTTAACAAGCAAGTGAGATGTCTCAAATATATCTAAGTTCCTAAAAATTGAACAAAACCCAGCAGCTGGGTAAAAGAGCCTGATTAGTGCTCCCTGCTGAGAAAAGGCAGCTACATCTTGGCTCCCGGTTGCCTCTGCTGGGCATCAGCCAGCTGGTCAATGAGCACACACACCCTGCACCGGCCGATCAGCCAGCACACATGGCGCTGTGAGAACATCATGACCCATATGTCACTTGTCTGGCTGAATAGAGTGCTTGGGAATAAGTGGGTTAAAAAATCTAGGACATGTCTATGGGAAACCAGGCATCACATTTCCAGTGGCACAAGAGAAAACAGTGTTTTAGCAGTAACCAAGATGTGATGTTTTATCTCTTGTCAACTAATGTGTGCTTAGAAAGCTTCCAGATTTGTAATCCCACGTGATAGGACAGGCTCTAAAGTACCTCCGGAGACGCCGTTCTGGTTTTAATGTGGAGAAGTAGTCACTGTGTTGTAGTTGCAGTGATGTCAGCCAATTGATGCATGTGCATTTCACTTTTCATAAAAGAAAATTGTATTTATCTAGACATGAAGTGATATAAAATATTTCCAAGTTTTCTCCACCCCTCTATAGAGATGTTGCCAAAGGGAAGGTGAAGAAATGGAGAAAAAAATGCAGTAAATATTGCTATTAGCACTTTTTTTTAAATTTTATTGAGATTGTATTGTCTTCAAAGGTTTTTAGTGGGCTCTTCTATTAAGATCTCTTTTTTCTACCTCTTAATGTATCCTATGATATTTTTATTTGAATGAAGAAGTAAAAATTTTGGCCAGCATATTTTTGAGGAAATATAGTTTCCATTTTAGTAATGTTGATGTAACTTTTCCATGTAGCCACTCTTAGTGGCATCAAAGAACTTTCTTATTCTTTATGGATTTTAACCAGCAAACCTTTTTTATAGAAAAGTATATTGGTGATGATAAGATAATTTTAATGAAGAGAATGGGAAGGGAATCTAATAAAGCTATAAACTCTTTGAATGACTGGAAGGGAACCAGAATCTGTGAGGACTTTCAAAGCAATGACCTCTCTGTCACTGCCACTGTGGTTCAGGGGCTCATTGACTGCTCCAGTACAATGCGCATCTTCACTCTGTGATGTTCCTGTGACTGTGCTGAAATGTCAGTTTCTGAATCAGCATAATGCATACTCCAATCCCTGTTGCACGGGTTGAATCTGAGAATCTTTGTTCTGTGCTTGACAGAGTTGTGCTGAAGAGAGGGAGTGAATGTGGTGGTCACTGCAGAGGCTGTGGGGACTCCTGCCCCCATCCCATCCCAGCCCCCTGCTATGGAGACGGTGTGTGTTAATCTGCTCTTGACTGGACCTTCATAATGATCACATGGCTCATGGTGATCTTGCCATGGTCATATAAGTGGTGCTGCTTTCTGGGAAATTATGTAATTTGAAGTCAGCTTTTCTCAGCAGTGTTAGGAGATCAGTACCAAGCCCTTGGGAATGTCTGTAAATACATGGGAAATTGTTCCCTAAAATACCTTTAAAACTAGTGTGATTATGAACAAGATGTTACTCTGGCTTGCATATTTATTCATGATAGTTCCACTGAAATATACATAAGTTTTTTTAAGTATCACATGAAATATAAATGCAGTTGATTTAATGATAATTTGTCTTATGTTGGAAGTTGAAATGCATGACTTAATCACATATGTATGTGTGATCAGGACTAAACATACTGATGATTAACATAACCTGGGTGAGATGTGCTTTGTCATAATGAGTGTGCCATACAATGATGTATTTCAAACTACAAAGGATTGTGAAATTAGAAGACATCAAATTCTGCAGAACATTGGCACCAGTAGGGTATAGTGGTTAATGATCAGGCTCAAGCAGTTTTACAGTGGAAGGGCTGTAACTTTGATACTTATAGCACTCTTGTAAAGTTGACTCTATCTTTCACAGTCGAGCTTGGTGAGTGTTTAAAAATGCCATATGATGGAAAACAAAAGTCTGTCTTTTTAAGTGTGATAGTTGCCTATATTTGCCCAATATTTTATTGGTCAAAACAGCATGTAGCAAAGCAAAGAAACTTTTGGCAGAATCTTTACATTGACGTTTTCAAGTTCTTTTAGCGAAGAGATGATGGATTGTAGTAGAGTAAAAGTGAATGGAAAATACCCTCCTATTATTTAGTGATGAACTACTCTACATCCACTGTGAGTGAATGTCTGGTCTTTCCCTCAGATAACTGAACAAAAGAACATTATGTGCAGTGTGTTGTCATCTCTGTACCTCAGGAAATTTCAGAGATTCACTTGATAGTACTGTGTTCTGTGCTAATGACAAATAAAGGTGATGAAGCATTGAAGATGGGTTTGGGGTAGGGTGAAGATTAAGAAGAAACCATAACCTCAAATTCAAAACAATGTGGTGCTTTTTTTCAACAATGGAAAATATGTCTTTGTGTTCATTATCATGCTCACATTTGGCTAACAGTGTTGTACAGTCAAATATCTGTTAGTCTCATTCAGTTAGATTATCTGTATTTGCTTTTAAAATATTTTTTATGTTTTACACTTGTTTTGATTATCACTACAAATTTCATTAACTTATGTGACACTGTGCTACTTAAAAGGCTTTAAAATTCTTAAAACATAAAATTATGGTAATGAGTGGAGATAAAAGAATACCAATACAGGTATGCTGGATGGAAGCTGATCTAGGCTGACAAAAGTCATGCTATGTAATTATCCTGATTTGAAACAGTGACAGAAAAACAACTAGGCAAAGGGCATTACTGGACAGTGATGTGGAAAGGATTTCTTTTTTATTGGTAGGCCAGCAGAAACAGGTTTAGATGAAAGCAACAGAAAATCCATATGAGACTGGCAAATATGTTTGATGTTTGTGATGAGATTCTGAAAAAAGGACTGCTCTGCAAAGATGCTTCCTTTGCTCCGACTCCTGTCTTGATTTACAAGTTTGTCTTTTATAAAGTACTGTATTTCTTTGTGAATAGTGGGGAATGGAGTAGCAATGTAATGGCATTAACATCTCTAACGGTTGAGCAGAGCCCAATAAAATGAACCACAAACTATTTAAAAATCTGCTTTATATTTGAAGAATTGTGTTATTAAATAGTAAAGAACAAATACTTTCAATGAGAAATTTTAAACTGGTACTCAAACCACTGTCAAGTGGAGCTGTTAGAAAAACTGTGGTCCTCACTTTGACTTCTTATTAGAAACAGCTAATAAAAATGCTGTTAAAAACAGCCGGAAGAAATGTATTATCAACCTCCACTACTTCACTAATGTGAAACTAATAGGGAAGAGCAAAGCAGATACAAATTTTCTAGTCTTTCCTACCTGGAAAGGCAGAGGTCAGGAAACTGATGCTTTGTAAGGTGATGCCTTGAGTTACTCTTTAGCAACTTTGCATAAGCAAGTTCTTTAATTTGCCTCTGGCACAAATTTGCAAATAAGTTTTTCCTAATATGCTGTTAATATATTTAACAACACTGATGACGAGATAGAGGAACATTGTATAGCCCAAGACACTGTTTAACCTGTGTATTTGAAAGACCAGTGCTTTTCTGAACCTCAGAGAGATTTAGCTTAGCAAGAGCAACAGGGGAAGAGATAAATACAGAAGAGATACACAGAAGAAGGGGTAAATAGCAGGAAGTTGAAAACAAACAAATCAAACCCTCCAAGCCCCCCATTAACAAAAGAAAACCCCCCAACATTCTAATCCAAACAATCCCTCTATGAAGAGAAGGAAAAAAACACTCAAACCACCCTATGTCATAAAGTTGTGTTTCCTCTCTTTTAAAGGTATTTTACAAATTAAGTTTTAGATTTTTTTTTTCCTTTAACTTTTCTTGACTTGGAAGAAATAAATCTTTGTTGGGTACTGCAGTTTGGGGAGACAATATAAATTGCATTGACAGTATTTTATCTTCTAAGATAATGTAATTTTAGATGAACCTAAGGAACGACAGTCAACCATTTAATTGGCATTGTGTGCAAGGCAGAATATACAAACTAAAGGTTACCATGAGGTCTGCAGCTATAATTACCATTGACCAAAACAGACTTTTCATTTAATCAGCCCCCTGAGAAATAATGTTACAAGGTTAAAGGTTACCATTTTTCAAGAAAGATGTCAATAAGGAATGAAGACTGCTTGCAATTTTACAGGCTGTCTTTTCTCAGCTGTGCTTGAAATCTGATAGATTGGACCCTCTAACTATGAAAAAGAATTCAACTAATTTCTACTAAAAAAACCACCACCACCCTCAACCCCCTCAAAACCACAAAAAATTTTGAAGGTAGGAGGAGAAGACAGTCAAGTGGCTTTTAATCACATTCTGGTAATTTTTTTTTTTTTTTTTTCTTTAATGTAAACTTCTAAACAACTGAAGGAAGTTCTGTGGTATCCCTTGAGACAGAGGCAGCTGAGATTATTTAAGATACTGAATTTACGGCTTTACAAATTTGGGAAGAGAGAGGTTGTGGCAACTTTTATGTCCCTAACAAAGGCTTCTTAACCTTAAAATATGCTTCCCTCCTTTCATGGTTGGTTCACATTTGGTTATGATGGGAAAATTCTGAGAAGTTGTTTACTAGCTACTTTCTAGTGTTGAGGGAAAGGGTTGATTGGTAACTTGAGGCTGGGATACATAACCTTGAGAAAATACATACTCTGACCAATGTCCTGTGCAACCTGAGCGTAGAAATACGGATGAAATTGTGTACTCAAAGAGAGTTACTTCTAGCTTTGAATACAGGGCATTAGGGAGGAAAAACATTGGAGAGTCTTCCACCTTTATTTAAAACTGTATCCATAGACCCTGTGCCAATGGGATCTCTGACAACTTGCATTAATGAACTGAAACCTTTTAATTGGCTCCTAGATAATTTTGTGGCATGGCTTGATTTGCATAAAATGGACAAATCTAAGTATTGTCTAAAATGTCTCTGTCTCTGGGTTTTTTGTTTGTTTGTTTTCATACCTTGGGATGAGTGTTATAGTTATGTGAAAGTGGAAAACACAACAAAGAGGAGGCGTGTTAATACGACGTGCTGCAAACTCTTCCTGCTCTTTCCAGGGAAGGTGCAGTCAGGATGCTGGAGCAGCTGAGTAATTTCTAGGCTCGAGTGTCCTTGCAGTGTTCAGATGGCTGTCCCCCAGCAGGCGGGGGTCGTGCCATGCCACCTTGTGTAAAGCACAGGGCCACTGCTGCAACACCCGGCCTCCCTTCGTTTGTCACTGATCAGGAAATCTACATCTGCCCTTTTGTTGTTGCTGTCACCCCTCCTTACATGTCACCTCCTTCCATCTGTGTGTGGTTTTGTCCACTTTCTGTAGCAGGACAATCTAGCACCTAGATAGTGTGGGACAGGAGTTAGCTCTGCGGTGACTTGTTCTTGTGGCAATTAGTGCAGTGAGGCCTCAGATTACTGTAACAGCTGCTATCTTGGGCAAGACCAGATGCTTCGCTGTGGATCTCCAGAAATAAAGGCACAGCGTCTGTGTGGAACTCCAGTTAAGTGCAGTAGCTGTCAGGCTTGAATTCTTGTCACTTGGAGCAGCAGCACAGCTGAGTGATGGGCTGCATTCCTGCAGCAAACACAATAGTACTGGCACCTAAGGGGCTGCTACAAGGGGCCAGTGAAGGAAAGCACAACTACTGCAAATTTATTTGTCTGCAGTGTGGGAAAAGTGTGGTTCCTTGCTTTTTAATCCCTGAGCATGTATATATAGGCTATACCCAACCTCTCTGTATCTAATTTGATTAGCACCTCAGTGATTCACAAGTCACTTTCCTTTACCCCATCTGATTTTCAAATCAGCTGCAAGATTCAGGATGTGATAGGGAAGATCTTAAATGTTCACAATGAGCTCAGCTTTCCAACTTTCAACAAGCTAGAAATACATATATAAGACAAAACATGGAAGTCCTACAAATTATCAGTGAATGCCTGTGTTCTTTTTTACAGGAAGTATGCTTTGGCTTACACATCCCTCTCAGTACAGAGCTCCCCAGCAGTCTCACTGGACAGTTTGAAAGTGATTACCTTGGTAACGCCACTTCCCACGGCCAAAAAAGCTTCAGACAGCTTGTCTTAGTATTGCCTTTGTGCTCAGTGCTCTTAACAATTACAGTATAAGTCCCTAATTATCCTGCTTCACAACAACTTTCCTTCTCTCCTGCTGGAGTGCTTGAAAGGGTGCAGCAAAGTAGAATAAAGCAAGGATTTACACTGGTGAAACTTGTTAAAAATCAAGTCCTGATAACAAATCAAAGTGCATTACAGAAGAAAAAAGTTTTGATTATCAGTTTCCTGCTGCTACATCCTCCTGTTTTACACTAGTATACACAGGCACACACGCACACACTGTCTTCCTTTAAATCTCAGATGGGAATATGAATATGGTGCCAAATAAGAGTATAATGCTAGAACTACTAGACCCAAAAAGGGTGTGGCTAAGGGGGGAGTAAGACAGTGATTGCCAGCTTTTGCTTTCTGAGTTCCTCTCATGGTCTGATTTTCAGGTGTAGAATGTCCGAAACTGTACAGAGATCAAAGAAACAGTACCTACTCAATGTTTCTGAAAATTAGGTATTAGTTATTCTGCTGCCTTCTGTTCCAAATACTGCTGTCCTGCCTATCTTATGACAATGAATGTCTTGCAGTGACTGACAAATGTTTGCTTGTCCAGGGACTGTAAAGCTACAGTTTCAATAGGAAAGCTGTGAAGATGAGGAGATTGCAGAGTTTGTGATCTGTACCTCAGAGGCAGCAGCAGGATACTCCTAACTCAGTGCTAACTTGCCCTGCTTCTAGGACTGACATGGGACACTTTCTTGAGTTAAATATGAGACTATCGTAGTTGCTTTGCTGTTGAATTCAAGGATTTGCTGTATTAATAAAAACAAAAAAACCCCCACATTGAAGTAGCTCTTGCAACTGAGGAAAATGCTTCTGTGCATCATATAGGCCTCGATGTCACCTCCCATTTAACTGGCTATAGTATAACAAAGATTTGTGTTTTGTGATCTGTTGTAGATATTCCTTGTGGAAAGAAAGGTAACCTTTTGTTAGCCTAGGATTGTACTATTTACATAGGTAATGTCTAGTATTATGGCAAAAAATGTATTAATATTTGTTAGAAAAAGTCTTCCTTGTCTTTACATTATTAGGAAGACATATGTCTCTGTTAGAGAAACAAAGTTACTATTAAATGCTTCTTTTGTTGTTGATGGAAATTCCGTGTTCAATTGTGATGTGTCAAGTATGAATGTAAAAGATCTGCCGTTCCACAATAGCTGTCTGCGATATATCCTAATGACAGTGAAGCCAAAGTAATCTGCTGCATGCAGGTCAATATTTGCAATTGTTTAGAGAGTTTCCTTGATGGACATTTATATAAATAGTGGTTCATTGTCCCTTAAGTGGATGTCACCTCCTGAGAGACATAATCTCCCAGGGGGGGAAAACCAATCATGGCAAACCTATCATCAGTCTGTAGACTGAGGGACATTAATTTTCTTTTTGTTTCACTGTGAATACCTATTTTGTGTGCCTGACACTGATTTCTTTATTTTTTTTATTTTCTCTAATGTAAGATTGCCATTGTCTAGTTTGTGCTGGATTTTAGCAGAGTTTGGGATTGTCACATTTCACACATCAATCCTTCACGCAAATCAGAGAGAGAGATATGTATATATATTTTTTTGTGCACAGTTGTTATTGGAAATTAGTAATTTTCTTTTTTCCCCTGTGAAATACAAAGTAAAATTTTAAAATCAGGACTATATAGTTAAAATGGTAAGATACTAAACATTTCTGTGAATTTCAAGAATTTGTATGGACTTGTGAATTAGTCCTATTCAGATATGGTATGAAAGAGCTGCCAGTATGTTCAGCTCACCCTTAGCAGCTTCCCTGTCTTCTCAGGTCTTCTGCCAACCTTTCTATAGTGCTGACAAGAGCCATCTGTGCTCTTTCTCTTCTCTAACCCAGGCATCTCTAAATCACCAGGCTCTTCAGTGTTGAAACCTGCTTACATAGCACAGCAATAGGTGATACATTTTTGTATGTGAGCATTTATTTAAGAAAGAACAATGTTTGGTTAACAGTGTTTTACTGTGCGCTTCAGGAAATTTATCTTTACTGCACATTGCTAGATTACTGATAGGTTTAACCCTATGCTTGTCAACTACCATGCTTCACGTAAAATAAGTAGTAGTTTCACATTCTCTAAATGTTCCTTTGAAAACTTGTCCAAATAAATGTCTTTACTCCTCAATATCTTTGTGAGACAAAAAAAAAATTGCTTCTAGTCTTTTGCTTCTAGGCTTTTCTAGTCTTCCATTTTTAAAATTAGTTTTGTTGGGAAACTTCTCAAAAGGATTTCCAGCTACAAAATTGAATTTTATTTATAGAATAGTGGAGTTGGTTCTCCTGCAGGAAGGACAAATTTCTTCTGCCAGAAACAAATATATAAGCAAATTAAAACAAGGAAAAGGTCTATTTTGGCTGTCCTTGCTAATTAAAGAATGAAAAGGCAAAAGATGGGCAGGGAAGGGAGATCAGAGTTTGATTTTCTGTGTGGCTTCAGTTTCTATTTTTCTGGCTCAATGTTAGGAAATCCTCTTCCTGTGCCCCCAGTGTCACGAAAGAGCAAGGGGAGAAATCTTGGGGTCACGGATGTCTATGGAAATGATATTAACTTCAACCAGCAATGAGCAAGAGATTTACAATGCTCAAGAGAGAGACTGACCTGTTAGCCCAAAAAAATACTGAGATAGAAGAGTTGTTATGGCCGTTTGAAAAAATTGCCCTAAACCCATCCTTTTTCTTTTGTGTTGTGAATGGTTCAAGCTTTAGGACAATGAGCTGTCTCCTGACAAGCTTGCCTGCCAGACTGTAGTGCCAGTAACATCTATCCCTAAGGCAGCTCATCCTTGTCCTCCTGTACTTGCCATGCTGGGTTGGCCTTCCTTGCTGGCTTGGAGGCTCAATATGTGGGCAAGGCTCTCAGGAAGCAGGATGTGGTTCTTATTTGTGTCTGCTTGACTTGTTGTGTAACACATTATGGATTTGTGGGTCCCTTCTTTCACTCTAGCTTGTCCTTCTTCCTCAACCTCCAGAACTTTAAGATGCCTGAGGATTTCACAAATACACATTGCATGAGAGAAAAATACTCTTCTGTTGGTAGGAAATTAAAGTCAAAGGTGGGTCTCCCCTGTGCCAGAGAGACACAGTTTCTGTGCCTTGTGATGCTTGGGTTTCTTTTGCAATTTTACTTACATTTAGTAACTGAACATTCCTTAAAAAAAAAAAAAATTAGAGTTAGCAGTGGTTTATTTTTGTATACGTGTCTCTCTGTGTGTGATTAGTTTTGTTTAAAGCTACTCAGGAAACAATTATTAAACAAAATTTGAAACAAAGTAAAACATGTTTATGGCTTGATTATACACAGAAGCCTCTGGAGCACAGCAGAAAGTGGCAGAATAAATAGACAAAAATGAGACTGGATTGATAAATAGCAGTATTTGAAAGAAGGGTAATTTACAAGTACTGTGTTGTGCACGTTGCACTAAGAAATTCTGTGATGCTCCCATGATATTTGTGCTTGGCCATGTGAGGCTGTCAGTGTCTTAGTATCTGGAGTGCTAATGTCTCTCAGCACCCTTACAAGTGGGGGATGTGCTATCCTGCATGACAGCTGAGGGACAGGAGAATGTACTTTATTCAAGGTTATTCAGGAAGTCCAGCTGTTGAATTCTGGTGACAAAAGCACTGGAATTAACGTCCTGTTGCAGTGCTCGTGGACTCTGTACGCCAACTCCTAGGCAATTGATATACAGCAAAAAGCTCTGCAGGTTTTCAGATTTTTGGAGAGTGAAATGGCATATTTAGAATGAGTCCTGCCGAGGGTGTTTGTTCCAGTTCACAGCAGCAGGCAGGGCTAGAGGAGGAATTAGTGTGCAACACACGGCCATAGGACTCTCTGGAGTCAAGTTAATAGCCTCAGTCCCTGAATGTCCATTTCCTGAGTCTATTCTGGGCTCATCTGCAAGAAACCTTGTTGCCACTGCAGCACCGAGGATTGTCCTGATCAGTGCTGCAGTTGTTGTCATCACTTTGCACCTATACACAAAGAGTCTGTGGCTCTCTTTTCAGACACAGCTCTTGTACAGCAGGTAAAATTTAACCATTTTTAGAACAGATACAGTTGAAAAAAATAATATTTAAATGTTTTATAAACTCCATAAGTAACTTATTTTTTCTCTTACTGTTACTGTTTTGTTGAGCTCCCTATTAATGCCAAGAAATTCACATTGTAACATGTTGGTGCATGATTCATCCTAAGATATCCTGTCTATTGGGTTGTGGCCCACAATGAGGCAGAGGGGTGTCTCCTAAGTGGCTTTTATCAATTAATTAACTCAAAGGTAATATTTCTATGCTTCACCAGTGGGATTTTTTTGTTTGTTTGTTCCATTTGCCCTCCACTTCTCACTCTAAAGGAGATGCCAATGACAAATAGTTTTGGGCAATACCCTGCTTCTGGTCGTGCTTGGATGTTGATAATATTTCTCTGCAATGCAGCCTTGGGGATTGTCATATCCCCTACCCAGTGGCTTGCAAGGAATGCATTGGATAATGACAAACTGCAGTGCACTGTGCTTGGAGAGCTAATGAGGTGCTTTGTTCTGGAGCATCAGTACATGTTTCATCTACACCTTTCATGTACAGAAGAGGAATTTCAACTGACACTGTGTGCATTTAAAAGGAAGTGAATTTCTGATGCAAGTGTAGGTACTACACTAACCATAATGATTTCATTATGTTCTTCAAACTCAACATCAGGCTGCCTTCGAGGGAAATGAACATTTTGAATGTAGGGTAGGAAATTACCAAAGGAGGTTGAGGATTCCCTTCTGAAGGGGTGTCATAAAGATGCTGTGACTTGTTAGAAGGAAAAAGGGTTTGATACATGCTCCGGCATGGCTTTATAATTCCTTCCTTGACACTCAGCACATCTACTGAAGGGTGAGGCTGCATTTCTACATCATGAATGTAATGTGCAGGAAATAACATTTCAATCTTGTCCTTTTTGCTTTTTCTACGTATTTAAAAAAAAAAATGTCATGGAAATAGGACACATAACTCCTATTTTTTAAGAAGGGAAAAAAAGGAAAACCTTGGGGACTACAGGGTGGACAGTCTTTCCTCAGTGCCCACATGCAGCTCTGTAGGCCCCAATATAAGATGGACATGAACCTGCTGGAGCAAGTCCAGAGGAAGGCCCCAAAGATGATGAGAGGGCTGGAGCACCTCTCCTATGAAGATAGGCTGAGAGAGCTGAAGTTGTTCAGCCTGGAGAAGAGAAGACTCTGGGGAGACCTTAGAGCACATTCCAGTACCTTAAGAGGGCCTACAAGAAAGCTAGAGATGGACTTTTTAGAAGGGCATGTAGTGACAGAACAAGGGCAATGGCTTTAAACTGAAAGAGCATATGTTTAGATTAGATATTAAGAATAAATTCTTTGCTGTGAGAGTGGTGAGGCACTGGAACAGGTTGCCCAGAAAAGTTGTGGCTGTCCCATCCCAGGAAGTGTTCAAGGCTGAGTTGAATGGGGCTTGGAGCAACCTGGTCTTATGGGGGCGTATCCCAGTTCAAGGGATAGGGCAAGGGGAGTTGGAACTAGATGATCTTTGAGTTCCCTTCCAATCCAACCTGTTTTGTGATTGGGCTACTTGAAAGACTGGTATTTTCAGACTACTCCTCTGAGTGGGAATGAATGGGGAAAATAGGAATTTTTACTCTTAAGAAAATGCTATGTCTCCCAATACTATCAAAGTGGACATCAGCTGTTGGAAAACTTGAGCATTGCTATTTGTGTAAACGAATGCTGTTCTGAGTACTATAAAATATGCCAACTTGCTGAAATTGTCTCTTCTATTTTATAGGTTCTTACTGTATGTTCATCACTGCTGTGTTTGATCATCCTGCAGTGGTAAATTAAGTGGTACAGTTCATGTCTGCCATGTGCTTTTTCACTGTTCTCTTGCAGGGAGAGAAGTATGTGTAGCGATATATTTTGAGATTTTTTGTAACTACGTGTAGATGCAGGCTCGCGTGTTTTGTTATGCATATGTACTGAGAGGTTGAGATTTAAGGAACAGTGGGGTTCATGACATTTCACAATTCAGCTGATTCTAAAGATAACTTTGTCTTCTTCCCAGCTCAGCCTATTGCATAGTGTTGCCTTTGCCAGAATACAAAAACTGTCTGCAGAGTTCTTGAGTGCTGGAGCAATGCTGGGTACGTGGTGGCCCAGTCTGAGGTTATTTTGACAATGCTCCACAACCCCAAAGAAAAATCTCAACAATCTAAAACTTTCTTTGCATGTCTGAGTCAAACTCAGCCCTGTGTCCCTCAAAATGGATACAAATTTCATGGACTTATATATTTGCACTGGTGTAGGTCCTCATCACCACATCCCTTTCCCATGTGAATCACATCTTGGAAATGAAGGGTGCTGCCTGAAGTAGAGGTACTTTGAAAGAAGAGTTGCTGGTTGTGTATTGCAACTGCAGGAAATGTTTTATCATTTCTTCCTACCCCCTGCACTGTTCATCTCTTCCTGTTCCTCAGTTGTGCTGCTATAGACTGCTCTCTCTTACCAGAAAGTAAATTAAATACTGTGCTAATAAAATGAGTAATACCAGTGGTTGGAAGTGAGTAGGAGATAGGATAAAGGATGGAGACTAGGGGGCCCTTATCCTCTGCGCTGAAACTCAGCTGCAAAATTTGTTACTTGCTGGGAAAATGTTTCTGTGTCTGTCTGTTGCTGCCTGCCTTGATTATTAAGATCTGCTTTTGGAAATCAGTGCTAATGTGGTATTTCAAGGTGATCTAGAATCCACATGTAGACCATGACTTTGCTTCAGCTATGTTGCAGACACATTAGTGCAGATTAAATAGAAGAAGATAAAAGGCAAGTTGATGCAATCATATATGCAGAACAATGGAAGTCAGAGTGATCAAAGGCAAGAACATGGCTGGGTCACTCTGGTGCAGTACTCCTCTCACTCTCTTCACCTGAGCTGCTTTTAGCAGTTTTCCAGGCTCTTTGGAGCAGGAATCAGAAGGCATGCCCAAGGTAGGTGTTTTGCCATTATACATTCATTTTTATTTACTGCTCAATAGCCGAGAACCAAAGAGTAGACCTTGTTCTTTAGTACATGGCTGACTTATTACACACCTCTCTAAAGTCCTCTCATCAGCTAGTCTTGAGGTCTGAGATACTGAATGCCTCTTTGGCCATGACAGATCTTTTGAAGCCTTTGAAGCTACTAAAGCCAAAAGCACCATCAAACTTCCAAATTATTTGTAGGGTGTATAATGGCCCATTAGAGAAAATAAGAAAGTTACGGAGTAGCAGTGAAATGTCTGAGACCTGCAACTGCTCCTTGTTGAACAAATGGTGTTACACTGCAGCCCCTCAATTTTCCTCCTGTAGAATGCTTTGAGCCTGGCAGTTGAAGGAGGCTGTGGAAGTGTTTGGATTAATTACCATTTATCATGGTGTTACTATAATGGCTACTGCTGCTATAATCTGATGTGGATTCCTGTATAGAATGAAGCAATTATCTTGTCAGTAGAGATTTGAGTTGCAGTTTAAATCTGTTCCTGTGTTGAGACAATGTAGAAACTTTCTTGTGACTTGCTATAGCACAAACCCATTGCTGTCCTGGATTTCAGTGAGGATTACTTAGTGAAACAATGCACTCTAAATTTGAATAGCTGATCTGTTGTGGGGTGGTGGTTTTTTTTTTGGGTTGGTGTGGGATATTTTTTTTTTCCTTTTTTTTTTTTTTGAGAAGCACTGAGAGTTTGGATGTCATAGGTTTTGATATTTTTTTAACAACTAAAATGAGTCTGGCTTAATGTTGTGTTCCTGTAGTCAAGACCATAGACCATTCAGCAGGTATAGAAGAGACATTTGTACAAACTCTTGAGGGATGAAGTGTCAAATGTTACATCTTGAGAGAGAGGCTAAAGAGAAACTTTGGGGCTAAAAAGCTAAGAAGGAACTTGCTGTTTACTCAGACATTTCCTTACAGAAACTGTGGAAGTCAGTAATTTTTGCAAGAAGGAAGGGATTGATGGTCAAAGGTGAAATGGCACTGGGGGAAAGCTGAACTGCTGCTTGAATTGTGGCAGTCACCCACAGCACGCTGAGCACCAAGGGCTGCTGAGGTATCATGATGCTGGCATTAGCCATGGAAAAGGGTGGGTAGTCTGGTTTTGAGGTAGACATCTTGATCTTCTAAATACGATTCACAATGCTGTCACTTTGCCCTGTCCAGGGAGATAGTTTGCTGCAGGAGAAATCTTGTATTGTTTTGACTAAAGATTCTAATGCCCAAAGGGAGAAAAATCACCCCTCTTCTCATTTAAGATGTAGAAGATTGGTTTTGTGACAGTTTGAGAATGGGGATTTTCCTTAATCTTGTTTTTTATTATTACTCTGCCTAGCTATTTTATATGGTGTTTGGAGATGTTAATGAATCATAAGAGCATTGTCTTTTCAGATGGGTTTGGTGATGTATCCAGCATGTTAGTGCCTGTGAGCTGGCTGCTTGTGCTCCAGCCCGCCACAGGATCACAGCAGTCTTTCACAGGAATAAGTAACTTTACCTTTCCCCATCTTACAAAACTGCTGAGTGGGTCAGTCTGACTTCTTTCTTTCCTTGGCTTCCTTCCTTTCAGCTTTTATTCTGCTTTGCCTTTAAAATGCACTCGAGATGGTATAATACCAGTTTTACATAACAAAAGGAGAAGAGAAGGAGAAGTGAAATGAGTTGACCAAGTTCAGGAAACAAGTAAGACAAGAGACAGAAGATAATTTTTTTGATTCCCAGGTAGACTTAGCACAATTCCTACTTGGACACCTCCTCTCTCTGACTTTTACAATTTCTTTCCCACACACATTTGCAGAAAATTTCATGACTGCATGCTTCCTTTTGCACTGCTTGACCTCAGTGTTCTCCTGTAGTGACTGAAGTGGTTCGAGATTTGCCCTATGCCTGCCTTTTCTTGCTTGTTTAGCTACAATTTAAATACCAGCCAAACTGTGTCAGAATTGTTCCTTACCGTGACTACTTCCCAGTTCTTCCCCCAGCTACTTTCTTGCATACGCTAATAGAGGTGCTTGAGAGCCAAGTCTAGTAATGCAGTTTAGTTTCACAGCAGGTTTCATTCCCACTTTTAACCTGTTCACCTCCTCAATAGCTGTATCTGGGAAGCTACACTTCCACTTTAAGATTAAAGAAACTTCAGAGGTTACTTCCATAGCTTTGGATGATAATGAAAAAGCTTTTATTGCACAGGTTACCAAATATTTATTTAGCAAATATGCAAATACCACTTTGCAAAAGAAGACCAGTATGGACAGAAGTGATGGTGGGGAAGGAATCCCCCATCTGTAGATAGCTTTGAGATCAGGGACTGATCCCTGGTGTTGTAGAAGGATTATTTGAAGGTGACAAACAATACTGGTGTTTCCCCACCCCCCCAGTAATGTCCAGAAAATAAACTGTATAAATACCATGAAAGTAGATGTGGTCTAGATTCATCAGGTTCATTCAAAGAACTTCAGTCTTTATGCTCGCTTGTTCCACAGTTGCACACATTTCAAATGTGGGTGCCTGAAGTCCCTATCTCAAATGAAATGCTACAACCTAACAATCAGAGCATGGAGCAGTCAAGAAGACTAACAGGCTGAAGTGCAGCTATCATAACCTCAAAGCCTGTCACTTTGAGCAGAAAATAGGCACCTAAAGCTAGAAATTGCCTGATCAACCCTGCATCTGTGCTGGTGCGTAAGTGTGTCTCTAAATGTTGCAGTGCAGCATTTTCTAGCCACTCTCTTTGGCAATTTTTAGTTATCTGAACTTGTGAGGGAATTTTTATACTTGGATGTTGGCTATACCATGGGGCAATACACTGGTTTTGGTTGGGTGTTTGTTTTGTCCTGTTTTTAAATAATTTTTGGCCCACTTAAATGCTCTCTTCTGCTTCAGAGTACTTGTATGAATTTGTGTACCTTTTGAATGCACAAAAATGACTTCATAGTCAAATGTTTTCTTTCCATACCAGTCTACTACTTCACTTGTCTCCTTTAGTCATTCTTGTTCTGAGAGCAGGAAAGAAAAGGATGAATGAAGTTTCCACTTTATGCTCAGTTAGTTATCCAAACCACTTTGCTCTGTCTAAAAGCTTCATGCTTTTCACTAGCAAGATCCCTCAATGGTAATTTGATCTTTAGACATGATTTCCAAGAATTGCTTTACAGGTAACTTTTTAATGTCATTTAAGAGATTTCCTCATCCATCTTAACTAGCATTTGTAATCTGGAAAAAGAAAATTGGCAGCTGAAGAGCTCTCCTACACTTCTGTGGTATAAATGTGACATCACTCATTCTTTCAATGTTTGTGGTGTGGGTTTTTTGTTTGTTTTGTTTTTTTTTTTTATAATCCTTTGCAACAATTTAGCAGAAGAAAAATAAACAAAATTTCCAGGTAATGCAGCAAAGTTCAGTGTTTACTGGAGTGATGTCTATCATGCCTGACTGTATTGCTCACTTGGTTTCCTTTCATCCCCAGATGTGAATTCTTATCATACCCTTTGCCTCTTCCACCCACTGTAATTACCTCAGCTAAAATAAAGAGAAAGTTTCTAGAATGAACCATATTCTGTTTCATGATTGTTCTAAAGAAAAATCAGAGTCTCTCTCCTTACATGTTTGGGGCACCTCAAATAAATAGCAGGTCAAATTAATAATCTATTAGCTCTTTGTCTGCTATGGTATGCAGTTAGTCATGAAATATTCATGCAATTCAGAAGAAAGCTTGGGGAGGGGGGGAGTGAGGGAAGGCAGCTCCTGAAATAAAACCACAGTATCATAAGGTCAATCAGCTTGCTGCTTTTAGATTCAAGCGCAGGTCAAACCTTTCATCCTAGAAACTTTGCCCAAGAATTATTTACTTTCAGCTGTCGAGCTTGTTAAATGATTACCTAAGTCTATAGTGTGCATTTTTTTTTTTTTCTTCACAGGGCAGATTTTATAAATTACTTTTTTTTCCCTAACGGATTACATTTTTACAGTACATGGTTTTCTCTATGTAAGCTTTTCACAGAAGTCCTAATCCGACTTCAAATTTAATCCATTGGCAACTCCTGTTGACTTCAGAACAGTATAGTGCCTGTCTGTCTTCATGAATTTGAAGAGAGTCCATTCAGCAGTAGAAAGCACATTCAGTGGTACACAGTTATAAGATTACTGGGCTTAAAAGAATATGAAGTTGCATATGTACATAAATACAAAACAAGATTTACAATACCTGGTGTTCCTACCCCATCTCCTCATCCAGTCTTGGAAAATAAGCAAATGCACGAAAAAAGAGGAGATAATTAAGATTTTAAATAAAAAAGGAAATACGAACCAGTGTTAAATCTATGCTAAACCTATGCTAGTATTGTGTTCATTCTTATAATATCACAGTACCTTCTTCTGTGTAACAGTGACACATTTTCTTTCTGTTCTTGTGCTTTCTCATCATTGTGAAAAGTGTGTAAGGGAAGGCTTCAGCATGAGGGTGATTTTTACTCTTTAAATACATGTATGTGCTAGGGAAGCTGAGAAGAATCTAACTTGTAATTTGGAGTAAAAGGTGACAAGGTTGACTCTGAGGCTGGTTGATGGAAATTAGTCTCACAGGTTCAAGCTGGTGCTTGTAGAAGCTCATGTCTTTTTCCATTATTTCAGGTGAACAAAGTGTTGCCTGTCATCTTTATTTCAGCACCTCTTTTATTTTGATTAATCTGGTTCAAATTTTGGAAACTTTGCAAATTACCACCTGAGGCCCTGATTTTATATTTATTGTTTTCCTACATTTATATAAATATATTTATAAATGTATTAAAATATATTTATTTTACATGTATAGTATGTTGTGATGCACACTGTAGTGACTTGTAGCACTTGCATGTCTGGCTTCTGGACACAGTTCAAGACAGTCTCTCAGGTTGGAGGCTCAGATTCATCAGAAACACTGACTGAGGGTACATAAAATTATGGAATCATAGAGATATTGGCTAGAAAGAACATTTAGTCCAGTATCCTTCTCAAGGCAGAACAATTGCTGGGCCAGCTGGAGTTTTGTCTAGCTGCATTCTGAAAACCTCCAAGGATGACAATTTAACCTATCCCAAGTTCTCTAGGATGACCTCTTGCTGGAAGTATTTTCCCCCAAATATCCAGCCTGAATCTCCCAAGCCTCAGTGTCCAGTTGCAATTTGTTTTCCGGTGCTACAACATTTGCTACTAAGGGAAGAGGTTAACTCCATCTTCACAGCTGCCCTTGAAGTAGTTGCAGGCTGCTGTTAGAACTTTCTATTGCATCTAAGCCTAGGCTAAACACATTAGAAAGAATAAAATATTCTGGAGGCGAATTTTACTGTAGTAGAAAATATATCCTGGGGCACAAGCCACATATACCCATCACCAGTGTCTGCTGAAGCTGATGAATCATAGTAGAATAGAAGTGTGATCCGTAACACATGAAATTTCCACTGGCTGCCAGCCAGAGTTTTTCTTGAACAATTTAGTGCTCCACCCTTTAGCAGGATACCCTGCCCAGCAGCAGGATCAGGAAGTGAGACATGGTTTTGTTTTTTGAATAAGAGCCTTCGCTGGCATGAAAAGAAAATGTGTCTAAATCCAACTACCTTTGTGCATCCTCCAGCGGAACTGACACATTCCCATAGCCTGTTCCTTTTTTCTAATGGTATGTGCAGCCCTTCAGTCTAACACGCTACCACTCAGAGATGGAAGAATTGCGAGGAAATGGAGCCTGGTGTTGGATCCACCTATCTGGTGTGTTATTTCTAAAGAATCATGTTAAACACCTTCACATTACCCATTTGCAGATAGCACCTGGTGTTGTTGCTGTGATGTTTGTGCCAAATATAAAGTAGTTCAGTAAAGTTAGCAAGAATGGCTAAAAGAAATTTACCACACAATGTATCATGTCACCAGACCACTGTACTTTTTTTGGCCTATTGTAAATCCCAAAGAGGCAAACATAATGAAGATTTAGATATTCTGAAGTGTTAAATTTATCTCAAATTACTGCATTTTATTAAAATGCTGAGATGAACCTATTCACAATATCTACTGCTCTTAGAAAACTGATGCTGGTGGAATAGTTTTCTGGGGTATTTAAATACTGCTTTTTTCATGTGATAGAATTGTTCATTCTTTGTGCCATCCCATTGACTATGCCTTGCAGTAAAGCATTCATGATATTTCCATACAGAATTTAGGATTTTTAATGGGAAATATCCTCCTCATTGTGAGGATGTGGAAAAAACACATGGTACACTTTGAAAAGGTTGTTTTGTATGTGGTCACACAAACAAGTCTTCCTTCAAGAAAAAGCAGGTTTAGGAGGTTTTTTAAAAGAGTCTGGTTTATATATGTGTTGATTCATAAACTAAGGTGCCATTGACTTTAAAAGTGCTAAGTGTGCTGTTTCTCTACACAGTCTTCTGCTGTGACCATGAAATAAAAATCAGGTTCTGTGCAGCTCACTGAGGTCGAAATGCTAAATGCTGTTCTCAGTTGCACATGACATGGGATAATGGCTGCATCAATCCCTCCCCTGGGGAGGTTGTGGGGACCTGCAGGACAGTCCCTGTGGGAGCCTGCAATGCCCACCTCACTGCAGTGTAGGACACTCCCTCCCTGGGTGCTGCTGTGGGCACACCAAGCCCCAGGCCCTTGCAGCTCTGTCTCACAGAGCCAGGTAGGTCCTGCTAGTAAAATATTGCAGATTGAAACACTAATTATGCAGTTATGTCACACAGTGAACTCTAAAACAAAGACTGTTTTGGGTATTGTCTGACAAGCATGTCCTACAAAGCCAAAATGAGGTGCAGCCTTCTTTTCTGTGCTAGCTTTTATTCCACCTGGATAGGAGGTCATCTCCACTTGTGTTTCAAGTTCTGTTTAAGTAATTTGGAGATATGCTGCTGTGGGATGCCGGCTTCTGACTACTCTCAGAGGCACTGTGAGAATTGCTGGTGCACCTGCATGGAAAATTTCTGCCTTATTACCATAAATAAATAGAAACCCACCATGCCTTTTCAGGGATTTGTGCATTAATTATCACATTTCTCGGTTGAATCTGGTCCATGGTGACATATCTATAAGGAAGTATTAAACCTACAGATGAAGTGAGGAGCACAGTTGATTAATGATTGTCATGATTCTTCTCATTTGTGATTGGTATCTGGAAAGGGCACTAACTTGCACACTGGTAGAAGATTTATTTAATGCTCCTATGTATGCCTTCCTTGTCTTAGATGATTTTTCTCTGTTAAGAGGTGAGAATAGTAAGATATTAAACTTGGGCATATAGGTCTATACTCAATGTTTGATGTCATTATAGAATATTTAGAACTTGGTCTTTGATCTGTTCTTTATTATTCCAGTGGTCAGGTCTGAAATCAAAGGTCTAGACTGAAGATGAGAGATATGAGTTACTTTTTTCTACTTATTTACAGATTTCTGATGTTGCTGAGGTCTTTGCAGTTTTGCCATCTGTAAGTAAGAATAATGGTACTGATTTCCTTGGCAAGGTATTTTGATGATAATGAGCATAAAGAGTTATTAAGAGCTGGGTTTTTATTTTCAGATAAACATTATGTTCAAATTATTTTTATTTGTCACTGAATTAACATATTATATTTGTAAATTTTGCACCTTTTCTTTCTCCTCTGATGGAATAATTTTCATTTACAGTTTTCAAAAGGTATTTCATTTTAGTCATTAGAATACTTTTTTTGGCTTTGTTTTCTTTTTTAATTTGCCTCTGGTGGATTCTAGTCAGTACATGTTTTCCTGTACTTATGCTTTTCTTTAAGGAATAACAATGGAGACAGCAGGTGTGGTGATTGATTGTGGTGATTGATTGACTAGTTAAGTGCTAATGTCTATAGGAGGAGTTAAGGCCATTTTTACAAAATTGAAAATGAAAGAAAATTATAAGGGGTGGATTTTTTTTAGTGATTGAGACAGCTTTTGCTGTGTATTGTTAGAAAATGAATTTCGTGCACAGTAGCAATTAGATTTCTTGAATTATATTATCATTCTATTCAGTTTAATATTATAGTTGTCACTTACATAATGAGCCTTCTGTATGTAGCTTTGATACACGGAGCCTTGCTATTTCACACAGGGAACATGAAAGAAATAAGTATCTACCTCTGGATTTCCCTGCATGCCCAATAGTCTGCACAGTAAGTTTTCAGATACAAATAATGGAACCAGCATGATCTCTAAATGGTAAAAGATGTCCTTTCTGCTGACTACCAGTGAGCAACACTAGCTCTCAGGCAGCATATTTTCATTTTTGCTGCTTTGTTTCTGCTTAGAAATTCCCACATCCACATGGACTAATAATGGGAAATATTGGTAGTTTCATGGTTTTATTTGCTTTGGTCATTAGTGTTTAAATTTTTTTACTTAGATTGTACACAAAATATAAATGTATTTCTCTAGCATGAAGACAGAGTCACAATATGAAAAAGGGGCTGTGAGACAGGGTATTACAAGGTAAATTATAGAGGAGGTTTAGCAAGTATGTGCTGTGCTACCTGTGCCTTTTCTTAAAAACATATTTCACTACCTTTCCTTTAGGGGAAGTCTCAGATTTGCTGCAGTTGGGAGTTCTTTTAGCCTCTCAGCCATGTCATGCCATTGAAGGGAAGTAAGTCAGTTCCAAATTGGTGTGGGCAGGTTGCCCACAGGTTTCATCTCAAAGCCGGATGGAGCTGTGTGCTGTGACACACACAGATTTCCAGGATGGCTGGGATCAGGGAACTGAAACTACATTAGCAGGAATAGAAACATTTTAGAAAGTGCTTTTCTGGAACAGAGCATATTTAGTGCAGATGAAGAACGCCAGTGCCACTTTGAAAATTATGAAGAACAAATCTATTTAATTTGACTGTAGATAGGACCAGCTCAAAGTCAGTACCAGTCTCCTGTGTTTGTTTATTTTTGGCCATTATGCCATGCTTGCTCAAGGTAGTCAGCAATATCAAAGTGTCTGAAACATTGGGTTCCTTACAATAGCTCACTTCCCAGCCAGCTCCAATTAAGGCAGGACTTTGGTGTGTTTCCTGCTATGGCAATGCCTGGTTATTTCCTTCTTGTGCTTATTAGATCTTGCATGCTTAATGAAATTACTCTCTTTAGACACTCTAAAATGCATACCAGTTTCTATCTGGTATTGTTTTGGATGATCCATGGAGTTTCTCTTTTTTTTTCATTTTGTATCCAAATGAAATTGTGCAAATTTCTCATGTCTGCAGTTGTGCAGATCCTGCTATCCCATGGGCTGAGAACACCCAAAACACTGGTATGTCTCCCCTCTGTGACAGGGGCTCTATGTGGACAACGGAGATTAAGAGACCTGGTGGATGAGGGGACTTTGCTGCCTGGCAAATACCTGAGGGGTGATTTGCAGACACCTCTTGAGGCCCCCACCTGCCCTCCACAAGCTTAGCTTGGCTGGTTTCTTCCTCATGCACCAGCCAGATGGTTGGCACTCAGAGGTAAAGGTGATGGGTTCAGCTGCAGCATGAGGGATTTCAGGAAAATCAGGCACTTAGTTTGAGGTTTTGCTTGGACATTAAAAGTAATGGTGTTTGCGCTTGAGGAAATAGGTTTGTTGGCTTCAAAGGCATCTACTCAGTCACATTATCTACAAAACGTTTTCTGTGTTTGTATGAATACCACATGACTGCTTGGAAAGTGGGAAGTTGCAGTATTTTTAATAGGGAGAGTGATAGTATAAAATTAAAAGGAATAATTGAAAAGTTCATGGCTTCCTTGCCAAATAAAATCAGATTTTTTTTCAGCCATTGTCTAAAAATTATTGGTAGATGTGCTATGTCTGATGGAGGGACACTGTGTTCATGGACATGAGGACTAATGACCACAAATCAAAACAAGAGCAAAATATCCTTCCGTAAGTGTAGTGCAGAAATGGTTTTCAAATCAAAGGGCCATTTTGTTAAACCATCTAGTCTAGACTTAGTGTTTCACAGTAACTCCTTGTCTAGCAGCAGATTCTTTTTATGCTAAAATCATGAATTCACTCATGACTCCTAGATTTATATGAATAAATCCTTTCCATTTTACCTACTTGCCTTGCAGCAAAATCACTTCATTTAGGTTTTTAAATAAATGTTGGCTAGAATGAGTGTTTAATTAAATAATAAGGACCTCTGTTGCTCAGCTTTTAAATAAAGATCAAGCTCTATTTGGCTGTAGAAACTTTTCAGACATTGCTTAGCAAAACATACTTTATTTTTATACAGGCATCTGGTGTTCCTGGACACAACATTCTCTGCTAACTCTAACAGCCACTTTCTTTTAGTGGTGTTTTTATTGTCTTTCAAGACTTGCTAAGTTGCTGACTAGCCTTGATTTATGACAGTAATGAAAACCAGTGGTTTGGAGCAATGTATAATCAGTCAGTTTTTCATACATCCCATGACTAGCCATTATCTGTCTTAACTTATTGCCATCATATTTTTCTTTTTGAGCAGGTGTTGCCTTTTCAACTTTATCCTCATTAACAATTAATCCTTTTTCACAGTTCTTTCTATAGGTACCAATAGGGTACATGTTTATCCCCCTCACAGTTTTGTATATGTATGTCCAAGGAAGGAAAAAGGACACACTTCAGTTTTCAAATGTGTTGTAGGTTACTTATTATGAACTAGGAGTAATCTCTTAAATTCTGTTCCTTGCATGCAAGTAACAATGAAAACAAAAAGATTAAAATCACTTATTCTGTAGGATGGTGCTTAATGAGAGATCTTTTCAGTGAGAAGCATATTTCTTTTGGTAATAAAACTGGAGTCTCTTTTTTTTTTCCTTTGATCTTCATAAAAAATTAAGAACCCAGTGATGAATCAGTGTTGCATAAATGAAATTATATGGTGGTAAGTAGCATTAAGCAAATTGTATTTAGTTGCCTTTTTTTTTTTTACATGCTTATGAAAATTAGACTCAGGTAGACTTTATGAAAAGTAGCTCAGGTCCTTTATAATTATTTAGATGTTTATACCATTCATATCTGGAAAGCGTAGAAGTCCTGCAAGACTTGTGTGCTTGCGTCTGTGTAGCTGCCTATACACAAAACATTGTGAATTCCTGGTATTTGGAGTGCGTGACTCAGGATTTCAAATCACAAGGTTAGCATTAAAACCTGGTACATTTTAAAAGTTATTTTTTTTTGGTCACAGCCCTCATAAAGCACCTCTTGAGAGATGTGTGCCCAACCAGTGCATTGCTGTGTCTGTCCTACACTCCTAGACTTCCCAAGGCTGCTCCTGCTTGTTTTCCTATGTTTGAGGAGTGGCCTTTTAAAGGAGCTTTCGGAATTCAATTCCACTTCATCACTGCTTGAGGGAGTGGATCTTCGTGCTCTGGCTGCATGTTACAAGATTGCCCAACACCTTCCCC
This sequence comes from Margarornis squamiger, assembly GCA_035222235.1. Lineage (NCBI taxonomy): Eukaryota > Metazoa > Chordata > Aves > Passeriformes > Furnariidae > Margarornis > Margarornis squamiger. The sequence continues at coordinate 20,612,755 of JAWWTY010000160.1, forward strand.
CGAGGCTTTATGTCTCCTTGTGCCCTTCATCTCTCAGAAGCTGTGCCTTACCATGCAGCCCTCTGGGGACACATAGCATGGAGCTTGAAACATTTGCAAGGTCTTTTGTCTTTGGTTATTACAAGAAACCATGATAGACAGGACTACTCTCATGAAATTTTCTATTTCGGTATCCTCAGCACTCTTGAGCTTTCTCAGGGCTAAGGTCAGTCTGCTCCTGTGACTTGGCTTCTTGGATTTTTTCTGTAGTTGCAGTTTGAGTCATGAAACAAGCCTGTGGACCTTACCTACTTTCTTGTTTGAACTTCCTTTAAAGTAGCCTGTGAGACTAACAGACTAAACATCATGTGACAGCTATGTGCCCACCATGCTTATTGGGTAGCTGAGATACTTCATTTCAACACTGTCTGGTTGACTATCACTTACCTGAAATTCACACCAGAAATCTTGACCAGCCCTGGGTGCCAGTGGATTTACTAGCTAACAGATGATCTATTTCAACTGACTGGCAAGTCTTGAAATAGTCTTGTACAAAGAGCTTCACTGGGGCTCAAGCCTGTATTATGCCTTTTGTATCATGCCTCTGTTCACATCCACAACTCCTGCATGCTGCAGGTTAGCTATGCAGGTAAGGAAATAAGTGAATTTAAACAGCTGTTAAAGGCATGGTATTCTGAGTTCACTTTTCTGACTTCTCACTGAAGGGCACAAAAGCATTTGCTTGGTATAATGACAGTGGAAAAAGTAGTTTGGGAAGATGATGGTCTGCCAGCTGAGCCCAGGGAGGCAGGACCGTGCACATTCAGTGTGTACCTTTAAGCATATTAGCAGGCACGTTGTGAATAATTCGGGAGAACAAAATCACCTGACACTGAAGCTGCATCCCAGTGCTGTCTGATATGAACTGGAGAGAGTTCTGTTATTTACACCATATATGTTATTGGCTTCAAAAACACACTTTAAAAATGAGGCTAAAAATAAACCCATAGAAAATAAAAGGTATTAAGAAGGATTTTAATGACCTTCCTAAAGTCTTTGCTTTCTTCTATGTAATTCATCTTTCTTTTTTTGGAATGAGGTGAAGTCCCTGGTTTTTTTCTTGTGTTTGTTTTGGTTTTGTTGGTTGGTTTTGGGTTTTTTTGGTGTCTTTTAATAGGTGAAAATTGCCTTTAAAATCTGTTATTGTTTGCTGAAGTATTTTGAGAGTGTTTACAAACTCATGATCAGCAGATTGCCAGGGTTTTCAATCAAGGACAAAAACACTGCCAGTCAACCTCTTCTGATAAAGAACTTTATCTATACTGCAGCTTTCTCTTTTCCAGCTAAAATGACTCACTGCTCAGCTGAGTCATCTTCCAGCACAGCTCATTATCAAGCTTCGACACGCATATACCCCAAAATCTCTTCACCAGCTGCTTTTTGGTTTAACAGAGCCAGGACTCACTTTGGATAAAAATGTTCAATTTCTTTCTCCGAAGTTGCATTTTGCATGTGTTTTGTCTCTTGAAATTTCATTTAGAGTTAGAGGTCTATTTTAACGTTCACATGAACATCAGAAAGCTGGCAGTTTTTCATCCCTGAAGCTGGAAACCAAGCCAGGTGGGAAGATAGCAATATATTTTCTCACTATTCCCATCTACTCTTCCCTTCAGTTGTGGGAATAAAGGCATGGGTGGGCAGAGGCAAACAAAACCCAGAAATGAACGTCCTGAATCTGATCCTCTAGGGAAGTGCAGCTGTTTTGTCAATTTTATTGAAAATGTAGTGTCATTAATTGCTAATGTAGGGGAAAAGTCAGATTTCATCAACTGGTGGACTAGGATGATACAGTGCTACTATTAAGACTTTTTTGCTTTGCTCCACTAATGCTGTTGGTAAACTTTCAGTACCTCACTGGGAAATAATATTCAACTAAATGTGGGCCAAATAACTTGTTTGATGGTGACGCTCAGTATAACCTTGAGATAAACAGCAGGATGTGCAGCACTTTGCTTATAGCACAGTCTGTCTCACAAACTGTGGAAGAAGTTAGTCAGATCTTTTCAGTAGAGACAAGTGGCTAAGTGGCCTTATTTTTAAATATTTAAGGATTTAAAATCAAAGAACAGTTGAGAGCGTGATAAGCAGCGACCCAAAGCTTTGAACTGAAGCTTGAACTGAAGTTCTTTTGAAACTTTCTCACACACCCCCACACCCATTTTTTTTTTTTTTTTGTCCTTCAAGGACTGGCAGGGGCATGGGGAAAGCAGCACAACCTTGAAAAAAGTGTTCTTAACTCAGCCTAAACTTTGGAGGACTGTTTTTGCTGTTGTTGCCATTGTTATCTGAGAACTCCGATAACTGTGAACATGTGAGCTTTGTCACAAAGCTCAGATGTGGATACAAACCCTCCCACGGTTTTAGACTGCTAAGATAGATGGTAGACTGTCTGTGGTGTCCTTCTTACCTGTTTCACCCTTCTTCAAGCCACCTTGCAAGGTGTTTCTTTCACTGGCCTCAGTGCTTTAGGGAAGTAGGTGCTGTACCAAAAAGGCTGTTAGCTTTAAAACAAACCCAACAAAAATGTTGTGGAAAAAACCCCATAAATACATGGCAGCAGTGCTGCTGAAGTATCCATGTATGCAGTATGCCCAGATTTGGCTTCAGCTGATTGGTGTATGTTTACCAGCTATGGATTTAATTTGTATTCTGCAAGAAGCTCCTTCATTTCAATAGGCTGCTGAATAGGCTGGCAGTTAACCTTGGGACAACCCATTGATAACTGCAAGAAAGGAAATCATATCATTAAGCAGAAAGGAGAAGCTTTTTAACATACAAAAAAATGAAAGTTGGCTCTGAAAGCTGGATAGCTGAAATATTCTAATGTAGGAGAGTAGTATATATTATTTTCATCAAAATTTATACCTCTGGGAAAAACACATTCTCTTGGATCTGGCTCTTCCAGCTTGGCACTGTTTCAGGATTGTGGCATTGTAAATGAGCAAGAAGTGTACATTGCTAGAGTGGTATAAACCAGCTTTTCATATAATAAGGATTGGAGATTGTCCTAGTTACAGCGGCCAGGACCAGTTTATCACTATGTGGGTGTAACCAGAACTGTGTATTCTACACCTCCTATGTCATTTCTCATGAACTGTTAATAATGGATCGTTTGCAGCAGCTGCTCAGGGCACACCTGACCTCTCAGGCTACATGTTGGGTGTTAAAGAACCCTGCGAGGCACAGGAATATTTCTGTCCTCACATCAATGAGTCACAGAGTTAAATCACCCATTGTGAAACTCCTCGCCCTGGAGGGAGGTCCTGGGCATTCCCACCTGAACCTGACCATGTATAATCTTTGAGTTTTGGGACTTCTGATACCACTTGTCAGATCCAGAGGAGGACCAGAACCTCAACAGCACTGTGAGTGCCACTCTTGACCAGACTGTGACCATCATCCTCAGCAACAGGTTTTCCTTTCCTTTTAGTTTGCACTCAGGGGGACCACGTGGCGCTCAGCACAGGGGCCAGCGAACACCCTTCTGTTTGTGCCCCAGGGTGCTGGGTTATGCATGTTTTTTGTGGATTAAAATGAATTTTTCTCTGTGTCATTGTATTTACTCTAATCATTTTAGTAAATTGTTGGGTTCATTTCTCCTGCTGGTTTACCTTTAAACCAGCACAGAGATATATATCTACATATACATATTTTTTTTTTAATTGGACACAGAAGATACTATTAGTTCTAAGAAACCAAGACCTTGTTTCCTTGAAATCAATGGTAAAAATCTTACAAAACTTTCAGGAGGATTAATATGTTGCCTCTTGTTTGAAAATATCCCCAAGGAAAGACCAGTGCTTGACTATCTCTTTCTCTCTCTCTCTTCTTAATCTATAATCTGGCATGCATGTCATGGAAGATTTGCAAGCAACTGGCATCTTTTGTTTATTGCAGCAATGCATCTTCTTTGTCAAGATATACAGCAGGATAAAAACCCAATATTGTAACATGACAGGATAGATTTTCTGTGGGTTCAATACCATAGAGTCCTGTGGAGTAAAATAGCTTAGAAAAATGTACAATGCCCTCAGTTTGAAACACTTCCAACAGAAAGTGTGATTTCTGTTCCTCTGCTCCCCCAGAAATCCATCTATCTTTTGCTGCTTTAGACAGATTTCAACAGTTTTGAACTGTACTTAAAACCAGACTTGCTTGGTCTTTTGCTTTTTATGCTTCAGCTATTTCAGGACATGGCCTTTGATTATGAGTTCTTCACTTAACCTTCTTAGTTGAATAATTTCTTGTAAAGCTCCTTGTTTCTCTGTCTCTAACTTCATGGGAAATATATATGTGGCAATGGCAAGTTGAGCGTGATAGCTTAATTTGTCTTGAAATATTTGAAACAGTGCGTTGACAGTTTTTGCTATTGATGCAATTAGTAGGATCACAGTTCTGTATAGACCACAGTTCTAATACAATTCATATAATGATATTGTATCTAGTAATTCTTGTATAGTTTCAGAGGGCAGAAATCTTGCTCTTCTCTATAACTGTTGGGTGGTTGTTTTGTATTGAGATTTTCTTCTACTTGCAGTATAAATTCCTACTGAAAGACTTTTGTAAAACAGAAGCTGACTTTCTATTTTAAAGAAACAGTCACACAAGTTTTTCAGTAATGAATGGTTAATTATTATTCAAGAAAATAATTTATCACTCAAGATCCTATATTTCTTGGCATTTAAGGGAAATCATATAAAGCACAGTAAAGGATATATCTTTATTCTTTCGTCAACTAGGGCTGTGGAGATTTAAAACCAGATACTGGAAAGTCATGGAGAAAGGTCTTGCCCTGATAAATGTTCACAGAGAAGAGTTACTAAGCCTTGGATGCAAACACCTTTGTATATGGCCTCATCCCTGGGAAGTGCACGGGTCAGTGAACACTTCTTAGATGTCTTTTGCTGGTATCTCTGACAACTTCACAGTGGAAAATCCTGTTGTCAGTTAACAGTTCTTCCGAGCCTGGGACACTACATGGTTTGATACTCTCAACTTACCACTGAATCAGGTTTACACAAAATATTCAATTAGACATTGATGTGCTGTGAGTAAATCCTTACAGTGCTGGATGTCACAGTGGCTTTGGGGTTCGACAGGGCTCCTGGCACCTGAGTCTCTCTTGTCTGACTGCTACTGAACACTTGCTGTTGTTGTTTGTGGATCTGCCCTTGAAGTCCCATAACAAAAGCCTCTTGGACAGAATGGGCAATACTGCAATATGATCAAGCTGAGCTACAAACCTCAGGTGTGCAAATACGTGTTATTAACAAAATAGATTCTAATGTCTCTAAAGTACCAATCCCCCTTTGAGTAACCACTCCCTTTTTTTTAGTGCAAGGATTTTTGATATGATAAATCCTGACAGCTCTTGCAGAGCCATTATAGACTAGTACAAAACCAAATGCTTTTATTACAAAGGCTCATGGCACAAAAAGTCTCATGATGACTTTCTATTAAATATGCTAGTGGCACATGTAGTTTAAAAATATGACATTTTCTTTGAAACTGCTCTAGCATATATATACAAGCCAGTGTTCTAAACATGATTATGCATTCAGGATAGTTTTTCCCTTAGTAGTGCAGTCTGTAGTCTATGAAAATAATAGTTGGTACATAGAGCCAATCTTTTCAAAGTCTCTTTCAATTTCAAAACTTTTAAAGCATTCTAAGATGCTTTAGCATGCATTATACCAGTTTTACAGTTAAGAAGGCTGACATGCAAGCTGAATAGTTTGTCTGAGATTACAGAATACAGCAGTGGTAAATCTAGGAGACAGGTAGTGGCATTAAAACCTGTTGTTTCATAGCTCACCCAATACATGTTTTCCCGTGTTGCTTTGTGTAGAGGTTAAAGTGCAGAAAATGCTTGTTCATTTCAGAGATGCAGGACTGCAGAAGCATTAGCTAAAACTAATGTGTATTTTCACATTCTGATTTGATTTTGTACTGATATCAAGAAAAAATGCTTGGTTATTTTTTTGTGGGGGAAGGAAATGGGCAGTCTTGAGTAAAATGTTGCTGAGGTCAGTCAAAAGAGACATGATTGAAGCTGTTTGGAAATAGGAAAACAAAAGTTGAAACAACTGATCCTTCTGTGTAGCATTGCAAATAGAGCCCTCATGATCTGAGAAAGGATTGTGGGACTGGGGGGAGGGAGGAGAGCAGCATTTCACTAAGCATTTAGGGCAGCAGTGTTTCAGTGAAGATGATTTTGGGGAGTAGCTGCTTGATGAGGTGCTGTTTCACTAGCACCACAAAGCAAAACACCTGAAAGAATCAACCTCCCTCTTTTTTTTTTTTTTTTAGATATTTTAATTACTCTTAAATGTAGGTCACTGGTTTTGGCAAACTTGGATGTGGGTTTTGTAACTTAAAAATTCTGCACAGCTTGCTCACCAGGCTGCACTGAGTTCACTTGAGTGCATGGAGGAGTCAGGTGGTCCAGCAGAACAGAGGAGAGGCAGGAGGGAGTCTTATGTTGTGGCAAACCCGAGGGAAGCGTGGATGGTGTTCCAGCTGGCCTGCTGCTTCTGAAGACAACTTACAGCAGCTGAAATGCTGTCTTCTGCTTTTCCACTTGTGTCAAGAAATTGAGATGTTTCTGTTGTTTTACATACCTGACATTTTGTGAGTTCTGCACAGAGTGCTGCTGTGTTAGTGCCATGTTCAGATACACAGGTTTGCAGCAACAAACCTCCTTGTGCACACATAGTCCTTGATGCTGACTTTATGCCTGAGGTAAGCGCTATGCATGAGAATGGGAGCTGTCACTCTCTGAATTTCCTGGTCTTTGTGTAATTAAATTATTGGTCATGATATTGTATTAGCTGTGGCAGGCAGGCATAGCCTTGAATGCATAAGTATCTCTGGTCAGCTCAGTGCATAATGTAGAGTGTGGGTTTCCAGGATACTTAAGCCATAAGGGTGTATGTTTCCTGGAGGTACAGTAAAAAAATGGGATTAGTAGGCTGGGATTATGCTGGTGATGAAATGGCCACTTGTTTTTCCTCTAGCTCAAAAAGGTTATGCTTTTCTAATTTAAATATTTTCTAATTTAAAATTAATGACTTGCCTAGATTATTTTCCATCTTTTACATCAGACTTTAGCAAAAGAATATCATGAGGTTTTTTCCTGTTAAAAGAGTGGTTTCATGCTTAGACAACAAGAGTGAGAAACAAGTATGGCTGGGTAGGCCTGTGCTGTCTATATGTGTTACACTATGCAGCTTTTCAGGAGCCCTGAACACCCCGTGGTGGGGTGGGTGGGTGTGCAGCAGTGCGTGTGTCAGCTGCTAGGCATGCTTGCGAGCCCAGGGCTACTTCAGAAGAGTTTATGCAATTCTTAGATTGCTCCAGAAGTCACGTTTTGAGGATAGCAGCTTGCGAATAGCTTTTTACTGGAAACCATGACTGCTAACCAGTAGCTTTGTGATACAAATTCAGAAAATACCTCCTTGTAAAAGACTTCTTGAAAGCTTCTCCAAAAGATTGCCGAAGAGTTTTACTACCCATTCCAAGATTATCAAATGCATTGGGCTCCAGAAGATAATTTCTGTTCTTCGCTTCAATTGCACTTTAAACTATAATATTATTTTAGAGTCTGACATGAAAAGTGGGTTTCTGCTTTACAGAGCATATGTAATGCATGAGGGCACAGCCACAGCAGAGCTAGCCTTTGGCTATTAAACCCCAAATATACTTAGACTGCTTGTTTGGCCTTGCTTGTATGCTATAGACAATAGCTTTCTGGGTGTATGTAACCTGAAGGGGCTTTCCTACATCATGCTGGCTACTGTTTTGATTTGGAAAGAATAGAAACATCAACATGCCTTCCAATTTCCTCTGCTCTGGTTTTGTTTAATATAATTAGCTTACTAAGCAGTAAAAGACAGCCAAAGTCATTCACAGCAACTCCATTCTTTGTCTTGACATGTTAGCTACCCACTTTTCCTCCAAAATTATCCTGAAAAATCCAGATCCTTTTAAAAGTTTAGTCACTACAGGAACACATTCAAATTTGTGTTTCTCTCCCTGATTTCTTAATTGTGCTCCATTCAAGTCCAGAGAGGCTCAGATGTCAACTGCTTCTGTGCAAGATATTCTTCTCTCAGCTACTGTGATACTGTTCCTTGTGTGTAAAGGGGAAAATATGGGGTAGGTTCTTAAAAAAGTTCAGAGGAATGTGAATGATTGGCTGTGACTCCTGGAGCCTCATCGAATGAGGTGAATGAGTAATTAAGTAATGGCAATATATGCGAAACACCTGGAAATGAACACCTGTGTGATTTGACCCTCTGTTGTGTCAAACAAGGGTGAGGTTAGTGACTTGTATGACAGTAAGCAGTCTTGGCCACCAGCATGGTGGTTTGATCACAGAAGTAACCAGGCTTTATCTGTCTAATTTCCTTTACTGATCCCTGTAACTGCATCCAGCTCTTTGGGGAAAGGATGTTTCCAAGCAGATTTTTCTTTCTGCATATACTTTTCACTGCTTTTCCTTTCATAATCAAAAAACACCTGAAAACTTAGAGAAAAAATGCCAGTTAGGACTTGTCAAATACCTCTTCCATTCTGTCAGATGTTTTATGAACTGAACTATCTACGTAACTAAATTAATTTTCATTATAAACAGAGCAGTTGTGTTTGTCTGGGAAATACCGTGGTTAAAAATTACTCACGTATGCTTTACAGAACTATTCCACAATAAACATGTATTTTGTGTATAAGAAAAATCCTAAAGGCAAAATTCCTCACCTCCACTTCAGTGTATGGCTAGAATTTCAGACAGATTGTCTGTTTCAAAATCAAAACAAACCATTTGAGGCCTCTACATTTTTAGAATACTTCTTTTTTGATAACAACCACCTTGTAATGGAGTCGCTGGACTCTTTGGCATCATCCGTTCTGTGCAGCAATTGATGTGAGCTCCTTGTCCATAATGTGGATTTTGCAATGTCTTCTTGCCACTACAGTTAATTTTTCCCTGTGAATTATGTAGGGAGATATAACTTAGATTTTTTCCTTTTGCTGTACATATTTTTTATTAGAACAGTTTTCATGGTTCAACTTTTTTCATCAAAAAAAAAGAATATTTTACTAAAGCATTTGGATAAAACTGCTTTTCAGACTCCCCAGATATCCTGTAATTTTATTCCAGCAGTAGCAAGAGGAAGTATTCTCTTTTTCTTCTTCACAGATTTGCAGAATACAGATATCAGGCAGCTATGTGATAATGAGTTACAGTAGCCTGACTCCAACATTGCTGATAGTTTGGTACAATTAAGTCAGGCCTAATCTTAAAATAGGCCTAAATCCTGAATAAATATAGCATTAGGATTGCAATGAATAATTCCTGCTTTTCAAAAACAGTAATTGAATGCACAAATATTAAAGGCAAACCACATGGGGGCCCAGTACATACGATTTCTAATCTACTTAACAGGATCATTTTATATGGATAGATTCAATTAAAAAGATAAATACATTCAGTTTTCTCAGAGGAGAACCTGTACATACTTTGTGTTCAATCTAACTCATAGGGTGTAATTTTAAGCATTCACTGTGGCAGTGATTTGAATTCTTTTGACCCTCCCAAAACCAAATTTATTGCATTAATAGAGGCTCTGAAAGACCTGGCAAGTCTTGTGAGGTATTTCTCACTCTAAGGTGTCTGCCTGCCTTTTTCTTTCCATTCTGTGGCAGGGCCAAAGGGAATGCGTACTTCTGCCTCCCTTCTCTCATCCCCGCTCACTTAAGCTGCTGGTGAAGGGCTGGGAAGGTGGGTTTAGCAATGTCCTAAAAGAGCAGCTGCTGAAAGGCACTCAGAACTCATCTGTCAATGTCCAGGAATTTGTATGGAATATTTGTGTGTCATGAGCTGTCTCTGAGAAATGACAGTTGGGTTAGATTTGAGTAGAGGAGATGGTAAGAAGATCCCAAAACTCTCACAAAGAATTAGACTGTAGGTTGTTTTTCTGGTCTGGGTTCATGCTCCAGCCTAAACTGGAAACTTGTTTGCAAAGTTTCTGTACGATTACTCGTTTGCCTATAATGTATGAGCAAAGTGAGACCACACTATTAAGTCATCCAGAACTGCAAATATTAAGGCACTGAGGAACTATTCAACATGATGGTATTACTAGACTGTAGCTTTTTCTGATCTGTTTATTAGGATTGGATCAAGTGATATTATATTGCTAAAGCCGAAAGCTAAATGACTGAGCAAAGTTTCCTAAGATGGTTGTAGCTTATGCAAGAAACTAAGCATATACTCTGGTTTACTACATTATTTTCTATCAGCATAGAAAAAACTGACCATAAAAGTTTGCTGTAAATCTCAGTTTAAATTTTGTGCATGGTTTATAAAGGTCATTGTGCCCAAGGCTTCTTATTTTCCACTTAATCAACTACCACTTCCATGGCCCAGTTGCATTTCAGCAAACATCCTTTCAGTATGATGTGACACACCCAGTGAATTTGCACAATGTGTGCTTGGAGGAAGCCCTGATCTTTTTACATGTGAGGACAATGATTCAAGTGTTTAAAATTATCTGAATGTTCTGCATATCAATTCAGCATTGTTGTAATGCTTCAGTCTTTGTAAATGTGAAATTAGTAGATTTAGGACCCAGAGCTCCCCTGGAGTGTCCCCATAGATAGATTGTAGGTCACAATAACATGAGACAACCTAATTACCATAGCCATTGAAGGGAGTGAATGCACAGTAGGCACTGGATTATGAATGCTCAGTTCCAAGGAATCCATTCCCTAAGTGGCTGCTGCTGGGTCCTTCCTAGGCGTTTTTATCTGTTTAGTCACAAATTTGTTCTACAACCATTGTGACAATATTACTACTTAAAAATATCTGCAAAGCTGTGAAAAATTCATCAGCAAATACAAAATGTATTTATGCAAATGCCTAATTCTTTTTTTCCTTTTCATGCTGAATTGGGGTGGGGGTGGGGAAACTGCTGATGGTAGTTTGGATTGTCATGCATGACTTCTCTGTCCCTTTTACATTTGTTTTTGATTTCTATATGTCATTGCAGATGTGGGGACAGTCTGATCAGAAGCTCAGCAAAATTTGGGAGCTTAGATTTTAACTGTATAGCCGAAGATTACTTTTGCTGTCTTCTTTTTTTTTTTTTCCTTTTTTTTTTTTCTTCTTTTCCTTTTCCAGTAGTGGTAGTAGCCACGACACTGTTTCCATCATTAAAAAAATGAGATCCTGCTTCAAGCTAGGGGACAGGCACCTTTCTGTCTTCATAAAGAGTGCCCAAGTTCAGTTAAAGAACTGGAGTTCAGTGTAGTTGCTTTCTAGAAATGTTGTTATATTCTGTGTTTATGGCCTATATTACTCAACTGATGTTGCAGCTCTCATTTATCTCTTTATTTTAAAGTTTAAAAATGTAAAAACTTACGAGCACGTTCCAGGCCACCCGGTCCATGTCCTTTCTACAATACGGTCCAGGCTTTGCTCTTGTCCTAACATAAGCATGCATGTGAGCACTTCTGTCTCAAGCTTCAGAAGGACCAATTTAGCTTACATCGTCTGGAAAGAGGGCTAAGTGACAGGAGAGTAAGGCAGGTTTCTGTGTCACTGTATTGTGTGAGTATCGCTAGAAAATCTTCCCATGTAGATGATGCCCTACTAAGTGTAAGGAAGTCTCCATCCACACTTGTTCCCCCGTAACTCCCGAGGCTGAGCTGGGCAGATCTGGCAGTAAGCTCTTTATGAAAAAACTTTACACCTTGGAAGCTTTCATCTTAAATTGGTTTGGTTGCAGAAGTGACTGGGATGAGAAGCTAGAAATGCTAATTTTTTTTGTAACCTGCCACTTTGCCCTTTAAAATACTGTGCTGAAATAGTTAGACGGGGGTTGGTGTAAGCATGTGCCTTTTTGAGTGTCACGGAATAGCAACAGCCCTGAACGACATAATTTGGTTCCAAATATCACAGCTCAGGGTTGTGCCTGGGTTCAACTTCTCCAGGACAAGGATAGCCTACCCACAGTTACCAAATGGAAACAGTTCCCACTCTCTATTTCCTGCACAGTTTAGGAGCAGAAGTGGCCAGCAGTGAAGTGAATGGGGAGTGTCACACTTCTGTGCGTTTCCAAATACTTTTATGGCAGAGCTTAGAGAATTTTAAAGGATGGCTTCCACTGACTCTAAAAGAATTGACGTTGGAGAAGTATCTGTGGACTGCTTGTTTGGTTTATTTGTTTTGTTTGATTTGTTGTGGTTTTGTTTGGGGTTTTGTAACAAGATCTTACTTTTTGAAAACTGCATCCTAGTAAATGAAATAATCTGCACTTAAAGCAGTGAAAAGATATTTTTATGTTTAAGTCACCACTTCAGGCCCTGCCTGGGGCAGGCAGTGGTGCCCCTGTATCGGAGGGTGAGGGCCTGAGCTGGTTTTCCACGGGCTCTGCAAAACAAGATGGACCATCCCCTGCTCAGCCCCAGCCCTTGGCATAAAGCTGTCATTCTTTGATGGAGATTTAATGGCACTTTGTGAAATGAAAGTTGTGGGGGCCTGTGTGGCTGTAGTCTCTGCTTTCACTGCGTGTTAACCACTGGGTGAGTAATTGAATGCTCATCCATGTGTGATCATCTGCACTGCCACAAGCTCATTATCAGCATTAGCGTGCTGAAGTCACCCGAGGCTCTGTAATGCTGCTGTCTGTGGCCGCTGCAAGAAGCGCTGCTGTCTTTGTCCTTGTCCCAAGATGCCAGCCAGCAGTTCCTGGTAGCTGTTGGAAAATCTCAGTTTATAGAATTATTACAATTCTTTTCTGTTCTCATAAAGCTGCAAGCTAGAATCCAAAATCTGCCAAGAACTTTGCATGCTTGCATGGCCAAGCAGCTGCCTGCTGGTCAGATGCTGTGGCTCTTATTTTATTTTATTTAGAGTGAGGGCTGGATGCAGCTGGCTAAGCATTGCATACAATGAAACTACAGAGAAAGAGCAGAGGAATAAAAACCAGAATACTTCATGTGGTATCTCAAGTGTTTGAGGGCTTCATGTTGTATCGTGACATCAATAGGTACATGTCTTTTCCATTTCTGCTGCATTTTCTTCAGGGGTTTCCCTGATGCTCCAAGAGCTATATCTGCTTTGTCCCATGGTGCTAGCAAAGGTGTGCTTCATGCCTATCTGCAGTGAAAGCCAGTAGTGAGGACAAAAAGGATGTTGTAAAGTGTGGGGCTGCCATGGGGAAAGGCAGCTTCTGGAAGTTAAGGAAAATTTTTACTGACATTTTTCATGTTCTGGATCTCTACAGAACCCAGTCATGCACTACTAATGCACTACTCCGGGAGACCGATGATTTCTGAGAAAAGATCTGCTGAGCCACTTCACTGAATGATTTCTTGAATGTCCTTGTTGCATCATCTCTTGACACCATGTTGGAGATCCTGTGACACAGTTCCTGCACCACCAGTTTCCTGCCAGTGGGGTTTTTGTCCTTCTGGCCCAAGCCACTCCTTAAAAAGTCTATTGAGCTCTCCTGAAGCACTCATAAACCTATCCTGCTAAATGCAGCTGGGGGACAAAGGAGAGACTTCACACCTGGAGTGGGAATTGGAAACTTGAGACATGTCCTCTTCTGCTGTCCAGGGCAGCACTGGCTGCTGAAAGTAGATTGGTCAGTGTCAAAGGTGAATGAGAGGATGGAGAAGACAGACCAACTTTTATTTTTCTTTTTTTACATGTTTACACATTTATTTGGAAACGAGGGGAAAACAAATGTTATCAACTATTTCAGGCGTTTTTTTTGGGTAAATGACAAAGCATTTTGGTATGCAGGAAACAACTGCTTCCCCTCTAGAGTCTTTCGGCACTTGAAAGGAAACAAACCAACTCCAAACCTTTAAAGAGGAGCAGTTACAAAGACTGGTTATTCTCCATGTAAAGCTTTTTAAGAGTTTCTCTTGCATCAGACAGAATGATGATTCTTATACATCCCAGTACTACCATTGTGTTTCATTTGCAAAGTTTACCTTCATGTGGAAATGGACAGTTAGTGGAGTTTTATACAATTCGTATCTGCTACTATTCCATGTAATTCAGTCCTCAAAATAGCTAATAAAGTGGCAGAATAATAAAGAATATTTACTGCAGAGTTTCATTAGGAGACTTGAAACTCCACTTATGCTGCAGAAAACAGGGAAATACCATCAGTTTTTAGAATGTTGTTGTTCTGTTTTAGAAACAATAGAGTCTTTTCCTCTAAATTCTTGTTATGTTGAGGAGTTTGGTTGTTTATCTGTTAGTTTACAAGGACCCTTGCCTTAGATGCATGTTTAGTGCATATGTATGATGATGATTTTGGTTATGTGCATGTTCTCGCAGCCAAAGTGCTATATCTATGGAAACCTTTCCTGACCTCAGAGATGGTCCGTGCAAAATTAGGGAGGAGGTATTTTGCTGTGTGCTTTGTAAGTCAACAGATCAGGGACCTGTTGACTCTAAATCAGAAAGGGAGGTCAGAATATCAAATACGAAGTTTTATTTATTGAGTAGGACTGGAGAACAGATAGAGATGCAAAAACCTAAGCGGTTAGTGGGTAAGGTACTGCTGTGCAAGTGCAATTTCCTTCATATGTTACAGAACGACTTGAGTAGCAAGAAAATTCGCTTTGCTAAATCCTCATAGTGCCTAATTCCACACCTTGCTGTGATTGTAACATGGACCTTGTAACATGGACCTTGCTAAGTCAGCACGAATTGTATGCCTGGATGGGGGAGCTCCTGTGCTGGAATCAAGGGTTGGATGGATGGCCAGAAATAGACCAATTTGAAGGATGAGTTTGGCTTTTTAAAGAAGTCAAAGCAGAGGCATTTGGTTTCACTCCTGTATTTATTAATAGCTGGCTGGTGCTGTGCAGAACATTCGACAGTGCAGCCCGGGGTTGGTAGGGATTGCCTGCATGCTTTTACCAGCTGTCAGTGCAGCAACTGTGGGGTCCTGGCTGGAGCATCCAACTCCTGCAGGTTTCCCCTCTCCAGCTGGTGTAGCTGTGGGAAATTAGAGAGGAGCAGTTTCTCTGCTCAGAAGAGACTGCTGTCACCTCTTAGCCACAAGCAGGACACCAAGCAGTGAGGAGGGGGAATTCAGAAAGAGCAACTCTTCCTTGGCTTTCAGGCATCAAGGCTGCTCAGCCTTGTCTGTGCTGCTCTCCTTTCCCCTTATCCTCTGCTCCCATCCCTAACTTTTGCAGACCATGAAATCAGCGTTTGAACCAGGTTCTGTCCCACTGCTTTCCTCCTGTCTTCCAGTACTTGGTGAACAGCCCTGGTGCTGACAGTCCCAAAGTCTTGTGCTGGCACTGGAGGAGAGCATCAGGGATTTTTTTCAGGTGTATCGCTCTCATTTGGGAGGAGAGAGATGCATTGGGCACCCTGACCCAGAGGTACAGGGTAGAGAAGGCCAGCAACATACTGTTGGTATGTGCTGATGGTGGGGTGAGTGCTGAGTGAAATTTTGTGTTGCCTGAGGAGCACAGCTATCCAGGGGACTTCTGTGCCTGTAGCAATGCGGAGTTGGTCCCTGCTCTTCTCCTGAAGCAGCTCATTTGGTGGCAAGAGGTGTCTGCAGGAGGATCCTGAGTCTGTCTGTCACCCGGAGAGGCAAAGACAAGGAGAAAATCTCAAATTACACTAGCACAAGAGGTGAAACCCCCCAGTAACTGCAGTAGTAAAAGAGACGAAAACCAAGAGCTGGTGATCCCCTTTGGGAAGGGGTGTTTGTGTGGGAAGATGCAGCTGCAAGGAAGAGTTTCTTATGTGATATGGGATATGGTTGAGGCTCTAAATGGGAGAGGTGAAAAGATTTTGTCTTCTCAGTTTGCTTCAAGAAAGCAACAGTGTGAGAACCTCACCACTGCCTGTGGTTAGGGGGTGATGCCTCTACATGGATGCTAAGAAGCACAAAGAGGACAAATGGCTGCATGTCATCTCCCCTCTCCCTTCTCCTCTGAGTGTCAATGAGTGTCTTAACTTTATTTTTCACTTGTCCTGCTTAATTTATTTAATGAGTTTTCTTAGCCAAGCCAGGAGAGTGTTTCTTTTTCAAGCATACTTATGCAGAGGCCTGAGGTGGTCTATGCCGGTTGTTCATGCATTGGTGGGCTGTTAGTGTGTTTCATTTAACCTCCATTTGTGACTTTCAGTGTTTTAAATATTAAGAGTCTAAAAATAAACAGAATGGAAATTAGCTCCAGTGCATTAAAATTAGTTTCTGGAGGGCAAAAAACAGGTATAATTTAAACAAAATGTTGACCCAGCAAATACCTAAAATTTCCTGAAAAATCCCTATGTTGTGAGCAGGCAATCTGAGCCTGCCAATCTGATATTTCTGGGATTAAAATCCAGAATAGGATTAAAGTGAATATTCCAGACTTTCTCCATATGTCCTATGGACAATTTTTAAAAGCCTGTTCATGCTGCTACTTGAGCTGTTCAGTAACCAAGTCTCTGTGTACTGTCTTAGGAATGGCACAGTCCCAATTCTTTGCCAGAAATTATTTTTGCTATATGCTTTCAGCCAAATGTTTTGTGCACTCCATACCATTGTGCAGGACAGATAAGAAATCATCCCATTTCAACTTCAGGAATTTCAGGAAATAAGTGATGAAGGGGAAAAAAATCTGAAGTGTTTTATTGAAAACTGTGAAAAGGGATTTGCATCTGGGATCATGGGTATCTCCTGGTGTGTATTGTTGAGATCTGAGGGCTGTGACAAAGTCCAGCAAATAATTTCAGTTTACATTTCTAGCACAGAGTAAGTATGTTCTCAAACTATATTGCAGCATAGTAACTTCTTCTCATTCAAACTGAAAGTTACAGGGGAAGTGGCTTGAAATTTGTACCCTAGTGGATTTCTTTTCACAGAAGAGCTCTCCTTTTCAAACTGCTTTGGTGAAATTTCCTTCAGGTTTGCTTTTCTTACATTTCATTTACTTACTTTCTTTTTAAATTAAATTAGTGAAAGTCTCCTTTACAAGAGTACTGCACTTTCTTCACACATTTTCATTCAAAATCTGTTGTTATATCTATTAACAGGTGGGATTGGGCTCACAATACTGAAACAAATCTTTCTATTAATTCTTTTCATGGATTATATGATGTGTTTTAGAAATGAGGTGCATCATGGCAGTTCATTTGTTTCTTCTCTGCAGATGAAGTTCAAAGCTTTCGGAAGTGCCTAAAAGCTAACCTCACAAGACAGAAATATTGTAAAAGTATAGCTATGTGTATCACCCTGAATTGGGTCTTTGGTTTCATCTTTTTGTGTAAACTTGTCCAAGGTTAAACAGAAGATGAAAGCAATATTAGGCTATACATAAAGATTGTAAGAAGTACCTGCAACTATAATCTAAAAAGCTGACTTATCAGACCAGTGAGGAGGAAAGGAGAACAAGATACAAAAGAAAACATATCCTCCCTTAAAGAACAGATCTGTGAATGCAAAACTGTTAATATATTTTAATGTGGCCATAAGCAAAGCTCTGACATGTCAAATACAATAGAAGAGTCTACTGCTGCTTGCCCAAAAACAAAGTAGGGTTTGTTTCTCTTGCAGTAAGCTGTGTTTCTGTCGTTCGTGATAGGGCATGTTATTTGGGGGAGGAAAAATCTTTCTCAGTGTGTTGCAGTCTCTTTTGCTGGAAGAATTCCATAGCAGAGGAGGGTGGCTTTTATGGTGCCACCAGTGTCACCAAGCAGGCGACAGAAGCTTCTACCTGCTGTATCTCCTACTTGGAATGTCACAGGGCTGAATGCACATTATGGTGCATTTGCATCAGAGGTGCAGAGCTGGGCAATGGGTACAACTCCCTTAGTTGCCTTCTAGTCTCTGTCTCATTACACCTGCTGAGGGGCACAGCATTATGTAGCATTTGGGCAAGTGGGAGTGCTGCACAGACAGATTCACTACTCTTCATCTAGCCTAGATATTCCAACACAACCCTGCAGTGAGCAGCAAAGACTTATTTGTGTAGGTAAATGTTTGCCACAGTTTGTCATTGAAATATGTGAGTATCACAATGAAGTTGATCTGGTATGACTAAAATTTTATCATGGTTTAACATTAGACTAATTTTTATTGTTATTATTGCTCAGTACTGGTGATCATATATAGACATAAGTCCTATAGGCTAAAATCCATTTGAATTAACTTTTTGATTACTTCCGTATATTTGTATTTTTAATGAGTTGATATGGTTTGTTTTAAGCAATGACTTAACATGTTGACCTTTCCTGATGGATTTGAAGATGGATTCTAGGGCAGAAATCATGCTTTCACTTGAAAGCTAACTCAAGGAAATGCAGTTTCAGTCTAAGGGTAATTTTTTGACATTCTAAACTGTGAGGGAAAATTTCATATGACGTTAAACATTTTGTTTCAGAAATAATGTGTAGAATACTCCTGGGAGACTTGAATTTGGACAGTTAGAGCCTAAGAAGGCAAAAGTAGAAATGAACACAAAACAAACCACAGAAGTTTCTCATGTGCAGGCTAATAACAGGCAGTGGCTTTCAATAGGGCATGCTAGAGAAAGACAATGTCACTTCAAAAATCACCTCAGTGGAATAATTCACTACAACTGAACATTTGAAAGGGTTTCATTGTAATGCCTGTTTAGAATGACAGTAGTTATGATATAACTTTATAGTCTGTTTTTGGAGGCGTAAGTATTTGCACTTGCAACTGGGCAGTGGAAAACCAGGGCCCCTTTCATCCTTGATGATAAGCATATATGGTTCCTGCACTCTTGTCTGAAAAGGAGCCTGTGTAGTTCAAATATCAAAGGGCCAGTGCTCAGAGGAGGTCATTCTGAGCCTCATTCTTGTCTAGAGAGTAACAATGGATATTAAGGAAATAAAGATAAATAAATATATATGTGTGGGTGGATGGACAACAGAAAGATAGTGGCATAAACCAAAGTCTCAGCTGAAAATGCTTTAAAGTCCTGATTTCTGGTTTTCTGCTCATTACCCTGGCCAGAGGCTGCATCCCACAGTAGCAGAGTGGCAGTTCACAAGAACCACAAAAGGTGACAACAGAGTGGTAGTGTTGTGCTGGCTGAGGTGTCCACATGTGGTCACACTGAGCACCTGCTTTGCATAGTTTCCCACCAGATTCTTGTGTTCTGGGAAAGAGCAGGGAGAGGGAAGGGAGTATTTTCTGTGTTAACATGCGTACCACCCAAAAGATATGATGAATACTGGGCAGGAGTTGAGATTGTGATTACATCATTCACCATGTCAAACTATTCCTCTGAAAAGGACATTTTGGACTATCTTGTCCAGAAGCCAGGCATTATCAGATATCCACAGGCCTTGTTTGAGAGCTTGGCAGATTTCATTTTGAACATGTTTGTTTTAAATAAGAAAGTGAATAAATTCCTATATTTAGAAGATGAGCAGGCCCTCAGTTTTCCATCTGTTTATTCATACATCTGATTATATTCCAATGATTACTTTCTTTACAATTATTGGAAGTGCTCATGTAATAAAGTCAGTATACGTCCATCTTCAAGAGTAGGGCTTAAATATTGCTAAATGGTTTATTTCTCTTCCCAACTCTTCCCTCACTATTCAAGCTAAATAACAGGAAAACAGTAAAGTACTTGAGATACTAAGTTTTATAACAAGAATCACACCAGTTACTGCTTTATAAAGAGAAAAAGGAAAGGGGGAGGGGAATAGGAGTAAGAGGGAAACTTAGCTGATGATTCAAAACTCTATAACCACAGTGCTGTCACTGCCAGCATTCCATTCTTTCCAAATGTGCCCTTTCTGATTTTGACAAATGAAATACTGAAAAACAGGGTGGTTATGTTTTCTCTTTAAAGAAAAAAGTTCTTATTTTTATAGAAGTTCTAGAACTGCAGTTTTCGGGAAAATAAATGACTTACAGCAACTAGTGAAAAAGGGGCCTTTTAAAGTAGAACTTTCTGTTGTCTCTGTCCTAGCTAGTCTTTCTTGTTATTCTTTAGAAACACACAAGCACCCTTTCTGTTTAGATCCACTTTTATTTCCGCTAGTAATTTGTGAAAAAATCTTCAGGTTTCCTGGAGTTAAAAACTACTTTCTGAGCTACAGATTTTAAAATAAAGTTTTTATGTATTTTTTTATACCTTTGAGTAATGGAATTCCATTCTGCATAATGTATTATTGAATGTTAGGAAGTTTAAAAGGGTCAAATGTGCAGTGTATGGAAAAGCAGTAAGCTGCAAGTATGTGGAGCTGTGCTGCTTAAAGTACAAATTCATTTTGTTGGATAGGATTTCTGAATGTTATGGATTAGATGAAATGTTATGTTGGATAGCATGGATTAGAATGAGAAGTATGTTGCCTACTAGATAATAGCACCGTTGAACTTCAGTGGTTAAGTGCCAGCCTTTTTGGTGCAAGGGAAATACCTCCCTAGTCTTAGAAAAAGCATAAAGCCCTACCCGCTTATGTAGAGATGAACAGCTGTGCTGAGCACCCCCTCTGTAGTGGTGACAGAGCTTGATCCACTGGAAGGTTATCACTCAGCCAGGAGACTGCAATCACCTACAAAGTTTGTAAGTATGATAATACAGAACTGCCAAGAATTTTATAGTCATGAATGTGCATTCACATAAATAACACCTAAGGTTATGTCTCTTTACGGAAGGCATGTGGAGACAAGGCACACAAATATTTAGGTGTTGGCTTACTGTAGTTATGCAGCTTCTTTAACAAGAAAGAGACACTTCTCAAAAAATATTTTAGAAGTTCTTTTGTTCTGAGTTGCTATGAGAATAAGAAAAAAACCAAGTACACAGGGGTAGTCCCAGTTCTCACCATGAAATAGGAAATGAGAAGACAGTAGAGCTGAGCTATGAAAAGCCATGAAGAATTCAGAAAATTGGTGTTGCTGGAAAAATGACTCCTTTTCACCGATGTTGTTGTTGGAAGATGAACGTGGGCCCAAGGGAATTAGAGGTTTTAATGGATTTTTGCTTTCTAAGAGGATTTTCATGCTGCCAGGTGAATTGTAACAGTGTGCCAGTTGCTACCAGCAGCCTGCTTCAAAAGAGTAGATGCATTTGGCATTTTTTATACTAGGCCAACTTACAGCCTCCAGGTAATTTGAGGGGTGAAGAGAAGCAGGTATTTGTAACCACCTGAAGGGCAGACATGACTTCTGGGTTCATGATGCTTCTTCAGTTCCTGAGATCACAACTTGATAAGACTGGGGGTAAGGAGCAGGTAGCAGCCAACCTTTTTTAGGTTCTGATTTGGCAATTACACATGTTCTAACAGCACGTAAGTTCATAATGATGAGCGTGGAAATAAAGATTCTGTCTGTGTGTGTTCAACCTGTTTGCTCAGTACATCATCAGTTGGCTCAGTATTTTCTTAATTGTAAGTTTTATATGGATTTGCTACTGTTCTTGAGATTTGAATGAGTGCACGTATGAAATTTCCAGACTCCCTCAAATGGAATTTTAATTGTCATGTGTCATGGTACCAGAGGGATAAAGGGGAGTACGTGTGAGAAAGTTTGAAACAGGGTACTTGGGAGAATTACAGAAACTAAGCTGACTTCTAAGCCAGGAACATAATAGGAATTGTAATGAGAACAGCATTAGCAGATACATGGAAAATATAAAGTTTGCAAAGGGACATCACGCCTCTTGGAATTCTTTCAAGCAGGCAATGAGCCTGTAGATAAAAGGATGAATCAGTTGTCACAACCTCTTTGGATTTTTCAAGTTGCTTTGAGCCTGTGAGAACTGAAATTGGTATGCAATAAAGAGGAGATCCTTTTGTAGATTAAGAGCTGGCTGAAGAAAATGGCAGGAATACATATTTCTCACAGAGAGATATCCCAGAAGGATGTATGCCGTTTGCCATATTTAAAAACCTAAGAAGGGATGTGAGCTAGTGTTTACTGGCTCTATAAAATTTTAGTGGGCCAAAACTAAAGCTGATTCTAAAGAAAATTTTGCAATATAAGTGACTGAGAAATAAAATAGCAAGACTGGGGTTCATACTGTTCAAAGCAATTTGCTTGAATTAAAAAATGGACTATGAATTAACTTGCTCCATTCAGGATCTTTGTCTTCCTGTGGTAATTTTGCCATCATCTCAATGGGTAGTAGCAGTCAAAATGAGAATCAGAAAATTAAGAAAGATGAATGGAATACCATATGAAACAGAGTGTATAATTATGCTGCTGCCATATGTCCATGTCTTTGCTGCATCTTGAATGTTCTGTGGTATTCTGAAAATTCTATCTCAAATGGCATATGATAAAAGTACAAAGAATGCCCAAAGTGTTTAGAAACATATAATGATATCTATTTGAGATATGAATTGGACAATGAGTGTTCTGTGTAAAAACAGATGGTTGAAGTGGGGTATGACAGAAATTTATAAAATCATGAATAAGATGACTATGAAATGTTCATTCACTTATAATCATGTAACACACTGGGGCATGCAGTGAAGTTATTGGGCAGGGGAGTTTAAAGCAGAAAGTCCCTTTTCACACACTGCACAATTTAATTACATATCTTGTTTCCACTGTCCTGTAGAGATCAATTATAAATAAAAATGAAGTTATATAAGGTAGAAACTGTCAATAAATACAGTGATCTAAATGAACCCTTGGCCAAACAAAGTCTGTAATCTGCAGAGGACCAGCAAAAGAATGAGCACTCTATTGCACACTCTAAGGTGATTGCTATTGCCAGCTCTTAGGAAGGATATTGAGCTATCTGAACTTTTTTCCAAGTCAAAATGTCTGTTATTTCAAAGAATAAAAATTGTAATTTTATAATTGTAATTGCTGGGGAAGGAGCAATGTTTCAGTGGCTGAAACTCTAAAAAGGTCCTATTGCGAGTTTTCCTCAATACTGGTCTCTTAAGAAAAGTGAATATTTGCCCTCTTCCCTCAATAAATCACAGCTCTAACTTTGAACTTCACAGATTTCAAGATTTGGAGAAAGCCAAGGGTTCCGGGAGTTCTTAAAACGTTGCAGTGCCTCCTATTGTTGTAC
The DNA here is from genome assembly GCA_035222235.1 of Margarornis squamiger. Lineage (NCBI taxonomy): Eukaryota > Metazoa > Chordata > Aves > Passeriformes > Furnariidae > Margarornis > Margarornis squamiger. Next base: position 20,635,843 of record JAWWTY010000160.1, read on the forward strand.
CCTTGGAACTGTGCTGCCAACAAAGCTGTGTTGCTATTAATGAGACAACCCCCCAGCTGTGGCTAACTCTTGAATGCCTTCACACTGGGAAAATTCCTGCAGAGGATGATTTGTGGGAAAGGTAATGCAGTCTCTCACTTTTTGGGGTTAATCAAGAAGCCTTTTGTTAGTCTTCACAGGCCATGCCCTCTCTTTCTCAATGGATCTTGATCTTTGGGATAAAAATAAGGAACGGTGTAACAGAGATTGTCAACATCTTCCCTCTCTTGTGAATTGACTGTGAAGGATGTGTGTGGGCATATGTTCTGGTCTTGATTTACTAATCACAGAAAAAATCATACTGCAGCTTTGTTGAAACTTGTCTCACAAGATACTAAAAGCTGCTGTTGACTTACTAGTAATAACGAAAAAAGAAAGATCTGGCTAGATATTAACCTCATGCTAACCAGAGTAAAACATTCCTTGTACTGAGAACTGAAAGTCTTGTGTTTTCTGGTGCCAAAATAATACAGGACCTCGATACTTGGATATTTTTATTTTTTTTTTCCCACTGACTCAAGGTGCCTTTAAAGTAAAAATTTACAGAAGTGGTTATCTGAAAGTGTTTTGTCTGGGAGGCTATTTGTTACACTAAGGTTTTGGCTTTTTTTTTTCCCCCACTCCTCCCAGCAAAGTGTCATTGCAAAAAAGTTCTTCTGTTGCTCTTACAGATGATTAGGAAGAAATCAAATGCCTTTTCAAAAGAGTGTTGTTTGTTCTACAACAGAGTCTTACTAGAGATGTTTATTTCCGTTGAATGTGTTCACATTCAGTTTTATGTCCTGCTGATAGAACTCTTAGTTTATGCTCTTCTGACAAAATAGTGCTTCCAGTCTTTAGGTGTTTCTGTTTTATTACCTCAATGTTATTATATTGCTATATTATTATGATGATATTGCAAACAGCTCACCAGAAAGTATTCCATAATGTCACTGACAAAGCCAAGTCTGGTTAGATTTTGGAGCTCTGGAGGTCTGAGGTGCAGTGTTTGGACTTCTAGCTTTTATAGTGTTTGGAAATACTTCTTTTACAAACGCCCTGTTACGACAATTGCAGTGTGGGTCTATGCAAGGCCAAGGTGCACACCTTTATTCTCCAGGAATAAAGATTACTCAGATGTTCCAGAAAGGATGAGGAAGTGTTGGATAAAAAAAAAAGTCAGAAAACGTGGCAAGAGCTGTGGTGGCCTTGCCAGTGCTGCAGTTTCTCTGCAGAATACAGCCCCATACTGTCTGGGGCACACCAGCAACATTCAGCTGCCAGTGTGTTCCCATGCCCCTTAGGAAAAAGTACCTTTGGCCAGCAAAGCAAGGAAAAACTTCTGAGGGATTCACAAAGGTCTGTTGTAGGGGGAAGATACTTAACATACCTTCTTGACCTAACTTGAAGTACTGGAATGCAGGTTCACCACGGCATCTGTGAAGATATGTATATATACATATATATAGCCATGGTCGGACTGTTTTTAGCTACCAGAGTTATTTCAATACATTGTGCGATGTTATCCACCAAAGATGAAAGAACTCAGATACTTTACAAATTAAGTGTATGTTAAAATAACCCTCTCAGTGGGCAGTGGTATGCTACTTTCTTTTCTCCCTTAAACCTCAAAAAGCAAGGGACTGTGTGTAGATAGGGAGCAGGACACTGTAGCTGAAAGTAGAAGATCACCCTATGATTATGTAGATGCAGCAAGAATTATAAAAAAACAGAGTGAATACGCTGCAACTATCCCTACCATAAATTTCTGCAAAAAGCCACTGTTCAAATTGAAATAAATCACAAATATATCTTCTATTACAATGAACACAAAATTGGAATAAGGCTATGCACCCACCAATGCTAAGCATGTATAACAAATTTATTGAGAAATAGAGCTGTTGCAAAGCAATGTGGTAATTTGATATTGACTATGTAATATGATAAGACTATTATTTCAAATGTAGTTCAAATTTTACTATCTACAGTATTTTTATGTTTCTACTTCACCACAGTGTTTTGGTTTCCAGACAGGGCCAGCCTGTTACCAGGAAGGTAACAGGGAAGCCTTCCTAATTGACCTAGATATTAATTCCTGTGCCTGATCCTTACTTGTGCTTCCTCATGCAAACTATGGTTAATGGTTACACTGTCTGCACTCCTGTAACAGCTTCCTTTTCTGACACCAAGCAGATTGTTGAGTGATGCAAACTTTCCTCATAAGATTGATTCCCTGATTCTTCCCTCTCAAAGCAGCTGTCATTCTGGCATCCTGAGGCTGAAATAAATCTGGCGTGCAGCAGAACACAGGATCCGAAGGCTTCCAGTCACTGCTGACAGGCACAGACTTGTGCTATGACCTGATCCCACTGCATGGTGGTTGCCCTGCCATGTGCAGCTGGTCAGCAAATGCTTGTAACATCTGTTGATGTTTATTGTCTGCAGAACACTAATTTGCTCACATTTCTTTTCTAGCTGCTGCACACCTGGTGGGTCTGATAGATATATTTCCACAAATACAGACAAATCAGTTCCTTCTCTCATTAATGGTCAGTCAGCTCCAGGGGTGACAGTAAAGGGCTTGAAAACTGGCATGTTGAAGGTTGGAATGGAACAGAGAGAGCTCCTGGAATCTTTAAATACTAAGTGCAAATAAAGTCATGAAGGGAAACAGAAGGAATGCTTTGACACTGAACACTTATTCTCTGATAAGTACAGCTGCAACTCACACTGTACTGCAAAAATTCCCGGAGACAGAGAGTCAGAAAGCGTGATGAGGGACATTAGCACTCATGTACAACATAGCGTGCTTTTTACTAACACAGTGTCTTACTCACAGGAAGGGAACTGTCAGCCAAATGTGCGTATACACCTGTATTCCAGCTCAGCAGCTAATAGCTGTGCAGAAGTGACCTTGTGAATTTTCAGCTTTAGATGGGCTTTTTATAACAAGGCAGAGGAGGAAGGAGAATTCAGAAACCAGATCTGGCTGTGGGTTCTGCTGCAACTTTCCTCTGTGATACTGGGGCACTCTCTTGCCCTTTAGGAGACCATCAGTCTTTTCCACTTGTAAATGGAGATTATAAAACTGCTGTACCTCATGAAGGAAGAATGAAAATGCTTTGAGATAGTTCTTTATGGTCTGCATGAAAAACACATCATTACTGTAGAATATCTGAATTTTATTTTATTACTGTTAAGAACATTTCCACAGTAAAATGGGTCAGTGTACCTTTATTTGCACTCAAGAAGCAAATTATCATGCCTTGATCTACCTGCCAGTTAGGTTGCTCAATTGCATAAAAGTGGACCTTGATCCTTGGAGATGCTAATTGACCTTAGGAGTTGAGTAAGAGGAACTGATACATGCATTTCACCCTGGTCAGAAATTCACAGATATTTACTTCTATGCTAGAAGACACTATTTGTCTGATATGTCCTAAAAACACACACCTACAAGTAAAGAAAGCAATATATGTGTGTAATGCAGAAAATTATACAAAAGGTACAGCCCTAGTGAAAACTGAGAACATCTCTCTCTGACTGTATCATGTTACCTTCCTCAGTTGTTTGTGTTCCCAGATGTGTGGAGTGAGGTGGGATAGGTTTAGGGTGTCGTCTTTCAGATTGCTGGTGTGAGAGAGATGTAAATAAACAAGGCAGAGCACTCCCAGCACACCCACACAGGGACTGTTAATTGCAGTTGAGGAAAATATACATAGTTGCTGTAATGTGTATTTTAGAATAGTTCCTCTTATCACATAAAGTAGAACTGGGCTTAAAAAGGTTCTTCCCCCAGAGGGTGGCTGAGGACTGGAACAGGCTCCCCAGGGCAGTGGTCACAGTCCCAAGCCTGACAGAGTTCAAGAAGTGTTTGTGTGACACTCTGAGGCACATGGTGTGACTCTTGGGGATGATCTTGTGCAGGGCCAGAAGTTGCACTTGAGGAGCATTGTGGGTCCCTTTCAGCTCGGCATGTTCTGTGTTTCTGTGAAATGTGATTACTGCGTAAAAGTTCAAAACCTGACTTTTAGAACCTCCAGAAAGAAAATTTCCTCTGACAGAATTAAGCTGGAGAGTATGACCAAGCAAGTGATGGTTTGAAAATAAACATTAGAGTAGTTACAGTGTCTAGAAATGTGGAAATGTGTTTGTGCCATAAATATTTTACCAATTCATAATGTTATTTGAATAATTGTTTAAAACTCGATGCCTTAAATCTTGATTGCCTACAAGGCACAAATTATTTTGCCTTTTCCTAGAAAGATATTTGAAATTTAGATGTATAGAAAGATGGGGAAAAATAGTGAGAAAACTGAATACACAATGAATACAAAATTAAAAACTGCTTTTGAAACCTTTCCAATACTATATAAAAATTTGCACTTCCATAACTAATGACTGAGCTTTCCTTCCTTGACCCAGATTTTAGTTGTTTGCAACAAATGAACAAAAGAAAAAAATCACTTGCAGTCAGAAAAGCCAGCACAGCAGCTTCCATAAAACCCTTTGCCAAACTGATTAGATATGCAATTCACTCACTAAGCCTTCCTGGTCATGGCAGCATCATGCAATGAATCTCTTCATTGAATAAAACTGGAACTGCAAAGGAACTAAACTTCTGTAGTGCTTTTTTAAAAATGAAATTGTTCCTGATTAACTCGTGTGAGCAGTCTTACTCTAGAATAATAAAAAAAAAATTTCTTCCTGTTGAGCTTAATGTAGTTGTTTAATAATTAAACAGAAGCAGTTAATTGGAAAACATGGCATACGTAGGCAATCCTCAGCCTTTTTCTTTTGGTGGATGTAAATTGATAGTGGTTGGATAAGGAAGTGGTATTTAAAAAAATTCTTCTTTGGATAACAGATTGTCTTAATTTGTTGATTTTGATTTCTTAATTTGTTTGACTAAATGAGAAAGTTACAGTATCTGATAGTTTTTGCATATAAAATGGCAGTACAGGTAGATTAGCATGATGGTAAAAGAACCTCAGAAAGTAAAGCCTGAACTGGTCAGCAGGGAGCTTATGAGAACTACAGTGTTTCCTCAGCCTCCACATTACTGCTGTCCACATCCAGGAAAAACAGGGAGAGAGAACAGCCTGATTTTTGTACAGACAGAAGCTCTAATCCTGAGTGGACTGGGCCCTTACAGACTTTATTTAGGATTTTTTTTTTACAGCCTTTACGTAATTAATATTTTCATTATTGTTAGTGAGAAAGTTAGCAGGTGAAATTTAATATAACAAAATATTGGATTTGCTCATTATGGATTGATTTTAAAGACTATAATTAATTAAAACTACATATTGTCCAGAAAATAAATAGTTTTAAATGTGGTGATCCAAAAAAAAAAAAAACAAACTAGAAAAAGATGACAGTGGTGTTCAGTTCTGCTTTGTCCCATTTATTTTTTAGAAATCAGGATATTAATCTAAAGAGAAAAGGGAATAAATTTGTTAGATTTATTTTTATTTTAAAAAAAAAAAGAAAGAAAAGAGGAGACTTCTCTTAGCAAAAAAACAGTAAAGAAAGTAGAGGAAGCATCTTTCTAAAGCTTCTTTAGACCTTAAAGAGGCCAGAGAAGCAGCAGTCTGAAAGCCATGTTTAAACATGTCCTGATCACAGGTCCTGTTGAATCAGTAGCAGACACGGTTTGGTTTGCACATGTGAAAGAGGTGGCTCTATATCAAAACTGTAAAACTTTTAAACGTGGTGACTACAGAAAAATTTAAATTAAAAAAGAAAAAAAAAGAAAAAAGTTGGATTTCTTTGTGTGGTTCTTGTCAACCACTGGAGAGCTTTGTGCAATCTGACTGAGCTTTCCCTCCTCCATGGAAGCCAAACAGCCAGCTGGCCTCCCAGCCGGGGCTGATCCAGGACCTGATGGGGACACAGGTGTAACAAGTGTGGAAATGACCAAGCAGCTGTTTCCACTAGTTTGCTGCAAGAGGAGCTGGGGTTCTCAGCTGTGCTGATCTGGTACAATAAGCTAGATAGTGACCTAGAGACTAGATTCCTCAAGTGACTAAAGTTTCTGATCTTTTGCTTTGCAGACTGCCCCAGGGCCAAGTCATGTGTGTCCAGCACCCAGTGCAGTTCTTAGAGGTAAGTGCTATCAAGGCTGTGTGGAGCTGTGCTTTGGGTGATGGCCAAAGACTGTGCAGTCAGATCTGTGTGAGCTAGGAGAATAAAAGTGTCTTGAATAATGATCCTTTTCGGCTCTTGATAGGGTTAAAATAAGTCCCGTGAAGGTTCCTCTTGATTTCTGAATTCCTGAGGAGAATCTCTAGGGATATCTTCCTTGTAAACCTTCTCTGTTATTCTCCTGCTACCAACACCTACCCAAGAAATACCTTGCTTATCTTTATAATCTCCTCTGCTAGCCTATAAGCAGTGGTTGGCTGCTTTGGTGCAGATGGGTTGGAAGATACACATATAGGTGTCAACAGAGAGTTGGCTAGAACTGCCCAAAAGTTTGCATCTGGTATGGGGTTATGTCTCTCCACCCAGGTGAAAAGTGCTACAAGACAAGCACAGTTTCATATGCAGGACAATATTGCAGATCAAGGAGCATGCATGGTATAGACAGCTCTGAGATGCAGTCAGTGCTACAGGTTTCAACTGTGGTGATGTAAGAGATTAGGGGATATAAATGGCTGGCTCAGAGAACCACAAAATGGGGCTGCAAAGGCGCCTATGATGTGTATAATGATGTTGCAGCTTGGGCTTATGGGGGTTGGGAATCTTACACAGTGGTATATGTAACAAGTGAATTAGAATACAAGCGTATATTCAAAATCACTGCAATTTTATGTCTTAGTTGTAAGTAATTTTGAAGGAGCATCTTTAATTCCTTCCACAGCAATCCAAACTATGGGTTCTTAATTCCCATTTGTCACAGCATTTCTCTGGTCTTTGCCTAGCTACGCTCATAAAGTGCCTCCAAGTATGTTTACAAAGATGTTTACTCTCCAAACAGTTCAGGCTGGTCATTCTGAAACTACTTAAGGAATGTACCTGACAACTTGGGTGGAAAAACATTCTCTAGATGTAAAAGACTGAAAGAACTTTTGTATACACTGGTCACAGTGTTCACCAAAATTCCGAGTCTGGACTGAAATATTTCTTTCAGCTCATATTTTTATTTGTGTAATACTTTGTCTACTGAGGTAAAATATTTTTCCTTGCAAGCAAGTAAAGAATGGCAGAATGTCATCTACACTTGTTTCAGACATCAAAGAGAAAAACAAAAGTCATAAGAACATAGCAATGTCTTGATCTGGAACTGTAGTTTAAATACAGCAACTAGTAAAAGAAAGATGCATCTTGGTAACTTTTCTGAAAAGATAGTAAGGATTGAGACATTCTTCATCCAGTTATAAATGACATAAATACAATGAGTGTCAGTTCTGTATAATTCAGAATACCAGGTGTGTAAATGTAACTATTCTAATGCTCTTATTTTCAGACTGTTCAAAGCAGAACATTTTGCTTACATGGTGTTGAGCAGTCTGTTTCACTTACCACTGTAAGCACCTTATTTCCTGTGCTGCTGTTTGCTACTCCTAATGTAATTGTTAACAGGGAACCAAGAACAGCCATAGGGGATATACTGACAAAAACAGTCTGATAACCTGGCTGCATAAAAATTCAACTGTTTGTTGTAGCTGTTGAGATGCATCTGTTCAATAAATGGAAAAAATTTGGAAAATGTGCAGCTCTAGAAATTGTACACATATTGTGTTCAGGAGAAACCATACAGAAGGTTGATTCAGGCTACTAATACTTAGAACTAGTTTATGTTTCTGAATTGAAACAATGCTGTATCTTTAGAACTTGTACAGTGAATCAAACTAAATTGGTTTTGCTGGTATATTTTTTTTTCATCTGGAATTACATAAATTATAAAATCAAGCAGTTTTTTAAAAGGAAGTGGGAAGGGGATGTTTACATATTTTGTCTTCTCAGGACCATTTGATGTGCTACATTAAAGCTGCACAGCTCAGTATCCACAAATTGTGTATTTCTTTGCGTAGTATATTGTTGATATAAATGATAGAAGTTCAGGAATGTAAAGCATTGTGCCTTCTAGGGAAAGCCTAAAATGTCTTGCCAAACTCTAGCTTTGCCGTTCCACTTCTTCTCTTTTATAGAAATGGTTTTTTTTCTTTGTAATTAGCTACATGGTTGTATGGAGGAGGAAAGTACTGCTGGCAGTAAGGCTTGCTTAATATGTAGACACAGCAGGCAAACACCTTGTAGCCCTTTGGCTGAGTATCAACACACCATTAACAAGCAGACAGCTTGAAAACTCAGCCATAGCGGAGCGTTTGTTACAAAAAAGAGAAATGCTTTTGATCTGGCCATTGCATTTCTTAGAATAGCTATGTTATTATGCATAACAGAGTGCTCACATTTAATTGGTCATCATACCTAATCTTGGTCCCCCTTTATACAGGGACTGTATAAAGAGGAATTCCTGAAGTACGTGTTAGTTATAGATAACTCACAGCATGTTTGTTTTGGAGGAAGAGCAAAGGAAGGAAACTGACATATTTGTAAAAGTCTTTTTTTTTTCTCTCATCTAGAGCAAAATTAAATAGTACAAAATGACAAGAGACCATCCAAGGTAACTCTAAGCTGTTTTTGTGCAGTTTTGCTCCACCCTGTATAGGGTCTATTTTTGTTCTTGTTGTGGTCACTTGAGACAGGTTTTAATGGCACTATGTCTTGGAATGCTTGTTACAGAGTTTTCTCATCTCCAGATGCAGTCTCCCCTCAGCAACCTCTGTGGATATTAACAAACAGGTACAACATGCCCAGGCAGTACTGGTTAGTGGGAGGGGGAGAAGTCAGGTACAATTAATGTGCCAGTATTATTCAGGCAGTTCTGGATGATTTCTGTGTCTCCTTAAAGAAGTTATTGAGGACTTTAAAAGTAACTATAGTTACTGTAAGAGTATTAGAAGCATGCAAGTTTTGATTGTCCCAAAAGGCAAACTGCTAAGACTTTGGTACAGACATCAACACTGTTTTAAAAGACTTGTTTTTAAATCTTCACTAATTACTGTGAAATACATGGATTGTAGTAAGCCAGTTTGTAATTAGTCTGGGACCCTTCCCTCTTATGGGTCCCTTAGCGAAACCATAGGGTGGTATTTCTGCCAGTACAGTTTTCTGCTGTGGCAGTGACTGAACACTGGATTAAGACTTTGAATGAGTTGGGCATGAAGAATAAGCAGGGAAGGACTCTATTAGCAATAAATATCTGGGAGCCTAATTTAACAAAATGTTTTGTTTCCACATTAGATGCACGTTTCTGGTGCGTTTTCTTCCTCTCTTTTGATCAAGAGTGTTTTGGACTTGAGCCAAAGACTTGTCTATACAAGGAGTTATCTTAGAATAATTACTCTGGAAAAAGTAGCCTGGATTAACTCCATGGGAGCAGAGTATTGTTCCAGAAGGAGTTATTTGGAGTATCAACATATTTGAGTGCTCTGTCTCAATTGCTCTTTTCTCACTTTCTCTGAAATCTTAGCTTCTCTCTTCATATCCTGGGTATCGGTAGAAAAGAACAACCCAGTGTTGTCATGCTGCTTGGCATTTTGAGGTTGTAATAGTTTGCATCCACTTCCCTGAAACAGAGCACTAAACCAAGACTACGCAAAAAGACCAAAACCTCTATGCTTGCAAATAACCTTTTGGAGTTATGGGTGAAAGCACAAGATAAAATTATTTGGGATCCAAACCCACATATTGCTTTCAAACAATCAAAAGGTAGGGTAAGATATTCTCAAGATGTGTTCAGAGGCAGGAAATGCTGGAGGAGGCGGTTCAGGTAGTCTTGAGTTTCTGTCTTCATGTGCTGTCTGAAGAATCTGCAAAACAGAGGTACATATGCTGGGGGGTTTTGTTAATTTGTTTGTGGGGGCTTTTTTGTTTGTTTTGTTTTCTTGTGCGTCTCGTGGATGTGTAGTTCGGGGCGTACAGACGGAACTCCGCAGCTCTGTACCCCGAGCCCCCTCCGGCGGCGTTCCCCCGGGGCGCTCCCGGGCCACGCCGCGCTGCCGCACACCGCCCCCGCCGCCCTGGGGCTCTGTGCGCTGCCCTGCGCCCGGCCCTGCCCCGCGGCCCCGGGCAGCGCTCCCCGGGAGGGGCCGGGCCCGGGGGAGGGCGGGGCGGCCGGGGCGGGCATTGCCGAGCGCGGCACAGCACCGCGGGCAGCAGGTCCCTGCGGTATCCTGGTCCCCTGATCCCCCTGGTCCCCTGCTCCCCGCGGTCCCCTGATCCCCCTGGTTCCCTGATCCCCCTGCTCCCCCTGGTTCCCCTGCTCCCCGGTCCCCGCGCCCGGCGCAGCCCATGGCGGCCGCGCTGCTCCTCTGCCTGCCGGCGCTGGCCGCCGCCTTCAACCTGGACACGGACAACGCGGTCAGCTGGAGCGGGGACCCCGGCAGCCTCTTCGGCTTCTCCCTGGCCATGCACCGGCAGCTGCAGCCGCAGGACAGGCGCCTGTAAGTGCTCGGAGCCCCGTCCCGGGCCGCCTGCGGGGGACGCGCCTCCTTCCCCCGGCACCGGGCCGGGTGTTCGGGGGGAGCGGGCCCGGCGGCACCTGCGGGACGGGGAGCGGGCAGAGAGGGGTAGGGATGGGCAGGGAGCGGGCAGGGAGGAGCAGCCGGGCGAGCGGGGGGAGCCAGCAGAGCGCCCCCGTCCCGCGGCAGCGCCCACCTGCTCCCTGCTCACCCCCAGCCTCCCCTAGCCCAGGCACTGCACCTGCAAGGAAGGCAGGAAAAATACATCGGTGCTGGAACTTGTTCTGGGGAATTCAGGCACCGAAGTAAGGCTCCTCTGTACATCTTCAGCATCCTTGCTGCTTTGTGTCCATAGCTGAGCAGTGCTGGACCCCACCCTATCCAGTAGTGCTGGATAGAGGGTGTGTATATATTTGGGCCCCTTCCCCAAATATTTAGTTTTAAATCGAGGGAAGACACGCCCATTATCATTTAGAGTTAGTAGGAGAAGGAAGCGGGAAAGGAATAATATTCTTCCTAAAGTTAGGTGGTAAGCTTACTTAAAAGTCCTGTGGGCTCATCTTGGTCACTCTTGCATTCGTATGTGATTTCATTAAGATTACTGTGTGTGGAGGAGTATAAATCACAAATACTCATGTTTCACCTTCCATCAGTAGACAAAATGACCCCTAGCATCCTGAAGAATGAAACACAAATCTGTGAGCTCCTTTTCAGAGGCCCTTATCTTAATTCTTGACAGGATTGCTCTTGCATTGGTCTCGCTTTAGTTCTACTAAGAAAGCAGTGCCTGAAGCTTGTTAGCTTCCCATTGTATTGTCAGTACTGGTAGAATGAGTGTGTCGGAATATGCAGAGACAGAAAGCCAATTACTGAGAAGTCAGTAGAAACACAAGGGCAGTCACAGTATTCAAGCTACTATTTGGCTGGAATGCCTCAGAGATTATTGGCATGAAAGTTCTGTATTGTATGTATAGTAAGTGCTTCCTCAGGCAGTCCAGATCTGGGGACAGAACAGAGCCAGATGCTATCTGCCTTGACGTGATTTTCTGAATCCAGGCTTTCATGAGAAGCAGGGGTCTCTATTAGAGACAAAACCAGATTAGACAAACTGTGTTTTATGGTGACGTGCACTTCTGGGTATGAGGTGTCTTGGCCATTTCCCAAATCCATGGGTTTTACCATGAAGAAGTAGAATGCTGCCCTGAGTGGCTGGTGGGTGGTACTCTTGGAATGAAACCTTTTATGTCAAACAGACATGTTGTTGTCACTTTGAGCATCGTTTTTCTGTCTGTAAGGGTAGTAGTGTGTGGCTGTAAGAGAACAAGGGATGTTGTCCTGTAACTTTCTTAGGGACTGAGGTGTGTTTAGCTTGTTTTGTTTGAGTTCTGTCTTACAAAACAGATGGGAGTTTTGGCAGCAAGACTTGAAGTGAAGCCTCCCATGTTAGGCTGCATTTTTTTATCAGATAAAAATGAACTATGTTGAACTAATACCAAAGCATTTGTATCGTGTTTTCCATGGAAACCACATGCGGTTTCTAGATTGATTGACTCTTCATAGATGGAACAGTGTGCTGTCCAGATACTCAGGCAAAGTGGAAAGTTATGGGAATGGGGGCCATACTGAGGTCTACTGAGAAGGAAGTATGTCCAATAACCTGTATGCTACCTGTTATCTGTAACAGCAGGAATTTTAGTAGTTTATTGTCAGGGTTGCAATACCTTTGCATTCCCAGATGCATTTTGGTCTGTGTCTTACCTCTGCTGCAAAAAAGGGTTTATGTACAGCGGTCTCGTAGTCAGAAGTATTTATTTTACCCCTTCTTGAATGGATGCTAACTTCAAAATTCTAGTGCTGTTTGAGTGTGAATGCTGTTTAGTTGACAAAAAATACACAAATCCCATTTCATCGCTGAAACTTAATTAAAAGTGACACTTGAGTTCTCATCTGGCAGGGACCCTCTTTTCAAAAAAACCTACCAGCCTGAGGACCCTTCTGCCCCTCCAGTTTTACAAAATTAGAAACAAGTTGTAACAGACATGCAAGATCAGTCCATCTTTGGAAAAAACAAGAAAACCAGAGAAGGTGAAATACAGTAATTGTATTCAAGAGCTGGTTTAGTCTGTGGCTTGAAGCAAGGCTTGGTAAAACAAACTAAATGATGTGTAATTTTATTCTTGTATCACTTAAGTATTTCTTAAGTGAAATGATTCCCTCTTCCTCACACCGGATAATTCAGTGTTAAGCATTACAACAATCCTCTGTGAAGACGAGGGTGGAGAATGACTAGGAAATGTGACAAATAAAGGTACAGCTGAAATAGTGTTTGATTAAACATGGTATTTACTTTTGATCACCTTTTTTCTTAGTCACAGGATATTGCAGATTGCATATTAGCTTTGAATGGCAATCTTTTAATGCTAGAAAGGACATGTTTGCTAATGAGGAATTATTTAACTCCCAACAGTATGAGAAGATGGCTGTTCAATTGCTTTTACTTTAGTTGTAAATGGTACCGAGTATAAGGCTATGGACTAGTAGCAAGATTTTGTTCTAGTTTGTGAGTATCTTCAGGTTAGAAAACCTGGGAAGTTTGTCAGTTGGAGAGGAGAAAGACTGTCGTTTACAGTGTCTGAAAGTGGACTGCTAATGCCATGTGGGTGTGAAAGACAGCTGAATGCAATAGTAATGTGCATCGGGGAACATTAGTGTTGGAGGCACCAAGGGCAGCCTCTCCGGGCTTCTGTGTATAGTTCTGGTTCATTGTCAAGCACAGTGAATCAGGCAGCAGAAAAGACTAATGGAGCTCTAAGAGAGCTGGGCTTATTGCCCTGCATAAATAAGTTTGTTCTGTTTGTAATCTGTCAATATGATGAAAGTCAGGGAGCTCTGGTTCTGCAAAGGGGCGGTGGCTCAACAGCAGTGCATTTCATCTGCAGCCTGGAAGAAGGTTTGTAACTTGGGGGGGTCTGAGACTCAGGGACAGCAGAGCTACAGGAGTAATGTGGTTAAAATATCAGTAGTCCTGTGATGGAATGTGAGTGTATCTGGAATCTGTAGATGGGGACTGCACTGACTCTATATTATAAATATGTTACAATTGTAATAAATGTGTGATTACTAGCTACTCACTACATAAGTAGTGCATGTAGTCACATATGTGTAATTTTATATCTATAGAATATATATAAAAATGGTCTTTATGTATGCATACTCCAGGTAAGATGTCCAGCAGGTTTGTTCCAGTCCGTTTGTTCATGATGATTTAAGCAAAGATCTTGAATTAAAACAAAAGTATCAAGAATGCCAAAATTTGTGTATAACTTTCATAGAATCATAGAATCCTGGAATTATTTGTGTTGGAAAAGACCCTTAAGATCAAGTTCAACTGTAAACCTAACATCCTTCAACCATTTTTTATTTATGGTTTAGAATGATACAATCACAGAATATCCTGAGTGGCAAGGGACCTACAAGGATTTACTTGCATGTAATCCTGATGTCTCTTTTCAGTAGAACTATGGAACTGAATTCATGTAGGCCTCTTGTTATTGTATAAGGCTAAAAAAGAAATTGTAGTTATCAACTTTTGAGATCTTCCCATCAGCTGCAAAGCTGTGTTGTTGAAAGCTGTGGATAGGCACTTTATGTCAAGACAGCGCTGACCATTAGCAGTCATAAAGTCCTAAAGATGGCAGTGTCTTTTTGAAATTTTTACATGTGGCAGGTTTTGCTGATTCTGCACATCTCTACTGTGAGCTGCTGTATGAATGCATACCAAAGTTGCCTTAGGTCAGCAGGGCTGCTGACATTGCTGTACTGCTGCAGTGCATCCTCAGTGGCATTTTGCCAGTACTTCCGTGTTGTCTGAGGGCTTGGGTACACAGACACTTTGCACCAGCAACAAAGAGCTGGATTAGGCTGGTCTGCAGTGGAAGATGACAATTTCTGCTTGCAGAGGTGGTGTAGTGTAATTCAGACTTCAGGTGGACTGAATCAATAACAGCACATGTTTACATATTCAGGATTAAAAGCTGTAATAGTGATGACCTTTAGTTTAATTTAGTTTAATTTGCTTTAATTTAGTTTAATTGCTTCTGTCAATTAAAAAATAGGGATTTATAACCAATTTCTTTTTTTTTAGACTGCGTTCTCACTGTCTCATTTTACCTGTATTTTCTTTTCTTGAGTGTCTCTCTATTTTTTTTGTCTATGCAAACTATTATTGGATCACCTGCTTAGTATGCTTATTTGCTTTCTTAATTTGTGACAGTAGTTTGTCTGTGTTTGTGATAAGATGTCCTGTGGCAAAGGTCAGACTCAAGTGAAGTTGAGGAGGAGGAGGAGGGAGGAGTAGTTTTAAGAGTTTCTCTGTAGTGGTAAGGGAGAGATTTCTAAAAAGAAGATACATCATACTAACATCACGGGTGAAAGAAATGAGAAGATAAGTTTATAAGGGGAAAGAATGTGTAGTTGTTATAGGTGGAGTCAAACTGCAGAAGGCAAGCTTTTTCCCAGTATGAGTTTGAGTTGTGCTGTTGGTTATCAGTGGCAGAGACACAGCTGACAAGTTTACAGGTCAGCATACAAAAGATTGGAAACTCTATCGTATAATTGTCACTGTCTGACTCCTATTTGGGGTCTTTTTGTTTAGTTGTTTTCCTCAAAGGAACAGGAAATAATTGTGCACTAAGTCCTGCAGAACTCCCTGGTAAGGCATGAAGGATGAAGCAGAGCCTTGAGCTGATACACACTCGGAAGTTGCGCTAATGTAACCACTTTCATCAGTGTTGAAGAGGAGCAGACCCTGCAAGGCACTAGGTCAGTCACTGGTCATACAGCAAAAATGTGCTTCTGTGAGGACAGTTTAGTTCAGGTAGCTCTAAAAAGGTTGTGTCAGAAAACATATGCTGTGGTACAGTCCTTTGTCATTAGCTGTGTGAGCTCATAGGTTCAACTTCACTGTAGCATTAACTGGTGAGACAGACATTCATAGTGTAAAGCTAACCTTCCCACGTGGGAAGTGGCAAACCTCTTATCCCAGTCCTCCTTCCACTTGAGAAACTTGTTTTTCAAGAGATCATATACTTTTCAGATAACATTTTTTCCTTTGGTCACCTGTAATTGCATAAGAATCTTGAGTAACCCTGTGGTAGCTGTGTTATTTTTTCTTAGGCTAGTGTTACTAAGAATTAACAAAATTCATTGCTGTGCTGGTGGGAGCTTTTCATGAGTAAGGACTATAGCATATGCCTTTGGTCAGAAGTGATGATAAATGGCCTGTGTGCCTATGCTACCAGCTTCAATTACAGATCATAAAATTATGCTCTTACTGGAAGACGCTTGTACCTGATACAACTCCTTGGTTTCATAGCTTTTTGTTTTACTGATGCTGAACCTGGTTGATGCATCAGTTTCTAATGTAGAAGGTATCCTTGGGGTTGCTAGAGCATACCATTTACAGGGTAGAGGTGATGACAGGTTTAGAAGCATTTTGGCTTATGCTTTCTTATTTTTAAATGTTTAAATAGACAGGAATGGAAGTTTGAGGAGGCACAAATTTCTTCAGCCTGTGTGTTTGGAAAGAGAAGAGTGTTCTGTAAGCTGTTACTCTGTGTAAAACACAGACCTGCCAAGCCATTCCAAGAGTCTTAAAATATAAGTGATGGTTCAATTAACCAAAATTGCTTTAAGTTCCTCTGATCCAAATCTGTTGTGCTCATTGCTTTCTAAAATGATGAAATTTATACCAGGTAGTTCTTATTAAATAATATTAGGATATAAATCAACCCCAATAAACACAGCAGATGCTAGCCCATTGAGCACCATTGTGGCCAATGTATAAGACATGTCTCAGAAACGATCAAAAACTTAATCTTGCATCCTCTGAAACAAGCAAGGTTAAAAACAGTGTAACTGTAACAAAGTGATGCAATGCAGGCAAGGACAGACCTTAATCTTGGGAGGGAGGAGAAAGGCTTTTCTCTTTGCTAAAGCAAATGAAAACTAATGACCAGCACAAAACATGAGTTAAGGACAAAGGGAAAGTAGTCTCCTTGACAAGCTGTTGTGTTCGTGAGCGGGGTCTGTGGGTTCTGACAGCTCTGCTTAATGATGCCAGAAGGCTGGGCAGAAAAGTATTGCAGGAAGCGCTCACAGTTTGAAAGACCAGCAGCTAGTCTCTTGCATTTCAAACTCAGCTGATGCAGGCACACACAGATGGGCAAAGTAGATGTGTCTGTGTGCATGTCTGACATAAAGCCTCTGATGCGACTGTCTGTGATATAGTCTGTTGTGGAAAGGAGCTGTGGTTCTTACAGTGTTTACTCTAAATCTTGGGGTAGAAGTCATCCTGTATCCTCTAGTCTGAGGTACAGTTCACTTTGAGAACTGTAGTTGTAAATTGGATGGGCTAAAATGTGTTTGAAGAGCATAACGCTTAACTGTGTAAAACCTGAGGTAGGAGTGAGCTGGGGAAGCATTTTTTCTGCAGTTCTCTTTATGCCGTGAGGGGTGGGGTGCTGCATGCGTGCTCTGCCATGTCTCTCAGCTGTGTGGGCTGGAGCTGAGTGAAGAATGAAGGCTCTCTGTGGTGTTGCCATCCTGAAAGCTTCAGCTGGCAGACAGCTCCTCAAAGCTCACTGCTGTCCCAGTCTTTCGGACTGATGGGCACAAGAAAATCTGTGGTGCTCTTTAAACTTAAAATATGACCCCATCAGCTACATAAGGGTAGAGAGCAAGGCAAAGAGAATATTGATCAAGATACAAGGGTCTTAAGTGAACCATTCAAAGATCTGTAAGTCCATATCATGTACAATATAAGACCTGTTTTCTGTGTTCCACTCAGTTCCAAAGCAGCAGGATTTGGAACAGATGTGCCAGGAGTCCTTCTGCAACAGAGGCATTAAAGGGAACACTGTATCGTTACATTATCTATGATCTTGAATCATAAAATTTAGTATTTTTGAGGGTATAGTTTTCTTTTGGTTTCCGTTTTCATTTTCCAAATTTTCTTAGGCCTTGAGAGCAGCAAAGGGCTTTCAAACAAGTGTGTGCAGAGATGAGATGTACTGGTAGTACTGGGCACAGAGTTGCTGCCAGATCTGAGTTATTGGAAGACATGTTACAATTTCTCTACCAATTTCACTCTTGTGCTGTGTACCTTGCATAAGGCTCTCTTTACCTTGCATATGCTTAAGGAATAAACTCTAAGGCAACCCTCCCATCATGTATGGATCTGTCTTCATCCAGATGTGAAGTTTCATGAACTGCATCATCTACTGTTAAAAATACTAGTCACCTGATTAGAGAGTTCTAATTAATCCCTTTTGTTACAATCTAGTAGAAAAATTACTTATACCAAGTCAGGAAATAATAAATAGTCTGAGTTGTATCTTCAGAAATACTGGATATCCTCATCAGTCTGCACCTGGACTGTGCAGACTTTGATGGATCTCACCTGTAAACTGTACAAGACAAATGTAAATCTTTATAGCATGACTTTCAGGTGTTATTATTTAATTAAATATTTTTATTGATGTTTCTGAGAAGTTTCTTTCCTATTGACTGCCCTTTAATAAATATTCTGCAGTTGTATAGGCCCTTTCATACACTAATGCCAGTGTAATTTATATTGATGTTATTTCTTCAACTGTAAAATAGGAATGAAGAGGAGAAAGAAATTCAGTCTTGATGCTTGCTGAATACAGTTGTCTGTAGTATATGTTACTAATGTTGCTAATGTTAAATTGTAAACAACAACAAAAAATATATGCAGAAGTGAGACAGTAGGTTGGCTTCTCATAAATGTTTTTTCTTAAGGCCTAACAAGCAGAAAATAATGGTTTACTGATCTAATTTGTTGCCGTCTGGTTTCTGCACCAAATAAAACAGAACATTTTCCAAATTAGCATATCGAGTTGCCTGGCGTGTTACAGCAGTAAATTGCTCACCAGTCAGCATGGGCCATCCTTTCTCCTCTGCTAAACTCCACCCCTGTGTGCCAGAGCAACTGTCAGCTTTGTAAGGAATGCAGGCTGGTAAATTCTCATGGGAGACACCTCATTCATTTCAGAGCTGCTGGTTAAAATCAGCTCTTGTTTAAATGTTTCAGAACCAGCCTGGGTCTAGATGGATCATCCTAGCCATAGCTGTAAAAATGGCACATTTTGAGGACGTATTCTGTGGAAGGAACAAAACTGAGGTTAGGCTACTGGGCAAATGGCTATTTAAAAACAAGTAAGTAAAGATCCATGTTATTGAATGAGCAGATGGTGATCTGTTCTGTGAAACATTAGCTGGAAAATTAACACTGAATAGTGGTACTTAGGAGGGGTAGGTACAGTAAGAGGAACAGGAATATTTGAAGAAAGAACTATACAGAATAGTCTGAAAACGTTGAATAATTCATTAAGTAGCATTGAATATTTTTGATTGCAATATATGTAAGTAGGTTGCTGCTTTGAAAGTAATGGGAGAATAATATAGCTTAGAAGAGCAAACATGAACATGAAAAAAAGGTTTTGCTTCCATTTTTAAGGGAGTTATTCTATATGTGAAAAATAAACTAACTATACCATAGGTTAATAAAGCTTCTTTTGCAACTTCAGTGTAAAATGTATTATAGTCATGGTGAAATGCATTTCCCTTGGATTTAAGGTATTGTGAGCGTCACATTTTCTAAGATTATTTTGAGAATTCCATAGCAGTTACTTTGGAAAAGAGAATTCCAGTTATGTTGGTTTAGTTTAAAGGGCAGACCAGATATATTCTGCTGTGAAGTACCTGAGATAGATTTTTGTGTCAAAATGACAGTAAAAGGCAGAAGGTAGTGGTTCTTGCACTGTGATTTCTGGAGTATTTACTAGTATGCACTGATCATCTGATCATTTTTGGCTGTGTTGGAGTGTTGGCTTTTTTCTTGTTTCCTCTTACAGAACTGCATTTAAAAATATGTCATTTCCTGTCATGTCATTTTTAGACTGTGTTTGGGAGAGAGAAGGTCTGCAGAATCAAGAACAAAAGAAAGAGGGGTTCATGGAATGCACCCTGTCAAGATGCCACCTACAGCTTAAAAATGTACTTTAGACCCTCCAGTGTAACATGGACAGACCCTGCCCTGGATTTCACTGTCAGCTAGCAAGCTTCTAAGATGCTTTTCAGCTGTATTCTTTGCATTTGTTTTCCACTTCCAAGGAGTTTGGAGATCTTTTAAGAAATAAGGAATAGTAGATAGGAATGATCAGCATTGTTGTTGAGTTTGCCAGTGTCCATAGAAATAGTAGAATTTCTTAGAGAGAAGGAATGTTATTTCTGTTTTAGTGAAGATGACAGTTTTTGAAATGGAACTGTATGTGCTTAGCCTCTGCCTGTTTCACCTGGCATTGTCACCTTTCTCAAAATCAGGTCTATAAAACAGATCTTCAAAAAGACAAGGAAAACAAGGTTGCAGATATGCTGGGAGCGACTCCCCCCTGTGATGCCTGAGGTTGTTTGCTCAGCAGCACATGCGTGGGTCAAAGGGCTTCATGTTTATCCTGGAAATGGTCAAAAGTGGCATCCAGCTGTTGCTGATAGCAAGGACACTAGCATCATGTGTAGCTGAATTTTCTGTGTCCTTTTTTTTATTGCTTTTCTCACAGTACTCTGCTGTGGGAATTACAAAGATTGGTTAGCTGTGTAGCCATTAAATCTGCTGGCTCTTAGTGATGTCTAGCAGTGTGTGTGAAAACATATCATGGCTCATATTTAATTGTCTATGCTTGTTTAGTGTGGAAAAAAAACTCAAGTGAAAATCACATTATTTTCTTGGACGAAGATACTAAAATAAATTTGGTATATTTTTTCTTACACGGTCAACTCCTGTAGCTGCTACTACAAACACAGCATAATTATGTGAGTCCCTGTATTCTTTTCATCCACTCAATTTATCTTTCTGCTAGAGAAACGTTTGATAAATATGTAGTGTGGTCCCAGAATATTGCTGAAGACTTTTCCTCTCTCTTCCCAGCTAAGCTGTGTTCCTGCATAGAGTGGAAGAATACTTTTGTTGTTGTCAGATCAGATCCACTCCCAGTCGTAGCTGCAATACTGTTTGCACAACTTGCAGCCTACAGGAACATAGAGCGTTAAAAATACCTGAAAACAACTAATTAATTCCAATTCTGCTCAAATGAGAATGTGGGGAGTGGTGAAAGAAAAAGTGTATGTGTGAGAGGAGGCATGTAAAAATTAAGTGTGTGTGTGTGTGTGGAGGAGGAGTAGTGTGGAGAGGAAGAGAATGCAGTGGGTTTCTTGGCATAGTCTCAAGTTTTTTGCAAACAGAAACATTTTGTTATTACGTTTTTAAAGCTGGTTGAAATTCTCAGAGTTGTACATTCCTATTCATAGTAAAATACAATAGTTTTTTTCTTCCACAAATGTGTATATGGAGAAGTTTCTTGTGAATATGTGATTTAATTCTGATCTGTTTCATCAGTGTTTCAGTATCTGCATGCAACATAAAAAAAGGGCTTTTTGAGCATCCCATCTACACAGGCATTTGTATGACCTGTTTCTCCTACAAAAATACCTTATTGGAGTGATGTTCTTCCAAGTGATTTGAATGCCTGTGTTTTCAGTTGATTTGGAGGCGTGGGGGGACTGTGTGTCATGTACCCAGTGACACATCTGCTTTTGTCATTAAGTTCATGGCTTGAAGAATAAGTCTTAAACTGTGGATCCTATTATAGGCATTTAACCCAGGGCTATGATGATCTTAAGACTAAAAGACTATTTGAACTTTAGCATGCAAGTGACTTTTTGCTGTTGAAATGAGTGACTGATGGCTGTTTGTGTACTTGTTCTCTATAAAACATTTATTAGGGACTCTGTATCAGGAAGGTACATGGTTTTTCTACACATGTGGACTTCTTTAGCCTGGTCCCACAGGGTGCTTTTCTATAGTCTATGGCCTTATGGCGGCAGCTGGGCAGCCGCAGCTTATCTCAAGAGGGCCAGTGTTAGTCTGGTGTGGAAGAGCTTCCCTTTGGGGTGCTGGCTGATATGTTTTAATTAAATGTGATGGACTTCTGTTCAGACCATGAATCTGCCAGAGTCACATATTACCATTTCTGTGGTTGTGAATGTAGTGCAGAAGGTTTCTACCTGTTTTGGTTTTCTCCGTACAGTTTGGAAGCAGGTGGTGGTAAGTCTGGAAAAGTAGGAGCAAGAGGAATCTCATAAGTGGATGTATGAGTGAAGAAATTATGGCTTGGTTAGTTGGGGAGCAGTTGCTCTTCAGGTGCTGCAGGGCTCTGGGATTAGTTGCTGTAGTGTGTTATATTGCCCATTGATTCTACAGTGAAATGTCTGTCCCTCTTTCTGTATTTTTCTTGCCTTTTAGTAGTTTTATTATGGTCATAAATGAAACTGATGTACTCCATTCAGTGAAGGAAATAGAGGAATAGCATTTCACCCAAATAGTTGTTTTGTGATATATTAGAACTCCTGCAGGTTTTTTTTTTAAATGGCTTTTAGCACGCTGATGAACAGTATATGCCTGGTAAAGTTCTTACCCCTCTAACAAGCAGAGCCTTCAAATATTGACTGTGTGCACTGCACTTTCAGATTTTTTTTTAATTTTTTTCCCAAAAAAGGCAAAATCTGAGAAACTGTTTCCATATTTTGATTGCTTCCATGTTTGTTTTCTGAAACATGTGCCTAATAGATGGCATGATAGTTCTTTCATTTTTCATGAACTTCGAGTGGAGATGCTGTGTGTGGACTCACTGCTTTATGTAGCAGCTGCTTCTTTAGAGGCTGTTTTGCCTCGGGAGCTGGGGCAGCACTGGACAAGGCCATGGACCAGGGCCCTGGTGTGTGGGTGCTGCTGGCAGGAGAGCAGGATTGTGGTGTGGGGGCAGCAGGGACGGACAGTTCCCTCTCCCTGGGCACTGCGGGGTCAGCCCTGCTTTGCTGCAGCCATCCTTGCTTGTCTGCTGCTGTCGGGACCTGCCCCGTAGCACACCGTCACTGGGTCATGCCCAAGGGGCTGTGGTGCCTCAGTCAGTCTGGTGCAGACAAGGTGGCTGTGGGCAGGGGCTGGGCTGGAAGTGTCAGCTCCCAAATTTTTCTTCAAATGGTGCATTTGTCACTTCTTGAGTTAAACTGCATGTTATTATAAGAGGATTTCATGCAGTGCCAGCCACTGCCATGTTAGAAAATCTGAGTGAAAATCCCTTTAACATTATTTCTTCCATAAGTTTATCATAGATTAATTATAAAACTGTATATTTTACAGTACCACTCCATGCCCAGGTCTGTTCTTGGCATGGGTGTTGTTCTTTCTGTTAAATCAAAAGGAATGTATAGCTTGTAAGGGAGAAATCAAACCTGTAAGTAATATACAGGTTTCACTTTCTATGCAACAATAGCAATTTTGCAAAACTCTGAGGTATCTCCTGATTAAAGCCAGAGAGTGGTGTCTGAAATAGAAAACTGGATTTTGAAACACAACTGTGGAGCAGACTGTACCATTTCTTCTAAGAAAAATGCCTTACATCAGTGGAAATGAGATCTGGAAAACTCTGTTTCAAATCCATACAGGCTGGAGTCTTGACTGTGAGGGAAAAGAGTTTATTTTTCCATGTGACTTTAAGAAAGTCAAGTGGCCTTTCCAGAACAACAGGTATCATTGTAGTTCCAGTTCTGCTTTGTAGTAGCTTGCTCTAGTCCTTATGCTGCTTTTGGCTTCTTCTTCCAGCCTCTATCATAATCTGTTTCCTAAAAAATGCTGAACAAATAAAACGAAAATCACAATCCTTCAAGTGCCAAGCCTCTAGGCAACAGAGATTAATGGTGTACTTGGCCGTGGCTTTGCACTGGTAGTTCCAAAATGTAGCTGTGGAGTAGCAGATTAGGAGAGAATTCGGTCACTTAAAATAGCTGTTAATAACATACTGGCTGTGATGGATGTCTCAGTAAAAAGCATCATGAACAAGTTCTCTGCTGACACAGTTACGGGTTGTATTTTGCTGAGAAAGGCTTTTTTCCTTTGGAGGAGTCCAGTCTCATGGTTCAGTTCCAGTTCCCATTAGCCCAAGGGACAATCTTTGTCCTAATTAGGCTGTGATGCTCTTGTACTGTGACTTCTTTCTGTTGTGGGAAGCCAAAGCAGAGGTGATGCCACCAGTATTCAAATACAATGTCTGTCACATTGACCAGCTTCAGTGATGTTGAAATATTGTGGTGGTTAGATGTTCCCATCTTCTGTGTTTGTCAGTTTTAAAAATGATTGAGACCAAACCAGTGCAGAAGACTGAAAATACAGCTCTTGTGAACAGCTGTAGATGTCCACATTGTGATCAGGGGTCTCTGCCTGGAGGTTGTAAACATTTGATAGATGACTAGTGACTGTGACTGGTGATTTGGTAGTAAATTTTAATGTGAGTTAGAGCTAGTTACTCTATTTTCATTTTGTTCCATCTAGTGACATTTTTTGCAAGAAGATACTGGGTCTGGGAGAGAAAAAGGATGCAGGAGTCTGTCTAGTCAGGGATGGAAGCGTTTCAAAGCATTTAGCTTCATCACTTTCCAAATTTGCCCCCCTTGTGTATTATGGAGTCTTTCTGAAAACATAATGAAGTGCAAAGTCTGCGGCGGCAGACAGCAAGAGAGAACAGCAACATTAAATTGAACATTAGTGCTCAAGGAAGGCTGCAAAATTGGAAATTACTTACACCACTGACTATTTTATTTCGCCGATATGTGGAAATGGTTAATGGTTTGTTACCCAGGAAACACTTTCATGATCTCTACTCCAGTCTGTTAAAGCTCAGAGCTGGCACTACTGAATTGTTGCTTATACTTTTAAAGAAAGGCTGGCAAAGACATGGTACCTTGTTTAGGTAGAAGATACCATGGAAAAGGAAAGAATTTAAGGAATGAAGAAAACTTTGGGAGATAGCAGAGTATCTGAACTCAGTGCAGACTGGTATTTTTTTTATTTGTTTGAATCAAAATGTAGTTTACTCAGTGGAAGCCTCTTACTTTGATGAATAGGTTTGGTTTAAAAAGATGTAGAAGATCTCCCTCCTTTGACTTGATCTCCTTTGAGTAAGTGTTTATTCCAAAATAGAACAGTAATGAATCACTGATAATTTTTCTTCTCTGAAGTATGTTGTGAAAATTATATGTTGTCCCTGGATAGTTCGAGGCTGTTAGGAAAAGAATTTCACTGTAGAGTGAGGGAATACTTCCAGGAGCTTGGAGGTTTTTTGGATTTCTTTTGATATGGTTTTCTCATCTTAACTTCAACTTTACTTTTGGAAGCAGCCAAGGTAGTTTCATGAGCAATATTGGAGGGAATTCAGATAGCTGTGAGCAGAAACTACTCCCAGTTCTCACTGTTGTTTTCATTAGCGGAGAAGGAGCCAGAGCCACCTCTAAACATCTCAAGAATTACTAGTGAAAGCAGGGAGGGTTTAAAAATCCGCACCCTACTGCTTAATATTCTGTAATATTTGTTAAAATGGAAAGTTTGTCCTGGTGTATTTTGCTTTGGATTTTAACAATGCTTTTGGGCTACTTTTGATTAAGTGGAGTTACACCCTTTCTTCTTGATGTTCCCCTGACTTTTCTTGTTGATTACCAGTTGCTGAGAGCATAAAATAGCAAAGAAACTGCAAAGCTCAATATGCCAGGGGGCCTGTAGGTGCAAATGCGGAAATCTGATGGAGGTCTTGTGGTTTGTGTTGCTGTGGCACCGCGGGGGCAGGAACACGGAGTGAGGCGTGGGCCATGTGGTCTCGTTCTTCTACCTGATACCCAGAACTGTTTTGTACAAACCAAGTACACCTCCTACCAAGAAACCTTCTGTAAACGCTCTCACAAAGAACGGAAGATTTGACCACAGTCCCACCCACAATATTTTACACAATAATGGTTAATAAGGTGTAAAAGTATGTCTGTTTTGCATCTAATCATGGGATGAGAATTTGATGCAAAATTGCAGGGACAGATTGACAGGTTTGTCCTCCTCGCCCTCCCCAGAAGGGTCACCTTTTGGTAAGAGTGTTGACAGGGGATATTAAGCTTGTGATTGCAATTGTATTGTTAGTGCTATATGTAACTGCTCTACAGTTAATGCATTATCACTGGCGGTCCAAAGGAACCTTCTATGTTGTATTCAACAAGTTGTGCTATTTGTGAATTTGACTGGCTCTTTGGAAAGTGACCAGCCTTATGGTTCATAGGCTGTTCATACATCTGGCCTTGGACTTGTAGTGATGTGTTTGCAACACTGGTCAGCAGCAGCTGGCAAGCTGGGTCCTGGTGCCTACCTGAATGTGAGCCATGAGTTCCCACCTCATTCTGCTTCCTGGGAATGTGTGGGTTTAAGAAGCATGTTTGCTACATACATCCAAACTCTGCTACATTCATCCAGAGGTCTGCTCCAGATCTAGAAAAAAGTCAGTAAGATGTCTTGATGCCTTTTCTGAGACTTGAGTAGTGCATGACGTAACTGGTGGAGTTTTTCTTGCCTCAGCTGTTTCATTCAGGTGTAATGTAATCCCGCAGGGAGGGAGGGTGGGTGTAGCTGTGCCATGGGGTTACACAGAGGAATGTGGTGTTATGCTGGTCCCTCTTGAGGGTGGGGCTTGTGCCTGTCCCTGTTGCATTCGGGTCGCACGTCACACGTGCAGGTACAGCTGGGGTCACTGGTGTCTGTGCAGTGCAGGCACCATCCACCTGAGCCAAAACTGACCTCAGTGAGGTCGGTTAGTTAAACTGGCATTATATGGCAATCCGGGAGCTATAATTATATGGGATTATCTCAAATTTGGTCATGAATCGGGGATTTTAAGGACGTAAATCTGTTACTGTAAGCCAGAAGATGCTCATAATTGGCAATGGGACTTCAGTCATTATCATGTATCTCCAAGAAGTAATTAAGAGAAAGCAATAATTAATCCAATTCTAACACATAGAGCAACTGGACTGATTCATTTGGTCAAAAATTAGTTGAAAGGTGCTTGTTTTTAATTATAACTAGGGCTAAAGAACATTGTGGTTTTATGCCAGAGTATGAGAGAATTCTGATTTTTTTTCAAACACTGTGACTTGATAGACACTTATTTCAAATGAACTTCTATTAATAGTTCATTATGTTACATTGGTGTAGATTAACACCTGTGCGGTCTGATTGGCTCAGGGAAAACCCAAAGCAGTTCATAGGATATCTTTAAGCAAGATGAATGGGGAAGATCAGAATTCAGTAGTTCGAAGCGTCTGTTTCTGTCATTCACATGAAGAACAGTAATACTTCTTTTGTCTGACTTTTAGCTCATGTGGTAAACATTAGATACTAAGTCATCATAACTCAAATAATAAAAAGCTAAGTCTCTGACAGGAACTGATGCTCAGACAAGTTTATGTTCATATACTGTACAGCTGAGCTTATATTCTCTGTATAGTAATAAGGCAAACCTACTATGGGATAGAAAAATCAGTAAAATTGTCTGCATTTTGCAGTCTCTTGGGTTTTTGTCTCCAACTCTGCAGTCTTGATGTTGGGGTGTTGTTTTGGTATACAAATACTGATTCTGGAGCCTGATTTTGGGCATTTCAGACCTGAATTCCAAGTAGTGACTGTAGCCCTTGTACACAGACCTTCAGAGAGACGTCCCAGTGAATAAAACAAACCATATTGTGATCACAGGTGGAGGGAAATTATGAATGTATTTTTGTCACACTGTTTGCAGAAGAAGTTCTTAGGTTTTAATGTCAGTGTTTCATCCGCCAATATAAGGAGATAATAATAGCTAGGAGAGCACCTCCTCACCCCACCTTTACCTCTCCTTTCGCAGAAAAAGGTTTTGCTTGCCACTGAGAAAGCTGAAGTGGAACATGCATGACTGCAGAAAAACCTAACCTGTTTTTAGCATAATGAGCTCAAACTTGAATAAAATTCTTCTATTAAAACACAGCTGAGTAAGAAGCCATACGGTAATGACTGGAATGTGTCCTCAGTCTGGATGGACTCT
Organism: Margarornis squamiger; assembly: GCA_035222235.1. Taxonomy (NCBI): domain Eukaryota; kingdom Metazoa; phylum Chordata; class Aves; order Passeriformes; family Furnariidae; genus Margarornis; species Margarornis squamiger. The sequence goes on from JAWWTY010000160.1 coordinate 20,663,417, forward strand.
ACTGAGCATGTAGTGCAGCTCAGTATACAAGCTCATTCATTTGGACTACTGCAGTCGTGCTAAAATCCGTACCGTTGCATGGTCCATGTCATCCTTCTGTAGTTTTGTGCACACTTATATTCTTAACTGAAGTAATTTGGCTTTTATAATAGAACTTTGATTTTTCAAATGTATCTCTTAAAGAGTAGGCAAGCTGAACAGCAGCTCTGTTGATCACAAATCACAATGTGCTTGCAAGGGATTTTTGTTTTGCTTGATTTATTCAGCCAAAGATTAGATGCATGTGACTTTGTTACTTACATTCCTAATAATGTTGATAATCCTCCTAACATTTATAATCCCCATCATCTCCAGTAATCTGTCTTGCAGAACCTGGGAGCATAGGTTTACTCTTCTCTGCTGTGGTCTTTGGGGCAGAAAAGTAGTGAAGACTTACAAAGGCATTATGCCTTTCCTTAATGGGTCTTACACCTGAACTGCTCTAATCCTTTGTGAGTGCCTGCTCAGAGTGTGTGCTACTGGTGAACTGTGTTATAAGGACTTGCAATGATGGATTCAAGATTTTTGTATTTAACCTTGAAGACTAGTGACAGGATTTCTGACAAATGCTTGAAAAAGATGGCAGATGTATTTAGAGGGAAAAACGGGAAACACTAAACCCAAACCTGCCCCCACTGTGTGCCCTGATTTTATATGTGCATGTGAGCAAATTTTACCTGAAGATTTCAGCATTTGGGGGTTTGCCTTCATGAGGAGGATAAATTATGGATTGTGGGAGAAGTTATTTCTGTAAGAGTGGTGAAAATTTGGTTGTTTCACAAACATTTTACAGATGAAACTCTGTGTTTTAAAAAAGTGTGTTTTCTCATAATACATCAATTTCATTGAGAGTTTAATTATTTTAGGAACATTGAATAAATACTTGCTTAATAACAAAAATTATGTATTGATTGTAATTGATCCAGTCTTAACTGTTAGATATGGATAAAAGTGACTCTTGTTTTTAGTAAGGATAGCATTCTGAGGGACAGCAGTGTGCTTCATCCTATTGCCACAACAAAGCATGCAGAGAAGCTTTTCTCTCAAGCAAAACTCTATTATAGTTGGAGGGTGTGAGACCTCTTCGAGCCTTGTGGATCCAACTGTAGACCCAGCCCTGCACACCCTGACACTCTAATATCAGGGATATCTTCTCCCAAATGTTTTTTGTTGAGGATCAGGAAACACAGTCTGGTTCAGTGTCCATCCATCCCTCCGTCTGTCGTGCCTGCAGTGTTGCACCATCCACACACTGTTCTCTTGTCCGTGGTTTTTCAGCTGAGTGTGATGTTTCTTCCACAAACTGTTGCATACTGGTTGTTCCTAATTTCAGTCAGCCACCTGAGAGGCAGCTGTGCTTTCTCTGTGTGTGATACTTCAAAGAAATAGACAATATAGGAATTTTTTTGATGCTTCTTATTTTGCAGGTAAACATGTCTACTGATAGTTTTGTGATAATACGGTGTACAATTGATACAGAAAGAAATTTGCTTTACTTAGTTTTTACAATAAGAACCTTCACACTTGTTTACCAGAGCAGTGTCTAAGGAGGGATTGTTAAAGTAGCCTTTTTATAGGAGAAATAAGTCCTTTGTGGGATTGGCCTGTTCTCAGTGAGAGATTTGTTGGAGAAAAATTTTCAGCTTCAAAATGGAGTATCTGCCAAAGGAGAGAAGAGGGGAATGCATGTTTGCACAGAGCCTGGAACAGTTCAGTGGATGCTTGCTTGGGACAGGAGGGATCTTTCTTTGGTCAGAGATACTACGGTGTAATTCAGGCAAACAGTGGCACAGGACTAGTGTAAAACTAGAAGACAGCTCGAAACCACTTTAATTTATTGTTTTGGGGGGTTCTGGTCATGGTAGTAACAATACTTGTCCCACTCTTGTAAACCATTTCTAGTAAGGCAAAAAATACCCCACTTGAGTCCCTGATAGAACAATTTTTGCAAAACTGCCTGGTGCTACTTTACTTTGTCAGCCACTCCCAGTGACTGTACAGCAATAATGGCCGTAATAGCAGTACAGGTACTGCTTTGCAGGGCCAATAATTGCAGAACTGTTACTGCTATTCAGCTTCCACCCCCTATTTTTTTTTTCTAAATGAGTAGTGCTCTGATGTAGCTTTTCATCCGTCTTCAAATGTTTGCATGTCAAACCTCTAGCAACATGATGAAAACACTTTGTGATTCTTTTGGCTTCCTCTTTTCTAATATTCCTTCTGTGGATCCCTAAATTATTTTGCTTTCCCTGCAGATTGCTGGTTGGAGCTCCTCGGGAAAAGGCCTTTCCAGCCCAAAAAGCCAACAGAACAGGAGGACTGTACAGCTGTGACATTGCTTTTCCAAATAAAAATTGCATACGTGTCAAATTTGATGAGGACAGTAAGTTTTTCTGTGCTTTGGTTTTGAATTGAAACAGTTGTCTCATTTTTCTTGTTTGATATCCTTTCCAGAGGCAGTGCATCAGACAGTTGCATCTAGGAATTTATACATAACTACTTTTTGCATCAGAATAAGTTGTAGCTTAATTGCCAAGATAGCGTGAGATGCTTAAGTCTTGGTAGATTCTTGCTCTTCTGTAAATTGATGTAACATGAAGTAATAGGCAAGAAGTGTTTATTAAAATGGATGCTGTTAGTGATAAAATGTACAGACAGTGCCACCTGCAGACTGTCTCTTCTGTATGAAGTTCCTCTCCTGATACTGACTTCAGAAAAAAAAACCATAAAAGAAAAAAGAAAATGTAGTTAACTCCTAATATTTGAAGTTGTATTATGATACTCTGCAGCTGACCCGAAGATGGAGAGTAAAGAAGACCAGTGGATGGGTGTAACTGTCCAAAGTCAGGGACCAGGAGGAAATGTGGTGGTAAGTGTAAAGGACTAACTGATAAAAACATTTGGAGTCTATGTGTTTCTCTGCAGCTTGCTGAAAGTTAACGTGCCTAAGTTTCCTTCAGTGATTCCTTGTAGTTAAAGACTTAAATGTGTCCTTAGCAAAGTAAGGCCCTTGAGATTGTAAGAGTTTTAAATTAATTTTGTGTGTTAGCCTCTCTTTATAACCTTTGTAACAATCTAGGATGGACAATTAATTTTCAAAGGGTCTGCTTATTTTTTTGTCATAAACACATTGTTTCTTCTAAATATCACTGGCTGCAGAAATAGGAAAGAATAGTGTATAAGGTTGTGAAAGTAGCAGGCTGGCATCAGCCTGTTTTCCAAGACAGCCAGCCTGACTACCTTTCATCAGGGACTTTGTCTGAGTTGCTCCTATGAATTAATGTGGTCATTACACTGCAGTAAGTCAACCAGCTATTCTTTAGTTTATACAATACAGAGATACTCTCTATTTTATGATAAACAGAGAGAAAAAGCTTTTGGGAGTTACCAGAGAATGTTATTTTCAATCTGTCAGTTAAATAAACCTCTCATGGTGCTGCAGGATACCAACTACATAATAAAATAGGTGTGCAGCAAAGCTTCCCCGTCTAATTGTATTCTTGTAGGTTAATGTCACTGCCTCGAAAGCTGGAGGCAGGCGACTTCAGGATGTGAATCTGGTTTTTTAAGGGTGTAGAGGCAGGGATAACTAGCTTCAGTCTGCCTCAGAACCTGAGGCAGGAAGAGCAGATGTAAGCAGTCCTGGCCATTGACTGACTGTTCATCAACTAATGCTGTCTTGTCTTTTCTGAGGAGGAACTTTTCTTTGTAAGGGGTAAATGGGAAATGTATTTATTAGATGAGGTGTGGACAGCCTGGAGGGCCCTGTGCAGCAGGACAGTACTACAGTGCTGTAACTGTGGAGCAGCTGGGTGTTTGCCTAATATTTAGGGCTTGATAGGAATCATAGGAAAGGTTTGTCAGCTGAGAAACCTGACTTGCTTTTGCTCTTCATACACCTGCTATGTCTGGTTCTGCAAGAAACACTGCTGGCAAAGGGGTTTGATTGTTCACATTTGTTACAGTGGTTTGGTTGTTACACTGCATAATCCAGTGATTATTCATCCTTTGTGTTAAATATTTGATTAGAATTCTGTTCCCAGGGGAACAGTCTAAAAGGATAAGGAACAGGATGTACTTAGGGCTGCAGCTCTGTCCCAGTGACAATTACCCTGTAAGTGGAATGTCCAAAGTAGCAAGTAGGAACAACTTCTCTCCCTTTCTCTGGAAAAGCTTTCAGGCTCTGCTAAGTGGCACGTTTCTGGAAGGGGAGTGTTCTGAATGGCTTTGGGTAAAGGGTAGTTGAACCAGCTTCTCATGTCCTGCACAAGCATATATGTCGTTAACTCTGTGAGCTGTTGGGAAACACAGACGCTTCTTTCTTTATGGGAGCGAGAGAGTGGTTCTCTATTCACTTCTTGAAAGAGAGGGATTAGGTATCAGGAATGGCTTTAGGGATTTAACCATGTGGCCTTGCTTGGCCATGAAGCTGCCTGCTTTGACTTGCATCTGTAGAAGCTCAGCCTTTCCCATACGTTGCCCCTAGGAAACAGAGGACTCTGCATTGCAACAGAGATGTATCTACAAGGTGCCCTGCAGCATTGCTCGCATGAAGGATTGCTAAAGGAGACCAGCCTTCTTGGGTGACTTGCATATGACAGAAGAAATAATTCAGTGATGTTTTCTGTATATCTTGCAGACCTGTGCACATCGCTATGAGAAAAGGCAGTATGTAAACACAGTGCAGGAAACCCGGGATATCATTGGAAGGTGCTATGTGCTGAGCCAGGATCTCACTATTAAGGATGATATGGATAATGGAGTTTGGAGTTTTTGTGATGGTCGTTTAAGAGGCCATGAGAAGTTTGGTTCCTGTCAGCAAGGTGTTGCTGCTACTTTTACTAGAGACTATCATTATATCGTGTTTGGTGCCCCAGGCACTTACAATTGGAAAGGTACGACTTGGCTTCCTTCCTGCCTACCCTTCCCCTTTCCTCTGAGGTTGCTCTTGAGGGTTGCATCTGAAGTTTTAAATCTTATTTTTTTATTTTTTTTTTTAACGGGAAGGGGATAATAGGAATGTAATGATTTTACCCTCTTTTCACATGCTTCTCTATCAAAATTATTTATTGAATTTTCTTCAAATATCTCTAAGGGAGTAAATGAATGGACAGTGGAACTTTGTACATATGTAGAGCAATTTTTTCCCTTATTAGTCTTAATCTTACGGTGGGATTGAGGGCTTACTTTGACACTTCAATACTAGAACAAATCACTAAATTTTTAAAAGTTATTTGCCCAACCTTTTTCTGCATTTTAGCAAATGTTAGATAACTGCACTGAGATCTTTGTTTATCCTCCAGTGTTCTCCACTTTATTCTGTGTGAAGTCTGTGGAAAGTAGTACTTTCCAGATTAAATACTGAAGTGTTGCAGGAAGATAACTGAACAGAGCAATATGATATTCATGTCTAAATCCATGCATATCCATGTAAAATTTCATGGATAATCCAAGAGCCAAGTACTCTGTGTCATCTAGGAGAGATATTCCAAAATTTAAGGGGAAGAAACCACAGATATTCTCTGTTAGTTTATATTGAGAAGCATCTAAATGGCCAGCTCAGTCTCTTGAAGTGATTTTTCCCATCACACTTCGTTAAACCAACAGCTGTAAATTCTTCCCTCTTGAGAACATCTGATCCTCCAGCCATTACATTTTTCCACCTCGTACACCTGTGCCTGTTATCTGAACCGTGCAAAATCGTTGAGTTAAGCTCTGGTACAAGGTGTACTTTAGTGAAAACTTAATCTTCCACGTATCTGTCAACAAAATCTGACCGAGCTGAAACAGCATATTGAGTTCAGACACCCTTTTACTTTAATTGCAGAGAAAAGTGCTAGGACACTCCTAAGAGTATAATGGAAAAACATGTTTGTGCTTGCCAAAACATTAGATATGCCTGTTGATAAAAGGGAAGCACACGTTTTATTGAACAATAGCTCTTTTCCCCTTAAATACTGTTTCTAAATATATCGCTGGTGTTTGTCATAGCGCAACAGTAATTGTATTTTTTTAATTCCTGTTTACTTGCCTCCCTTTAAGGAGAGGCTTTGTGAGGCTAGGAAATGTGGCATGAGTGTGGTTTCTGACCAAATTGGTTCCATGTATTTTTGAGAATTTTCTTAGTATCCCATGTTTCACAGATCATTATATGACCTCTACGTAGAGCAGCATGAGCTTCTGGCACACGGATATTACAGAGAGAGAACACTCTCACCCAGTGCACTATTCTGTTTGTCCCGTTTTAACAACAGTCACTAGTTCATTCATCGTAATTAATATAAGTTGGGAACCATTTATCTCTTATTTTCCTCGCTTACCATTCATTTGCTTTTATTTTATCATTTCATTTTTTCAGGGGTGGTTCGTGCAGAGCAAAAGAATCAGACATTTTATGATCTGGGTATCTTTGATGATGGGCCTTATGAAGTTGGTGATGAGAGCCGCCAAGATAAGAATCTAGTTCCTGTTCCAGCTAACAGTTACTTAGGTAGGATTAAATGCATATGGTAAATCTCTTTAGGCCTCTTAAACGTTCGTGATCCCAGCCTGGTGTGATGATACAAAGTGGGAGCAGAAGATCTTTCATTGTGGCCCTGTAACATGTTAACCATTTTAGATAATTCACATCTCCCTCCACATTTATGGGCCAGTTTTAAGTGTAAGATGATACTGCTGAGGTGCCTGGAAGAGCTGCCATTGTAATGTAAGATTCAAGAGCTGTGACGAGGACCTACAGAATCTCAGGGAGTGATTATAGTCACTGTGATGGGTCAGTGCAGTGTATGGATCTGTAGTCCTTAGTTACAAGGTCTCTGCTGTGTGGTATTAGGTGGTTTATCAAAATCTTGAGTTTCTGGATGTAATTGTTAAGATTGCAGATTTTCTCTCCTGGTCGGTGAGTGCAATTCTTTTATTCTTCAAGTTCTTAAAACTCTGGTGGCCTTTTTACAGACCTTTAAAGTACCATAATGTAAGTACTGTTTATATTTTAATTGTGTGTCTTGCTTTTTGTGCACTCCTAAAAGCAGAAATATGTCTTTAGGGTGCTGGGTCTTTATGTGCACCAGTGAGATAAATTGGTGCAGAGAAAAGGCTTTTGCTGCATTTTTGGAAAGGCCTGAAGTGTAAAGAATCTTTCTGTGCCAGTGCAGATTTCTGTGTGTTGATCCACTGCTTTTGGTGTGTGCAACAAATACAGTTTTGGTAACTTGAGACTGGAATTTCAGTGTGAGTGGTGGAAAGCCAAACAGATGGGAAGGCATTGCTAATGTAAAAAGTAAAAGTAAGTCAAGGAGAGAGCAAACTTAGAGCTACATATCTGTTAGTAGAAATCGAACATAAACTTCTGTTAAATATCAGGAGTAATTACTGGGTGTAAAAAGAACGATTAAAGATCATCTTAAGAGCTTATGTTAGACAAGCTGATAGCATCTTCTGGTGAAATAAGAATTGGTATGGTGAGGAGTGCTGTGGAGGCCTTTGCTGTGAACAGTCATACTGATGTTTTGTGGTTTCATAGCAAATGCATTTATCTCCTAAATGTAATTGCTGCCTTTGATTTGTCATAATCAAAACCACTCCTAGGCAAGCCAGCATTACTGTTCCCTCTGTTTAGACAGTAAGCAAATTTGGTTATAGGTGCTTTGCTTAACTGTTATTTTTTTTCTCTTTAATCTTTCACTCATGTTTACAGGCCTTCTGTTTTTGACAGCTGTATCTGATACTCATCCAGATCAATTTGTGTATAAAACATTGCCTCCCAGCACACAGGTGGACAAATCAGTGGATGTAATGATGAATAGCTACTTAGGTTTGTGACCACTTGAGGTGGCAACATCTGGTCAGACATAATCTCCAGACCTTTGACATGATCCTCTCCCCTCTAACCCCTCTCATCTCAAACACATTGTAAGCAAAGCATGTTAAAACAGGGATTCAGATGAAGAGGAGATGGCAAAGTAACCAGACTTCAGAGAAACACTGATTTGTCATGCATTTCTCCAGACCCTCTCATCCCCCCCACCCCTTGCTGGGACTGCCTCAGTTTTTCTGGAACTGCCTCATTGTGAACTACTGTAATTGAGAATTTTCACAGTAGTGGTGAAGTGTGTCAGAAGGGAGACTCCCCTCTCTGGCTGGTATCTTCCTTCCTGGCAATGTGTGCTGTTTTGTACTTTGGCCTTTATTGGATATGTTGGTATATGCAGTATAGTCTTTTAACTTGGTTGTTCGTATTTTAAAATGTATTGATTTTTGTAAAGAATATGTAAGATTAAATTAATTTGAACATGTCCTTTAGGGCTGCACTAAATTAATATTGCCAATTTCACCATTACTGTGTAAGCTGATTCTCAAATACTGTAGACATCATTCATGTAGAATACTTTGCCTGTGCAATACATTTTGCATGTTTGCAATGGAATAATATTGAATTGTACTTAGGAAGTTTTATAATAATTTTGCCAGAGGTGAAATGCTTGAGCTATATTCAAGTGGTAAGGTGTAGTCATTTCTAAGCTGGTCTTGTTTGTATTTGGTGTCCATGAAAAAGCACATCTGAGTGAGTGATTAAATACTACGTTTTGTGGGAGAAATACTTGGATATAATATATGGAGGAGTGTCTGCTTGTTAACATGCATCCAACAGTCCAGATAGAGAATTCCCAGTCATATCATACTGTGTTTTAGACAAAACTTGTATGCCATATCCCACTTGAATATAGCAGGGGACACTTTTATTTTTTTGTATTAAAATGCAAGCTGTTATTTAGTTTGTTTCTATTTAATTTCTTTCTTTGTTAAAGGTTTCTCTTTGGACTCTGGTAAAGGAATTGTCTCCCAAGATGAGATGACTTTTGTGTCTGGTGCCCCAAGAGCCAACCACAGTGGAGCAGTTGTTTTACTGAAAAAAGAGAAAAATCAGAGAGCCCTTTCACTGGAGCACATTTTTGAAGGAGAAGGGCTGGCCTCTTCTTTCGGCTATGATGTTGCTGTTGTGGACCTCAACAGTGATGGGTATGGCTGTGGTTAACACCTGCTGCCTGTATAAAGGAGGATAACAATCTTGTTTATTTCTTTGGTTTTTCACATTGGAACTACAAGGAATGCCGAATCCTACCTTCCGTGTTTTGCTGAAGGAAATGGCAAGCATCTTGGAGAACCAGTCAGGACACAGTCTGTGTTTCCAATTACAGAAAAGAGTTTTATGTAAACAATTAGTGAAAACAAAGAAAGAAGGAACCTGTCTTATACCCAAAGAAGGCCCTGGAACATCCTTGCATGCTACCAAGGGAATAAACCAGCTTGTAGTGTCAGTGGGGCTGTTATTGCTCAAGCAGTTCAATGCGTGTTTTAGTCCTTGTTCAGCAGCTCTTTGGGCAGCTGATCTTGAGCACACTCTGATCAGTTATTTTTCACAGTTCTTCTGCAAAAGCACTGCTTTTTTTCTTTTAATTCTAAGATGGCAAGACATTGTTGTTGGAGCCCCGCAGTACTTCGACAGAAGTGGAGATATTGGCGGTGCCGTGTACGTCTACATTAACCGTAGAGGCAAGTGGGAAGGAGTGAAACCTGTTCGCTTAAATGGAACCACCGACTCCATGTTTGGACTTGCAGTTGAAAATGTTGGGGATGTTAATCAGGACGGGTATCCAGGTAAGTGGAAAATGCCCACAATAAAAATGTACGTGACTGTTTTGCCAATGCCAGGCTTAGAACATCTGACCCTTACTGTGATTGCACACGGAAGAAAGAGCATGAATGATTTTAGATGTTGCAACTTACTTTCAACAGATATCGCAGTAGGGGCTCCATATGATGGCTTTGGCAAGGTATACATTTATCATGGATCCAAGAATGGAATAAATACAAAACCAGCACAGGTAATGAAATAACCTTAACTATATAATTAGTCTTGAACAAAATTTAAAAAATGACAGGGCTATCCATCTTCTCCCTTTCTATTACTATTAGTGGGGTGGTGGGTATGCAGCAAAGTCACAGGACCCTTCAAAGATTGCACTGCTGATCGGAAGGATTAGGAGTTCTTGATATTAATACACATTTTTATTTCTGGGACCATCCTTTGGCACCAATAATATGTAGAGAAGAAAAAAAGCATGTAGATATATAAGCTTTTTTATTTTTAAAGTAAATCTGGTGATTTGAAGATAATCACTTTCTTGGTTTTCTCTTTCACTAGTACATTTTCTTCTTAAATAAAAAATGTTTATGCCTTTTTTGTTTTGAGGACCACTGTGTCCAGTTTGCAAGGTGAGAATGGAGCCTGATTGCACTCTCTAGAATACTGCTAGAATACTTTTCCAGTTTCAAGTGTCTATAGTGCATAAATACTGTAAATAAAGATGAACTAAGCAACATCTCTATGCAGATGAGCTATTTCTGGTACTCACTGCTATTGCAAAGTTAACTTCTTGGAATAAAGGCAAGTCATCTTGGCACTTCAATGTCATTTACCTGAACTGAACACAGAGATCCTATTTCATAGGTTCTACCTCATGGTTTCTCTTCCCTCTCATTTTTTTTTTTTTCTGGCTATAAGACAGTTATGTTCACTTGTTACTTATTTCACTTTTATAGCTTTTAAATGTCTGAATTCCCTCAATCTGTTTGCTCTTTAGATTCTTGATGGTGAAAAAACAAACACCAATTTCTTTGGTTACTCTATTGCTGGAAACATGGACCTGGATAAAAATTCCTACCCTGATATTGCTGTTGGTTCCCTTTCAGATTCTGTTAATGTGTACAGGTATTATATACAGAACCTTAACTAATTACACCAGGGTTTTTAGTTTTTTTAAAAATAATTTGCTTAGTAGTAAAAATGAGCTGCTTATCGTGGAGTATATTTTTCCTACTAGGAGGTGGAAATGCAGGACTGGGAGGAGGTGGGAATTCCATAAATTGGTTTATTACTTTATCCCCCTATTCTCCTTGAGAAGCTGCCTTGCAGTCAGTTCAGGGCAAGAGGGTGAATGTGGACAGTTCCTGTGGAGATCTGGTGTGTGCAGTACACCTGTACCTTAGCTTTGCCCCGTGGTAACTTGGATGCCTGTCCTTTAGTGTAATTTAAGGGTGATAAGCAATGCCTTTGCCTTAAGAAGAAGTTAATTGATACGTTTGCTAGTGCTGTTATATAATCTAATCATGCTTTGCTGAAGATGGAACAAAGCAAAACAAAACCAACCCCCTCTTCCATAGCCAAGGATCCAAACCAGTGAGGCTTTACTGGGGTCCAGCAAACAGCAGATAAGATCCTTTGGGGTTTCTGTACCACATGCCTAAATTACGGATGAAGTCACAGTCTTTTTCAGACCCCTGCTTTTTTTCCAATGTAATGTACTGTTAAGCTGAATCGCTAGTAATAGACAGGAAGAGGACTGTCTGTCTTATCATCAGGACTGTGAATGCTGCATCAAGTTCAGGCCTTTGGTGGTTGCTGTCAGGTCCCAAAGGAGGAGGAGCAGAAACTCCAGACCTGGTTATCTCTATTTTGGGAATGAAAACAACTTTACTTTTCAGGCAGAACAGCCTTCCTTACAATTTATGATCCCATCTCTAAGGTGTATGGTGTCTGTGTACTTAATTGTAATGTTCTTAAATACACTGGAACAGCACCCAAGAAAAGCAACTCACATGCCTTGTGGAAGAGAACAGAGTAGGTGGAAGAGGAGTTGATTAGATTATTAAGTGTTCTGCTTACTCAAAAGGAGCTTTAATCTTTTGCTGATAAGAGCAGGACAAAAACAATTATGAAGGTGAGAACAAAAAC
>JAWWTY010000160.1:20675349-20693793 GCA_035222235.1 Margarornis squamiger
CTGCTTACTCAAAAGGAGCTTTAATCTTTTGCTGATAAGAGCAGGACAAAAACAATTATGAAGGTGAGAACAAAAACTTCCAAGGTGATGAACAGTGAAAGGGATGGCGCAAGTAAATGAAAGAGGGATCTTACTGGCTATTTTATACAAGCCTTAGAGGCTTTGTTAAGAACAGGATCAGCTCATTCATTTGTTCATGTGAAATGTCTTCCCTCGTCCTGTCCAAAACGGAAGAGAAAGAAAAAGTTGTGAGGCTGAATTATAGTTGCAGCCTACATGCAGAGGAATTAGGCAATGAAAACATAATTTCCCACAGCCACTCAGGCTCGGCATTAAAGCTGTTGTGAACATTAGTCTGAATGAACTTTAGTACCCACAGTTGTTCACAGGGGATGAATTACTGTTGGGGTAGAAACCATGACTGAATTTTCTGTTTTTAGTAAGTGTATAAAATGACAACCACAACATCACGTTCATGTAGGCTGCTTCCCTGTCAGGCATTCAGTACAATGGCAGATGCTTTGCTTAGCTTTAAATAGTTTTCTTTGGTTTCTAACCAATATCAAAGCCAAACTCTGTTTCTTGGGGTGTTTTTGTTGCAAATTGGTGCAGGTGTGGAGGGCATCTGGGATTCACATGAATTATTTCATTAATCTTAACAAAAACTAATTTTTTTTTTACTCTTTCTTTTCATTCTCCATTTTCCCTCAAATGAAGATCTCGTCCTGTGATAAGCATTAGAAAAAACATTACAGTACAGCCTGACAGAATTGATCTAAAGAAAAGGAATCCCGAGGACAATAGTGAAATATGGTAAATAAAAAAAATATTCTATCAGACACCCTGGTGTATTGAGTTTTCTGATGTCAGAATTCATTCAGTGATGATGTTGAAGGGATATGACAGTTGTGCAGGTTAAACAAGTGTATCTGCATGTGACCATTCTGACACCTGAATTTCTTACAAATACTGTGCTAAAGACAAGGTGTGGAATATGTTCTGTTCATAATGTCTGCTTTTGAAAATGAAGTCACTTTGCCGCTTCAGACTTTTAACACAAGTATCTTAGCTTGAACATCTTTCTCTTGAGAAGAGATGTAAGAGGAGATGCTAGAAAATTTTTCTAATTGCTTATTGACCATTTTTTCTTGCTTTGTAATTCAGTCTAGTAAGCAGCAAGTACCACAGTCATAAGACTGATAAGATCCGTCAATGCACTATTAAAACTTTTCAGTCTGTTGGACCATGCCTTGTTAAGGTTAATGTTAATTTCTTGGTACTTTTTACAGGATGGATGTGAAAGCATGTTTTAAATATACTGCAAACCCCAGAGATTTCAATCCAAGCATAAGTAAGTTTTGAAGATAAATATTTTTGATCTGTTTGTCATGTGATTTGGTTTTTTTTATTTAGAGCTTATCATGGAAGAATAGTACTCAAATTGTAGTGACTCATCTCAGACAGGGACTGTCAAATTTACAATGTGACTCAGTACTAAGGTCAGCTGTTGCACTGTCTGTATTGAGAGTCATGCTGGTGTGTTAAGCTCTTCTGTGGATGACAGAAACTTTCTAAGTATTATAACTGCCAGTGAGCAAATGGCTGCCATACAGACCCAAACCATTTTGCCTCTATAGGTTACTGCTGTTTAGAGAATAGTTTTAAAAGCCCATCTTACATATTGTTAGTAAGCATTATTTCTAATTGTAGGCTTACCCTATAAAACTGTGTCCTATATTCACAAAAATAGTTTTGTGGAAATCAGTAACAGAAATAAAAAAAAATTGCCTTAACAGGAGAAGACTGGAAGACTGTGCCACAATTGTAGTCAAAAATGGAAGGCACTTACTATAATGCTGCTGTTACTACCTCTTGGAAAACTGTGTAGGATTTTGAGAGGAAATGGAAAAAATTTTAAGCCCAAAGCTCTTTTTTTCTCCTGAGTTGTCTTTGAGTTTCTCTGTTACTTGTAAAATCGAAAGGGTGTGTCTGAATAAGGTCCTGGTCCTTCAACAGGTCAAGTGCTTCCAGCTCTCAGAGGCTGCTCACGCATGTCCATGTGCGGGTGGCCTGGCACACTCAGCACTCTTCCCATCTGTGCAAATTGAATTGGCTCAGTGAATAGACATGATTAAAACATGCACTGAGTTCAGGTCTGTCAAAACGTGCCTCAGCACACAACTAGGAAGCTCTAGTCACGCTTGTGCTTTCAGTGTTAAAATTAACAGTGTACCTTGACTCAGAATCCTGCTGGCCCTCAGGTGCCGTTTGAGACACCAGAGGAACCCTGGACAGCCCAGTCGGGGTATTTCCAGTGTGGTACCTCAGCCCTCTGCTGGCTCTGCAGCAGCAAGTGCAGCTCCTCCAGCCAGCTCCACGTGCCCGTGAGGGAACAGCGTACTTTGGGAATGACAAGATTTGGTTTAGAAGTTTGCCATAGATTCAGTCACAGAGTACTGGCCCTTGACTGTGGTGGGACAAAACTGACATAAGAAAAGGTTGTGTAAATAACTGAAAACAGTTTGTGAAGCCCAGCACTGGGTGAAACAATCTCCAAGAATAATGCTGAAAGATCATATCTGGAGAAGTTAAAGTTCTTTTTAATAAGGCAATGATTTTTTTTTTTTTAAATTACTTACTTTATTTTGTCACAAAGAGATCAACTATACATTTGAAGTGGAAAATGAGAGGCGGCAGCTGGGCCTGCTGTCCAGGGTGCAGTTCAGTGACCACTCGTCTGATCAGTTTACTGCAAGTACAGTCCTGAGGAGACAGAACTCATGGGAGTGTGTGACTACGAAGCTTGTACTGCAGGTAAGGAAGAGTATTTTATTTCTCTTTCATTTAGATCCATTTAAACCAAAAGAATTCTCTTTTTTTTTCAGCCTCCCGGAAGGAACCTTTGTATATAACTTAAAAGTCACATGCAATATAAAGCCTCAAAAATAAAATCCCACCACAGTTTAGTAGTTTACTATTCCCTGCACACATGCTGCTTCCTCCTGTTGCTTTTCTTGCAAAGTATGAATAAAAGTTGTAGCCACTGCAGCCACTCTGGAGCTCAATAGAGCTGAACTGATTTCGAACAATAGAGAGGGATTAAATGCCAGAAAGGGAGAGCTGTTTCCAACAGAAGTAACTGTTACAGAATTTGGTGGTGTCACTGTCTAGGAAAAGAATTTTAACCCGTAGGTTTTGGAGGGGATGAATGGACAGGGCAAGAAAACTTGGTGTGTGCTCTCTTGACTTGGCTGCTACCTCTTAAAGGTGGCATTGCTCCAGGAGCTGAACAAACTCCCTCTGTGGCTCAGCAGGAATGAGTCCACCTCCAAGGTTGCTTTTGACTACAGGAAATTAAAGAGCTTGAATTTATGCAATAGAATTGTGGAATGGTTTGGGTTGGAAGGGACCCTAAAGATCATCCAGTTCGAATCCCCCTGCCATGGACAGGGACACCTTCTACTAGACCAGGTTGCTCATAGCTCAGTCCTACTTATTCTGATTTTATTTTACTGTTGGAGTGCGAATTTTACCTGCCTGAATTATCACCTGTTGTTCCTAGAAATTCCTAAGAGTGAGAGAAATCATCAGATTGGGAAGTCAGATAAAAAAAATATGGGCTGTGTACTTTGTGTTCTTGCACGTGATTAGAAAATCGGGGTTTATAAATAGTATCAAAAGCTTGTCTCTGTGTTTTCTTCTCTGCACTGTATACTAACTATGCTATTTAAAATATTTTAGCAGGAAAAAATTAAAGATAAGCTACGTCCCATTCCAATATCAGTCACTGTTAAAATTGCTGGCCTGGATTCTTCACCGTCCACAAGAAAAGAGAGTGCACTTCCAGATCTTATACCAATTCTAAATTCAAATGAATCTGAAACAAAGACCACAAAAGTAAGCCTTTGGTAGTACATATTCATATAAATCTGCACATCTATAAATAATTAAAGACTGTAGAAAGCTAAAGGAAATAACTGTGGTGGCACTGCACTTGTAACTACTGGCTTATTATATTTTGTTCTGAACTTGTTGCAACATGTTATGTGTTTATTTTGCAAGAACAGTGAGGATGGTATAGCTGCTAGGTTTTTTTCCCCTCCCCAAGAAGTTTAGGAGGAAATATAGTTTTGATTAAAAATGGAAATCCATTGTCTCCTGCTGTGAACACTTGTCCCACATAACAAAATAATGTACAGCCTAATTGTTCCGCTGGATGTTATAACAGCCTTTGAGCAAATGACTGCAGTAGTGATGTAAAAGGGAGGGAATACCTCAGTTAAAAGTTCTCATCTTGTCAATACTCATTGAAGAATTAGGATTAAGGATGTATTTCTTCATTAGAAGGGTACCTCTCACTTATAAATATCCAACTCTGCTTTTTAGTCACATTTAAAGTTCTAAATTACCAGCATCAAGGGCTATCTCACAAAGAAAAACTTGACAGGCAAGAAGAGTCAGGTTAAAATCTAAACTCTGCCCAGGAAAGTGTCTCTGAGTTCTTGTAGATGCTTTATGCAGTGCACCTCAGAAATCTTGTTTTAAGCTACTATCATGTGTCAGGCAGTAAAATTGCTTTGGTTTTATTTAGGTGGAGTTCTTAAAAGAAGGATGTGGAGATGACAATGAATGTCACAGCAACCTGAAACTTCAGTACCGGTTTTGCAGTAGAGAAGGAAATGAAGACAGGTTCAGTTATTTACCAATGTAAGCATGACTAAAGTTCAAATTATTAACAAATGCTTAAAAGAATTTTTAGGAGAGGCTTCTGGGAGAGAGAGCATCTTTTGTGTCTGGCAAAGTACTACTCCTGTGTAGTAGTACTGGCCTGTCAGGGTGAGGAAAGGTGGGACTGGGGAAGGAGCTTGAGGAGAAAAGTGGTGCAAAGTCAAATGGATACGAAGTGGCCACAACTGCAGGTGGGGGCTAAAAGAAAAGGAGTTTTTAATGCCTGGGGAAATGACACTCTAAACCAGCTTTGCAATAGGTTATTGTGTGTGACACTGTTAACTGTTTTGCGGAGAAAATTTGACTGCAAGTACGACAACTCGAGATAGTTTAGTCTAGTAGCCCAAGACAAGCAGAAGAGAGCAAGCATTTCCTGTAAGACACGCTCCCAGCACCCCACTGCATCCTTCCTCCCTGGAGGGCCAGTGAAATTAGAAAAGGGGTAAAACAAACAGAAGGAGGTATATTTACTTACTGTCAACAGTCAGTTACCTTTAGCAGTGAGTGCCACACCCAGACTCAGAAGCCAAAACCATGTGCATTTTACATGAGAAAAGCAGATCAGTAGACTGATTTGGACAAAATTCATCACTATTGAATATGAGTCAGATGTGAGTGATGGTTCAAAAATACTATAAACTCTTCATTACTTGAGGGATTTATCAGTGTGTTCTGTCCTGTTAACTGCTGGCCACTTTCAGAGGTGTAATACTGGTCTGGGGCAAAAAAACCTATGACCATTCATGTGTTTAAGAGCCTTAGAGTAATTCTTCCCTGGTATAGGAAATTCTATTTGGGTAAACCATAAGAAGAAGCAAACTCATAAACATTTGTTTTCCTAATGCACGCAACCCTGTATACTCTTGTTTCCGTAGTGAAAATGACATGCCAGTGCTTGTTCTGAAAGATCAGAAAGATATTGCCCTGGAAATAACAGTGACAAACAATCCATCCAATGTAAATCTACAAAAAGATGGTGAAGATGCTTATGAAGCTAAACTAATTGCAACTTTTCCAGACAGTCTGACATACTCTGCATTCAGGGAGCTGAAGGGTTATCCCGTAAGTATTTCTAAGAGAAAAGAGATGAAAAATTTTAAAATATTTTCAGCATATTTTCACTTGTAAATGTGTTCTGTTCAATCAGGAGAAACAGCTAACGTGTACTGCTAACCAAATTGGTTCTCAAGCAGAGTGTGAACTTGGAAATCCCTTTAAAAGAAATTCCCATGTAAGTTGCAACTATTTTACTCAAGCTGTAAAATCTCATTCCTGACTGTGGTTGTCCAAAGGTTTTCTGTGTCATAACTGGGAATTTGATTTGGATCTGTCTTTTTAACTCCAGAACTGGATGGTGCATTTCTATAATATTATGTCTACTAATATATTTTATAAAATGTTTGTATATTTCATTGTATTCTTTTTTGTCTAGGTAACTTTTTATCTGATCTTGAGTACCACTAAAGTTAATGTTGATACAACAGATTTGGACATTAACCTGAAGCTGGAAACGTAAGTTTCCTTTGTGTTCATGCACCTGTGCTGTGTTTTTATATACACTTGTAAACATTTTGTTCCATTCACAAAAGTAATCTAATAGTAAAGTGAAAATGACTAAATTTGTAAGGTATACACCATTGTTTCCTTTTCATTGTAGAACAAGCACTCAAGTTAATTTGACTCCAATTACAGCCAGTGCTAAAGTGGTTCTTGAATTGCTTTTATCACTCGCTGGGTAAGTGTTGATAGAATAACAAATGGGGGGTCTGGGGACAGTTTTGCTGCAGACTCATACAAATCTGATTATTCTCCTTTCCCACCCCCACCTGAACAGAGTTGCTAAGCCTTCTCAGGTATATTTTGGAGGTAACATCGTTGGTGAGAGTGCTATGAAATCTGAAGATAATATTGGAAGCCTCATAGAGTTTGAATTCAGAGTGAGTAATTTAGATTAATGCCAACAGCTTCTTTTAATCAAATGCTCAGCTTCTTGCTTTCTGCATATGAATACTTGGAAAAGTTGCTATATTTCAACTGGCTTTCCTTGTGCCAAAATCCTGACTTCCTGATCAGAACATGCAGTCTGACTGTGGATTAGAGCTTCTTTAGGCCTTGATGTCTTATGATCGTATTTTGAGGAGGTGACCTGAGTCTGGCTGTACACTTTTTGTTCATGCACATTCAGTTGTAGGGCATAAAATGCCCTGCAGGTAGGGAACAAAAGTGAGAGTAGAGGCTGCCTGTGGCCCGGCCAGGCGTTGGCTGGTGCACACAGGCAGCGAGTATGGGCACGTACTGCCTGCAGGACTGAGCCAGCACTCGGGAACACTGTGAGAGCCCCTCTGAACGTGTGGGTCGGTTCCGCTGGTTTGGTCTTCTGCCTAATGTAAATCAGGGAGAAGACTAAGCGAACTTGAAGTTCAAGCCTTTACTGCCTTATGTACTTGCATGCATGTATTAAAGTAGCAGCAGTTAGAGTATCTGACTGAGAACTTGCTATCATGAATGGTAACACTAAGCAAGTAAAAAAGAGGTTGGGAAACAACTTCCAGACTTACGAGAGCAAGAGCTGGTTATCTCTGTTTCCTCATAAACTTGCAGTTTGCCTCAGTTATATAACTGACTGATTTGTTAACTCTAAATTGGAGTTGTCGTTTTGCATTAAGACAGATTTCTAAAAATCAACAACTAAAAGTTTATGTTAGGGAATTTTAATCCTTATATGTCTAAACCCTGTATTTACTTGCTGTTCAAGTGTGCCAGTTTTAGTATATGCTCTGTCTTTGTACTGCTTTGACTGCCTTTCGTCTGATTTAAATGTCATGTTAGCTGCATGCTTAAAGCTTGTCCAAGTCAATAATGCTTTCAAGAATAAAATCCCTTTAAAAAGTATTTCACAGGTTAAAGAATGTTTGTTTTAACAGGTGACTAACTTAGGCAGACCACTGAAAACATTTGGCACTGCTTCCCTGGACATCCAGTGGCCGAAAGAAATTAGTAACGGCAAGTGGCTGCTTTATTTGATGAAAATAGACTCCAAAGGCTTGGAAAAAGTTTCCTGTCAGCCTGAGCGTGAAATCAACAGTCTGCATGTTGTGGTATGTTACCCTGTCGTCTGTTCATGAATTGGTACATGAAAGCACACCACAGCATGTGATAGTAGGGCATATCAGAGCTTGCCTCCAGAAGGATTTATTTTTTTATCTTAAGAAGCTCCCAAGTACAATACATGAACAATGATTAAGCTTATTAGGAGACTTCATAACAGCTAATGAGGGTAATACGCTAAAGGATAAATGCTAATGTCATGGTGACTGTTTTTGCAAAGGGCACTGCTGGCATAAGCTCTTATGCAGCATGAAACTGCTGATCACTCTAACAAATTTCATCAGCATTATTGAAAACTGTTCAATAATAAAAAAAATCTGAGTTCTTACTCAGAAAAAATATATAAATATATATAACTGTAAACATCTCCCCAGCCTGGGGGAATTCCATGTACTTTTTTAAAGGCAAAGGTCTTGGACTTAAATTTACTTATATACAACAAATATAATACAAAGAATTTCTCTAGCAATTTTCATAGGCTTGCATTGTGCCTATCTAGCAAGATCTTTTTCCTAAAACCTGAGCTTTTTTTTCTTTTTTTCATATAATCTTAAGATCATATGGAAGGAATTTTATTTCCCACCATTAAAACTGCATGCATATAAACCCATTCTTGTCAGGTCACTATATTAGTGAATATAATTGTCACTGAGTGTAATTACTATACAGTTCAAAAAACCCCTGCATCTACTGGCCTTAGCACAACCTTATTCTTTTAGCATAGTACCATTAATACCTTTTATGTAGAACAAAAATAGAGAGAGCATTGAAGGCTTTAGAAAGCTAAACCTTGCCCTATTAAAGAAAATAGTCAGTTGGCCTTTCATTAGGTAATCTCAAATATTAGTAGTTGTCTTGACTCCACTGTTAGCAGTAAATACAGGTAGATAGGGATATATAATGATGTCACTCATGTGCTGATTTTGGAAGAAGAAAACACTCACTGAACTCTAGTTTCTCTGCTTGCATGGGGTCAGAATTAAACGATCCTTACGATAAACGACTTTTCTTTTTAGGAATCCCATAACTCCAGAAGGAGGCGTGAGGTTGCAGAGAAGCAGATTACAGACAGCCAGGCATTTGCTTTATTTGCAGAAAGAAAATACAAAACCTTGGTAAGCATATTGCACAAACTGTAGTCTTGCTCAGATACATGTCCCTGCACTCATAGGAGGGCTTTTCTGAGTTTGTCAGGGTGAAAGAAGTTATCTCTTTACCTTATTTTTATCTTCCATCCAAGTATCAATGCTTTTAAAATTTAATTTATATTATCTGCTGATGAGAGAGAACTAGGAAAGAATATCTGCATTTTTACCTATGCGAATATAAACAGGTAATACATCTTCATTGTATTTTCCAATTGCTGTTCTTGCACATAAGTATGATGCATCTAATAAAATTTTTAACCTTGGGATGAGGTTTACACAGTCTGTGAGGGTGTGATCTTATTTACACGTAGAAATTTGTGATTGCAGGACTGCAGTGTGAATGCACGCTGTGTGGACATAAAATGCCCCCTGAGGGGTTTAGACAGCAAAGCATCTATTGTGCTGCGCTCCAGACTGTGGAACAGCACTTTCTTAGAGGTAAGTCTTCTTACCTGCCATTTTTGAAAGGTCAGAGTTCCTTCCTATTCTGTGTCTAATATCCATGTTTTATTTTGGAACAGGAATACTCCAAAATGAATTACCTGGACATTCTTGTTAAGGCTTCTATCAGTGTTCCTGTTGTAGCTAAGAATGTTAAACTCAGAAATGAAGTTGCTCAGGTAGGTTCAATGTTTCATCCTAACCACATGTTATGGTTGTGATGGTTCCAGCTTATTTCAAAAGACCAGGAAAGAAACAAATTTAAAACAAAACTAGCTTAAAGTCTAACTTTTTAACTGAGTTTTGAATTATTGATCATTTTTACCTTTTAATTGAGTTGGAAATATTCACTCCTATATTGAAGTAATACCAGTAGGACTTTTTCTTCAAAAACATTTTGTAGAATATCTTGTTAGAGAAAAGATAAGACTGTATACATTGCAGATTTATAATTAAACATGAATCTTCTGAAATGCTCTTTCCATCTTCACATATTTTCTGTCCTTTAGGTGCGTGTTACTGTCTTTCCTGCAAAACCAGTAGCCCTTTATACAGGAGTACCTTGGTGGATCATCGCAGTGGCTATTCTGGCTGGAATGCTGATGCTTGCACTGTTGGTATTCCTGCTATGGAAGGTGAGTTTTTATTCATCTGGCTATTTTTTATTTCCTGCTCTATAACTGACAAGATAGCAAACTCATTAAGCAAATGATTAAGTATTTGGGACATAAAATAGAGAAAAACTACCCAAACCATACATTATTGGTTGCTCAATTTTTCAGCATTTGGAATGAAAATGGTTATATGGGCAGACTTGTTATGTAATTTTTCTGTTTTCACATCCTCAAAAGTATTTTGAGCTCTGTGCAAAACTCAAGACAAATGTTCAGAGACCACAGTTGGATACAGCCAATGGGAGCCTCTGCAGTTAGGTGTGAAACTTCATGTGAGCTGTTTACAAGTGTTTTAGCAGGGCTATGTTCTCATAACATTAGAAATACCATTTAACTGATGAAAATAACAAAAAGGTACAGTAATAATACACGGCCAAATGTGCTGGTGAATTTCTGTGGTATGGGCTTTTTAAAAATACTAGAAAGCCTAAAGGAGTAAAGAAGTATGTATAGCTAAAGGTTAACAATTTGCAAAAGTAAAAAACAAGTACCTTTTTTTCTAATGACCTTTATAAAAATGTGAACTACTTATTGGTCCCAGGTATAAGAGAACAGTCCTTTTATTCCTCATTTTCAAATGTGTAGGCACTTACTATTTGCTAATATGGGATAGGAGAAGGTTCTTAAGAAAGAAGAGGTGAAGAATATCTGTCACTTTTTTCCAGCAAAACTGCAACAGTTAGTTTTGCTGAGGAACTCCTGTTTGCTGCAGGTTACTTCTCACAGGATAGTTCTGACTTCCTTATTTTCTAATTAATGCCCAGCTGCTCCTGCATATGTTCTGATGAATTAATACTTTGGTTAGGCTGTTAGGTTAGAACTACCGGTGTTTTACTGTACATGAAAATACAGGCATTTTTCACACGCACACACACAGTGTAAAGTGCTGCTTTTGATGACAAATGCTGCTTCATGAAGGACAAACATACTGCAAAGACAAATATATAATGGGTTTAAGATAAAAACTTGTGTGGAACAGGTCAAAGCAGTAATTATTTTCATTCTACCCTGTGCTTTTTTCTGTCCCGTGCACTAGTCCACAAACAGGTTTCTGTATAGGCTTCTTTCTGCTCTTCACAGCCAGTTTTAATTGATATGGACGTACTTTATTGCAGCTTTTTTTATCTAAATGCCTCTAAAATAATATTGTCAGGTGATTCTGTTACTCAGTTACGTGGGTTATTCTGTTATTTTATAGATCAAGTTAGTCCAAGAAGTTCTCAGATCTGGAAACAGCTGTGTTCTTGTGATTTTTTGTTTGGTTTTTTTTAAAAAAAATTTTAATTTTTCAGTTGGCCTGTGAAGGGAATAAAGGGAAGACAGTTCACAGAGTTACCTTAAATCAGTGTTAATAGGTTTGACTTCTTCCAGTCCACAAAAATTGACTAAATACCTTGCTTCCTTGTAGTGTGGTTTCTTCAAGAGAAATAAGAAAGATCATTACGATGCCACATATCACAAGGCTGAGATCCATGCTCAGCCATCTGATAAAGAGAGGCTTACTTCTGATGCATAGTATTGATCTACTTCTGTAATTGGTAACTGATGATATTTTTTAATTCTTAGCTGTGGCACATGCTATGGTTGCGGTGGCTAACTGTGAAGCTTTTTCTGCATATGTTCTATTAACTTTTGGATTTCAAATATTGTACTTGCTTGCTCATGCTGTTGATAGATTTTCAGCTTTTGGTGCATGTGAACACACACAGATGTTTACCTTGGTCTAAAACGCTTCTTGTTTATTTCTTTAGAAAACATATTGATCTTTTGCAATGGAGGTTACTCTTTTTTTTTAAATTTGTGTTTTAACACTACAAGTAAGTCTTTAAGCTTGCAAGACAGTAATCAACACTGCAGAGGTAAAATGTAAAAATAAGACTACATGGTCAATATATAAACTTGCTTTACTAACCTTTAGTGCATGCTAAGAAGCACACATTGCTTGTAATGGGGGGCGTGTTCACAATGAGCATTTCTTGCTGTAGAAACATCTGTTTGACTTGAGTTCTAAGGTACACTTTTCTAGGAACACACTTTGCTGAAGCTACTAGGTGCATGATGATTTATGCTTTCAGCAACCTTTATTCAAATTAAGATATCGCATGCTTGTACGTTATCTCAGTAAATGATGCTTGGAATCGAGGTGGGGAGGAAGTCTTAATGAATTGTGTCAAAACCATGTCTAATGCAATCTTAAATATGAGATGGCTACAGAGTTGGTGTATGCTCACCATAATTTTTTTTAAAAATTCAGTTTCATTTAAGTTCTAATACTAAAAAAACCCAAACTACCAACCAACCAAAACACCCCAGCACTCTAAGTACTATGAAGAAAACCTTGCCCCTTTAGTAATTTTGTTACCCCCAGCAGTATCTAATGACAGCTGGATGGCACAATGTCTCTTAACCGTAATCTTGACCTCAGTGATCCTTAAAGCATGTAAAGCTGAGTGCCTACTGATCATCATCTCTGTAGCATTGTAGCCATAGCTCCATTTTGTTTTGAAAATTAATTTCAGTCTATTCCTCTATATTTAAAATCAGTTTTTACAGTGGCTTTGAATAAAAAATTGCAAAGCACAAATAAGCTGGATTTCCTCTAGGGTGACTTCCCATGGCAAAGTAAGCAAGACTCATGTTTCTAATACTGCATATGTGCAGTTAGTTCAGGTAACTATAGTTGAGATGGTGCTCTGAAAAACAAGGCCCTAGTGTAACTTTTCTTGAAAAGTTATGGAAATCTTTCTGTAGTTTTTTAAGGGTAAATCATGTCACCATGCAGGAAGACACTGAAGTATATACTTACCTTTGATTCAGGAGAAGCAACTTTCCTAAACTGTGTCTACTTTGCGTTGCAGTAAATGCTCTCATTAGATGAATGAATAGCTTTGTACTGGAGGGAATCTATTTAAGGTATTAGATAACCACCATATGGTCAGACTGTGCCATTTGTCTTCAACTGCTGCTGGAACAACTAATGCAGACCTGCTGCCTCACATTTTTACAGCTACCTATGCTACATTTTTGGCCTATGGTTTTTTTCCCCAATTTTCGTACATGTATATTTGTGCAAAGGAAGAATTTACTGCCTCTATAGTTGTAGCACTTGGGCAGCAACTTCAGCCTAAACTGTTCTTTTTCTTCTGTGCCCCAGTGTGGGTTCTTCCGGCGTTCCAGGTACGAAGACAGTGTTCCCCGCTATCACGCTGTAAGAATTCGGAAAGAAGAGTGACAGATCAAAGATGGGAAAAACAAAGACCTTGAGACAAAGCAGTCATTGACAAAATGGAATGAAAATGAAAGTTATTCTTAGGGAAAAATGCTTTTCATCCACAAAGTTCAGATAGAGGTTAAGGTTTTCATAATGGAATACTGATGGAGTTAGACCTATGAACACTATGGACATTCACCATTTGATTGTAGATATTACTACTTATATTGAGGCTTTTATTTGCACAGTTAAAGTTGCTTCAACAGACTTTATTTGCATTATTTAATTTCCAGACTGCCTCTTTCCCCCCTTTCAACTTAAGCCACACTTTAGAAAATTCTATGTTGATTGGGGTCTTTTCTGCAAAATATGCAAAACCACTACAGCAGACCTTTTCCTGTGATTCTGACCTTCTTTCTAGGTATGTAAGGAATACATGATTAAGGTCGAGACAGGTTCTCCATCCTTCCCTCAGTGCATAGTGCTTTACAAACACACAGTGGCCTTAACACACTTTGTTCTAGTATAACTGAAGACCTGCAAGTCTGCTTTAGTCATAACTTTTACCTGCTGCAGTAGTTAGGGCTTAAAAGAAAGCATCATCTTAAATTACATGTGCAATGGGTCATGTCGCTTGATTTTTTTAAATACTTTTTTTTAAGATCAGATTGTGTGATTCTTGCTCACAACAAATATACACAGGTTTTTTTTTAAAAGAGAGGCTTGAATATTAGATGTACTTTTTGTATATATATATTAGCCATTTTTGTATTTATTTTTATTATAAATCATTGTCTTTGACTAACTATTAGCCCAAAGACTTAACTGAATTTTCAAATCCACTGTGTTTTTGAACTTCAGGTTACGAGACCTGAGGCTTTCACTGCAGTTTAAGAACTCACTGAAGGTGCCAATGCTTTCTAAAAATGTAAATATTTATGCCAATAATGTGTATGGGGTTTTTCTTTTTCTGATACTTGTAACTTTATGTGTTGTAACATCAGGTCTTGTAACATGATTTGTATATTATTGCAGACTATTTAAGGATTTGGACACCAAGCAGAAGTAGGGTTTTAGATACAGTTTTATACTTGCTGCAAGAAAGTGAGTTCTCTCAAAACAGCTTTCCAGCTCCATAAGGACTTCCTGTTTGGCCAAAGGCATTGACTACTGCAACTGTTATACAGCACTTGAAGGAGTCTATACATGCCTCACTTACCTTAACTGTGTGGATCTGAGCTGATCCACATTGAGACTACTGACTGAATCATCTTGAATACCTGAATGTTGATAAAAGTAGAACCATGATGTTGTTTATCAGTAATCTAGTTATTGTAACATAAGTGATAAAATTATTTAAAGAGTTTACTTTTTTACCCATGTTCTAAATCATTGGTACTATTTAGTTCACAATTGTTTATTCCATGTGAAACAAAATTCTGTTCAAAAAGTGTGCATATTAATTGCTTGTCATTTGAACTATGCAAAAACCTCTTGGTACTTTTTCCCCTCATAGGGTAAAAAACTGCTAGGAGGACAGTTGTCAAGTGTCTTATTTTTACTACTAACTTTGAACATTAGTACGAAGGTGTGGTCACCTAAAAAGTTATAATTAATTTACTACATCACCTTTCTTAACACTAAATAATCTCAGTATGTTATGACCCTGATTTTATGAAGATTTACATATGAATTGAGATGTTACCCAGTGTCTTGAGCTTTTAAAATTCTAGCTTATTTGCTGAAAGGCTCAGCAACATCAGAAGCTGGGCTAATCAGGGGCTAAGAAGCTTGATAAATACCCCTGAATCAAAAAGCAGATTGTGGCCCTCGCCTAAGAACATGAATGTCTTAGCAGTGTTAAAGTTGAAAAATAAGTCATGTCACTGGTATACTTTTATCTCAAACTTTCATTATACCAGCTAACAGTGCTACATCATTCCATGATTAGAAATTACCTGTGGATATTTGTATAGAAGTGTGAAATAAATTTTTTTTTTTTAATTAAACATTGTCTTGGTAATAGTCATTTTATCATAGTTAACTGAAGTGGCCATAGCTAAGTTCACTAGAAGAATATGCTGAAAGTCACACAATCTAACAAGTTCTCTGATTCTCAGCGTTGCCACAGCTCTGGATCCTGCCCCACACAGAGAGGCAGGCAAGGAGCTGCAGGAGATAAGGCACAATCTCCTGCCTGCAGGCACTCTGCTGCTTGCTGCAGTTGCCAGCACTGGTGGAGGTCAGGCAGAGCCTGGCAGACCTCCAGGTGTCAGCTCCCAGCAGGGCACCACTGCCCTCTCCTCGCCCCATGCTTGCACTCACACTGCCCAGGGACCTTCAGTGCAAGCAGCCGCCTAAAAATTTTCCTAACTACTGCCAGAGGAGTATTTGAGTAAGTAGGCGAGATGGATACCTCCCGCAAAATTGGTCAAGGACTTCACATACCTGTATTTATCAGTGAAAGTTTGATACTGACAGTCAGTAACACAATTGCAGGATACAGCTTCGAGTCCATAAAAAAACCCCACAGAAAAGCCAAAAATATGTAGGGGGAAAAAACCACCAAATCCAACAGAGAAAATGTAGCTTATCTCCATTTTAAAGACATCAGCCCTCACAGAATGCTATGCTCACCTTTGCTGAAAGGCCTTTTGATGCAACAAAGCCTGAAGATAAGGGCTAGCTGGATATGTGCTAGGCCAGTGTTTGTGTTGTAGCCAAGAAACTTTCAGGACTAGAACCAGAAGGTGCCACTAGACCCTTTGGAGCATGTCAAAGATGTGAACTCAACCTGCTTCTATTAATTATTCTCATTTATGTAACGCCCACAAACGTGTCTGCAACAAGACAAAATATGAACTGGGAGAAAAGTATCTGATCATAAGGTTTAGTACTAATACAGTATTTTAGGGTTTATATGCCATATATACCATACACACATAGGACTATATGTAGAATATACTATATATACAGTGGTACAGCACTAAAAATAGTGTATGTATATAATATGTACACATGTACATATATAGAACCTAATGTACTATATTTGCTTTGTACAGTGTGTGTTTGTTTACAGTGTGTATGTGTCTATCGAAAAAACAGACACATCCTCCATGTAGGCCAAGGTACATACACAGAATATTGGTAAACTGCGATACATTCCCAATTGTCAGAGCATAGGAAATGTATCTTATGAGAGAAGCTTTCAATATAAGGGACCACCACAGCACAGTTTCAGTAACTGCCCATGCAGAAGTTACATATGGAAAAAGAGGGAACAGGGTGGTGGTTGGACACAAATGTCACAATCAGCTCCTAAGGTGAAAGAAACTTTTGAAAGTGGCATTGAACTGCCAGTCCCCATTCAAAGCACCCACATTCCAATGCTAATCATTATCACTACAGTGTGTCTTAACATCGATAGACTACACAGAACCAGAAAGCTGCTTGTGTACAAACAGCTGACATAACTTTTCCCAGCACAGAGTAGGCGAGGGTGGCGGCAGTTGGTTTGCAAAACCCAGGAGAACAAGCTGTGATGAAACAACCAGGCAACTGTAGCTAGCACTCTGAGCCAGCAGAGGCCTGTGGACATGCTGGATGTGCTTCAGCTGGCCTGCCAGACAGCAGCCTGTGTGTCAAGAAGAATGGAAGCAGTGTATTCCCCTACAGGGACTGTGTAAGCAGTTGCTTCAGTTTTTTTATCCCAGTCCTCAGACATCTTTAAATGTCTGTTTCTCTTCGCAGGCCGTGGAGTCATAATTCATCGTATACAGCTTTCACAGCCTCATAAGCCTTGCTAGTCCTAATCACGACCCTTGTGAGAAAAACACAGCAACTCCTTACCCCAAGACACTGCTGCAGAAACAGGCTTTAAAACCCCAGCTGAGGTGTGACATTCTCACTGTACAGGGGTTGGGGACCTGCAGTTTGCATTTTCCATACTGCAAGATGAACTTTCCTCCTCTTGTAGCTCTGCGAAATGGTGGTTTGCAAGCTGCACCTTTCCAGGGCCGTACCTGCCTCATCCTAGAAAACAGGCAGAGAACAGTTTTTTGCAAGAGGAAGAAGTGTCCTTGCTTCTGCTTACTGAAGTGCTGCAGAGCAACATACACCCCCCTCAGCACTGATAAACAGTGCTAACTGTGTATTTTATCTCAATCTCAGTGTCTTCAGGGGATAGGGGAAGAAGGGACAGGAAAGCCAACACTTTTGGCAGGAACATATGAAATAACGCAGCTGGTAAGTCGATTAGAAGAAATGTTTGGAGGATATTGCTTGGTCACTTGGAGTGGAGGGGTTCAAGAGTTAACAGTACAAAGCTGAGAAGGACATCACTGCCCAGGGATTTCTTTGTCTGGGGTCCCTCTTGAGGCACCAAACTACCCGATATCAAAATCAATCTGTGCCAATAACTCTATCTGATGGAGATGAGAGTGTAATGTCAAAAACTTCCTTAGCATCTATACTATGCTAAGTTTATCAGAAATGTGTATAAATCACCCTTAACTGCCTTTTTTTTTTTTTTTTTTTTTTGCTAATATTCTAGGTGTATTTCCACCGGAGCAGGACAATAAACTATTGAATACACTGTTTGGTACCTCACGTGTTGCATTAGCATCCTACCAGCCAGTGAGGTGATACAATGTGATCTGCGGGCCAAGTGATTTTTAACCAGTACAGACACGTACTGTGCCCATTGCCGACAGATCAGTTTACCTGTAAAGGCAGAAGCCGTAATTTCCCCGGTGTGGTTCTTTTTCACCCTCCCTTTCCCTGGCAGCCGTAACAAACCCCCGCGGCCCGCCGTGTGGGCTCTGCCCCTCGGGCACGGCCGGGCCCCCCGGCCCTCCCCGGGCCCCAGCCGCGGGCAGCGCCCCCCGCCGGCACTGCCGCCCCAGGGCCGCCCCAGGGCCGCCCCCTGCTCTGCCCGCCCCCGCCCACCTCTGCCCACACACCCCCTCGGCTCGGCTCGGCTCGGCCCAGCCCCTCCCGGCGGCGCGGCCTGGGCTGGGGCTGGGGCCGGGGCCGGGGCCGGGGGAGCGGCGTGGCGGGAAATGGCGGCGGGGCCGAGCTGAGCCGAGCCGGGCAGAGCCGTGCGGAGCCGGGCCGAGCCGTGCGGAGCGGCGCG
>JAWWTY010000160.1:20696859-20749464 GCA_035222235.1 Margarornis squamiger
CGGGCAGAGCCGTGCTGAGCGGAGCGGAGCCGAGCTGAGCTGAGCTGAGCCGAGCCGGGCAGAGCCGTGCCGAGCGGAGCGGAGCCGAGCCGAGCTGAGCTGAGCCGAGCCGAGCCGGGCAGAGCTGGGCCGTGCCGAGCCGAGCCGCGCCGTGCTGAGCGGAGCGGAGCCGAGCCGGGCAGAGCTGGGCCGAGCCGAGCCGAGCCGCGCCATGAGGCTGCTGCGCGCCCTGCTGCGGGGCGCGGGCAGCGCCTCGCCGGGCACCATCCCGCAGCAGGTGGATTTCTACTCCCGCTTCTCGCCCTCGCCGCTCTCCATGAAGCAGTTTCTGGACTTCGGTGAGTGCCGCCGGGGCGCTGCCCTCCTCCCGCCCGCAGGTGCCGAGGGGAGCCCGGCTCCTGCCCGTCTCGCCACCGCGGTGCTCTCGGGCAGAAAGGGGCCCCGCGTCCTTCGGGGACGGGGGAGCCTCGCTGGCTCCTTCCCGGAGACTGGAAGTGTGGCAAGGTTGAAATTCAGCTGAGAACTGTGTTTTTTGGCAGCAGCAGAGTAGCCGGGCGTTTTCCCGCAGAACCTGCCGTGCTGGGGAAGAGGGTGGGACAGCTGTGACAGCTGGCGGTGATAGAGCAGGGCTGGCAGCGCCGTCCCGAACACGTGAAGCCTTTAACCTCAGCTGGCACCGAGGGGCTCAGCAGTCATCACTCCTCAGTCACTTGGCTGTGCCCTGCACAGACACTCCGGCTTTCCTGGTTTAGAAGGCGTGTGAGAGAAGGAGCAGGGCGCAGGGGCCAAGAGCCATCCTGGAGGATTTGGAATCTAGTGTTGAAAATTACTGAGACAGTAATAGGCTACTCGGTCTTATATTATGCACTAAAAACACTCGTAATGCTTCCAGGTTTGACTGTCTGCTTGGAAACAAAAGGGATCACAGTAATTGTTCTGTTCTGCCTCAAAGCAAAGACCACACAGAGAAAGGTTGTGTAAGTCACACTGAGAAACCTTTTCAAAGCTTCAGGTTGGAGCCATTCCATAATACATTCCTTTTCTGTACCCAAGGCACTCTGGTGTGCATACAGGCTTTCAGAAGTGTTGCATATAAATAGTTAAGTAGTTAATAATTGCATTGCTTGTTACATTTTTGTAAGTAAAACATAACTGAGAATTAGTCATACAGCCCCAGCCTTTGTATAAGTAGGAAGACTTACAAAGAAAACTTTCTCTGAACTATCCGCCGTCACTTCATCCATTTATTCAGTGTTTCATTCATGACAATGAAATGCATCCAACATTTAAATCTCTGGATTCATACAGGAACCCCCACACAAGTTCTGTTGCTACCATACTTTTCAGCAAAGAATCTTGCAATTCAGAGTTTGCTTTGGCCTGTATTATATACTGATAAAATAATGCTTACCTTAAAATCAGTGTTGATTTTCAAGGCACACTATGTCAAAAGATAGGCTACTTTTTTGCTGTTAGTACCTGAACATAAGGTAAAAATAATTTTGAAAACTTTTTTTTTCTCTTATGTTAAGGATTTAATCACAGGTAGTAAAAACTAATAATGAAGGCAAAAAAAAAAAAGAGTGCAAGACTGAGACAGCGTTTGTCTTTCAGAGATTCTGTGGCCATTATAATCTGATGGTGTTTTCATTAGGGATTTTTTTGTCTCCTTGCACTATACTGAGAGCATTCAAAGAGGAGATAATAAAATCTGGTAATGCTAACTTAAAAAAATGAAATGGTCCATGAGCAAATTTAGGTCTGGCTCATACATCAGTCATATCTTGGCTTATAAGCCCACAGTATTTTCTGTAGGAGTCTCACCCATTCTTTGCCTAAATAGACTGCAGCTGCACCAGAGAGTCATTTGCCCATTTAGTGAAGTCCTGCCCTAAACTGCCTTCCATATTTGACCCAGGACTGCAAATACATGGCCTCCAGATAAAAAAAACTGTTTAGTGGAATGTAATTTGCTGAGTATATGAGGCATTTACAGATTATATTTACATTCTAATATCTTCAATCTAACTCGTTTGTGGAATTTTACCCAAGAAGAGGGAAAGGCCAGTAACAGTCATGCCTGAAATGCAATCTGACTAGGGAGAATGAAAGGTTTCTGGGCAGAGGTCATATGTAGACAACACATAATACTGGTAAGTGCCACTGGGGAGGACTTTCTTGTAAACTATTCCCTTTTTCATTAAGTTAACTGACATTCTTTCATCAGTGTATGACTTTCATCATAGTTTATGACATATCTGAGTCTGGATGCTTTAAAGTAAGCTACTCCATTTCAATTTGGTGAAGATTTTCCCCATTTAAGACATTCCCAGATTAATTTTTATTTCCATGTCCCTTCCTTTAATCTTTTTCCCCAACTCCCCCTTGCCAGATGGAAGGAGTGAACTGAGCAGTAATACCAGAGTTAATTTTTAGGAGACACTTGTGAAACACCAAACCTGAAGTATGTACTTCAGTGGAGAAGATGAACCGGTTAGTAAGTTCAGATGCTGTTTACATGACAGTCTTGAAGTCTAGAAAGAAGTCTGGCTGAGAGTGAAATACAGCATTTCTTGCCTCTTCCCCACGCTGCACCCTCCTTTCTTGCCTAGGAAAACAACCTTTGTGGGAGTGAATTTAGGTCTTGATTTTAATAACCACATATAATTGCTACCCATGCAGATGACACTTGTCTTTATAGAAGGGCAGGTCTGTTATCAACAGGTGCAGTATTTTCACTTATAGCTTTTAAAAATGTAAAAAAAAAAAAAAATAAAAAAGTAAATATATGGGAGAACTACTATGCCAGTGGCTAATCACAGTAGCTGTTCTACTTTCATTTTTTAATCAGTATTCATGTGAATTCAATGTCTTCTGTTCCTGTAAGTCAGTGAACTTAAACTTCAATAGATTTAGTTGGAACTGAGATCACTATTACAGAATTTATTTTCTGAAAGTGTTCCAGTATGTGTTATGGTAATTCAGTAAGACCAGTGGTCAAGCAGGATGTATAGGACCATGATACTTTCTTAAGCACCCTTCCTATAAATAGTTTCCTGCACTGGTTTCACTTGCTTTTCCGACATACTCAGAGTGACATACTGTTTGACCAGTGCTGGTTAATGTTCCCTGCAAATGAAATGAACAGTATACATGGATAGAAGCTTTACTTAAAGTTGAATAGTATGGGTTTGTAGCTATTGCATTAGTTTCTCTTTGTATATTGCAGAATCTCCTTACCCCAACAGGGCTGGTAGTTACAATATGAGATAAATTTTGAAATAAAAATGGGCTGCTGCCATGGAAGAAATACTGGCTTTACCAGCCTGGCCAAGTCAGCTTTGAAACTAAGGCACAGGTCTCTTATGCAAGAAAGTAAGAATTTGTGTAGTTTTCTGTCATAAGTATTGACTTTATTCTGTCATCATATATTTATTTTGGTCTTAGGATCTGAAAATGCTTGCGAAAAGACTTCATTTATGTTTCTGCGACAAGAGTTGCCTGTGAGACTGGCAAACATAATGAAGGAAATAAGCCTGCTTCCAGACAACCTCCTGCGAACACCTTCAGTTCAGCTGGTGCAGAGCTGGTAAGAACAGTGACATTCCTTATCTTTAAGGGAGGCCTTCTGCATATACACAGGTTGGAGGAAGTCATTCTCTTATACTGAAAGAACATTTCATGTGCTTGTTACATGAACATCCCTTATTTAACGTGAGATACTAAATATTCAATGTGATATAGATCAGAAACTAAATTTACAGACTTGGAAAAAACCCTTTAGGAGCAATTAGAGAACTCATGAGGGAATTAAAAATCATTAAACATTGCAGACACGTAGGAGAATTCAATTTTTTTTTTTTTTAAACAAAAATCCAGCAGAACAATGCTTAATAGGGGACTTACCTAAAAATGAAAAGGCTAGTTGAAGAAGCCAACAGAGGCAGGCTAAGGCACAAAATGCTTGCAAAACATAGTAGAAAGCATTTACAAGACAGCACACTGATAGTAAACATGTAGAAAATATGAGGAAAGCAATGGGAAGCTCCCAGAGCCAAAACATAAAATTCTTCGAAAAGTAAAATTTGCTTTCAAATAGGGAACTTGCACATAAGCATGAACTTGTTAGATGAAAGCAAAACAGAGATTGCTCGGCAACAGCTAAAAGTGCAAAGCTATCTGGAAAGGCTTTTAAAGTTAAGAGAACAGAAAATCTGCCAGTGAATAAGTGGGATCGATTAGATAACTGAATATAAAAAGAGCTATCAATGAAGAGGAAGGCCCTTAATGAAACACAAATGCTTACATTCTCGTGGTACTCAATGACATTGACCAAATGGGAAATGAAGTCTACTCGGACAAATGCAAAGTAGAACACAGGCAGGGCTCTCGTCTCCCTTGTATGCTTGCTTGCTTACAAGGGAAAAAGAAATTTTGATGCTACTGGGAATATTTTTCTGAATATGTCAGTTGATGGGCAAGAAGGAAAATCATGTTAAGAACGAAGTAACAAATGGGGAGGAATATAATTGTACCACTGTGTTAGCCCATTATTCCTCTGAATTACATGCAGTTTTAGTCACTTCATCCTGAACAGAAAAGACCAAGAGGGATAATCAGAGGGTTGGAACAATTTTTACGTGAGGAGAAACCAAATAGAATTCTTCAGCTTGGAAAATACGCATCTAAGGAAAGAGATGGCAGAAATACTTTAATCATGAACAAGCTGGAAAGATTTTTCCAATAAGAGGAACTTGCTGGGGCTGCAAATAAGTGATCACCCACTGGGTTTAAAATACAAAGATAATCTTTTATGCATTCTAATTAAATTGTGGAGTTCATTGCTCTGGAAATTTTGGAAGAAATGCTATGAATAGATTTAAAAGAATCTAACAAAATTCACAGAGCATGGGTACAATAATATGGAAGCAAGTGACCTTGGAAGACCACCAATTGCTAACCAAAGAGATCTGGGGAGGCATATTAGAATTGTTTTTTTTCCTGTTTCTTTCATTGAAAGGTATGTCCAAAGTCTTCAGGAGATCCTTGACTTTAAGGACAAAAGCTCAGAAGATACAGGGGCTATTCACAGGTAAGGATTTGCTGTCACATACGTTAATATTTTCTTATGTGGAAGAACTGGCAAGAAAACAATAGGTTAAGAAAAATTTCCTGTATCTCAAATCTTTATATAAGAATTGCAGTAGTGTCACCCCCTGTCCCTAAAAGGAGGGTACAGTAAAACAGGAAACAAAACACTTTGATATCATGTCATTCTGTAGAGTGGCTTTGGTCAGTGCTGGCTGACCATAACTGCCCTTTGACAGACATGGGATCTTCTGCATGAAAACGGTGGCATGGTTTTCTCTTTCTCTTGGCAGTAATCAAGGTAATAAATAAATAATAATTTTATGAATAGTCAAAATAGTTGATGACTGATTGCTTCAGTGCTAGTCACCTGAAATATGCTGTAAAGCCTGACCTGTCTTCTTACTGCAATATAGGCAGACCTGTGATATTTTTATAGGCAGGTGCTGTTTGCCAGAGTATTAAGTTTCCTGGAAAGTGAAATGCTAACAATATATTAATTTCAGTTTTACAGATACTGTGATAAAAATCCGGAATCGGCACAATGATGTAATTCCTACAATGGCTCAAGGAGTAATAGAATACAAGGAAAGCTTTGGCATTGATGCAGTGACCTCACAGAATGTGCAGTATTTTTTAGACCGTTTCTACATGAGTCGCATTTCAATCAGAATGCTCCTTAACCAGCACTGTGAGTGCCAGTGTTGAAAGGAGGGGAAATGATACCTGCACTGTGTCAAGTATTTTCCTTTTATCTTTAAGTGCTTAATATATATACTTAAATATGACTTAGGAGGATGCTATTTGTCTTGCTATTTATGAATTCATTCTTAATACAATTCCTAAAATATTTATTAATAGTAATCTTTCAAGTATGATGAAGACTGGAATTACAGATTGCCTATAGATTTTTATTTAGGATAACTGAAGACACAAACTAAAATTATAAACTTATACTGGGTATTAAATAAAATTTTCTTTTTTGGCAGCTTTACTGTTTGGTGGGAAAAGTAATCCAGCTCATCCAAAACACATTGGAAGCATCGATCCTAACTGCAATGTTGTTGAAGTTATTAGAGGTAAATTCAGCAGATAAGAACTAGAATCCTGAAAACTTATATGAATGTTTGTACTAAGAGCAAATACACATCCTGATACTCACAGTATTCAGTTCTTTCCTACCTTGAGTAGAAGTTTTTTTTTTAAAGTGTAATACAATTTTGTATCTTTTTCCTATAAACCCAGTTTTTGTGAGAAAATACAAAATCTCCCTGACAGTGCACAGTACTTTCAGTATTTGTTTTTCTTTTTGGCGAACTGTAAAGGGAAAAAAAAAAAAAGTGGGAGGGGGAAATGTAACTTCTGTGTTTTTATTATAGATGGCTATGAAAATGCCAAGAGACTTTGTGATTTATACTACATGAGCTCTCCAGAACTTATCCTTCAGGAGCGGAACGGTAAGTGAATGTGGATGAGGCACCCTCTTGAACATTGTGATGGCTTCTTCTAAAGTAGCTGGTAGTGAAATGTTCTCCTTCTGCTTTACATATAATCAATGTGTTCTCTATATCTACTGTCGTAAATAGTTTTGGTTTTTTAAAATCTGGCAGAAGGCTTTCCCTGTTCCTCCCTTTAATTAGGAAACTGACATCAGTAGAAAAGCTTTTGACACTACAGCTGTTGATGGAACAAATTTTAGCAGCCTCCTTCCCTCCCTAAGATTTCTTGCATGTCTTCACCTACACTACTGCATCTCACCCTCTCTGCATTTTTTGCATTACTTTAAAGATTTATACTAAACATTCTATTACATCTTCATGGTAACCTCTTCAAGAGTATTAGAGAGCAACTATGATAAGCCCTAATCAATGATGCCAAAGTGGTTTTAAGATTAATTTCTAAAGCTGCAAACAACATTTGAAAATCTTGAGTATGACTTTAACATACAACCTTTTCCTTCTCTTGTAAAATCAGCAATACAAATTCATATTTTCAATTACTGTGAGAATGAGTAAAAGATACCTTTTTTGCTGTTTAGTTATTTAGACTCTCTTTTCTGCAGCTAAATCACCAGGACAGCCCATGCAAGTGGTATACGTGCCATCACATCTCTATCACATGGTTTTTGAACTTTTCAAGGTCTGTGCGCTTACCAATATACAAGTCTTTTATACATCTTCATTTAGTGAGATTGTATTGGTTTGACTTTTTGAACCAATTCTAGACAACAAGTGCAAACCTCCTGCTATTTGACTGCAGGAACATTGCTAAATTGTGCTATTTAGACAAACAGTAATGGAATAGAAAATGAACAGTTTTGCAAGATGTATCTCCTTTGTCTAACCACTGAATACATGTCACTTTCTGAACACACAGCTTAAATCTTACAAGTATATGAAGATATTACCTAATAAGGGAAGTGAGAATAAGATACACAATTTGTGGGATGTCTCCAAATCTGGTAAAATGTGTAACGGTCCTATAGAACTTTCCTCAAGCAGTTCAGTCCTAGAGTTTTCTTGATTGTTGTGTCATATTGTATGTACTATGCATTATAGAATTCTACAACAAAAACTCTGTACATTAAGCTATTGTTTCCTTTAAAAAAATTAAATATTGAGAGTCTGTGTATTCTAAGAAACTATATACTCATATTGAATAAACCAGAAATATTAAAAAAAACTACTCTAAACCAATATGCATTTGTTCTGATTCTGAAATATGTGATAAAAATAACTCCTAAACTGATGTTTTAAGGTAATATACCAAGTGAGCAAGATTTATGTTGTATTTGAAAATTGCAGAATGCAATGAGAGCCACCATGGAACACCATGCTGATCGATGCATTTATCCTGCAATTCATGTGCATATCACGTTGGGAAACGAGGATTTAACAGTGAAGGTACCCACTTTTTTAATTATTTTGAATGTTATTTTGGTTGTTTTCTTCTTCTTTTTTTTTTTTTTATGCCAGAGGCAGCATATTACTAACTTTAGCCAGGGATCTGGTTCCATCAATAGATTGTATGTGATGATGTATGTAAGTAAAAAGACTATTACGGAATTTCACATACTGCATCAGTAGGAAGTTTATGAAGAGGCTGTTCAGTCACACTGAAGGCTCTGCAACAGCATCCTTTGCTTTTGTCATGCTCAAGTCTTGCCTAGCCTATAAGCAACCATGACTAAAAATGACATAGCATCTTTATACAATTGCAACATCAGCATTTTGTAAGTGACAACGACATGAGCTATACAGGTGTGAAACGACTGAAAAAAAGGAAAATAAATATTGTATATTCAAATCAAACCTCCTTAAGTACAGTTTGCAGTTTCTTTTTCTGTACAATATTCATGTTGGATTTCAAAGACTGCAAGTAATGGGTTTTTCATAGGTCTAACTAAACTGTAGTAAAACAACTCCTTTGACTTTTTCAGTAACAGGTTTTAGTAAATTACAGTTAACTAGCAGTATTCCTGAGGAATAAAAATTAAAAATACAGAGAACCTGGCATTTTCTGAAAGGTATAGTGACTTCAGACAAAAGTGAGTTATGAACAAGATAAAAGCCATGAACCATTTAAGCAGAATTTTCTTGCTTCCAAGAGAATATGAATGCTTCTTACGGCAGTATTTTATTTAATGGTTTAGAATAAGGGATGAAAGGGAAGGATTAATCTCTCTCTGGTCATTGTTGGAGATGAGAATTAAAGAAAACCTGTAACTTAATAGGGACAACGTTGGATTTTGTTTCACCTGAACCTTCTCAGGCTTATTGTTTGAGAAAAGCTGTCTTTTATAAAAATGTATTCAGGGACATAATTCTACATGTTCCTTCTTGTTCCAGATGAGTGATCGTGGTGGTGGTGTTCCTATGAGGAAAATCGACAGACTGTTCAACTACATGTATTCAACAGCACCACGTCCTCGTGTTGAGACTTCACGAGCTACACCTTTGGTATGTAAATCTTTTATACCTTGGCACCTTGTGTATGTTTAATGGTCACAAAAGAAACCATTTAGTCAAAGCTATCAAGTACTGATTTTATAGATACAGTGAGTATTTCCATTTGAATGTTATAGCTTAATTCAAGTATTTTTCTGAAGATAACTGAAAAATTTTATAAAATACTAAAAATTATTCAAGATTCTGTTTTTCTCTACTGCATCTTAAGATCAGCTACCTCAAGCAGAACACTGCATGTACTGTAGTGAGGGCAGAACTCTGAATTTTTGTAGCCACTGAATGAAAGGAAAAATAATTATAGTAATGACTTTGGGTCGAGGCAATAGTTCATTTGTACTGTGAGGTCAATTGTACCATCCCCCAGCAAGGACGAAGGAGCACAGATGTGACAGGGCATATGAGGAATTTACTTTGTTCTGATGTGAATGTAATAGATGCTCAAGAAAAATTAATCCTAAGCTCTCGGTTAGAATCTCTGAACAGCTTTCCTGCATTTATTCTCCAACATTGCATCATTTTAAAATATATACAGTGTTCTGCACATACATGACTCTGCAACTCATTAAACACTAGATCTTTGCAGAGAAGTGTTGTGTACACTCATTGAGAGATCACTTCTAAAATTTAGTAGTAGATAAAAAAAATTTATGGCTAACACTTCAGGGCTCTGTCCTGCTACTGCAGTCAGGGCTCAATAGATTTTTAGTATAAGCTACAAACTCACGGAGATTTTGTCTTGAACCTTTTATGTATATACTGATGATGAAATGTAATTGACTTAAGTCCTCAGTGTTCTTAAGATTATTAGCTCCATGAGGCATGACAGACACAGTACAGTTTTCTCTAATGATATCTCTTCTTCAAAGATACCATAATACAAGAAGTGTTACCTACGAGCCCTGCCTGACAAGGAGTAAAACAGTTTTCTTATAATCACAATTATCCCTTCATTCTTCTGGTTTTGGGGCGTAAAATAGCTTGGGAGGGGGGAATAATAAACATCTGAACTCCCCTTACTGTCAAACATCATGCTTAGTTTGTCTATTTATGTATTAAGTTAAAACAGAAAACACCACTGATTGATGCAATTAATGGAAATAAACTTTTTCTCCTGGATCAGGCTGGCTTTGGTTATGGCCTACCCATATCACGTCTGTATGCACAGTACTTCCAAGGAGACCTGAAACTGTATTCCTTAGAAGGCTATGGTACAGATGCAGTTATTTACATCAAGGTATGATGTGACACGTTACCATTTTACATTTATCAGCAACTGTAATCTAAACTGCTAGTGGAACTCCTTGTTCTGTTACTGTAACTTCAGCTTAAAAGAATCATCAGCTACAGTCTTCTCTCCTTACAGGCCTTATCAACAGAATCAATTGAAAGACTCCCTGTGTATAACAAAGCAGCCTGGAAGCATTATAAAGCGAACCATGAAGCAGATGATTGGTGTGTGCCAAGCAGTGAGCCAAAGGACATGACCACTTTTCGCAGTATGTAGTTTTTCCCTCAGCATTTCATTAAGTAGGTTTGTCTGTAAAGGGAGTTTAAAAGACCTGATTTATACCAAGATGTCGACCCACATTTGATATGTGAAAGTAATTTTAAGTGGAGTAACAGAAGACTTAGTGTAAATCATCTTTTCTGAAATTAAAAAACCCACAACCACCAAAACTGCCAAACCTGTATGTACTTTTAATTTTTAAGAAGGTCACACTTGATTTGTTTCATTTTCTATTTTTGCCTACCTTCAGAGCCAAGTCAAGGGAGTAATATTTTGGGTTTTATAGGGATCAGTGCAATCTGTATCACATCTGGTATTAATTCTTGTAATTACAAAATTGTTTTAATGGAAAAGCTATTGGAAAAGCTCACTAGTGCATTTTTCCATTATACAAAATTACAGAATAATGAAAAACTCGTGTAAGAAATATCAAGGAGCTTATTGCTATACCTTTGCACCTGTATGGCATTTTCTGTTCTTTTATCTTAAGCATGCTGCGCAGATTAATTTTGCAAAGTTAGATATGTTGCCTACACACCTTGCCTACATCAAGTTTTTCTTACAGCTGTAGAAATCACAACTAACACTGTAGGGATTAAAAAAATTTAAAAAATTATTTTTAGCTGCAACTACTGGTATAATGTATCTCAGGTATGTGGCATTGGTCATATTTCTTTTTTTGTAATGTGAATATATAATACACATGAAAAACTTACCTTTCCCTGATCACTGTGAATTGACAAGTAACATTGGCTTGTGTACAGTAGAGAAATGTGGTCTTGCATTTGCCTGTATTTCTGTAGGTCCTACCAAAATGCAGAATCAATGTTCTAGCCCTTGTAAGGTCTCAGACTTGGGCATGTCAGGTTACAGCTGTAAATGGGCATCTATTTTAATAAACAGATTTTTAAAATTTGCCCTTAATAGGGCATCTTCATTACTTTGGCAACATAAGCTACCTTCTCAGGAGTATTTAAGAAAAAGTGGAATTAACAGTTTTTGAAAATACCTTTGTATTTGTGATGTGCTTCTGGCCTCGTTTTTGTACTAACTGGAAGTCACACTGTAACTTGGTAAGCAGCATGTGTATCAGTCAAAGACACACGGTTAAAACACAGGGGGGAAGATAGAGGGGAATGACTATTACCTTTCAGGTACAAAGTCCTTCTTTTAATAAAGGATTAAGCTTTTTTTAATGCCTACTGTGCCAGCTTAGTTCAAATCATACACATGCGTATTGCACCTCAATCCCTGTAAGTCCTGAATGTTTTAAGAGTGATGCAGTTAAAGCCACTGAGAACTAATCCTTTTTTACATTTAATTAACTGCATGTAATTCTGTGATTTTTGTTCTGCAGTAGAAATGCATAATCCCTCTCAGAGTTTGCAAGTTTACTATCTCTGTGCAGAGGGGAAGATGAGATACCACAAGTGAAGGGAATAGCTGGTATGTTAGAAATTGAAGTCCTGTTGTTTTAGTTGTCAAGATTTTTCCCCTGCCACCTCCCTAGCCGAGTTCTGCAAAACAAATGGTTTTATATCCTGGTCAAGCTAATTAAGTCACTCTAACAAGAGCAAATTACAGACTGGGCTATATACAGATAGTCTGAGGGAGGATTATTCTAGTTTAATTGCCATCAGAACAGTAAGTAGAGTTACCTGCTCCACTCAAGCTTGTGGGCACCTTGAGGCCCCTGTTTTTCTTCCTCACAAGGATGTGAGGTGGTGACCGGCACACCTTTCAATCTGCATGGCTGCAAGTGAGGAGAATCTAGAGTTGTTCTCTTCTTTGGCCCTGCAAGAGGATGTATGTGAGAAATGCCACACACTGAAAAATGGGGCCTGTACAGATGCTGGAGAGGACACTTACAGCTGCTGCTTTTGCTAAACTAAAGCTGAAAGTTACAGCAAGGTCTGAAGCTGAGCAGGCCAGCTTTTGTGCTAAGTTTTAAGTCTTTTAAATAATTCAGTTGAAATTATTTTGGTAATTCTGAGAACCGCAAGAGATGTTTCTGAAGAAAAGCTAACAGTTTGTTTTCTACAAAGTCTATTAAGTATTTCAGATATTATTGCAATAAAGCCTCTTTAATATTCTCAGCTAACTACCAATTGTATTCTGATTATTAGAACAACTTGCTGTATAATTATATTTGTATCTCTTCACTTGCCACCCCAAATGATTGTGGTGAAAACACAATTGTGTAATATTTTGGTTTACGATGTTTAATCCTACTGACAAATGTATTCTTTTGATAATTTTTAGTTTGAACAGAAGTTCAGAAGACAACTTTTCATGTTTAGTATTTTCATTACTATTCTAGCACACTGGTTAAGTTGAAGTGAATCACTGTAGAAAATTAGTATACTAGCTCAGCCATCAAAATGCTGAGATTCAGTTTTGTATGCAAATGAGTGCAGTCTTGCACTGGAAAATTAATCTTGGTTTGTGTTAATTTTTTTGAGGAATCACTACATTTATTCATTAAAACTATTGTAAAAAATCAACTCTGTTGGGTGATTGTATAGCTTTGTACCAAACTTGTTCCTTGCAGCCAGGCTTCTCCTTCCACATCCAACAGATGCTAAATGTTGCGGTCTGTGATAAGCAATGTTCTTATGCTCCAGTGCCAGGTGAGTTTATCATCCCTGTTGCCCCTGTTTAATTGCAACAGCTCTGCACACAGGGAAACCTCTGAAACCATTATTTCCACGAGTCTCCTTCATGAGAAAACTCTTCACAGGGTGCAACAGTAGACTTAAGGGAAAAGGGTAATACAATGTTGTATCAATATTCTGTGTTCTAGCTGAAAGCACTCAACTCTCTTGCCTGAATTAATTGAA
Organism: Margarornis squamiger; assembly: GCA_035222235.1. Classification (NCBI taxonomy): domain Eukaryota; kingdom Metazoa; phylum Chordata; class Aves; order Passeriformes; family Furnariidae; genus Margarornis; species Margarornis squamiger. The sequence continues at coordinate 20,710,263 of JAWWTY010000160.1, forward strand.
GGGTGGTTTGACATGTGTGATCCTGAGCTTTTGAGGATTCCGTACTTCTAATTCCTTTCTCTTTTATCAGTAGGGCAGCATTCCTCTCTGGCTCAAGGTCTGTAAGTTTGGCACACAACTCAGAGCTACGGGAAACAAAGTAAATAAGTTAAATCTTGACCAAAGAATAGTTTCTTAATGCATCAAACTGAAATATAACCTCTTTGAAAACGTAATTATTACCGAGAGTTTCAAACTTTATTTTGGAAATGCCTAGTGCACAGAAGCATTTCCACACAGTCCTTTTGATGAAATTCTTAAGACATTTATACAAAAAATAATAAATGTGAAACACCAACAGTGAAGTTCATTCATTTAATTAAAATGAAAAACAGTCCATAGATTTAAAGGAGAACTTGGTCCACATAAACAAACTATGTAAGTTTTGTTCTAGTCCATTCTAGGGTGGAACTGGTATTTAAACTAGTCTATGCTTCTGGAATAATCTAATTTAAGGAAGTGCTCCTGTAGTATCTCTAGAAAATAGTATGTAAATATACAAAACACCAATTCATGTTCTAAGCTATTTTGAGAATCAAATCCTCCTTTAAAGAGAAATAATCTGTGGTCTACAATTGAACATTTAAATACAAGGCAGAAACCCAGTGCGTCAGTGATAATTTTTCCTACAATTCTTCCCTCAGTATTTTAAGTTTGAAAAACAGTATGGTTTAAAATTAGCAAATATATAAATTTGGTCCGCAAAAATCTTGTAGCAGGTAGAAAAGAGAAATACATGTATTGCAAATTGATCTTATTTGTAGCATAAATCTATAAAACTATGTATTACTTAGGAAAAATAGGTTAAAAAGGATCTTATTTATAGGTTTAAACCTTGTCCCAACACCATATGGGTAGTGTACAGAAAACTTAGTATTATGCTTAGGATATGTAGTTTGTGAAAACTACTTAGTATTTCTTGTTATTTTCTCAGTAAATTGCAACACAGAATTCAAAAACAATGCACTACTAAAGTGAACTTTGAATGAAGTCCCAGAAATACAAGAATTTAAACAAAATATTCCATAAATTTGAAATACATGCTTCCTTTTTAAATTAATTTGACGTTACCATTTCCTTAAACTTAATTTTTACTATACATCTTTAGTGGCAACAGATAAACAGACTGTCACAGACTGAATTTGTTGGCAGGATTTTTCTATTGTCCCTCTCTCAGATTCAACTCTATCAAATGCTAGTTGACTACTACTGGAATGATTTTTAATACAGTATTCTACTTTCCACAAACATCAATTTCAATGAAGAGGGCATATGAGGTCTTAAAAGCAGAAATATTACTTAAGGCAGATAGTTGAAGTACTGTCTATTAGTACAGGCAGAGTCAGCTAGGAATAAAAATACTGAAAACATTTTATTGGGCTGTAATGGGGAGGGACCATAATTAAAAAGTAAAAAACCACCTACCATATTAGACTGTTGCACTTTCCCTCCTCCCTCAATTGTACAATTATATACAAATCTGCTGAACTACCTCAAGATTAGGCAAGTCTGGACTAAAATAAAATGGTCATTTTAGCAGCTTGATTCAAGAGTGGCCACCACTCTGCCAGTCTTGCGAACTTCTCTCTCCTTCTTTTGAACCTTTTCCTTCTGCTTTTCCAGTTTTTCTTGTGTTTTTCTAATATCCTTAATTTTTTTCTTTATTGTTGATCGGTCATTTTGACTGGAAACTCCCAAAGCCTTGGAGGGGGAAAACAAAACAAAACCTCATCAGTAATTTTTTCCAATGGCCCTATCAATAGTGCTTGTGCATGAACAATTTAAGGAAGTGTTATTCACTCTGCTGCAAGATAGACTGTTTGTTTGAAAAATAAGGACAGCAATTGCCTCACAAGCAATGTAAATAATCATCTGGGTAACAAGGTAAATAAGGAAACTAGGGCCAACTCTAGGTGTGAAATAACAGCATTTTACAAACATGCAGACCCCTCAGAACTTCCAGAAAACAGCATAGCAGTCTTAGAAAGTATTTTTCTAGATCTTTTAATACAAGAGGAATTTATATTCCGTAACTACTCTTTAATTCCGATATTAAGGATTTTAAAGTGTGTTATGAAGAAGTGATTCAGTAAGCAGACGGTACACTTTGATTTGCGATCGGCAGGTGGCAGCACCCGATTCCAAGTCCCTGACTGCACTCACACTGTCAGCCCCGAGGGCATCAGGTCCACATTGAGCTTTAGGCATCAACACACAAAGGTCCCCAAACAGACAGTTATCTGGCAGGCCAGTCACTGGGATCTCCTCTGTGTCCAGAAAGTCTTACAAAATACAGGACACTTAGTGCTGCACACTTATTTAAAATGCAGATATATTTTGGAGACTGTTGGATGCTTTTTTCCCCCGAAATCCCTCAAAATCTACTACAGGTCATTAATAATAATTTGCCTTATGCCAGAATAGACCAATGAGCCTCTTTCAGACACACATCTTGCCTGTCCAAAATGCAGCCTGATAATCTAATGAGAAAGAAAAATGGAAGAGTTTACTAGCACTATATGGGATACACATACCACGCAGCTTCTAGATGTAAAATGGCAAGAAAAGTCTCAAGAGATTCAGAACACATATTTTCAGCAGGAGTGAAAACCCAGAACATTTAAACGATCACCAGATGGGATTTTAGCCTCCCCACTTGAAGAGGAGATGTGGAAGAAACAGATTTCTAAAATACAATCCTGTAATTCTATGCATTTCATTTGGCCAGACCTTGTTCTGATACAACCATTGGTTGAGATTGATGACTTATGTATCAAAACCCTTTGGACAATTATGCCTAATTTCATTTCCTCAAGATGCAAACAAGGAAGCAATATTTGTTATTTTTCTGATTACAAAGAACTTCAGTTCTACAATCAATTACTAATGACCATCTAACTGTGTAGTCTCCAAGTATTTCAAAAGCAAATAACTCCAAATAAAATAACAGATACCAAGAGAAAGTAAGTCTAACTATCTCTTAAAAAGCCATGAAAACAAGCAAATAGACTTTTCAGTTTAAAAATATATCTGAATAAGCAGCGAATGATACTTTTACAAATATACCCTGGGATATTCACTTACCTTTAACTTCTCACTGTCGAGCTGCATTAATTGCTGCCCATCCACGTTCATAGCTGTGAATTCTGTAATATACTGTTCCATGTTCATTCCCATTAACCAGTGGCATACTTGCTGGGTGGTCCATTCAGAAATAGGTCTACTGTGCCATTGATTTTGCTTTCCTGTGGTTGCGAATTCATCATCTAATGCCTGACCAATTGAGAAAAGTCACCATAAGCAATGTTTTACTTGATTATATGTTGAATTCCAGTTTCCAGTGGAGTTTGGTTAACAAAATGCATTTTTAAACATTCTCTACTCCAAAAGGACTTAAGTTCTTGAGATCAGTTTGTAGTCAGTTTGCCTAGGAGTTTACTATAAACAAAAAGACATTACAACATTCAACAAAAACTAAGTCAGAAATAGGCAACATAAATGTTTTTCTTTAAGAAATTATATAGCAAAGCATTAGCTTAAATTGGATGTATCCTAACAGTGAACACAATGCCTCAGCTGGTTAGGAGGCCTCAGTCCTAATGGTAGATGGTGCCTTACATGGCATGAAGAATCACTGAAGTAGCGCTTGAATTATAGTAATTATTATTGTTAGGTAACGGAAATCCAGAATAAAAGCAATTCTAGTAGTCAGTTAATCTGGTGACTGTTCCAGGCACAGTTTTACTACATTTTGCACATTTCTAAAAGACAGAACTATTCATTCTTTCAACTAATGCTATCATGTCAATATTTTAAAGGGTCTCCCCTAGTAGAAGATGACCATTTCAGAAACAAAAGCACTTGTAGCCTTCCACTGAAAATACACTTTGCCAGCTCCCAGCGCTTTTGAAGTGCCCTGCTTCAATTTCAGTTTGCTTCTGAGGGGAAAATAGACTGCTGTTTGTCCTGAAGCACTACTACTGCATCATGAAAGAAAAGCTACATAAAACAGAGTTCAATATCTGTACAGGAAAAACTGGAGCATGGTACCTGAATCAGTAACATCAGTTATCTGAAGTTTTACTAACTATCCAAAATGATCTCTCACTAGCTTGTGATTGAGTACAGGCTGCATTAGACCTGCAGACTGCTCCACTAGGCAGCTTCCACTATTGATCAATGATATTTGCAAAACAGCAGAAAGTACTCCCCCCTTTCCCGGGGAGCCTTATACATCATTTGTAAACAGAAAACCTGGAAATAAGCATTTTTCTAGAGATGGATTTGAGATGTGACTTTGTAAGTCTCAGGTGGACAACTACAGCTCCCAGCCAGAGGAATCTCACAAAATCCAGCTTATCTGATGGAATATTTGGGAGAGTTGATTGAATGTAACAAAATAATTTTGACCATTGCAAGACAAAGATAACGAGATGCAGGCCTGTCACGTGACCTGATCATACAATACACCCAAACCGAGCCCACAGCATGGAAGACACATGGAGGCTGAGGTAAAACAAGATTTTGAAGTTTCTGATCTGTTGAAGGACTCCATGTAATTCGAAATGGTTCTGCTTTCCCTGGTCTGTGAAACAAAGGACCGTGGTTACATGGGGAGGCAGTGCAGATAAATAGGAACGAGTATGTACAGCAGAACAGTTTGTGCTGAGGTTCTAAAATCCATACTAGAAGCATTTCAAAGGATTTTCACTTCCAAATAGCTATAGACTGGTCACTCAATGGCCATTAGCAGGTGGAATATATCAGGACTGCTGTTGGAACACATCTAATTTGATTTCTAAGGCAAATCAAAGTAAGCCAAGTGGGAACAATCAGGAGATTTATTTTAAAAAAAATGAACTCCTTATCCAAATTAAAATGCTTATGTAGATACAACAAGTGTGAACATTTCTGCCTTTCTTAATGTACAAAAGAAAAATAACAATTTACATAAAATAACAGGAAATGGCTCTAGAGGAGGTTTTGTTTGAAGTGCTCTACACAGCATCTGTATCAACACAACCTGGGCACTGTAGTCTTCTATCCAAGCTATCAAGCTTGAGTTGCTTTGTACAGAGAACATTAATTACCAAGGGAGTTTCAAAACACCCATTTATTTTCAATAATTGTAGATAACAGTGCTCCTCAACCAGATAATATAATATAAAATACAGATTGGTAACAGTCTCATACTAGCAAGTGTTCATGAATAATACATTAAAAAAGAGGTCATTTTAAGTTTGACCTCTGTCTCAGTCACATGTAGCTGCAAGAAATACTAAAATATACAATGTGACTTTTTTTTTTAAAATATTTATCTACTTCCATCCTTTGGCAGGGCGTGTGTGCATGTGTGTGTATCTATCTCCCTTCTGCAGAGAAACGTGTAAAGTGTTTTATTCCAGTTGAAACTCACTCTCTAGTTTGATTCAATCTGTGCAAGCCATGCAAAAACTTTGCTTCTGTAATTTCAGATGTATGTCCTTGAGGAAGGTGCACTCCTCTCAAAACGGAGGCCCAGATTCATTCACTTCACCAGAGAAATGCAGTCCCCTGACAGAATCTTGGGGACTCTGCAGCAGTTCCTCTGAGCAGTGAGGATTAGAGCAGTTAACAGACTTGAGTCTTCCAGGGTGAGCTACTAATTGCAATTTAGGGTTTCAGCATCAGCAGTTCCTCACAAACTCCTTCTACCTCACATTGGTAAAGACAGACTCCTAAAACCAGCAGTTGTAGCAATACCTGAATCTGTGTTAAAACATCTAGACATCATCCCCTCACAGATCCTGTATAATTTGAATTTTTCACTACTGCACAAGGGGAAAACAACATTAACTATTTTTCAGAATACGAACAGTAAAGTGAAAACTGTAGAAGGATATGATGAAGAACACTGACTTCTGTGTGCTTATTCGTCATTAAGTGACACCTCTATGCCATTTTATCCCCAGAAGTCCATTCAGAGGCACAAGGAACATGGCAAGCTGTTTGTCCATTGAAGTTAGAGTCCTCAAAACAGCCACCACACACACAAGAGATCAGCTGCAAATTCAGAAAGCAGAACTAACACTACTTATAAGACAAGGAAGCATGAGAAAGCCATGTGCTCCTTCATAAAAATGCAGGTGATTGAGAAAGCAAGTACAGAAATACTGAAGCACTGAAGATAAAAATACAAAGCCCAAGAAAACATCACTGCCATCACACTATTTAAAATACTTAGAACTTTAGAAGGATTACCAGCTAGCTTGCTAGCCATCTGTGAGTGAAGTGTCTCTGCTGTAACTAGCTGGCTGCTACCAACCTAACTCTCAGCAGGCAGTCACTTCCCCTAACTGCCTGTGGGCACCTGCCCAGCAGAGGCAGGCTCTTCAGTGCTGCCCCGTCTAGATCTCTAAGAGGTGCTTCCATCTCCTGTCTCCTAACAATTCCAGGATTTGTAAGGCAGCATGCCGTAGTGTACTCCTCTTGTCCAACCTAATTGATTCTCTGATTTGAAATACCCAAAATTGCTGTAAGAGTGTTTGTTTTCTCCTAGACCTAGACTACAAATTTAAAAAAACCCAAGAGCAGAACTAAGTATTTTACTTCATGCATACTGCTTTCCAAGAGAAAACAAACAGTTCAGAGTTATTTCTCATTTTCCTCAGAAGAGACCCTTGATAGTCAATGTCATTACTGAAAAGGTACAAATTCAAACGGGCTTAAATCATCACTTTACACACGAAAAATTAGTAATACCTTTTGTTTGAGTTGTAACTCCAGAAGGTTACTGAAAGTTTTAACACTGATCAAAGAACAATATTCGACATCTTTGATACAATCTTACTATTTATACTGCTTGAAAATTTTAGAAACACATCCCATTCAAAAAATTGCAGAGTACTTGCAAAGATAGATTATTAACTAGAGTCCTTCTGGTTTCCATTAGATTTTGACTGTTACCTTTAATAAAAATCTGCAAAAAATAAATCCACTACTGCAACCTGCAAACTAGTTATATGATTTTTGACACTCCAGATTTTTAACTTAGTGAATTTATATTTGTAACGTTGTTTGCAAGACTGTTCTGACTTTTTCCTTATTACTGGAATACTTCAGGATTTTCACCAAAGCCTGATTCAAGACAGCTAATAAAAGCCCCTGACATTCATGAACCACCAGTCTGGCAAGCCCTCTAACTCATTTCTGTAAAATAATAGTTTCAGCTTTTAATGAGTCAATAAATCAAATCCTTTAGTTTATAAAAAGATGCTCACCAGTCAATCACCAAACGAGACAATATCTCAGAATGCTACCAAAGTGCAGACTTTTAAGTTTCAGCTGTAGCCAAAAGAGTTAGTTCTCCAGGGCGAATGAATACTGACTGTCATATATCTAATTTCTACCTCTATATCAGAACTACCATATTCAGTCTTTTTTTGTTTGTTTGTTTTTATTAAGGTGAAATTTTATGATAAAACAAACCTGTGCAGAAGTGAAGCCAAGGTAAAAAATCCTGCAGTTTTCATTCACCCAGGAAATTGCTTTAAATTAGTGGAACAAAACGACATTATATTTAAAATTAAAAACTGCAATTTGATCAGAGAGTTTACTCTGATTTTTATGACACAACTAGGATCAGAACACACAGGCTGATGTGCCACCCACTAGTCCATGTCCTTAGTTCATTAACAGCTTATAATTCTTTACAATGCTCTTCAACATTCAAATATGGAACAGCCATCTAATTTCACATTACACACATCTGTTTCTATTAAACATGCTGTAGTGTGAACAACAACATCAACAAGACACATATACACACTTTGAAACTCACCTCATTTGAAGAGAAGGTTAAAGTGTGTGAACGACCTGACAGATTTGGTTCTGTCACTAACCCTGAAAGTTCACAACTTGGCTTGCTATGGTATGTATCATCTATGACAATTCTACTCTGCAAACAAGTGGAAATAACGTTTTATTAACTCACTCCTTGGAAAAGCAGGTCATAAGGTGACATTGTAGTAATTCTGACTTTTGGTTAAAAAAAAAGTAGTATGACTCAGTTACCTTTAGAACACATACGAAATGCACTAACTACATAAAGCATCCGACTTGTTTTTGTTAAACTTCTGAATTCAAAAACACAGTAACGAATTTAAAACAATACCCCCAAAAAAAGCACCTTGTGTGGATAATCAGTCATAACATGAAATAGTGTTAAAGTACACAAGGAAATACATGAGGTTACTTTTTCAGAAGGCACACCACACTTTGAGAGAAGCAATTTAAAATGCATTTGTTGGAATTATTCATGCCAAGTTTGTATTAAACTGACACCTACACAAGCACTATGAATGTGCTCCAGAATGTGCTTCAGGTGGTGTCTTGTTGGCAAGAGAAAAATCCATTCTAATTATTTACGGTCGTTAAGATTCCCACAGCACAGAAACAGCCCCAGATCTTACAAAGTTTGTGAAAAAGAGAACTAGTTCAGACTTCACAGCTGTCCATTGTTGAACCACTACAGTCAACAGTAAAACAAATAGGGTTCAGATCGGTTCATGAACAGAGAATACAGAGCTTGCCCACGGACAAGCTTTCCCAAAACTTTACATTTTGATTTAAGATACTGTATTATATTGCAGTTCCTTTAACAGTTTCAGTGAGAAGGGTAAAATACTGTAACAGGTTGCCCAGAGAGGTGGTAGATACCCCATCCCTGGAACCATTAAAGGTGAGATTGAACAGAGCTCTGAGCAACCTGATCTAGATGAAGATGTCCCTGCACATTGCAAGGGGGTAGAACAAGGTGACCTCTAAAGGTCCTTTCCAACCCCAATTACTCTGTGATTCTGTAATTCAGTTTTGAGGTGTCTGCATTTGAGGCACAGAATCATACAATCTGAAAATTAACCCTGATATGAAAAACACCACATAAATACAAAATATCTTTAGAAGAATTTTTATAATATATGGGCTATATCAAGCTATGTAAAATTTCTTTATAGTTAAAGTACCAGATAGTGTAAAAACACGACAACAAAGCTGAACATTTCAGACGTTAAACAATTACTTGGATGTCTTTAGAAAACATGGTTCAACACTGTAAATCAACATTAATTATGCAGCTTGACCATCTGAATAAATTATTTGCAAACCAAAAAATTCTTCTGAAATACAAGATTGACAAATTTATTATTTTAGTGAATTAATAAAATACTGATTTTTTTAAAAGCAACAAAGTAAAATTCAGTTTAGAAACATGACTAATATACTATCACATGCCTATCTGTCGTGGGTCAAACCACCACACTATCATATTGAAAGAATGTGAAATCTTCATAGCATTTACTGTTTACATTCAGTTATTACATTTAGTCTGTGTTTAAAAAAACCCTTTGGATCCTTATGCCTGGCTTAGCATCTAAAAACAGCAGAATCTAGGCAGAAACTTATCCAGCCAGGTTAGCTGACCAGTCTGTGACTCATGAAGACTGAAAAAACCTGATGCTATACCTGAAAACTTCACAGCAGTTGGGTAAAAAATCCTAAAGAATACTAATGTACGTGTTTTCCAGAATATTCTCTAATTTGATTACCTACATTTGCCACTCCTGACCCCTATTTTTTCTTCAATGAGTGAAAATAATTCTGCCAAAAGCATGCATCCTACTTTTGCCTTTCTAAAATTTATTTCTCAGCACTATTCTTTGTTGCCTACAAACAGTAAGCAATTATTTACCATTATTTTCTCTAAGTCTCTAATCAACTAACTACACTTTTTAAGGATGCCATACCACGTCTCCACAAGCATAAATAATCTGCAATCCTAAGTTAAGATGATGTTAAAGACATTTTGCTTCAGTAAATTATGCTCCTATAAAAGAGAATTACATTTTTGCAGTTGTCTTCATTGAGTTCTGATTTTAATTTAACCTGAACTCTCAATTTTCTAGATTACTCTAATTTTGTTTTGGAAGCATACACTTCATCTTTGTACTCCCTTATATTCTAAATTACTGATACATATTTCCAGTCTCAAAAAACCTGACCCTAAAACCCAAGAAAAAAACCCCATCACTGCCATAATGCGACAAATAAAAAAACCCCAAATCACAACTTGAGTTTTCTTGATAGCTTTGTGTGGTACTGTCTTTGACTGAAAAATGGTGTTCTATTTACTACGTAGATTATCTTATCAATCACATTATATTTTAGGGACTTCTTCAGTCTTTTAGATGTAAAAATTATCACCAGAAACAATAGAATACCTTGTCCATCAACTTATTCTCAAATTAACTTCAACTCAAACTGAAAATCTATTTAGGAGCTTTTCTCTTAGCCACACTCAGTTCACTCTTTCTACTTTTACAGAGAATATCAAGGAAAATTAAGAAAGAAAACAAAAAAATCAACACTGATATTTAAACAAAAAGCTTAGAAAACACACGAAGAAAACATAGGCAAAAGTAAAGCATTTGAGCATCAGTTGTAATGTTTTCTCCATGCCCTGCTTCTATTCAGCTTTTAGGAGTATTTTTGTTTTACAGATTTAGAGCCAGTTGCAAAGATTTTTGATTCTTGAAGAGCACAGAATTTGGATAGAAGAGGTTTTATACATATGCTTTCTATGATTTTAGGTACTAGGGCATAAATAATTTACACCCTGTGGTTCTTCCTTGCACCAAAAATCCATCACAAGTTACCAAAGCTAAATAGTGCTCTGCAAAAACAATGAATATGAACAGTATCTATGTGTGTGTGTATCAGGCAATGGGACTAAATGAAGGGGCAGATTTGTAAAAGGACTAATTTAAGAACAGTGCAATTTAGGAGTTCCATAAGGCTAAAGAGTCTACAAGCACTCAGGTCACAGGATTTTAGTTCTTGTGTTTCCAGTTTTCACAAGCAGCAAGAAGTTGAGTCACTACTTTGTCAAACTGTAAGTTTAAAACTAACTTCAGTATCATTTCAAGAAAACAAAAACTTTCTAGGTGCAGTAACTTTAAGAGGCAAATTGTGCCAGTTAAAATATAACCAGTTAAACCAGTTAAAATATAACCAGTTAAAATTAACCAGTTAAAATATAATTATAGTAATTATGTCATCAATACTAGAACACAACTGCAAAAATTATACACAATGCAAAACACTCATTACAACAGCTAGAGGTTTTTTACATGACAAAGATCTTATATTAGGGTTTCTACTTTTACCTGCTCTTTACAAAATGCTTTCACATGATCATATGGGATACTACAGACATAAAAGCAATAAATATTATGGCTATACTTGTTATATATTGCTTTATTTATACATTTTGAGTTAACATCAACAGAAAGAAGTATCCTTTCCTTAAATTCTGAGAAGATGACTTTGTTCCTGCTGTTATATTGTTTTAGTAACAAGACTCACTGCTGAGTGGTCAAGCACATTTCTTTGTCATCTTTAATGTTTTTCCACAGCAAAACAAGCCTGGTTACTATAGTGCAAATGTAATTATCAACTCCAGGTTAAGATCTAGAACCATTAGTCACTCATTCCAAGCAGCAGCCACTATCACACTACCATCTTAATAAGAGACCCCAAACATTGCAAAGTGAAAACAGACTGACTTTGGAGAGGTTAAGTGTGGTTTTATGATTAATGAATGTATGAGAATCCATTCTTCAACAGGATCAGCTTTCTACCATTTTACAAAACAGGAATATAGCTGGAGACTTGCATAATCTTCCAGCTGCTGATTGCAACTGGCACTAAGGAAAAGAGCAGCAAGCAGCAATTCCATGCTGCAGCATGAGAAGGAAACAAAAAAACCCCAAATCAGTAGGCAAGAAACCAGCTGGAAGGTTAAAGTGGTAATAAACTTGGATAAAGTATACAACAATAAGAAGAAAAGGCTATTATTTCAGGGCAATAAAAGGAAGAGAGCATCCAGTCTGGTAAGATCTATACCTTTTTGACTGCCAAAAAGAAGTTGTCTATATAAAACCCTGAAGAAGTGCTTAGGCACATTATGTGTGTTTATAGTAGAAATACAGCAGTAGGACTTTTCCTATGCTTAGAAAAATTATTTGAATCAGATAGAAAGGAGGAATGAAGAGGGGATGAATGAGTTCTTCAGAATCAATGACTTCAAAAGAAAAACCACTGAATGCTTATCTATACAGAAAACATCTTTTGATAGCTTTGCTACAGCCTATTAAGAGATCAATCATGCACTGCTATTTAATCAAAAATTGTACCAGAATATGTGCATATACCCTTCAAGATCCTTGGTTATGTACAGAAACACCTTTTGGCCACTGCATGCTTCATCAGAAGTGAACAATGCAAGAGGTGTAAATACACAAGACTGAGGCACATTGGGCAGTATTCTGTAAAGTTCTGTTCTACTTCAGAGATTTAAAAGTTCCTACTCTTAAATTCCTGTGTTATCGTAACGCATTGGATGACTTTAAACCCACTTTCTGTAATTTTTAAAAACTATCTATGCAGACAACTTACTCCTATCACAGGGACTTTAGACAGAAAACAGAAATTTTTAAAAAATGTATTATAACCTTTTAGTGCAATCAGCATCTGGAAACACAGAAAGCAAACTTATTATCTACCATCTTTGCAAAACATCAGTGACTTCGTGGACTACAACCTGGCAAGTTTCTCTTCCAGATATGCAACTCATTTCTCTCTAATAATACAGAAGAAAAGGATAACATGAAAGTGTTTTTTAGTCATCCAAAGTGAAGTGTGAAACTCAAGAATAAACCTAGCTTATGAGGTTACTCAAATAACTATAATTTTCAATCTAACAAAATCCAAAGGAAACAAGAATGAAGTTTTAATAAGATTGCTAGGAACAGTCTTAGATTGAAATAGGTTTTACCAAACATTTAGACAGTACACACATTAAACTTTCTACTTTTTAAAGCTATTTCTTTCAAATAGTTTAAACTGTAAAGAAGGTAACTTTATGGCTATAGACTGAACTCTGTAGTCTCACTCTTAGGATCTGGTTCAAAGGCTTTAAATTATTAAACATTATCAGTTACTCAGAAGTAGTTTCCTGGAAGGGAGAGTGTTCTATGGATGTGTTTCTTGACTTTCAGTACTAAATTTGTTAACAAAAACCTATCCATCCTCCACTTGTCTGGTACTCCAATCCTACATTCCAGTATGGTAAGAACTGGTTGCCCAACTGCTTGGAAGGCCGACCTCTATTTATGTACGCTTCCTCCAAGTACTAGGCTGGGAAACAGATTTGGCTTTTTCAACTATGCTTTCCTAAAGCTTTTAGCATTATAAACCAGCAAAAAAACCACACCCTGTGATTTTTCCTTAGATGCTACTTCAGCCTGAATAGCCTATACTGATGTTTCAATTAAGGAGGAGGGAACAGGAACACTCACACAATTTCTGCCTGTGAGGGCTGTAAAGTCTCAAACATCTGCAGGAATGTTTACAAGAGGTGACGTGGCCATGGACTAAGTCATTAGGCTTCCACATACTAACCACAGATGTTTTTACTTTATCAAGAGGAAACTTAAATATTCAAAGCACAAATTAGTTATCTTTACCTTGCTTCTGTTCTTCTCTTGACCATGCTCACAACCATCCTGTCCGCTCTGGGTAACGTGCAGGCTGCTACTAGAAATCGGAGACTCTTTGTGGCTGTCTCCAAACCAAGAGAAAGGCATGCAAGTAGGAACAGGGGAATCTGAATCTGATGCAGACAGATTGTTGCCAGAGTCATCCAACAGCTCTCGGGAACCTCTGAGATAAGCAGATTAAATTGTGTTTAAGCAACAACAGTAAAAAACCCCATCCCACCCCTCAAACACACAACCCCCACCTTAAAAACGAGATCAAACTCAAAACACACACTTATTTTCACCAGTTTCACAGCACAAATGATACTTAAAATGAAGTGATATTTACCTTTAAAGATCCATGCAAAATAATGTGTTATTTAGCAACAAATTTTAAAACTTTTGCAGTATTTCACACAATTTAAAAATTTCAAGTAATTTATTAATTTACTTGACATTCATCTTACTAAGCAAAATACAGTTTTTATATAGTTGCTCTACAGTTTTCTGTGTATTTTTTTATTTCATGATATTAGAAGCTCATCTCTACATCATTAATCTTCATGTAATTTCGTCACTGTTAAACATGAGTGTACTTTAAGATCAAACAGTAATGACAGTTTTAAAGAAATTCTTAGGCTACAAATTTAATGAATACAGCATGTTTGTATTAAACTAACAAAATAACTACCTGCTATCCAGAGAACCTCTTAGATTTTCTTTTTCTTGCTTCTTACCCTTGCCCCCAGATTTCCGTAATCCACTGAAGTGAGAAAACACAAATTTCATAAAGCATTTACACAGTGCAACATTTTTTTAAAATCAGCATTGCTTTCAACAGTTACAAAAAGCAACATTTGTTACACAAAGCATGATTTTGCAGATTATAGATGCAATTTTAAAAGTCCTGTCATTCATATTTTATGTAAGAACAATAACTCCCTTTCAAAGACCACATAACCAAAATAAAAATGGAAAATGCCCAAGGAAACACAGCATATAGCAGATACAACCAAGAGGGAGACCACAGTTATACTGCTATGTAAACGTTCCTAATCAATGCACAGTGACTTGAGCAACGTCACTAACAACATTATCTGTATGTGAAATAAGTTATCATTTTTATGTTATATATTATGATGCATTTGTTGCAGTAGCAGTCTAAGTCTTCAACAAACTTTATACCTGTCTCCAAAGGAGCAAGGATTCCTGCAAAATGTAGCAACTCTTCTCTCCTTCCCAGAGTTCAGTCACCACACTGTGTGGAGCTTGCACTTCTGTTTTACCCCTGTGGGCAATCTCATCTTCTAAATGAAACTCAGCAATCCACTCATGACTGCTGGCTGCCTCCAAGGAACAGTTCAGCCAGCAGCCACTACAGCCAACCCTATGTAATGTCACCTCTGCTGCGGAAGGAATCAAGGCAAGACAGGTATCTATTTTATAGTGTAACACCAGCAGCACATGACATTAGAGCCTAGGCACCAACAATATTCTAGCACAAAACTACATGTGGATTTGCATTTTAGTTCATAAAAAAGTGGTATATTCATGTAAAAACTGAACAAGCCCAAGGAATTCTTCAATGGGAAAAAAATATAGATAAATAGAATCAAAATGTGGTAGAAATACAAATACAAGGAACATGAGTAAAATCTTACCCAAAATCTGGAAATCTCCTTTTGGACTTCCCTGATGATGTTCCTTCATTTGTTTCTACTGTCCTCTCTTCATTTTTCTTTTCTTCTGTTTTCCATAAAGGGGTGAAAAATAAAAATGTGATTCTATAAATACCTGCATGTTTCAAGTACTAATGATGATGCTTGTAAGTCAGATACTAAAACCTGACTGACAGTGTTAAAATTCACATTCTCCCACATGGACATGAGCTGAAAATACTAGTAATATCAACCTAAGTTACTCTCTGTGGTATCTTCCCATCATTGCAGCTGTGCTGTACCATTGAAAAAGGCAACACAATAGTTGCTTGTGACTGTTCAAAAATATTGCTTTTGATAAATAGTAATACCATACTGCCTACAGAAAGATAAAACCTACCACAGTATTTTGCTTCAATGAATTACAAATGAAAGACAATTTAAGATAGGTTTAGAAAAAAGTACTCCCTTCTTTTGCAAAATGTAAAATTCAAAATACACAAACTAGATAATCAAAACTAGATAACCAGTACAAGATGCATGAAAGAAACTAATTTTTAAAGCAAGAGTAGAGCATTTAATCATCCTTTATTAAGCTTGAAGTATTATAGATGTTCCTTTTGTAATTTTTTCTGCTTCAGTAGCTAGTTACTTTGACCATGGGCTACGTATGAAGACGCCAGCTCCAGAGTGTGTGCCTGACCAATGTGACAATCAGTACCTGAAGAGCAGAGATCCTAACAAGCTGAGCTCCTTGGAAACTGTATACAAATTGTGACTATTCTAAAGAAACAACTGGGACTTTGATGCTCCTCCAAGACTCGTATTTTCAAAACTGGCATACAGCCCCTCTTAGGATCCAATTTTTCACCAAAGAAACCATGCTTAATACCAACTTTTCAATTATTAAGTGAAATTAGGTGATGCACTTAAGCATCACACTACCTCTTCTCACTGGATTGTGACAGATTCCTTCAAGTCTAAATGTACTTACTTCTAAGTTCTCAGCCTACTAGACTTTAAATAATTGAAATACATTTTGTATTGCAAATCAGGTGTTTCATAACTAAACTGCTTGTGAAAGAGATGCTATCTGGTTTTTGTGAGACAAAGCAGATTTTAAGCTCTGCCTTCAAGACAACTCCTGACATGAAGTAATGTACAGAAATGCCTTCAAGGACCATAAAACCCAAAAATCACGTTTAATTCACAAAATTGAGGACGAGTTCCCACCACTCCATCAGCTAATAATACTTCCTGGAACATATAATGGTCATCTCAAAGCTTACATACTGAATTATCAGGATAGTCAAGGGTTTTTTCCTTTTTTTTCCTTTTGTTTTTTTTTGGCGTATTTGATCAGTAGTTTCTGATCAATATCAAAACTTTAGCTAAATAGTTAACCACTCTTTCTAAACATGTAACATCTCATAAATTATAAGTAAAGTTAAACGAGTTATTTTTTCTGTCAGCTTAAATACAAAACCAGTAGAATTACTTTTAATATTGACATTTGTTTCCACCTCTATTTCCAGAGCTAATATTTTAAGAAAGAGGTAATTTCTTAAATGCAGCAAAACAGGTTAAAATAGACTCACACATGACTGGATGGGAAAGTAATAGAAAGGATTATTTCAATAAAATAATAGGTAGACATTTAAATACGGTTAGAAAGCAACAATCTAGCAGAAAGCAGCAGTTAGTGTCATCTTGCCCACAAAGAGCAAGCTTTCTATACTAATCCTCATCTTTGATGTTCTGCTTAAATTAGTTCTTCCAGGGGCCAATTAAAAATAAATGTTTGTCATCACAAAAAAACTGTAGAAAAGAAATAATTTATATCAGGTATTTGTTTTGGAAAGTGTGGGGTTTTTTTAAAAAACCCTAACAGAATCACAGAATATGCTGAGTTGGAAGGGACCCACAAGGTTCATCGAGTCCAACTTTTACATCCCACACAGGACACCCCAAGAGTCACACCATGTGCCTGAGAGTATAATCCAAATGCCTCTTGAACTCTGTCAGCTTGGTGCTGTGACCACTTCCCTGGGGAGCCTGTTCAGTACCCAACCACCCTCTGGGGGAAGAACCTTTTTCTAATATCCAGCCTAAACCTCCCCTGACACAACTTCAGGCCATTCCCTCAGGTCCTGTCACTGGTCACCACAGAGAAGAGATCAGTGCCTGCCCCTCCTCTGCCCCTCACGAGGAAGTTTTAACTGCAGTGAGGTCTCCCCTCAGCCTCCTCTTCTCCAGACTGAACAGACCAAATGCCCTCAGCCACTCCTCGTATGGCTTCCCCTCAGTGCCCCTCACCATCTTTGTTGTCCTCCTTTGGACGCTCTCTAATTGCTTAACATCTTTCTTGTTATTGCTGGGTTAGAACTATTTGTATTTAAGACTTCATAAAAACACATAAATTGAGGAGAGCAGAAAACAAATCCCATTTCAGGGTATTAAAAGAAGGGTTTTGCCTGAGCTATGTAGAAAAGACAGCAACTATCATCTGCCTTTATACATTTGTGCTAGCTGATTAAAGAAAATACCAAGCATTTAAAAGATTATATTAGATCCCTTTTCCAATTATTCATAAGAAAAAAAGCCAAATATTTCCATCAAATAACGATTAGTAGTGATTAGGCTAATTATAAATCCGTAAGTCTTACCCTTGGCCTCTTTCCCTTTGCCTTTTGTTTCTCTTTGCTTAACATTCTTGAGATACCCCTGAGGAGAACTTGGAGTCATCTCTTCAGGAGGAGGTGAATGAGGAGTGGTGGTGCTATTTTCATTGTTTGGTTTGTGTACTGGAGAAGAGTGTGTGGAAGCAGAAGGACTTGACTCTAGAGGACTTTCTGTGCTTTGTCTTTTTTCAGGCTTTTCACTCTTTCGATCTGTGTCATCTGGGCGTGGGAGAGGCAATTTTTCACTTGTTTCTAAGGTCTTGGTTAGGTACATAGTGGAAGGTTCTCTATTGACAACGGTATCTTCAGAATCTTCATCCTTCAACAAATTCAAAAGTCTTTTTATGATAAACATGACGTATACCCATTTACTGTATGATCTCTTACCAGGATGGAAAGATAGGCCAGGCAAACTTCCTCAGTTCAGAAAATTTTCTGAGCATACTTACTTGTGGATACCATCTAAAATCACATGAAGCTCATTTTACAGCCTTTCTGTTATCCATCTCTACACAGATCTTTCTGCACATCACAAATCTTTTCCTAGCCAAGTCAGAAATGTTCTGGTACGCCGTGGCCATTCCAATTCAATTCAATCACTTTTCAGTCTAACTGAATTAGTTCAGTGTTCTCTTTCTATGACAGACAGGCTCTGTCATATACTGACTATACACACCTCAATTCTTCAACTGTTTTCCAGAAACATGATAGAACATTTTATACTTTTATCCTGGTATACTTCTTGTGAACTTGAATGATGACTTATGGAATAATGAAGCATTTTGGAAGTGTTTAGTTTTGGAAGAAATTTCGTAACTAGCTTGTTTCAGATGAAGGAATAATAAGATGAATCAGTATATTTTGTAACATATCACTCTATCAAAATCCTTCAGTAAGCACAATACAGTAAGCTTGCACAGGTCTTTGCTAACTTCAAATTAAGTCTGCCACAAAAAACATGCCAAAGTTCACATATATGGTATAATATATATAAAAACCCAAAAAGAGGTTTTCACTTGATACAGCATAAAAATGCAATGCTTTGGCACAACCTAAATGAAACATGGGCAACACTTAAAATTGCAAAGACAGACAAAACAACACATATCCAGGTTCCTGAACGTGTAATTATCTACCAGTATCAGTACCTGTAGATTTGCAGTCTGTTGTCCAGCCCCAAGAGATTCTTTCAGCTTTGATCGAGAAGGTGGCTGGCGTTTTACTTTCAAAGCAAGCTGAGCTTTCGCTTTGTGGGCACTTGTGTCTAATCTGGGAGTATCTCCAACAAAAGCATCAAAATCTGCAACAAATACATACTTCTTTAAAAAAACAAACAAATAAACCAGCAAAAACTGGTAGGCAAGTTCACCAAACCACTGCCTGGAAAAATATTCAGAATTTAGATCAGAATTATTCTACCTGTTAAACATTACTATATGAAAATACTGTTTGTATTATACTACAGTGTTTTAACATGTTGCAATACTAATTTCTAATTAATCTGAAATATACTCCTACCCAACTTCTTCAATTAAAAAATAATAAAATCCAACAGAATATAATTGTATTATGGCTTGAAAACTGAATTTTATTCTCAAACAGATGAAAACTTTTGCCCTGAGTGTCCTTTCTTATCCTCATTCTTTAAGATAGAAACTCTTTAAAAAGAACGTGTTTACCAAATATTTTAAAAATACGATTCTTATTTGAACCTCCATCTGGTATTTTGTAACATTCTGGGCATAAAATTACAAGGCAAAAAAACCACAGCAAGTCTTGCTGCATATCATAGCTTAAAATTAATGGGATTTTAACAGACATATTTCAGTGTTGCAGTCCCACTAACATTATTGGTTTCACTGATAGAGAATCTAAGGAACAGTTGAAATAGTTGTTTCTCCATCTGCCTCCTCTTTCCCACAACATTTAAGAAATGCATTACAATAATACTGAAAATGCTGGGCGATCCTAAACTCAGCTATACACACTGGCTCAGGTCAAACATTTACCCAGTCAGTAGGAAATAACACTTCACCTCTATTAACAAAAAAACTACACATGTAACTCCTTCTAGTTTTTGTTAAGCGCAAATCAAAAATCCTACAACCTACTTACCAGAAATTAGCATATCTAAAGAATTTATTCTTTCTTCTATTGATTTGGTTTCTTTTCCATTTTCTTCCTCGACCTTTGCGTGCTCATTAGATTGACCTGGACTTTGCCAGCCATCTTCCAATAAACTGCCACCTTCAAACACATAAGGCATTTTCTCATATACTTTTAATTTACTCTCAAGTTCCGAAATCTGCAAGAATTAAAATTCAGAAGTGAGATACAACTCTCCAAGAACACAGAAGTTTATTTGAAAATATAATACTGCTTTACTTTTTCCTGATATATTTTCAGTTGTTCTGCATACTTCTGGTCTCTCTCTTCAAGTAGCCTTGAATGATCTTCTTCTTTCTTCATAAATTCTATTTCTCTGGTGAAAGAAATATATACATATTTATGAAACAGCAATACATAGTAGAAAAATATAGAAAAATATGCAAATTAGGAAAATGCACAATTGCATTTAATAAAAAGCATTCCATTAGCAAATGGTGACAAAAATCAGTCTGTAAGGTATAACTGATTCATTAATCTTGTAATGTCATAAAACAACCTATGTATTTGTATGCTTTTACTGTCTTCAAGAGAAAACTCATATGACTATAATTTACTGTGGGCAGAAAAAGGATTGTGGCAACACTTTTTCTGCAAAGTTACAACCATCTCTCTACTTTAAAAAGTGGCAAGTTGCATATACATTTAAGCCTGAAACTCATGCTTGACTCAAATCATTACACCTTACTCTCTTCCACAAAGATACATGCACATACAGTATTTTCCTTCCAAAAGCTATGGTAAAATTCTTTGCAGGAAAATAAACTGCATTTCAAGTCTCTACTTGGTTCATCCTAGAGAACTTGCAATGGCTGGGTTTTACGAAAAGAAACAATGACTACAAAGAAGAAAACAAAAAGAAAAGCTGCTTTTGCCTGCGTCACATGGAATAACATATAAAACCAGGAAATAAGCATAAAACATCTACAAAAGATGCAAAAGCTTTAGGAACAGTCAAATGAGTAATGGGAATTTGCTAAAAACAGTGAGGAAATGGAAACTAGCATGTTAGCAGTCATCTTAACGTACTTTTGAACTTCCATGCGGAGAGGCTTGGGAGGAGAGGGGAAAGGAGACCTTTAAAAAGCTCACCAAACAGCACAAAAACGTACTGTGAAAAGTAACATTTCTGGATGTGGATTACAGAAGCAAAAGATCATATAAACTGCCTTTAAAAAATAAACAAGTAGAGAAATTGGGGAATTATAGGAATTATATGCTTACAGTAACTACCAAAAGCAACAGTTGGGTTCTGTATTATCAAGACATGTCTACAAATATTTTGCAATTATCTCTTGTTTAGCTAAGAGGAGAGAAGGCAGAACAATTAGACACAACTGCATGACAACAGTGTTCAAGTCTTCCACAGGTGTATCTAATAAGCACTACTATTTCTACCCAATAATCCAAACCCATTAACAGACTGAAGATACTGTTTGCGTGCTGCCATTTTAATGGGCTAGATACATATCCCAAATTCCATTTTTCTCAGAATTCCTTTTACTCCCACTACAAAACATAACTCGTAACTCAGACTGAGCACATGTATCCCACTCTTATTAAATATCCTCTGATGCCTACTCTATTTGGAACATTTAAGTCAGTCAAAGAGTTTTTCACAAACAGCAAAAGGTATTGCCAAACACCCCATGTCAAATTTCAAGTAGTCCTTCCAAAAGTATTAATGCATTACAGCTTCTCAACTAAGTTGTTTTTGAAAAATATTATTGAAATATTAAATAGTTGTTCCTAATCTAAGAATCAAAACCAGCAGCAAAATATTTGGAGAACCTTTCCAGAAGTTGGTGCCTTAAGGTATGGAAGAATTCAGCATTTATAGCCCACTGCTTCCCTAAACTCTGACAAATGAAAAGAAAGTGTGTTAAGCAAATCCTGGCCCTAGGTACAGTCGACAGCTTTCCCCATAATGTACAAAACATACAAGCGAGAAATAGAGACCTAGTAATTTTGGGGTACTTACTTTTGTTGGTAATCTTTAAGCAATTTCTTGGCCTTGCTGTATTTCTTTTCAAGGGCATCACATTGTTCTTGAGTCTCTTTAAGATGCTCATTCACTGTTTTGCATAGATTTTGTGCCTCTAACCAGTAGGTCTCTAACTTTTTAATTTTCTCTTTGCTTTCATCCAAGTTTTGCTGTAGTTGGGCTCGATTAAATTTCCATTCATTTTTTTCTGCTTCAACGATTTTTAACTGAAAAGATTAATATTTAAGAAATTAATCTAAAGTAATAGAAATAACTTTCTGGTAACAGAAAGACAGACACAAACCACTGTTTGCAAGTGCCAAATCTATACTCAAATAAGCCAAGTTCTATCCACTGATAATATTTGTTTAGGAGCTTGTTTCATACAGTGCCCCTCTATATTCAGTTACTCGAAGCACTATTACTGAAGCATTCATTTTATAATGGCACACAGGGGATTTTGGGGCTGGGTTTTTTGCCATTGTTTTGTGTAGGTTTTGGGGTTTTTTTTATATTAATTTGAGCACAGATCTTCAGCTGTCTGTCTAGCACAACACACAGTAGATACTGCCTGAGGCCTAAACAGATTCTGCCTTCTGCATTCAGCTTATTCCTGGTAAAATTAGTAGCTGTAGAAATAAAAAGATCCCAAAACTAAACCACCCAACAAAAAACCCCACCACCAAATATTAAGATTCTTTGAAAACTTACTTTCTCCTTCAGTTGATTCACTTCAGCTACTGTTACTGCATGTTTTAATTGCAGCTGAAACAAATGAAGAAAACTGTATGAGCACATAAAATTACATTTGAAATCTAGTTTAAGACTATCTCCATGATTCCATTTTTTCTCAAACCATTTTTATAGTGTGGCATCAAGACAACTTAGCTATTTGTCAATTACAGAAGTAATCATGAGCCTTTATTAAAAAAAAGCAAACCTAATTCAAATTAACCCCCCAAAAAGTGCCATATGGTAATCAATACATGACCACCTATAGTTAAAAAATCCCACATTGTTGTCTATATATTAAGAAAACTGAGGAGATTAAAATAATGTTTCAATATGCCAGCAGTATCACAAGGCAGCAGTGCACTTATGATGACAACTGGTACACAGAATCAAGTAAAAATTTAACGGTACTAAATATTTTTATAATCAACACTTGCAAATAAACGTGCTGAGTTTGTTTTAAAATTAAGCCACGTATTTTTGCACCACAAATCTTCACAGGATTATTAGAAATGGAAAAGCTACATGTAAGCCAAATGTAACAATTTTTTTAACATGTATTAATTATACCTTGTAGCTCACTTTCCATCTGTAACCCTGGAGGGATTTTTTTTTTTTTTTTTTGGCAAGGCACAGTACACCAAACACAAATTACAACTAGTGAATCCATGACTATTCTTCATTTAGATTATGTTAGTAACAGCACAGTAATGATTCTAGATGAGAACGTAATTGCAACCCAAGTAAACATAGCACTTATGAAAAGATGCTGCAGCCTGCTACTATGCTTCCTAACCTGGAAAAATTGTAAATGTTCTCTAGAGATCAACAGCCTGCAATTTCTACTTCAATGACATCACCAACATTATCAAGAGGACAGACTTAAGGAGATCTGCAAAATACCAATCCTTCACAAAAATAAGCTTATGTAGCACCAAACAGCATTTGACAAAAAAAAGTTTCTTTGCAGTATATTTTTCTCCTCCCAGAGTAAAAATGACAGGCACTTAATTCTACCAAAGAAGTATGGACCCTTAAATGCCAATGACTGTACCACTTAAATCCCTGACTGAATCCCATAGCCCTGAATACAGCAAATATACTCCTTTATAAAAACCTTGGGAAAAGGGAACCATACTATTTCCAATTACACCAAGTTGCAATTCACAGTCTGGAACACCCTACTGGTTTTACAAATCCATTACTTCCAAAAAATACACCATAAAAACATCCTCCAAGCCAAAAACATGCCTATCTACCAAATCAAATGCTTTTATGTACACAGAGATTTCCCAGAAGACTCCAGGGACTAAAACGAGATTAGATATGTATTTCCTGTCTTCCTGAAGGACATCTCACAACAACACTTGAGACCATTCAGAATGGACATACTTGCCCCTCCCATGCTCTCCTCTGCACCTAAAGCCATTCTACTGTGCAGCAAATACATGCAAAGGCCAATGGGCCAAAGAAGAACTAAGAGAAGCATCCTATCTATCTAATGCAATGTTTAGACACAACAACACAGAAGTGGCACTGAGTTCTAAAGCCTGTTTCCAAGGGCTTTTGTTTATTTAATTTAAATCAGAAGACCATTTAATATAAATATGCATAGGGAAACTTGCATAAAAAAGTAACAAAATACCTACATTTCAATAGACAAACCAGAAAGATTTATTGGTGGTGTCAGGAAAAAACCAAACCCAAAACCATGAGAGAGACACGAACAAGATTATATCCAAATCCTACAAGGTTCAGATGCTCCCCAGTGCATCACAGAATATATTTAAGAAACTGCTACAACACCTCTTTAAATTTAAGAAGAGACTGTGCTGAATCCATATCCAGTAGTAAACCGATATCTTCATTTTCAGGAAGATCAAAAACTTCTACAGATTTTCCATGTAAATGTGACTCATATGTGTCTTCGTCGTCATCATCATAGTCATCATCCTGAAAAAATCAGAAAATCATGACATTCTGTAACGCACACACACTTTCGCATTATGGCCACAACAACCAAAGCACGCAACTGAGGAATCCAAACAGCTGCAAAACTTTTCCTGACTAGTTATTATTCCTTTTTAGTTTCTTATACCTATGAAAAGTGTTAAAGATGAATTGCAAACACCTCCACTAAAGTTCCACGACAGAGAGCAAAGTAGAACATGCACAAAACAATCACATATAGCTGACAGTTAAAAGTATATTTTAGATTATTGATAAAGTGATAATCATGTGCCTTGAGAATAGTAATGTAGAAGTTTGTATTTTCCTGTTTTTAACAAGCTGCCTGTTTTATCCTTTTTTGCTTCAATTTGATTAAACCCCCCCATTTATTCCATTAGCAGAAGTTATTGCACGCAGTGGTAATCACATACTTTTAAAAATATATGTGTATGATGTTTTACCTGCTCTGTATCATCATGCACATAGTGCTGCTCGTACAGACATCTCTCTTGCTCTAAGGTCTCACTAATGAGACGGGCTACTTCACTCTCAGCTCCTGGCTTCTCTCTCCCAATCAGAAACCTACAGGAGAAAAATAACTTATCTTGCAGCAAAAGAATCTTAAGATATGATGAAGAAATGAGTTTGCCATACTGTTGACTTCCATAGCATCTTTGCGAATTTTTCATATTATGGTTTTGCGTTCTCCATGAATGAAAAATGATCAAAAAAAGAGAATTGTCATAGAAAATATACCTACCTCACTGTGCCTTTGGTGTTCTTTAATACAGTGGCTGCAAAGAACTGAGTAACTCCCACGAGACTTATGCCATCAACCTCCACAATCTGATCATTTACCTGAATTCTGCAAAATAAATAAATGTTTAGTTATCAGTTAAACAACCATATTTTGGCTTGAAGTACTTCTGACAAATATCACTTAAAACTCATTAGTATTTATAATGACAAATTCTGAGTCCATTGAAATTCATTGTTTAAAAACAGTCTCCTGATCCTTAGTCACTATGTAAATCTCCAATTAAAATTTACACAGTATTTGACTTGTTATTTTTTATACTATTTACACAGTGACTGGTGTCCTGGGGTGTCAACAGGATTTTGTGGTGCTTCCACACATGGGCTCATGTTAAGCTTTTCTTACATATGTTGTAAGCAGAACTACACTTACTTAGCAAAAATGTCCTATAATAAATAATCCCTGTTTCTCAAAAAATTAACATAAAATAGGAATAATCACTCAGCTGCATTCTGCTTGCATACTTTTATTCACAGTATTTAGCATATCTAATAAAAGCAATAGGGCTCAGTTACAAATTTGCAAAAAGCATAATCAGTTCAACAGAAAACTCACCGTCCATCCCTCTGAGCAGCTCCACCATCTGTTATTGTTTTTACAAAAATACCTAGTTTTTCCAGTCCCTGATCAGCACCAACTCCCATTCCAATGATACTGATGCCCAGACCCCTGTCACCTAAGGGATTCAAAAATCTGACATTAGCTGCGTGACACATAATGTAACAATTAGCAGTACTGAGTTGTTTCAAAGCATTCCAAGTCCCTTCACACAAGACAAATGAAAATTCACAAAAAAAAAAAAAAAAGACAACACATATTTAACACTACTAAAAGCCTTTTTGTCCTGTAGTCTTCCTAACTTCAATTCAGGATGACAATTTGCACTTAGTAGAGGCCTGTTCAGTTAACGATCAGAAAATTCAACAGAACTATCCACAAATCAAAGCCTAGACAAACATTCAAAGATTCAAGATCTAAATTCTGGGAATCTACAGTTTTAAAGAGTTTTATCCTTTGTTCACATAGTGTCTGTTGCAAATGTTCAAGGTTTGATTTGCACCTTTTTCAATTTCCACTGGAAACACTTCCATTTTTTCCACCCTTTTCTCAAGTTCATACTCAGCTGAGGCTGCCACGGGGTCAACTTCTTCATTGCGTCTATCATAGTCTTCATTTGAGTAAGTACTGAAAACCTAAGAAAGGTAAAAGAAAACTTTTTTTAATGTTTTCTCACATTTCATCTTCTTTCAAACATCATATAATTGAAAGACAATCAGTAAGGAAATTAGTGGTTTTTTCAGAGATCTCTTTCTAAACAACCAATAATTTAATAAATACTGCTGCTGTCAGAGAGTTTCCAACTTGCACAGAAGTAATATTTTACAAGTTTCAAAACAATTCCATAAACATGTTTTGTGTTGTAAATGTACAAAATAGTTAAAAGAAATCAGTTATCTCCTCTTTGATACAGTGTGACTTTTTTTTTAGGACTACATTCCAACAAATCCTTCCTCTCTCTTCTTCCCTCCCCCCACACCATCTGCCAATTGCAGCGTTTCAAACAGATGTAGTTTTCTGATTTTGCAAGGGAATCACGCAGTTTCCCAGGAAAAGGAAATGCCTTGCTACATACATTACTATTTTTAGTAATCGCTCCAGCTGAATTTCTGGATTGTTAAAAATAAGAGATAAACAAACAACACAAATTAAGACAGAAATCTACAAAGGAAGAATGAGCCACATGTAACAGGGTTAATTTTACATATCAGCATGTTCATTAATTGCATTTAAATTAATGATCTAGGGAAACAAAGGGAAAATAATATACCAGCCCCACTTATCTTAAAAAACAAGGTTTATCTGCTAAATGTTTTGCAGGCACTGAGTGTTTTATTCAACATCACTGCAAGACAGAAAACAGTTCTGGATTGCAGCTGCAGCAGCCATCTCCCTAATCAAGAACATGCAGTGCTGACACAAAGTTCATTTACACTGGCCTACTAAATTTTTGCACCTTTTGTATTCTACCAGTAAGACTACCTAGGCAGGTAACTGCAATCATGTAAGTAAGACAGCATTAAGTCTAATTAACATTTTCCCTGTGAATTTAGCCCTGCATGGCAGTAGCCTCAGACACAAAAAAATTGTTGTTGAAACAGATCACCAAAAAGCAATTAATAGTTACAGTATTTCCCATGGGAGTTACTGCTTCCCCTTCAGACTCCAGCTGGAGGTCAGTTTCACAAACTCTTCCCAAACCCTCTAAACATCTATTCCAGAAATATGACATGGCCACAGAGTCGGGCCAGTAAGTAAGCAAGATTAGATCCACTTGGCTGAAAGGGAAGGAAGAACCCACTCTTAGAAGTCTTATGTTTCCCCCAGTAAATGAACCTTCCTGAAAAGATGTTCTTCCTAAATCTTGCATAAATGTTAATGCCTTTCGACTATGATACAGACATCAGTAAGCAACAACTGGACATAGAAAGGCAACAGAGGGTCACACTTACAGTGTGTCTTCCATGAACTTTACAGAAAAAAATCTGAAAAATAGACAAAGAAAACTATCTAAATGGTCTAAAGTATCCTTATTCTATCACTATCAGAAAAAGGCGGCCAAGTTCTTTGAATTAATCCCCCTCCGCAGCCCCCAAATCAGTAAATAGGATATGAAGCAGAAGCATTTCATGAAGCATGATTCTCCCTTTGGAACAAAACCAGTCTAGTTTGCTTCCTTTCCATCTCAATAGAAGAAGCTATCCCTCTAAAAAGACAGTCAAGTTATAATGAGATGAATTTTAAACTAACAATAAAAAGGAATTTCATAAGTGGACAACTTATAACTTCTTAATGAGAATATTTGAGTTCTTGAGAACAAATCAGATACCAAGGTATGAAAAAAATCAAGTTTGCTTATAAATTAGTATAATCTAGTATTAATAGTACAACTAAAATGTTACGGGTCACTAACTCAAATGGCTGAATGAGCAAAATTTGGAGAATGGCAGTAGTTCATCCTGGAGACAGTGACAACTGTATTTTCTTTATTCTTTAAAACTCAGTGGTCTAACTCACAAAGCAGAAGATGATGCAAGTAGTCACTATTTACTGAAGAATCTCATTACCACAGGGATGACTAATTCCTTGCACAACATTTTATAAAGTGCTGGAAATTTGAGGGAAGCACAGTTGCACCATAACAACAACAGTATGTATGCTGGAAGTCTTGGGCTACCAGCATTAAAATATTTCTGGAACTTCTAAAAATTATTTATTATTTTTCCAACTTAAAAGTAATAGAATTGTACTTGGGAGTCTCGTGGAATTTGCTCATTTTGAAGCAAAATTGATCATAGGAATTGATCATCTACTGGGAGTGGACAATAGAATTTAAAAGTAGTGGTCCCTTACATTCCAGTGATGTTTATAAATGGTATTAGTAAAATAAAAGCAAAAACATATCTATGCAAATGAAGACTACTAATATTTACGCATACTAGCTTTTTAAGTAAAGCCTAGCTGAAATAAAGTCTGAGAAATCCACCAAAAGAAAGAATACATACTTATCCCCTAAGTGACAGATGACAAGTGTGTGAGAACATTTAGGTAATATTCTAAAGAACATAACCTGACAACTAAAAAAAATAGCCCCATTTCAAACTGGTAGGAACATAACCTCCCCTCTAAATTTCAGCAAAATAATTCTGAAGAAAAGCATCAATTT
Organism: Margarornis squamiger; assembly: GCA_035222235.1. Taxonomy (NCBI): domain Eukaryota; kingdom Metazoa; phylum Chordata; class Aves; order Passeriformes; family Furnariidae; genus Margarornis; species Margarornis squamiger. Next base: position 20,739,588 of record JAWWTY010000160.1, read on the forward strand.
ACAAAGAACAAAGGAAAAACAAAACTTGCAACCAGAAGCCAAACACTGCAATAACAGAAAGAAAAGGAAAAGCACACTACAAAAACTATAACCAAAGAATCAAGGGCAAAAGACAGAAGTATTTTTTGCGTATGTGTGGAATCACAACATGGTATTCATGTTTCTTATAGGACAGAAATTGTAAAAAAGTTGATACTAATATAGAAAATACAGAGCTGCTCAGCCAAGTTTCTCATGAAGTAGCAAAAGTAACTCTAAACACAGTCAAAATGTGGATAATAAATAATATAAGTCCACAGTTTAGAAGACTGATGAGAAAGCTAAACATGTTCATCCCTGCACTGTGTCTGGCAGGGTTTAGTCACTGAATCAAATGCATTACAGACAAAAGAAATTCTAATCTTACTATTCAGAAGCCACTGCTAGCCAGAGATCGTACAATTATTAGTGTGCAAGTGGTATTTTAAAAAGATATTCTTTAGCAAACAGAAGTTGTTGTCTCAACATAGGAGAAAAGAGATGAATTTTACTGTGGAAACCATGTGAATTTCACAAGCCTTTTGCCATAGCTTGTTATATCCAGAAGGTTACCCTAGCGTTAATAACTTTTGAATCTTGTGAAGATATCTGAAAAAAATAATTTTTTTACACTCAAGACCTTTTTCTTTCAGCCTGAATAAAATTAATTTGAATCAAAAAAAGTTCTCTTAGAAGGCTGAATTTTTAAGAATTACTTCAATTAAAATGTTAAGATACATAACTATAAATTTTCAAATATACTTAGTGTTTGAACAGCACATATGTTTATTTGAAGACAGAACATGCAGCATTCTTTACACCAGGAAAACAAACCACTTTTTGAATGCAAAACTCAGTTTTGCATCTTCTTTGAGGATGCTAATATCAACATCATCAAAGTCAGCACTCAAAAAACATCAACACAGCCCACTGCCTAAAAGATCCTACTGTTGAATTTCTGCAGAAAATCTCCATCATATCATCTTAGTGCTACCACAGAAAATAGCATTATCACTGAAAAACAACAACGACCTCACTTACTTCAAATTCTTCACAGCACATAAAAAGGTCTCCTTAAGTATTACTGTTAGTTTCAGAAGAATATTAATTTTGTTCGAGGGCAAACACTAATTTACCATGTGCTTACATGAAAGTGCTACAGAGTAATAAAGCACAGCCCAAGGACCTCCACTGCCACATTCATTTCTAGTATATATATTTGTTAGTGCCTGATGGAAGCAGAACATTACAAAAGTAATGAAACATTAAGATTAAGAAATCAGTAAATGCCCAGAAGGGCTTCTAACTACTGGAACAGAAGCAATATCAAGATCACTTTAAAATTCTCAAGTAATACTGCAGTATTTGCGGGAAAGCCCCACAGCACCTGCAGGGGCAGTCAAAGCAACCCTTGACAGCTGAGAGGGGCCCTGGAGTGTTACTGACACCTGCCCCGACTCACCCCCAGCCACGGCTACACCCCTTGCTTCGGAAACACAGCACTCACTTGGAACGGGCCAGTTTGCTGACACTCAATAAAGCAAAACACATAGTACAGCTCAGGAAAAATTATCTAATAGTGAACAGTTTCAGCTTTCCAAACTGATGGCCTTTGTGATGGCTGGCAAAATGTGAAGTGCCTGGGCAAACATGAATAATCATTTGAAACAGTAGCACTGAAGTAGGACTGAAGCATAATGTACACTTTACAGTTTACTTTTACAATCTCCCTCTTCAGATCAAGTAGACATCTCGTTACCACTGCCCATTCCTCCACTTCCAAAAGCTACATGGTTAGTATTTTATTACCAATACTTCTTATATTTTAAAAGTACCAATACCTGATATAAGTCAATTCATGCTATAAAATCATAGAATCAGCATAAATACCTCACTTAATTCTTTTAAACACTCACACCTTTGCCCTTCTTCAAAAAGTTTTCAAAATGGTTGGCAACTGGTAAACAGGTTGATATTATAAGCCATTACACTCAAGGTAGCCTTTTCTGGTACTAAGCAGGTGGACAGGCAGACTGCACACACTTATGCTCTTGATCTTGCAGCTCTGTATGACTTAATCAAAAATCTCAACCAACTCAGTTTACATGAAGACCTCAATTATGTAAAAATTCTGCAACACTGCACCTTCATCTCAGGATTATAAAATATGTACTCAGATAACAGAGGCACACATCTTTTTTCTGCTATTTGTCTTAGTGTTCACCTATGTTCAAATTACACGAAAAGGGGTAATTTATTTTCCTACCTCTCCAAAGGTAAACTACAAACAAGTTTCAGCTACTGTCTGTTCATTCTTTGCCAGCCTAGGTTATGTATTCTCAGATGCTAATAACAGTAATCATCATCGAAAATACACTGAATCTTTCAGCAGCTTAACTGTTGAGCTAATGAACATGTCTCCCATAAATTTGCTTATCTTTGCTGACCTTCAACACCTCCTCAGTGTTCCTTCTGACTGTATCTCCCATGAAACCCTCAAGTCCCTCCTATTCACTTGCTTTCCTCTCTCCTGTTCTCAGAGCAAAACGCAGCACAGGCTGGGCACACATAGTGATCAGCTAACATTAAGACAAAAAGAACAAGCAACTTAAATTAAAGCTGCAGCCCTGTCATCTGTAAAGGGATGAAACTGCAACTCTTGATACAAGTGCTAATTTTCCCCAATCAAGAAGTACTTTAAAAATACCTTTAAAAACCCCTCTCTTCTCCCTATCAAATCCACGTGAAACTGCCAGGACTGCTAGTTAGAACAACCATCATGGAAACAAACCAGCACACGGACCATAAATGCATCAGAAATATTGAACTTTTTAACGCAGGTAAACCTATAGACAGAATTAAATGCACTTAAGCTTAATAAACATTTAACTTATATAAAAAATGAAATTTCAGTAAGAGTTTAAAGATTATCTTTTCTCAAAACCCCCACCCACAAAAAGAAATTCACACACCTGTGAAAATATGTACCTTCTTCCAGTTAATATCCATGTTTTCAATATCCCATACTGTTAAGTTAACCATCAGGAATGCCACGCTCTCAGAGGCAGGCTGAACTAAACAGGGTTACTTTTTGCAAAAAGTCACTGAAAAGTATCATGGAGAGTTTGAGATAAAAATATGAAGAAAAGTTATTATGTTAAGTTACAGATGTTGTAATGTTGATAAACAGAGCTTCAAAATAACCAAAATCTTGAATTGCAAAAGAAAATCATCATTGCTAGAGATCCCAAACAAAGCACAATGGAAATACGCTTACACTATTTGTGTCAAGAAAAGAAAACAGATGACTTCCCACATATAAGTCAACTCTGTTTAAATCTACTTTCGAATCAAATCACTATTTTCCTACATCAACCTACATCCACGTCACATACTCGTTTCTTAATGCCACAGAAGTATTTTACTGAAGTGTTTGAGCAATGGCTGACAACTGACCAGTCATCAATTCTCTAATTACTGAAGAAACTCCAGGGTTCAGGTATCTTTGACCAGTTAGTGTATTTTGTATCCCTTTTTGTGTATGACATTGTAAGTATATAAGTTAACAGTTCAAAAACCATAGGATGTAGGAAGCTGAAGCACTGCTCTACAACATTGTGTATTCAATGAGTATTCAAAAATCTACACACTGACCTAGAAAATTTATGCAGCTCCTAAAAGTGGTAAGCATTTACAGATACAGTGTTACACAAGAAATCTAATTCAATGGCATCCTCATTTAGTGCTTCATTAACTTCCACAGTAAGCAGTTTTGTACTAAAAGCATTGAAGTGTAGGCCAGCCCGAAAAACATGACCATTTGCGCCCACCTATACATAAAACAGCTCTATTCTGATGTGCAAGACAAGCGGCAATATTATGAAGGATGTCCATATTCTCTCAGAAGCACCTGATCCTTGACAGGCCAGGACAACACACAAACTATGAAACTGCTTTCAGTTTCCTTAAGAAAGAAATTAAAACTCCTGCTCAACTGTGACAATACAGAAGTAATCCCTTTATTAAGGTTTGGGTTTTGTTTAGTGTTTTTTTAAAAACTGTGCTCTTGACTAAACAATCTTAAAACATATTATTATTCACAAAAAGCTGGGAACAGCCACTCCCACGCAACATGAACCAGGTAACACTGATAATTAAACAGACTTACGGAAGCAAACAGTAGTTGTACTATCTTTTCAGTTTACCTGAGCTACAGAATTTCTAAGGATCGTAAATCATTGCAGAAGTTAGTCACTGTGCTATTAAAGGTTTTGAGGACAAAGTTTTACACAGTCAGAGGTAAAAACATCTCAAGAAGCCAATTTGAAAACAGGCATTTTTTTTCCCCAACTAAAAATTTGAAAGTTACAAATGTCAAAGAGCACTAAGTCATTACATTTATGTTAATTATAGCCTTTCAAGGTAATGTCTACATTACAAAGGCAAAATGAAACATAAAGGTATGACAGCAGTTACCTGATGTTATTTGCACTGTGTGCAGTGCTGATTGTTTACACAGTTTATCCAGAAAACTTAAAGACAAATTCAGTTTCCTTGCAAATATCTTGGACAGCTGAGTGTGCTTTGCTTCCCTTATTGGCTTCATATGTGGCAACAAGAGACTAAAAATTACTCATGTACCATAATATAAACCCATCCTGTGAAGTTCTGCTAATAACTGTACAATATCACTTTCTCAACTACTGTAGGAAAAACAAGCAAGCAAGACATAACGTGTGTTAAGGTCTGCAGAGATCAAACAGCAGCAAGACTTAAGAGAGTTGGATCACCCACGGCAAGTAAGAAATCTTCCCACACATCATTTATCACCAGTTTCTACAGAACTGAAACATTTCTTTTTAAAAGTCTCATCTGCGCTTGCTTTCACAGGCACAGGGCAACACAAAAAAATGGGATTATTTGTGTAATTATGTTCCAACTTTACTGAAATTATCAGACCAAATAATGTCCTTAAGCCCTGCTACAGATGTCAACAATTATGGATCTCTATCATGGGTCAGATGCAGTGCTAACAGTGTTAACTACCTTATACATCCTCTGGGAGCAACACAGCTTCCTTCTTTTACTCAAAGGCCTTGCCAATTTTAGAACTGACTAGAAACTTTGAAGCAGAAATATTAATCAAGTTCTCTTTGTTCCTGCAGCATAAATACTGTTTCTAAGGTGCATGTGTTTAAGTATATGCATCACCTACACACATACCCAACTTCCCTTTTGTGTATATCAAGTGCAATGGTCAGAGCTCCATCACTGGAAGATCTGAGAATGTGCTTTTTTGTGCCAAATACCTTCCAAATATTTTTAATTCTTCAACTCTACCAGACACCTGCTAAACAGCAACCGCAAGAGACGCAGATGGTTTTTTTGTAAACACTAAAAAGGTGCAGAAGGAAGATAACAAGAATGCAAGGCCAGCCTCACCTCCCTCAGGAGCATCTATGAGGAGAAACACAGACTTTCTCCTCTAGTGACTATGAATGTCTGAAAATGGCACTTACATTTCAGTCAAACTTACTATCCTAAATAAAGCTGAAAAAAGAAGCCACTAGAATACATTTCTCACTATGGCAGTGCTCTAAGCTGTCGTGGGAACCAGGAATAATCTTCCAGCTACCACTCATATTTTTTCTCTTTCAATTTAAGATGCACTACAATCTATGCAGAAAGCCAGACAGAGAGATTTCCTTCTGGGAGGTAAAACTGGGATTTTCTAAAAGGTTAATGAGATATTAAAAGTATACAACTAAAGAAAATTTTGGGTAAGCACAAAAAAGTTGGAATTCCTTATTTTACAGGGTAAAATACCCAAAGACCATATACCAGGACTTATTCCCACTAAGCATCATAGAAAACATGAAGCAAAACGACAGGCATGGGGAAAGAAATCATTGCTTAGGCATGAGGAACAAAGGGGGAAAACCTATTGAAGGTGACATATAGAAAGAGGTCTCTATACCCAATATAGAAAAGATATAGCCAAGTATCAATGAATGGGGACAAAAGAAGCATCACAATCTTCAATTTAAGGCCCTTTAAAAGTATCTTTAATGATTATATTGCTATGAAGAACAGTGTATTCTGCCAATCCAAGTGGGGCATTATGGCAAGAGCTATGTTACTTTTCATGGAAAACTGCTACCAGTTGCTACTAAGCATTCTAAATTGGTTGTGTTAATGATAATCTGGTACAGGTTGGTTCCTGTGGCTTTCAGAGAAGCAGTTATAATCGAACACATCAAAAACTGAGCTTTGTCTACACAAGAGCTTCCATCACAGTTGGCACCAAGGTTTCTACTAATGCTTTCAACTATGTCTGGCATAGACACAGCAGAGAAAGCAGCAGTCTGTTAACAGCCACTGCTTCAGTAGGATTTCAGCAATGATCAGTAAAACCCTGCTTACAGCAGGAAGTCACTCAACACACATTTACAGTAGACTCTAAATGGCACTTTCCTCAGACACTCAGTGCACGAATGCAAAGGGAAATGGACTGATGCCCCTCCGGCTCTCACCCAGCCCTCATCAGACTCATTATGCAGTTTTCAATACCAGCACTCTCCCCTTCACTGCTCCAGGTCATCACTAAAGCAGCATCAACTACAAGAAAGCCATATAAAGTCAGACTGTCTACGGAGATACTATAAAAAAACCCCACGTGCAACAAAATTCACATTTTGCCATATCCAAAACATTTTTTTGGGTACAGCACTGGTATGCATTTAGCAAACTGGGAAATTACAGCTCTCCACTGCAGGAAGTTCAAGAGTCAACAGAATTTTTACATCCCTCTGATTAGTAAAAGCAAGTCCTGACCCTATATACAGTGTGAAAGTCGTTATTTTTAATACAAGTAGTAGTAGAAGAGAAATATGCTTAAGAAAGCCCAGTCAGTTTCCCATTCCATCCTGGTTCTCCTCCCAAAATCTAACAAACAGGGACCAGAATAATTCAAATCTGCAAGAGACTGTGGGTAAACACAGTTCATGCTGGAGAACAACTTACATTGTGGGTATTTTTGGTAAGGGAAGATCAGACATATAAATCTTTTTCATTTGTTAGAATTGTAACTTACACTACTCCTCATTACCTACCCAGCCTGCCCTGTAACTTCTACTTCTGCAACTTCATGATTCCAAAACACTCACCTTAATGCTCCTACGGCTTATTCACCAATCCAGTATTAAAACCAAACACCACATATATGGTTATTATTAGAGAGAATTCTAGAATCTTGTATAACACACACCAGTCATTTGTTATTTTCTTATAGTTAATTCTGTAACCAAGTCTGAAGTTGAATCTAAAAGTATGCTATGGGTTTTTCTGTTGCTTTGTTTGTGGCTTTTTTAAACTTTTGTACAAAAAGTAAAACTGAAAAAAATCCTTCTTAATATAATGCCTCAACTTTAAATAAATGAAGGCAAGTATTAAAGGTCAGGTGTTCCTATCTTTCCCTAAAAGATTTGTGCTCCTGAAAATGTCCAGCAAGTAAAATCTCACGTGCTTCACTACACTATCTTATGAAGCTGCTGTAATTAAGAAAACACTTGTGATTAATTTATAAATTTTTTAAACTTGTAACTTTTTTCTTAATTAGTGTTGAATAAAAGCTGTAAAATTACACTTTTTAAAGGGTTTCTAGAGCTTTGGAAAAAAACTCACAAAATCTTTTCCTGGGTATTTTTGACTACAAAACAATTAAAAAATAAAATTCAAATGTACTTACTTTGATAGGAGCTGTTGAGAACTTGACTTTTCGGTCTGGCTCAGGATCCTCCTCTTCAGAAAGCCCAGGAAACTCCTCATATTCACTGTCATACATATACTCATCCTGTCCCTCCAAAATTTCTTTGCCTTCAGGCTCTTGATTTTCTGGCTCTGCATCCCTGTCATCATCAAAAGCAGCATTCTCTATTCCAAAAGCACTGAAGTCCTCGCTTTGCTTTTCCAACATTTGCTCCTCTTCTTCCTGCTCTAGAACTTCTTGAATTTGTGTAAGTGGATCATCTCTTATGGACAACCTATCTCCTTCTTCTTCCCGACTGGTCTTGCTGCCATCCATAAACTCTTCTATCCCTTCCAAGGCATAGTCACTCCTCTTCCCTTCTTGTACTTGACATATGAGCATCTGATCCTCTTGAACAACGTGATCTTTCTCCAAACCTTCATTTTCATGCCCTGAGGTTTCATTTTGTGCAACCAGCTCTGTGCAAATCCTCTCTGTGGGGGAAACCCAGGAGGAAACACTATCTGATTTCTGCTGAGCCTCCTGACCAGGCACACTGCCCATATCCCACGGGCTTCTCTCAAGTACCAGTTGCTCTCTTTCATCTTTTCCAAGTGCCTCACTTGACTCATCTCTGCAGGTCCCAGGCATCTTGGGGAACGCACCCTTCTCCTTCTCCAGACATCCTTCAGCCACAGCAGGTGCTTTCAAACTCTGCTGGCCTCTCAAAGGCTCCTGATTTGGAGGACTATCATTTTTGGAAATCTCTTTGGATTCTTCATTATCACTATCACCCAGAAAGCTTTCCAGCCTCCTAGAAATGGGCCCTGCATTCAGGAAGGAGGATTTAGAACCACTATTGGGATGTTGTTGTTTCAACTCCTCATTGACTTGATTTTCAACTTTCTCCAGTGCAACGGGAAGACTCGCTTCTGTATTAAAACTGGAGTGGTCCACCACATTGCTGCAATCAGAAGCTGAACCATGTCTCCTCTTATCTTCACTTCTTTCACATTTGCTGGGGGAGTATCTGTCCACTGAGCTCCGTTGTTTAATATTTCTCTCGAAAAGCTTCCTGGTCTCTGAAAATTTTTCAGCTAAGGCAACTTTGTCCAAGTCTGCCTCATCACTGCTACGGATGACCTTGTCAGTAGCAGAAGGCACAGACAATGAATCCACAGGACTGACAGAGGGGCTGGTGCTTGTATTAAGAAGATTATTTTTTTGGACAATGAGAAAAGATGGGCTACTCGGAGAAGGTCCATGCTCTGCTGCCGTGGCCCGGCTGATTAATTTACTCTCAGTGGGTGGACTGCTTTCACATGAGGTTGTGGAAGAAGAGCTTCCCATCTGCAGAAACATGTTTTTGATCTTGTGTACTCTATTGCCGTAAGTGGCAGCTCTGCCTCGACTGTGTGGATCATTTCCCCCTCCACTGGAAGAAGTGCTCAGCTTCTGATGCAAGCCTGTTTTGTTGGAAGCGTTATCAGGATTGTTTACACCGTCAAAAGAGCATTTGATAGCATGGAAATCAGATTTATAGGCATTTCGGTGTGGAGAAGCACTTCTTAAAGTCCTTTCCCCCTTGCCTTCAGTTTTCATCATTGTCAAAGAGAAAGCTCCCTCGACTCCTGAAGAAGAATGGCAAGAACGGCTCCCTAGCACAAAGCTTCCACCCTCCGGCAGCAGGCAGCGCAGATCCCACGGAAGATCCCAAAAGCAGCCTTTCACTCGGCCAGCTTCCCCGCTCGCATTGAAATGGAGCGCAGGGGACTCTACGTGGAGAGAAAGAAATCAAAGCGCCTGAATGGCCACACCGAGTGTTATGCCCCGCGCGGATCGCGGCATCCGGAAAGCCATCTGCAGAGAGACAGAGAGTTTCCATTAGCGCGGGGCCTCGCCGGCGTGTGACACGAATCCCGGACTCGGGGTGGGGGCCGCCGCCCGCGCCCTCCCCGCGGGACGGGACGAGCCCCATTGTGTGCTCCGGCGGGCCCCGCCGCTCCCGCACCGACCCGCGGCCCCGCCGGGGGATGCGCCGGGCGGGCCCCGCTCAGGGCCGGGCCGGGCCGGGCCGGGCCGTGCCGGGCGGCGGGGCAGGGGGCAGCGCCG
>JAWWTY010000160.1:20749564-20782227 GCA_035222235.1 Margarornis squamiger
CCTGGCACACCTGCCCCGCATCCCCCCCATGGCACACCTGCCCAGCATCTCCCCCCCCTCCATGGCACACCTGCCCCGCGTCCCCTCCCCATGCCACACCTGCCCCGCATTCCCCCCCCATGGCACACCTGCCTCGCGTCCCCTCCCCATGGCACACCTGCCCCGCATTCCCCCTCCATGGCACACCTGCCCCGCATCCCCTCCATGGCACACCTGCCCAGCATCGCCTCAGGCCAGCCCAGAGGGAACAGACCCTCTTGCCCATGGGTGTGCTCCCGTCACTGTGTGGGTGAGAGGCACGGGTGGCTGGCGTGTGCTCAGAGGTAGTGTGAGTGCTGCTAAAAATACCCCCAAATTATTATTTTTTAAAAACATGTTAGAATTTCTTCGGAGCGCTTTCCCCTGGGTGCTGCAGCCAGAAGTCTCACAGTGTCGAGTTGTGTGGTGGATGGTTTGAAGGCCCTTTTGTTGTGTTCCCACCTTCAACAGTTCCAGGATTAGTTCAGAAGTCATTTGATTTCCAAACATTCACTGTGTCTCCTCTTGTCTGGGAAAATAGTTAATAAATTTTCGTACCATAAATACACTGTGTGATTCAAGCAAAGCTATCAGAGAGAATTCCCTTATGTGGTGTGTGGCAGCTTACTGAGCATCACGAGCCAGCTCTTGGCAGGTGGTGTCATTTGGTCCTGTGCTGTGGAGAGAAGCCTTGTGCGCATAGAAGGAGCCTTCACCTTCTCATATTTTCTCCCATTTCCAGGTAACCTACTCTTGTAGAGCAGCACCTCTCCTTAGGTTTTCCTTAACAGTCCAATCAGCAAAATGTAAGAGGTTAACGAAACTTTTGGTCTAGGTGCCTTCCACAGATACTGATTCTCCCCCTGTACCATGTGACTTAAGACTAACCTCTTAGAGGTTAAATTATGTGTGTAAATATTGAAAGTACTCTAAATGTAAATACAAGCAGAACTGTTGATGGTAATCTGGCCGTATAGAAAACAAAGAGAAGCAGAGGGCCTGATTGTCTCTAAACTGACATAGAGGGATGGGAATGGGAGGATGAGCCCCAGTACATCTAGATAGGTGATCCTGTCATGTCTGTGTTTGCAAATGCAATATGTGGTGAGTTCTAAATTGTAAACTAAAATTCAGGGGTTCATGCAGAATGAAGTGCATAGCCTTGGGGAGCTAATGATGTATTTAGGAAACATATGTGAGGCATTTCATTTAGGAATCTTGCCCACCATTATTTTGTATGAAAATTAATATGATGACCATTTTTGTAATGAGAATTTCATTAGAGCTATTAAAATTAAACTTTTTCTCCACTTTTTGATGTTTGGAGTAAGCTAGTAGCACCAATTTGTTGCGTGGAAAGAATCAGTTCCAAGTAATTTAAGAATTGTGCCTTATCCTTTCCCAGAAGGCCATCTCTATGTAGGATAAACCCATAACCTGAGAGACTGTAGGTTTTTTTCCTGATCTTTGCATTGTGATGATAGGAACTACACTTATTTTATTCTGTGTTTTCATCTGAGAACCAAGTTAAAGGCATGTTGGAAAAGTACTATAGGAGTACAAGTACTATTAGATAAAACATTTTTGATTAATTTATACACTTGTATTTCTAGAGTGTATTTATTTTCTATAGATAATCTATCAGTGTACTCATTTGAATTGTTATCTAATGTCTATGTGTTTTAGGCCTTTTAAAAATCACATAGCATTTTCTATTGTAGGTGTGAGTTCTGTAAATACAAGATCATTAAATGGGTCAATTCTCTGTAGGATACCATGTTTTTTTATTAAATAATAAATATAGTTTAGGTATGTTTTAGTTAATGAATATAGTTTCATGAGGAAGACAGATCTAGTACTGGTATGCTTTAGAATTTTAAGTAAGCCTCAGCAAAGAATTAAAGTGACATGTAATATGAATTATCCAATATATTTTTTGAAAAAAAGAATGAAATTCTAGACGGAAATAGCACAGTACACCATACATACAAAAATTATGTATTTTGTATATGTTCTTGTTTTTCCCTAAGTGACATGTTAAACTAGAACTACTAACATCTAGAATAAGAGCACATATAAAAATGAAGAACCACCAAAATGTTTCAGGAGGAATGTTATCACTGTGTAGGGTACTGTGGGCTGGGAACACCAGTGCTTCAGCCATTCATCTTCCATGTGTGGTTATTAGCCAGAAAAACGAAAGATCAGCACTTAAAAATCAAATACACAGCACACTGTGTACAGATAAAGTCACAAGTGCAAAGGTAAGGAAAAGCAGGAACAGAAAAGTTAAGAACACTGTGCTGTATCAAGAATATTTTATTAACAATGAGCAACTGTACATCCTATTTTTCTTTTAAGGAAACCAGTCCTTTTATATTTGATGTAAAAAGTTGCATTGCCACTGATTTCTTAGGGAGCAGAAGCATCCCTATCATCTTAGCACTTTTTTATATGTCTAATCTGCACGTAATTAAAAAAAGGTTGCTGATTTATGGGGGTGTGTATTCTTAGCTTAAGAAGAACGTTTTCTCCATTCTCATGTTTTCTTTCACACCACAAACCATCTAACCAGGAAATTTCCATCTTGACTTATGACTTAATGGTAGACAAAATATTTTTTACAAAACTCTTACTTCTCTAAACCTGATCATGTTTATGAATTCAGTTAATTGTTTTAATTGGATTTAGATGCAAACTTTTTAATGATGCATTCGCAATGGCTGGAGATCCCAGGATTTCATACCTGCCTATAGCATCTTGTGTTTTTCTCTGAACTAAATGTAACCCTAAGTGCCTTAGCAGACTGGAGGAGCAGATCACAGAGCAAGGCATGTAACTTCACTAGCCTGTTGTGCTAAGACAGTTGTGATCCTTGCCTAGCAATTTATAAATTATTTAAATAGGAATGGGCTTTTCAAGGGCATGTTGTTCTTACTGAGCTTTTACATCCGTGTCATCCTTGTTAGACTTGCATCATTTATGTCTAACAAAACTGAAATAATGCATACTGGATGGTATCTCAGATCTGTACCTTAAGCCAGGCTCCCATAGATTTGAATATGAATTCAGACTAAAGCTATGTAACACCAACATATGATTTTTTTTTTTTAGTTCATTGTAACATGTATTTGAGATGCGAATTACTTGTATTTGCTTAGTAGTCAAAAAGGAACCCCTTGTGAGTATACAGGCCTATAGGCTATAGTATATAGGCTAGAATGAAGAACTGATATTCTGAAAGAACTGTTATAAAATAAATACAGAAAATGCTTGTAATTCTCTATAACCTATAATTATGTCAGAGATAATGGGATATAGATTTATAATCTGGCAATATTAGGAATATTTTAGAGTTGTTTTACGATGCTATTTTATTTTATAATATATTTTTATGCGATTGGTAAAACACACTGACTTCTATATAAATTTCTCTCTTGCTTTTTATTTGTAACATGTCCATACAAAATACCACCATTTTCATGTAGTTTGGATCAGAACAAAATCATGGACATACACTGCATTTCCTGTTGGTCTGTGTGCTTGGCATTTTCTCTCTGTAATATGTGACTAAGCTGGTATATGCTTGGATCAGGTCTGTGTGGGAATATGTCAGCAGAAGGCACTGCAGTGGATGTGGAAACTCAGAGGCAGAGCCTCTAGCACTCCTCTGGAGGTGCAGTCTTCTGAGGGTGATAAATAATAACAAATTTATCTTTCCACCTCATGCAATTAATTTTCTAGTCCAATGCAAAGGTGCAGTCTTTGATGAATAATAGAAAAGCCCTTTTCCTTTCCATATCTCATTAGAGAAACCAAAATAATTGTTAATATAGCTTGCCATAAACTTGTAAGTCTGTGCATTGTATTGAATATGTGAATTCAGAGTAACTCATAGTGAGAGCAGGAGTTGTATTTTGAACAAATTCAAACTGTTTTATTCTCTGTTCTCAAGCTTATGCATTTCCAGTGTCAGCTTTCATTTGTTACATGTGATTGCAGTAAGTTACACACTTGTGCTATGGACAGGTATTAAGAGGAAGAAAAAATGATTACCCTAGCATTCATGTCCATTAATAGTGTCGTAGCCCAACAGAGCAAGCCAGTAGGTGAATATGCCTGTTAGGACATGATATATTCAAATTTTAATTGATAGTCATGTGAAGTGGCTCATTGTGTGCTACTTGTGCAACTGTAGCTTTTCTCTTTCATCGAATGATACTGGAAACATGTCTAAACTCTCATTGCCTGAGTTATTTCTGACATGTTAGGATTTGATCTCTAAAATCCTATACTCTGAGCAGATTAAATTTCTTTTGTAACAAAACTCCTTATTCCAGCAAAGAAATAAAAAACCTGCAAAGCAGCTAATTGAAATCATTCCCCCAAAGTCAGGTGTTCACCAGATATTTTTCAAATGCAAATATTCTTCTTATCCAGCATGGCATCTGTTTTTGTCTGCATCTTACAATTTGCTGCATTTAACAAGCTTATAATTCTAATGGTATTTTCTTTGTGCTGTTAGTGTTTTCTGCACTGTTTTTGGCATGATCACTTACTATTCCTGCTGCTTTATCAATACCCTCAAACAATGTTTCCTGAGCTGACTTTCCATTTCATCTTTGAACTCAGCAGTTGTCAAAATGTATGTCAATGTAAATTTGTGAAAGCTGCTATAAGTTTTAAATTTTCATTAGCTCTAACATTGCAGATCCTAAATGGGTAAAGGTATATTTGGCATGGTGTATTGGTGGATAGTGATGACTGGTTTGAATCAAGGGATATCATCATTTATGCATATTGCTCAATTATAAATTTCATTTGCACTGTATCTGAGAGTCTGTCTTCATATTAAAGGGTCTGTCTTCATATTATTAAAGTGCTTTTAATGTTTATTATGAACCTGCAGTGCTGGTTAATGTAATTTCATCTGGATTTGCTTCTCCTAAATGGAATTTTAACTGTTTTGACCTCCAGTTCATGAAAGTTGGAGGGTTTATTCAATAAGGTTTAGTCACATCTTGGTTGCAGTGCATGCATGATACGTAAAAGTTTTGATACAGATAAGAATGATTCTGTGCATTTCCTGTTGGAAGGGTGCATAATGTGTAGATCAGGCTATGTAAAGAAATGAAGTGCGCTTGATCTGTTTGACCCAATTTTTCAGTGCACTGATCAAACTGAGTTAATTGAGTAATATGAGAGTGAGGTAGGTGGAGTCCCCCATATTTGTCTTCTTTTGGTCCTCACTGAAGAAGACAGAACTCAACTACAACAAATTTGTCTGAGTGCAGCTGGCAGTCTGTCAGTCAGTCTGCATTTAACTGGTAGATCAGAATTATCTACAGTATTTCTTGTGTCTTACATAGCATGACCTGAGAGATTATCACAGGGATATTCTGAGTGAAGGGGGCAGTAGTAATTTATTGAAAACTAAGCATCAGCAATTTTACTTGTGTTCCCTTTTTTTAAAAAAACAAACAAACTCCAGAACCATTGGTACATATGTAAGAATCCTAGGAAACAATGTTTAAATAAAATTTCATTTCCTGTATGTCAGAGGAAATGATAACTGAAACCCCAAAGTCTCATAAAATGACAGTCAAAAGAAAAAGAATAGGAATTTGATTATTGTTTGAGAGTCTCATGATGAAGGTGACAAGGGAAAGAGTATCTGAAATGTGAGTGTTTCAAACAGGTTTGGTAATACTACTGTAGCAAGTGAGAAATGCCTCTTCAGGAGTTAATTGCCTTCTGTTACCATTGAACTAAACCCTTATCTGGAAGCTACTTGAGATTAACAGTAACTTCATTTATATCTAGCATTTAAGTGTCTTACTAAAGGACTAAAGTTTTTTGATAGATCAGTGGTATCCCTCTCTTAAATTTTTCTTTCTTAAAGAGAAATTAAAAGTCAAAGAGCCTTACAGCATTGCCTGGACAAGAGAGTCGCTTCAATATTGTCCTGCTCTCACTAAGAGAAAATGGCATATTGGTACTAATATTCTTCTGCATCCTACTGCATTTCTTTTCTGCATGTCAGGATAGGACAGGAGAAGGTACAGGTAGCGTAGAGAAATGATCGGGTTTAAATGGCATTCCTTGGTGCTCTCTCCCTGCTCATGTTTCACAGATGAATATTCTTGAAAGTACTGTTAAAGTTCACTGAATGGTCCATGGTAATGGTTACTGGTACTTTCCAGCTTGTAGAGTTTGCCTTTGCATCTTCACAGAGAGGCTTCAGTTTTAACCCAGAGATGAACTCATTTTCTTTGTCTGTTACAGTGTGATAGCTGTTTTCTACAAACAGCCTCACCAGTGGAAGAAATACATCCATCTGCTCATCCTTTGTGGGCTGTTCATTGCTGTCTGAATTGAAATAGTGCCGTTTTAAAAAGTTAAAAGGATCAAGGGAAGGAAATTCAGTGCTTTCGTTCAGTTAGAGCAGGATTCAGGTTATAGAACATGTTATAAAAATAAACATTTTAAAATTCTGAAGGTATCTTGCCAAAGAAGGTAAAACTACATATATTCTGTTATTTTCTGTCTCAAGTGTCAAACCCATTATGAGGAAGAACCTAAAAAAGAGGATGTATCATATGGTAAGTAATAGGTTATAGTTGGATTAACTTGATTAAAGGAGAACAAAAAACTCCAACTTGTTCCTTTCTTCTAGGGTAGCAAGTCTTTCATAATATATTACATAGGCATTTAAATACTTAACACCATCAATAGAGGTTCTTTTATAAAGCTGTATATACTACACATGAACAGAAATACTTTACCCAAATTGTGTATGTGAAGGATTGTAGCAATTATGCTCTGTCTGTGTTTAAACTTTGAGCTTGAGTGATTTGCACTTAAAAATATGAAATAGGATCACAGAATGGGTTGAAGGATTGAAAGGGACCTTAAAGACCATCTAGTTCCACCCCCCTGTCATGGGCAGGGACACCTTCTACTAGCCCAAAACCCCATCCAACCTGGCCTTGAACACTGCTGGGAATGGGGCATCCACAGCTTCTCTGGGCAAGCTGTTCCATTGCCTTACCACCCTCACAGTAAAGAATTTCTTCCTGATACCTAATTTCAACCTATGTTCTTGCTTTTTAAAACCACTTCCCCTTGTCCTGTGTTTCTATGCCCTTGTCCAGAGTCCCTCTCCAGCTTTCTTGTAGGCCCCTTTAGTCACTGGAAGACTGCTCTAAGGTCTCCCTGGAGCTGGGCTGAACAACCCCAACTCTCTCAACTTGTCTTCATAGGAGAGGTGCTCCAGCCCTTTTGTCATCTTTGTGGCCTCCTCTGGACTTCCTCCACAGGGTCATGTCCTTCTTGTGCTGGGGGCTCCAGAGCTGAACACAGTGTTCCAGGTGGGGTCTCATGAGAGCAGAGTAGAGAGGTAGAATCACATCCCTCAAACTGCTGGTTACATTTGCTTTGATGCTGCCCATAATATGGTTTGCTTTCTGGGCTGCAGGTGCATGTTGCCGGGCTATGTTGAGCTTAATATCCTTTTGAGGATAAGTCTTCTGGTAGATTTTCTTTTATAATCACCCTTTTACAGATAGTCAAGCAGACATTGTAAAAAAAATTGTTGTATTTCTATAAAATATGTTACTGACCTCTTCACATCCAAATAAGTATGGACAAAATTTCCTTTAAAAAAGCCTTATTGATGTAGTTGAAGAGAGATGTGTAACTAGCATTGATGCTGTCACTTGTATATGTATGCTGTGATGTTGTATTGAAGAAGCAGAAGGAGAAGATAGATGAGGTCTTGTGAAAACATTATTACCAGCTAATACTAACTATGCTCTGAAGAGACAAATTGGTAATATAAATAAAAAGCTGGATAAAGGATGCAGGGGTCAAAGCAAGCAGAAAGGCTTGTAAGGTAGTGAAATTAATTACTCTTTCCTGATAATTTTGTATCCCTGCTTTGCAATACTGAAGTGCCCTCCTCCCTTTGGCTGCTGTGAAATGGGATGTCTGCACAGTTTGAGTTAAAATTTATTTCAAATTGGGTGGGGCAGCCTAGGGAGGGGGTGCTTCACTGGATAGAGTAATAGATTTTCTACAATAAGAGTGGTCTTGCCTTATTATGCTTCTGCTATAGCTCATATGTATACCAAACTGTTAAGAGCTGAATAATTTTAATTGATTATTAATAGAGTTGTCCACATTTTTAGATTAATCTATGGTCCTATTCCATACATTGGTCTTGAGCTTTCAGAAACAGGTGTACACTTAGGAAAGAACAGAAGCTTTGGCAGAAAATCCAGGGGTAGCTGAAGTCTCACTGAAATGCATATTTTAACTTCATGTGCTCATGGATATGAAGTTTTAACTCTGCAGCATCAGCAGTGAGGGTAGTAGTGTATCAGTAGTGTATCAGCATCAATATGAGAGAACAGAACAGAAGGAAATCCTCACCAGCACTAGTTTAGCAGAGGAGGACTAAGCTCAGTGACACTGAACAGCAGTGGTAATCACAGAAGAGTGACTTTAGGTACTCTGATATGGTATCTGGCAAAGTCTTTCCAGAGGCTTTTGAAACCATGTAGGAGGTGTAGGGAGATTCACTTTGGGGTTAAGTTTTGCAGCCCATGTCCCTCTTTTGGGGAATGATTCCTTTCTGGATTAATACCACTGCCTTCTATAAGTGTGACTACAGTGAAACTAAAGCTTGAATAATTCTTCATCAGTAGTACTTTTCTAATTAATAGATTAAATCATTAATGTTCTGAGGGCTGTATTATCTTAGCTGTTTAAATATTATTCCAAACTCTTCTTTACAAAAACCAAGTTTACAGCAATATAGTAAGATAGTTGTGATGAGGAAATAAATTTATGTTGCCCTGTCCTGATGTTGTTCCAGGCTAGGCAGTTTGTACTTAGGAAATAGAACCCAAAAATTGGCATCATAAATAGATTAATTAATGTTACTATAATGATAGCAACAAGTTATAATTATGATAATTTTGTTAAAAGAGGGTTTGTAGAAAGTGGTCAAAGTTTGTGTGAGTTTTGTGGCAAAGCAGTTAATTGATGCCATGGTGCTGTATTGTTCTCATGTTCTCTCACTATGTAATACTATGCTTTTGAAACCAGACTCGTTATCATAGATTATAAACACTTAATAGAAACGAGTTTGAGTGCTCCTAATGCTACAGTTACACTGCATCTGAAGTTTTCACACAGTCAAATTTTCATGTGCTAGTAAGGACTAAGGGCCATGTCAGCTTGGGACACCTGTTGTTAATTAATTCCTTACTCCTAAACATTGAGGACATTTCCCTGGAGCTCTAAAAAAATCCAAAGGCATTTTGTTGTCAATTTGGATCCTAGTTCATTTTTATGAATAAGAACTCATGATCTTAACCAAACAGCTAAATATTAAACTAGGGATTTGTCTGTGTGTCTCATTTGAGAGACATGAATAAAGTTTTTTTTGTAAAACACAGCTGGAGGAAAATGTACTTTTTCTAAGATAGATTAGTGGTTAGATCATTCACTGAAAGCCTGTCCCAAATTCTAGTTTTGTTTCCAAATGTGCTGGATCAAATTTTGTGCCTTCCCAGTAAAGTTATTTGTGGAAATGTGTATTCCCACAATAATATTAAACAGAGTATGTTTTGAAGAAAGGCTGTTGGAATGAATGGCTTGCTTAGTAGTAATGAATTACTAAGAAGCATTGTAAGGAATAAAACATTTTGGGGATTACTACTGTGTGTATATCTTAATAGTTTGTATTCCTCTTTTTGTTTAGAGCATGTCTATGTGCCCCTCTTCAAATGCCCACTTCACATACTCCAAGTAACTGCTGCTAACATGAAGGGCTGTAGTTCAGCTGCCTGCTAAAGTAAGCCACTAGGAACACATAACTTCTATTTGTCTTTCCCAGTAAACATGGAGTTTGGTTTCCCAGTGCTGTGCTGATGTTTAAAACTAAAAAGTGTGGCTTGCCTACCTATGAGAATGCTTGTCCTTCCATAATGACTCACTTTACTGGGGTTATGAAGTGGTTTCATCAGAAGAAGGAGGTTTTCCTGCAGTCATCTGCCTGGCATAAGACACTCCTTGCCACATCAGTGGAACTGAGCCCTGATCTCACCTTCTTCTGAACAAAATGGAAACCCTGTCCCTTGAGCACCTCTCAGGAAAAAAATGCTATGCAGCCTCTGAATTAAATCCCCCCGTCCTGTCCTTCTGACAGTATCAAAAGTGGAAGAGGTTTCTGCACTTGCATGCCAGAAAGAGCACTGAGGCAGCAGTGCTGATTAGTCTGATGCATGCTGTTTGCTAACCATTTCCTTTTCCCGTCTGACTGCACTGAACTATTAAAACCACTAAACACTGAGATCCTACAGTCAATTCTGTGCAAATGAATGACTTGAATGGAGTGACCTATGAGCAGCTGTAGGAGTGAAACAGTCTCAGATGCAGTTTTTCTAGGAAAAGAATGATCTGAGAATGATCTCACTTATTTTTATTCTTTTTTTCTTGTTGAGTTTTACTGTTATTTTTGAGAGTCCATAAATTAAGGGACTTAGTGATTCAAGGGCTCGTGTAGTTTGGGTAGGGATCTTGTATAAGTGGATTTTAAATCTGTTTGCAAGCTGCACCTCCTAATCTTCTTAGAAGGATTTTGAGTTAATGCTTATTAGTACTTGTCAGCTAGCGCACAGTCAAAAAAAAAGGAATGGGTGAAAATCTTACTGGAATATTTCAAAAGAGAGCTGTTGTAGTTGATTGTGGTTTTGAAGTGGTAGGAGGATGTTACTGTGATGTGCAAGCAACTGCATACACCAGAGAATTATTACTGTCATCTGTAGTTAATAAGGGTAAATTGGAGTATAAATGAGGATAGAGATTTAATCCCTCCTAGACGTAATTTAATAAGAAACATGAGAGACAGAGATTCAATGTGAGTAGGATCTGGGTTTCTTCCCTGAGACAAAGCTTTGGATTCCTTAAGTATTTGATTTCAAAGAGGAATCTTTAAAAAAAAATCCTGTTAAAGAAGTGCTTACACTGGGGGTGTAGCAATAAGGTGATAAAGATATGTATTTGTGAACTTAGTCTTTGTTCAGTGTAGCTATCTGAGTTCTGTTCATTATAAGTTCATCCACTGCTAAAAGGACATTTTTGTCAGTAAAATTAACTAGCAGCATTTGAGTGAGTGATAGGTCTAATGATCACTGACAGTTGTCTGTCTTTGTGGTACACCTTTATACATAAATGATTTGTGCATCTGGTCCAGTGTGATCTCCTAAGAAAGTTCTATATTTTGTTCTGTGCATGGTGGTAGGCATTTAGCCTGTTATAAAAAATTCTTTATAATGCTGTCAGCAAGTGGTTGGCTTACCTGCTGATCCATAACATTTGATAATCACATTTAAAATATATGTTATAGAGCTATTTCACTTCAGTTTCATAAATATGTAGTAATTTTCTGAACCTGCTGAACTGCTGGTCCACTTACTTCTTTGTTGGAGAGAGTTCTACAGTGTTATTTTTCTTGAAATCTTTTTTTTTTTTTAAAGTTGTTGCTGTCATAGATTTTAAATATTTGAAACATTTAAATTAAAACTTTTTACTGTTACCAATGAAGAGTTCAGATTCTTGCTTGCATATTTAATTTGTCCAACACTAAGAGACAGGAACTTTGTGAAGGAGAATATACTTATTCAAGTTGTCTTTCTTGCTTGCAAGTGAGAAGAGAAAACGGAAGAGTCAAGTTGGTCTCTACTCAGTAAAATGCAGAAGAGAAGCTTGGATATAGGAGTTGCTGTTGGTATCTAAAGCTTTTCATGTAGCCAGATAGAGAACTTCTGTTTTGGGCACTGATTCCACAGACCTTTTGTATGTTTGGACATCTGTTCATGTTCCTTTACAAATCTAAAACTGTGTATCACTGTAAGGATTTTAGGGTAAGGACTTTCTCATATATACTTTTACAGTGATCATTACAGCAGAACTTTGGTGCTAAATGGGCTTCTGGACATTGACTGTGTTGAAATGATGAGAACCATGCTCAAGCTGATAAAGGGCAGTTGTTACGATGTTTTGAAAGGGTTTTGTTATGTAGCTGAGAAATGCATTTTAGTCGGTTTATATTATAGTGTGACATTTAATGCAAATATTTGTAAATTTGGTGCATGCAGGTAGCAATGTTTCTCTGATGAAGCCCTTGAGAATTTTTGTCCTTTGTTTTCTTGCAGACCTTTGGAACGTTCTACTGAAGATGTAGATATAATATTCACACGACTGAAAGAAGTGAAAGCTTTTGAGAAATTTCATCCAAACCTTCTCCAGCAGATATGTCTCTGTGGATATTATGAAAATCTGGAAAAAGGAATTACATGTAAGAGAGCTTCGTATGATTATCTATTTTATGTAGATAAAATTGGGGGTTAGGCTTCAATTGTCTTTAGGAGATGGATGAGACTACAATCAATGGAATGGCCATGAAATATTTACAGTCATGGGGCAAGGCAGGACTAAAGTGCTGCTTGCTCTACAAATGCACTCTGTATTGAATCTATGGTAACAAGGCACACAGGTGGATATGGGACCCTACCACTGTTTTGTTGAAAGATTACAAGCGAGTCATTGGACTTAAGCCTCGTTCTTCCCCTGTAAATGTATTATTGATCTCTTTTGTAGGTGCCTTGTGCTGTCAGGGGCAAAGGTGTATCACTAGCATATCACTAATAGCATGTGCTTTCCAGTCACTCTGGATAGCACAAGCCAGACCTGCAGAGCTGTGTATTGCTGTGGGCTGCTCTGTGCCTGCTCTGGCAGCCTGCGTGCCAGGTGTAGGTGCACAGCTGTGCTTGGCCCATGAAGCTGAGCTGGAAATAGGTGGTGGTCCTGTGATGGAAGTGTGTACCAGGGAAATAGCGATGGAAACCTCTGGTATTAGTAGAGTCTCAGATACACCTCTGGTAAATCTGGCAGACAGCACTGGCATTTAGGAATTCTGATGTAATAGGGATTTTGATGCTCTCTAATCACACAGTTGGAGTGCTGGGCATCAAAGTCCTGCAGTTACTGTTTTGCCAGAACTCTTACTGAAGTCAGTGGTAGCTGTGTCTGCACTGGAAGATTATGAATTTCAAAGGAATGTTGTTCAGAAAATCTTTTTTTTCTTTTGTTTTGTTTGCTTTGTTGGTTTATTGACTAAGAGCAGTAAAAGAGAAGCAAACTGGGGAGAAGACTGATGCAGTTCTACGTGCTTTTATTGTTTCTACAGAGTATTGACCAGAGTACTAAAATATGTGCTTTCTAGTGTCGTTGGAAATATTATTGTAATAGTAAATAAGTAGTCCAATAGGCAAATTGTATAGTGACTGCAGTATTGCAGCAATATGTGGGAAAAATGTTTGTTAATATTGTTAAACTAAAAGAAAGAGCTCTTATTTACAAGATTCCATCTTTCCAGTATTCCGTCAGGGTGATATTGGGACGAACTGGTATGCTGTTCTGACAGGATCACTGGATGTGAAGGTTTCTGATACCAGCAACCACCAGGTAAAATAGATTTTTCATTGAAACTATCCAGTCAGTAGTAGAAAGAAAGAATCTGACTTACAGTGAGATAGATACCGACATATATCATACAGATATTTTGTCATATCACAAGCTTGTTTCTCTGAGTGTCTTTTAATCTCAGCTGTCCCTTGTCTATGGAGTCAAATCATGCAATTATTTCAAGAAAACTGAAATGTAGTGCTCTGTAAAGAGGTCTACATTTTAGTATGAAACAAGACTCCTCTGTCTTTTCTAATGGTGCCATAAAAAGTTAAGCTAAAGATGCAAGAGTTGTTAATTCATTCCCTAGAAATATTTGGCACTCAATTCTTTTTCAGAAAGTTCAAACCAATCAACAGGGCAGTCTGATAACAGCATAATGCCATCTCCACTGCAAGAATGGGGAAGTATTATAGTAATAGCAGAGTATTGGAACTCCTGTCATGTTAGACCAGAAGCCTGAAGGTAACACCTGATCTGTGTTAAGAAATAGAAGAACAAGTAAAATTCTCCCCAAATTCCAAGCGGTTTCTCAGTACCCTGGTGCTCCTGGATTTACAAAAGTTAGAGTCAATAAAAATCCAAACGGATGAGACTTCTCTGGGAGAGAGTCTGCCACCCATGTTGTCAAATGTCATGCTGACAAGTCAAGCACTTCTTGCTGTGAGCTTAGTCTTCTAGAAAGGCATCATGTCCCATTCCCTGCTCCTGTGCTTGAGATCTGTGATTGCCCCATCATGGGGTTATACCTCTGACATGGGACTCATTGTGCCTTCACATGACTGGTATAGGTACCCAGGACCTGATGTATAGCACCACCTGAACATGGTGATGACTGAATATGGCATGTGTAGCCTGTGTATTGTATGGCATGTATTGCATGTGTAGCATGCAATTTCTTTGCACAAAGTTTGGCTGAGTGAGGAAGGTTTCTTGCTCATAGCAGAAACTGGATTTTTTCACTTTGTTGAGCATCGCATCACGAGGGAAATTGGGTCAGAAGGCAAGTCAAGACAGAGTCTTTCTACTTCTTGCAGCAAGATGATAGATACAAGAGGAACTTCTTTCATATAATTATTTTTAGCAACCTCTTCACTGTTCTAAGTAGAGATTGATTGAGAGTATAATTAGCCTAATCTGAGCAATTTTCAGCATGGCCCGGCTGTCATTGGTATTGTCACGATTTGGAACGGTACGGGGCTGTTATGAGACCCTTTTCTGTGCAGGTCTGAAGCAATCAGGAGTATTTTCCCGTGTTTGCCGAAAGATGGCACTGCACTGTTGTTGAGGATCAATGTTTTTTACTGAATCATCTGCACAATCTGGATCTGAAAGTTAAATTAAGAATTTGTTCTATTAGCTGGAGTATGGAACACTTCAGTTATTTAATGAATATAGTGTAAATATTTTTTTCTGCTTGTTTAAGTCCACTTCATTTTCCTGCAATAAGAAACTACAGAACTATAGTTCATGTAGTTCTAGTTCTAGAAATTACATTCTACAGTAATTTCTTAACCTCATGTTTCTTTCTCGCAACAACAAGGAACTGAATTCTTACCACTGCCTAGTTGCCATAGGGCACAGCCTCACTGCCAAAAGGACACCAGCTCATGCATTTACCATTCGTGTCTGGATAAGTTTGGTGTTTGGGGAGTCCTAAATACTATTCAAGTCCAATATTTTCTCTAGTTTTGCTCCATCTTGGTGATCATACCATGTCCCTCCTTGTCCACTCTTGGTCTCCTGCTCCTTCTCCTGCTGGTAGCTCCTGGGTACCTGTTCTTGATTAAAAATATGAGTCCCATTTTTACTTGGTGTTTATCTCTCTGTCTGGGGAACTTAAATTTTTTCAAGGCTGGAAATTAATGTGTGGTGTAATAGCTACCATGTGCTAACTCTTTATGCAGTTACCTTTGATGTTTGGTAGCGTTCTCCCATTAAAGTGCAGTAAGTTATTGTGCATTTGGTGCCTACTAAGAATATCTGAATGGCCTTTGTTCCTCCAGATGTGTGTAGATACATGTCTTACTCTAGAAATTATACCTTCATGCACTAATGGATCAAGACTTCAATGTGGCTACTGAGGTGTTAGTTCACACACATCTTGCTGCACATTATCTTACTCATATAGATGTTTGTGTTTTCTCACTGAAAATATTACTAGTGCTGATTAGGACCAAATTGAGAATTCTTATACAGAAGTATTGAAGTTAGCTATTATTTGATATTATGATAACAGGAACCATTGCATCTACTGATTTAAGTGCTTTAATAAAGGCAAACACATGTATTTAGGACCTCATAAGGCTTTGCTTGCATGCTGGTTTGGGAAAGTCTTGTCTGACTGCTTGCAAAACCGTGTTCTGTCACAAGAGGGCAGCGTTAGAACACGCAACAACCCGGGGTCGGCAGCGCTTGGGGCTGACATGGCTATTCTGAAAATCGTATTCCACTATTTGCCACATACCTGTTTTAAAGAGTCTGGCCAGAGAAGATGTCTCTGTTGCTGTTAGTTTTGTTCCACCGAGGTGGTAAAATATGTTAGCTGCTGCTGGTAATATCATTTGCCCTTGGAATGGATACAGGGGTCTGACAGGATTGCCTACCCACTACATCCTGAGTGGTATCTGGTGTGTTTTCTGTGCAAACTATTTATGAATTTTCTGGGTATTCAACAGTCAATAAGAGACTGAAGAGGACTTTTGTGAGGTAAAAATGTCCCACTGTGAATTGCAGAGGTCACTGTAATGAACTGGTTTTGTCTTTCATCAACTTATTTGTAGCAAATACCCTGATAACTATTGTGCTTGAAAGTCAGAAAGACGTAGTTAAGTCGCCTTTAAAATAAACAGAAGATGCAGCCTCTCTAGAATTTATCAGGAAAATGTCCTTACCCTCAGTTATGAAGAGACTCTGAATTCAATTTTTATTTGGTACCCAATGTTATGACTGAGATCTATAGTAATAGAAGTTCCTCTTAGAGATATTCCTGTTAGGTATTGTCTTAAAAATACTGCTAACTGCCTTGTATATGTTTAATTTTTGAATTCTCTTTTGAAAACGAACAGAGTCAAAGGATGACTTTTGGCAATGCTTCAGAATAAAGCTGGGAATAAATGCATTATGATAAAAGCATCAGTGTTACATCGTTGTCAGATTCTGCAACATTATGATTTACTGAATTGGATTCACAGGTTTTTTCCCCAAATGACTCAGCTTTATATTGCTATATGATAAAATGTGAAGGAATAAAGAGAAGAAAGATAAAGACCAAGTAGTAATTTAATCTGCAGTTTTACTGTAGTTTGCCAGCTGAATCATAGTGTGCACTGGGGTCTATGGCCAACTTTGGTGGAGTATTTTTAAGCTGACAGATTTTTAAAAACAAACCAAACTGAACACAGGGCATTGACTTAACAAACAACTAGCCTTTTTTAGAAAAGCTTTAAAGGAGGACCTGTGAGTGTTTGGATTGTACAGCAGTGCCGGCTGTAACAAGATGCAGAGGGGTGAAAAGCCAAATAAGCTTGTGGCATTGCTGAGAAGAATGATTGTGAAAAAAGAGGTTAACATGTTTGTGTAAGAAATGGAAGAATTTCATGGCTGTTTGAAACTGAGGGCAAAGGAGGCATGTGTAAGACAGAAGTTGCAACAGGGAAAGGGATTTAAACAGGACAGTTCTTGCAATGCTGCTTTCTAGCGTGTAAATGCCATTATGTGTGCATGTAAGTAGCCATTATTTTGGAGATAACCTATGTGAAGTTGCAAGATAAGTTCATACTGTAGTTGTAGTGTGGTGTTAATATGCCCAAGCTAGCTTTGAAGTGCTCAGTTTCAGCATGAGAATGGCTCTACCCATTGTGACACAGAGGTTGGCTGGACTAATATACTCAGCTGACAAGCAGGGTGTGTTGTCTCATGCTCAGCTCCACATTGCTGTGGTTGTGTTAATTTTGGTTTTGAACTTAGCTTATTGAAAGTTAATACAGAAAAGTCATTTCACTTCTCTCTGCCAGGTGACCTAGGAAAGAGTCTGAGACATGGCAGATAGTTTTTAGACAATCAGATAGAAAGGAATGGAAAAAATGAATGTGTTACTACAGTACAGTTAGTCTGAACCATAAATGTTTTAAGTACTAGAAGAGAAGCTGGCCAGAGTCTTTCTAGAAGCATAATGCCTCCTTTGAGCAAATCACCTTGTCTTGTGTAAAGAAAGTGGCCGAAAATATGTTTGCAGACTGTAGTTTTAGTGTGGGAAGGAATTTTTATTATTGTTAAAAGTAGTTTGATAAGTATTTTCTATATGAATGGCTGAAACACTTCAGTAAAGGTAATGGAACAGAAAAAGCACTTCATAGATAGTTTACTTTCATGTATATCCTTGGTTTCTCATTATAAAAGGCAACTTTTCCTGAGGACAAACTGAACTGTGTCAAAGTAATAATAAGCAAACTTCTCAAAATGCCAGGTTTTGCAAATCTCCAATTAAACATGGAGATGGTATGGTGTCCTAGAGGGACACAGGTGCAGAAGTGAGATGAAGGTACAAGGTGTGGGAAAATTATGAAATTAAAAATAAACTAGCTATGTCAACTCTTTTATAAACCCAAAATGTTGAATAAACTAAAATTTCAAAGAAGTGTCCCAAATCCCTTTGAGCCTACACTCATGATTTTCCCCCCTATTTTTTTAATTTCTCTTTCAGGCACTATGATTTTATTTACATACAGTACAAAAATTTTGTTTGCCAGCTTGAAAAACAGAAGGTGTCACAAGTCAGGGAGGAGCATGTGGGAATGAGCCTTTTGATGGTTGGGGAGGGAATAAGGTAGAGCCTTGTTTCTGATTTTCATACATCCCATAGAATGATCTTGCAAATTCAATAATGTTTTAGATTGGTGGGGAGCTAAGGGGGAAGTTTAACAACTCTTTCACTGCATGTCTCTCACTTGGCAGTAAGAGTCATTGAAACTGAGTATGTAAGCAGCCTCTGAATGCTAAGATTTATTGTCTGTTTGTAGAGACTTCTGTTTAGCTGTCTAGGTGCTCATTCCCACATAGTCTTTCTGTTAACAAAACCTGTTCTTTTTGCCTTCCTTGAAAATTTATTTCTGACAGTTGGTAAATTCTTCCTAGATCTTTTCTGAGACATAATTGATTTTGTTTTCCTGAACATATAATTTTATATGGTAACATCTGTGTAAGAACAATTTGTTATGGTTCGGGGAACTGGACTATTATGGGCTTTTGTCATTGTATTGCAATTATAAACCTACTAACTTGATCTTAATAACATTTGCCTATTACAACTTATTAGATGCATGAAAGGAAGACAGTGCAATTTTAAACACAGCAAATGATGCTGAAATGTGCTCATGCATCTCTTGGATTATCAACCGAAAGGATAACAAAAGTTTCTGCTTTGATTTTTGTAGACATTGCATGAATCCTACATTTTAGGATTAAACTATATTTCACATGTTGTATCAAGTAAAAATAGCATGTGTTTTTTTATGTTTATGTGTATTTGTCTGTCTGCATATATGATTTCCTTTGTCAAGTCAGTTTGTATGATTTTAAATTTTTAATGCTGTTGCTATTTGTTTTAATTATTTAACAAACAGTCAGTTAAGGCTCATCTTAGAAGAAGACATATGTAAGCGTTCAAGCCTGTGCTCAGGAACATAGCAGCTTATAAGTCTAAAATAGAACAAATATCTAAAGATATTGATTCAACAAGTTCTTTAATTGCTAGAAGTCTAATTTTTTTGTCTGCAGTAGCTCACAATTTTTATCAGAACTACTACAGAGGAATTTTTGGTCAAGGGAGATTGATTTAGATATCTTTCAATCTCGTGAATGACATGTGTTCATATAGACGCTTTTGAAATGGACTAGTGTTTGTTTGGGACCCTTCTGAATACTCCATACATGGATACAGCTATTTCAGGTTGTTTGGACTTTAGTAGTTTCCTTGACATCCCTGATTTTTGTGAAAATAGTATTTTTTTTTTAGTCTGGTACTTAGTCGCAAACATCCATTAGCAATTGAGAGATTTAATGGCATTTTCAACAGAAAGGCCAAGAGTTGGTTAAACTGTACAACTGCATTGCTCACAGACCTTGTACAACAGACAAATGCATTATAAATACAAGAGGATATTATAATTGAAAGTTATGTTAACTGAGGAAACATAACAGGCAAATTTTCTTTCTAATGAGGGTAACCTATGTAGGACAGAAATTTATATTCCAAGATTGCATTTGTGACTCTAGTTATATTCTCATCACCTCTGACATTTCTCTAGATCTCATCATCACAGCAGTGTTTAGAGGTACATGAGTGGAGGTCATACTTTCTTCCAAATATGAAGGTGACTCTGGTGTTCTCAGCTTTGCAGAGGGAAATGTCTGATTCAACTGATGGTCATAGAAAACAGAAATCCAGCTTGTTTCCACATTAATGCTTCCTGTGTTGTTAATCAGCATATGATTTTTTATTTTTTGGCACTTCAATTGATTTAAAGCAGATTGCTGAAGAATCTTAAGGGTGTGCTGTTAGAAAATGTGACAGAAAGACTCTTGAAACATCCTGGAATATTTGATATGTGTCGTTTTGGTTTTTTTTGGTTTAAAGGATGCTGTGACAATATGCACTCTGGGAATAGGAACTGCTTTTGGAGAGTCCATTCTGGATAACACTCCTCGCCATGCTACCATCGTTACCAGAGAATACAGTGAGCTCCTTCGAATTGAGCAGAAGGACTTTAAAGCACTTTGGGAGGTAAATTCGGATTTATTTGCATTTAATGCAGAAAAAATTACTTCAGAGGCTAAGTGTTTGTAATGAAATAAAAGCACATTTATACCATAAGTAAAGTATAATTATTTTAAATTAGTTTGGAAAAAATGAAAAGTTTTTACTTCTCTTTAGTACTTCATATTCTGCATGATTACATATTCCTGTATTTCTTTCTTGTAGGCCTCTTTTAATGAAATAACTTAGGTGAAATTTCTGGTAGAATTTACGTGTATACTGCAGGTGTTGCTTTCTTAGCCTTAAACTTGCTTTTATTGCCAGCATTTATGAGGAGAGTCTATCCTTAATATACTCTGAAATTTTAAATTATTTTCCTTTACTCCTATCTCATCACCAGCTGTAAGGGGTTTAGAATTTGCAGATGGATCAAGATCACTTAAAAATTAACTTACTGATTACATGTGAATTCCCTTAAAACTTTCCTTTGTGGAGAACATACTGCTGAGGTTCTTCATTCTATAATCTGCATGTACTTTGGTATCCACTCAGGGAAGAATTCATTAACATGTTACTGTGGAAAGTTACTGAACTTGAATCTGTCTCATTTTTGTAAGCATTACATTTGGTTTGAAAAGTGTTCTGGTTCCTTTTGGCCTGGCCTACACTATTGCCGGTTTGTACTGCCAGCTTGTTTCAAATGGTGACTGTACAAGTGTAGGTGTTGTGTAGAGCTGTCAGATGGTGTGATGGTGTCCTAAAGTTTCAGGTCTAGGGACACTAACTGTATTTAAGCAATAGATGCTGTGTAACATTTTAGTTCGGCTTCCCTTCTAAATGCAGAGAGGTGGGTTTTTGTGGGTTTTTTTGGCTTTCTTTTCCTGAGAAAGAGCAGTATTATACTCCAAATAAAGTCCCAAAGGAGTACTAAAGTGGGTATCAGAAAGAAAAATCAAAATCCACAACTAGCTACACTGATAGAGGTAGCAGCACCCCCATCACCACTCTGCAAATATGTTACCTTGGTGCAATTAATGGTGCAGCATGACCAAGGTGTGAAAGACCACAATGTGAATGAGACATGCTTGCCATTAATGGGTCTGACAATATCAGATATCATTCTTTGAATTGCATAGCTGTGATTTGTACTGGGTTTTTTGGCAAGTTCTACTGCTAAAATAAAATGGTAGTAAACTCTTGTAGCAATTTTTAAGAATTTGACAAGTCAATATTTTTCTGCAGTTCACATTTTTTTTCTCTACAGCAGCTGTATTATAGTTTTAGGCCTTGGTATTAAAAGATTAAATATGCCAGTGGTCTCATCTGTTTTAACATATGCAGTGCTTACCAGTGGTCATAAATTTGATAATGCAGATAGTGCTTTACAAGATAATGATGGAGGAGAATAAATCCAATTGTAGGTTTCCCCTGTAGCACTTTTTCAAAAAAATCACGTTTAATTGGTATAAGCACAGTCATTTCTCCTATGTATATGACTTTCCTGCATTCAGAGATTGTTATTTTCCTATCCAAGGTTATTAGAGGAGTGAAGGTTAAGTTCCCTTCTTAAAAATTTTGAACATTGTAATATATTTGAAGTTGTTGTAAAACAAAAATGCCAACATCATTTGCTCTTTAATCATCAATACAGTGTTATTTCTAGGAATTTTTCTGATTATGATGATTTCTTGGATGATAGATGGTTTTGGAAAAGGTCATGTGTGTTGGAAGTACTGGGAGTGATCACAGGAAGCCTTAGCACGCATCTTGTCTGTTGCAGCTTTTATGAAATTGTGCCGTAGAATGTGTCACAAATGCTGCAGGTGTCAGTCACAGACCACAGTTTAGGTTTGTGGTGCTGCTTTGCCTTTTGTGCTGTTTTACACTGAACTTTTGATATATTTTGGTGTGCTTTCTTTCAAGGAGGCTATCCTTGTGCTCTTAGAAAATTACATCAGCTTTGCTGGTTAGTCTGAGGTAGAATTAAGTTGTTAATTTTTTCAAGGCAATATTTATTTCCTTGCAATCTACTAATCCCAGAGCCTGCATAAACTGCAGCTAAGGTATGATAAACAGAAAATGTTTAAAACAGACAGAAAATTATTTAAGAAAATTGCCCCAAAATATATTGGCTATAGCGGCAGTAGTATATGATTATTAATGTTACTGTTATCTGAAGAAAAATACGTGCTTTTCTAAAGGAAGACTTTTTGATGTTATGGATGCTGCTTTGTTCTCTCTGCTTTGTCCTAAGATTCATCTTTGCTGTGACAGTCTGTATGGGGAAATTGTTATTGGTACAATGATGTACCATTCAGATTTGTTTTAATTTGTTTTTAATGAAAACCCAAACAAAGTCAAGAATAGAGCATAGATATTTAATATGAGTTGTACCATAGTAAAATGGGAAAAGGCAACAATGTCAGTGTCATTACAATCTAGATACAATAAAAACTAAAATCTACAGCATGCAAATTTCAACTCTCCAAATACTGAAAATTTAATTCACGAAAGAAGTAGTTTATTAAAAAAACCAAACCTGTGGAATAATTCCAAAGTAATGTAATACTGTATTATAAGAACAACCTAAATAAATTGTAGGGTTGGAATTCTTGAAGCGGCTACTGATTTTATGTATGTAGGATTTTTATGATTAATAATTAAAATGCAAAAATATATTTTATATGTGATTTTTTTTCATTTGTTTGTCCATTTTTCCCCTGGAAATTTACTTTTTTTCACTCTTTTGAGGGAAAGAATAAATCAAAACTCTGTTTAGCCAATTAAAGATTTCTGACCTACAGAGCATGGAAAATCCCATACTGCAATTTTTAATAGTCTTTCCTATTTTTAGGTTGTGAACATAATTTTGGAATATTAACCAGCCTTAACTGATTCAATATTGACATTAATGTATTGTGCAACTAATCTGAAATGCTAGGACTAAGAGCTATGAACTTTCTTCTTTTACAGTAAAAATTTGTTAATACTGAAACCCACTGATGAAATTCCCATTCACAACAAATATTTTTCTACCTCAAATCTATGCAGTTCTTTGAAAGACAGATACTCATTTATGCTGCTTATGAAACTTTTAGTATATATTCTGAAGCTAGATTTTAAGAGAGAGAAAGATATAATGCATATCTATTTTAAATATTTTAAGTTTAGAAAGAATTTTCAGAATCTCTGAAACTTCATTGCGAGTTTGCAGAGTTTTTTTGAGTTTTGTTTAAATTGAAAACTAACTTACTCTGTATTAGCTGTATTCTAAGAAACAATTGGTAGGAGGAGTCACAGATCAGATGTGGTTTATTGACATGTATTACACAATATGTAGCAAAGGTATTACTTTCTTTGAGCACTACTGCAATTGAGTCTATACTGGAAAGAGAGAGATAGCTACTACTAAACACCCTTTTTTCTCTTTCTGTCAGTATTCTTCTGTCAGTTTTATGATTTTAAATACTCTTTGAGGAAAAGATAGGATATTCTTTATCAAAAAATATAGTTAAATGCCCTCTGTAATACAAATTCTTCCATATTCAATCAGCCTTTTAAGCAGAGAAAGATTTCAAATGACCTTCATTTCTAATGGTCGAGGAATGCTCTTCAAAACAAATGATATTGTCCTGAGAACAACAATTGCCAGTTCAAATGGCCTAGTCTTGTCTCTCGTGGCTATGTCTGTTGCAGTAACATCCTGTTCGGGCACATCTGTTGAACTTCTGGGCTTACTCATCCTTGGAGACTTCTTGTCTGTCAGCGGCTGTTACAGCAGATTAAAGGTGATGAAACCTCCGGTGAGATTCCCACACAGCTTAGCACTGTGCCCTGATGAAGAAGCTCTAGGAGGTTGTGGGAATCACTGGGATGTGTCTCTGTGCAGCAGTTGTCTGTGGCTTTGGTCTCTGAGGAGCTCTGACAAACATGAATAAAAGTTCCTTGTTACTGTTAGAACACTGTAGACTTCCAAGATGCTATTTGTGTTGCTAAGTACTTGTTTTCCTTCTTGAGCAAGGGTAAGTGTGATTGTGGTGCTAGCTACCTTGCCCAGAAAGCTCTTCCAAAGCACAAAGGAAAATACATCCAAAAATAAACATGAAAGCAGAAGGCTACATGTGAGGAGCTCTGGTCACGCACATTCTGTTGGGTCACTGGCTTGCTCCACCCCTAATAGCAGATTCTTTTAAACAGAGTAGGAGTGAAGAGAATTCATTTGAGCAGTGTGATCATTACAGAAGTTCTCCATAGTTCATCCCCTAGCTTTGTCCTTTCATGCAGTTGCAAACTGATTCAAACCCAGACAGGAAGGGAGTGAATCTGCTGAGAGGTGACTTATTTTTAGAGGTCTTTCCTACCACAGTGTATTACTCAGCCTTCCTTGGATAACACACAAATAACCAATTTCCTTTTGTGTGGAATAAGATTATGTTAGAAGTTACTGAACATACCTTGAGGAACATTTCAACTTGAGTAAATGAAGAGCAGCTATTACTTTGGTATGCAGTAACTTTGGAGAGAGGCAGACTTGGCCCCTATAAGGTCAGAATGAATATTTTAAATTTTTCTTAAATTCATATTCAGCAACACCTACACATCTTGTAGTCTGATAACTGTAGTGTAACTTGCTTCTTGTTTTTGCTCATCTAGTATTAATTCAGTAGCCCTCAGCAGACTTCACTGCTCTGTAATGATAGCTTTGAGAGAAACAGCTTTCTTGCTTTGTTTTTTGAGCATTTTGAATGTTAGTTTTTAATGAGGTAGTTAAAAAACAGATCTGTTGGAATAGAAGAAATTTTACATGCCATTTCAGTGGAATGTTGTTTAGGAAATGCATGTATGAAATGGCTGTAGCACTGTTTACTGAGGTTTCTGCGTAAGGCTTAAGTTCATCAGAATTGAGACCACAGCTCTCAGTGCATTTGCATGGAATATTGGTTTGTTGTTTTAAGGTGTATCTAATCACACCCTTCATATCAAGGTATAACATAATCTTATGCCTCATTTTATGTGCTGGGATAATGGCAGTAGAAATTACAAAGGCACTATAAAAATACTTTAGTTAAAATAGCCATGTAAGGTTTTTCTTTTGGTTTATCCACTTGGCCATATTGTAAGTATATTGTTTATTAAAGGACGTTACTGTATCTCATGTGGTGTTTTGCAGTGTAATGCAATAGGCAACACCTCAGAGAGGTAACCTTTTCCTTGCCTTAGGCTGTTGGAAAGTTTGTGTTGCATTGTTACGTGACAATGTTCTTGCTTCTTTCTCCAGTAGACTCCTGAATACTTCAACATGTTTAAGGAGTATTAGGAATCTATGTAAATGTCAGTACTTTTTAATACACCTTTTCACCAATGAGTATTCCATACTAGAAATTCTTTCCAATTCATTTGAGTGAGAGATTAAATTTGATCTGAGAACTGAAATATTGAAAGGGGGGGAATCGAAAAAAATCAGATTCATGTCCAGCCCCTAAACTATCAGATTGATTTACGGTATACCACTCTGCCCATTTATTGCCCAGTAATCAATTGCAGAAGTCTCTGCTCTGATTTACTGATTTCCCATAGGCAAACATAGTAGAGGTATAAAACCATAGTTAATAAAATACAGAATATTTAGCTTTGAAGCATGGATGAACATGAGATTTAAAAGAGTGAAGTGCTTGGAGACCCACAAAAGTATAAAAAGGTGGTCATGGAACACTCAGCTGTCTTTACCCGCTTTATGTCACACTCTCCATTGACTGCTCAAACAATTCCTTCATGATTTGTCTCTCTAATGGGGTTTTATTTAAGAAATGTAAAAGTGATCATATTGTGGTAGACTGCATTTTCTGTGTAGCTGGAATACTGTGTTCACCAACCTCCCAAATAATCACCGTGTCAGAATAAGAAAGAATTATTCCATATTATGAGACACAGAATACCATACAAAAGGAAGACATGGAAGGACTAAGTGTGTGGAATGTGTTGCTTTATGCTGTCTGCAAATCTTCAGCTGATAACCAATTCAAATTTGTATGCAAAGAAACAGAGCTAGTGTGAGAGACATTGAAAAATGAAGTGATGATAGGCAAGAAGATTTTTTTTTCCTATAGGAACACATGGAAGGAGGAGGAATATGAAAAATCCCCCTGCCCAGCTTTAGAATATGACAGTAAACACAGAACTGGCAAGATGTGAGCAAAGCTTTGAAAATAGCTAACATCCCACCTTCATACCTTCTGTGTTAATACTGACAAAGCATGCAAGTGAGTAGCAGGGAAAGATTCCAGGACTGTTATTATACCAAGAAGTGCTACGGAGCACTGCCAGTTTTGCTGGTGTGAATTGAGCGTATTTCAAGTGAATACAGCACAACTGCTTTGATACACATGGAGCTAAATGGGGGCAGGGTCTGGCCATCAGTGCTGCTCTTACATTGGTTTTGACCATCTCTGTAATATGCTTCTAGGTTTTGTCTCTTGTTTTGCTTTGTCAGACATTTCTAATTTTAAAAAGTGATGCTCTGTCTAGTAGAGCAGATTTTAAATGAGTATGAAACAGCATTTTATCCTCAGTAGCCAAACATGGCATCAGAACAAGCCATATTTGTCAGCATAGCAACAACACTACTGCTTTCGTGCAGGTGTATTGATCACTTCATATTTTAAGAACAGATGCAGATTTTGTGAATACTATTTGTGAGAGCGTTATCTCCTATGGTAACCTTACTGGCCACTGGCAGTGGAGAAACCTGTTTGGAAACTAGATTTTTCACTTCAGGAATGCAGCTTTTCTCTTAGTGTGATATGTACTGATGGAAGTATACAAGTGTATTGGTAGAATCTTGCTATGTTATGCTTTTTGCTAAGTAATAGCATGATGACTGAAAAGTTCATAATCAATAATTGTCCACTCTGTTTCAGATAATTTGCTATGCCTTTATGTATGATATTCAGTGTTGTCAATGAGGCAGAATTCTTGCAGCAGATGCAGTTAGTTTTAACTCTGTGAGTGTCCCTTTCTTTGTTGTTATCCTTGGTCGCAGACACTGGCACTTCAGACATCCCTTAAGCAACTGAAAATATTGAAGAATAGCAAGCTGACTGGAAAGGCCTGATCCTTGCTCATGTCTCTCTGCAACAAACTTTCCTGGTGCATGTTCTTGTGTGTCATCCCCACAAATGGATTTGCGTCTCAGTCTCCCAGTTTGTTCTCAATTTCAGTAGCAACATTTTGTGACCCTGTCACTGATCACCATGTGAGGTGGAGTAAGGCTGGGTAGATGTGATTCCTCTTATGTCATCCTACCATGTCATTGCTTTTAGGTGCCATTCTGTATCACTGTAATAATGACCATCAGATTGAAGCCCCTGTTGAATCCTGTTATACTAGAGAAAATATGCAAAAATATATTGTCATTCCAATTTACAGCTCTTGTAAATGTTTATATGTTTATTAGCACTTCAAAAGGCCTTAAATTATATTGCAGAAAGCTTGACTTATTTGGGGTTTCTTCTTTGATAAAAAGGAATAGAAACATCCAGAAAGCATGTCAGTCTCCCTGTTAAGTAATGCCTTTATTGGTTTTCTCATATTTTATCATGGTAAAGTTGAAAAATATGAATTCATCTGATTTTCAGGGAAGTCAATGATTTTGATTAATTCTTAAACTATTTAAATTACAGAAGAACATCTGACAAACTGAAATGTATACACTTAAAGTCTGCAGATGTTTTTCAGGCTGCAATTTTTCTTGAAAGCTTTACTGCCAAACTTGCACTTTCTATAACCAGCTTTTTTATTAGCAAAGAAAGTGCTTTTCATCCTCAGCAGATTGTATTATTAAATATGGTATCTCTAAGCATGATGTGCTAAATGGCAAAAACATATCTTGCAAAATACAACTGGGAGCCTCTGAATATTATTTCAGGATACAAACTTCTGGTCTTTCATTAGTTCATTTTTATTAGGTAAAAATATCTTTTGTAGAAGAATCATAAGATTTGAAGCTAATAAAATAGATTTTGGCCTTTTTCCCCAACATACATTTTAACTATCATATATATGTCTGATTCTCATCTGTCACAGAGAGAAAGAAAAATGCATAACAGAATTATGTCTTTGCAGATATTGTGTGTGTATGTTACTCCATCAATTTAGATTTGCATTGTCAAACTTCTGTGTCAGATTGCCTGATAGCTGTGTTTGGCAGTGCCCTTTTCTGAAAATACAAAAAACCTCAAAACCTGAAGTGATTAACTGTGTAGGGCTTTGCTTACACTTCTCACCTTCTGGATTTGACACAGACCGTTCTTTACCGTGGGGTCATGTGTGAATGAGGTTATTTCGAAGATTGACCCTTTCTGATCTTCTGTTCCGTGTTATCATCTCAGTCCTTCATGTCTTTTCAGATGAGTTGTGCTTTTTCTTCTTTACAGAAGAGGTTAATCTATTATTACTGTTTGCCTCCAGGTTATTGAGAAAAATAGTAAGCCCTTAGAAGCTTCCTTTTAACAATGAGTTTTTGTTGCTTTACAGCAATTGATGTGGTTGTGTGTGCTATAGAGTGCATGCTTGCATTCTGCATTTGAATGGCTGCTTTCTGCATGTACTGGGTAATGGGTGAGGCAAATAATGTGATACCATTTCTTAGATCAATGGATATGTTTTAATATTGACATTTTAAAAATCCATTATAGCTTAAACCTGCTGGCATTAAAAAAGTTTAAAGATCTTTGACAGTGAGCTCTATGGCAGTGGAAGATCTTGTGCAGATTGACACTAACTTAAAACAAAGCTATTGTATCATAATATATATTATTACTTTTGATTCTCATAGTCTTGTGTTGTTTATAAAATATTTTGTAAAAGTGTTGTAAAAGTGTTAACTTTAGATAGAAAAAAAACCCCAAACCTACAAGTCCTAGTTAGTGGAATGTAAATTTTTCCTTCCTTACAGAAGCACTCCCTTGAATGAGCTTTCAGCAACTTAAAGTTAAAAACAAGCCAAACCTCAGACATTGTCAATTTATTAGGCATATGGATAAATAAATGGGTTGAAAAAGAGAATGCCCTTTGCTTACCTTAGTTCTGGTAGATGTCTTTTCCTGGTCATAACCAGAGCTGTAAGGTTCAATGTTTGCCCTTTCCCTTAGTCTGGTTCCTCCCCTCTTTTCATCCGTGGTGAAACACTACCATATTGAAATCAGTGAGCATTGTGAGATTTTAACACAGGTAATTACTAAATGCTTTTTTTCTCCTTGTATAATATGCAGCACAGGCGGGTGGCAGTAGATTTAGATTCTCTTTAACCTTGTCCATTCTCTAATAGTTTCTATCCACTGACATAGCTGGTAAGATGTGAGAGCAAGAGGCTGGAATCACTCAAATGATTTTGTGGCTTAGTAGTTCAGGGATGCTTAACAAAAGGGTCAGCCCAATGCTTGTACTGAGGTAAATCGTATCAAAGCCTTACAAACTCTAGGCATCCCAGAGGTACACTTAAAAAGGAAGATATAGAAAACTAAGAACTGAATATGGAATATTTCTCCTGTGTCAGAAAATAAGAACTACAGGACTCATTCCCTCATCCTGTCATCTGTGCTGATTATGGCCAGTCCCAGATGTCAAGAAAAGAAAGAGATTTAAAGAAACCTCAGTAGTCCATGTACTTGCTCTTGAATCAATCCTTCTTTCAATCTGAGAGGTAAAACTCCAGCAGTTACAGTTCTCAGAGTTAGTGGGTATTGCTCTAATTCCATTAGTTCAGTTAGCTATAAAATTCCTAGAAATCTGTTCACCAGCAATGTGAAAGGGCCTGCAGGCCCTCAGAAATGTTTGGATCTCAAGGGGATTTATGGAACAACCTGTTCATGGATAATGTTTTTCATTTTGTTGATAACTGGTTGTATATGCCACAAATATTCAAGAACAGCACATAAGACGTGGTGGCCTTTTGAGGCATGTGTTCCATGTACTTTTAGACTATGTAATGCATTGGATGTTCACAAAATTTGTGTTTTCATCTAATGTTTCTGTTACAGTCTGTTGTTGAGTGCAGTGGTTTAGCAGAGTATGTGGAGTCATACCGACAGTCTAACGTGGTGCTTAAGGCTCAATTTCTTTATCCTTCAACCCATGCCTGATTAGATAAGACCATTAGTGTGTGTTTCCTCTGAACTCTGCCTAAAATACTTTCTTGATTAAATCCCGAGTGAAGAAGTTAAACTGAAACTCACAAATGAAACTTTACACACTAAATATCTTCTGACTGAACTTTACTTCTGTTCATTTTAAATTACGCATCAAATACTCTTTCTTCTAGATGCTGTACATAGCTCCAAGCCAGGCTTGTATGACATTTGTTTGAGGGTGATAAATAATCAGCACTTAAAATTAAACCTTGCCATCCTGCATTTAGTACTTACTAATATAATTCAATTTGCTTACATTTTAACCATTTTCTGAGTAATTTCTATTTAATTTTGCATTCCACATCTCTTTTGACATTTGAAAAATATCTTTTCTGGCTACCAATGCAAACAATTTTCCTGAAGTATTAACCAAAATATACAAACAAACTCTATTCTGTTAATTCCCACAAAACCCTCTCCACATTTTTCTGAGCACAGGTTAGTGGAATTGGGTACAATATAATAGCTTTGTTTTAGCATAATAAAAATAAGCATTACAATATGATTTTTGTATGACCTAGTCTTTGAGAAACTGAGTCCTTCAGAGAAGTCATGCTGTTCTGAAAAGACTGAGTTATAAAGGAACTTGTTTGAGTAACTTGGGCTTTTATGCTTAATTCTCTCTGGGGATAATGCTGGAGACTTTCAGTACAATTAAGGAAAGATTAAAAGCTCAGTACAGACTTATTTTCTTTTTTCTTTCTTTCTGCCAATACCCTTCAAGCCTGTATCCTCTCTAGAAGCATGAAACATTTTTCAAATGCCTTTTTTCTTTCTGCCATCATTTCTCAGGCAGTCTTCTGGTATCTGTCTCTTCCACAGATTTATTAATATGGTTTCTTTCTATATTTGTCACTTTTGTTCCTCCTATCATTTAATTGAAGGTTTGTTGATCCCTGGTTACTAGTTCATTGAGTGTTTTTCCTTAGGTCTGTCTGTGACATTTAGATCTTACTAGTTAACCAGGAATCATGAAGCAGTTAGGAAATAATTCTTGAACTGTTGAAGGTGGTGAGAATTATGCCATCAGTTAGTATTTCTTAGCACATTTGCTCTGCTCTGCAGAGCTAAAGGAGTGAAATGTAGTAAAAGTGTAAACAATTAAGCAGATATGTCTGAATACACTGATGGAGTAGCAGATTTAATTACTGTACCCATTTTACATAATGTGTTACCAAAGAAGAGCTACATTTCAGTCTGAGCTGGGGTGTTTACCTGTGCTGTTGCTGTGGTATGGTTGAAAGATTATATGTTTTGAGATTACAAGAGAAGTTCACATCAAACCTCTCATCTTTGCAGGTTGTTTCTGTCTGGTGTATTTACACACATCTCTTTATAGAGGGTGTTACCTCTATCTGACCTCATATACAAAAAGTGCTTGGTGTCATTTTATTTTGAGACAGACTTTTCCTATTTTAACATCAGAATGTGCATTTTTCTGCCTTTTAACCTTTCTGAAGAACAACTTGGTATTTGACTTCAGAAACTGATGTATGCTACCAATCAGCCCATAAGTATTGATACTTGGATGGGTTGTTGACAACTTTGCACACTAAAATTATATAAAAGAGTGAGG
The DNA here is from genome assembly GCA_035222235.1 of Margarornis squamiger. Taxonomy (NCBI): domain Eukaryota; kingdom Metazoa; phylum Chordata; class Aves; order Passeriformes; family Furnariidae; genus Margarornis; species Margarornis squamiger. The sequence continues at coordinate 20,781,639 of JAWWTY010000160.1, forward strand.
AGGTTGGAAATTCTGGAAATGCTTCAAGCCATAGCCATGGTAGGAATGCATATTTTGCTACCATAAGAATTCTCTAAGACATTGATTTTACATGGACGTCCATACTGTTAATCCAAATATCATTACAAAATGGTAGGTGAATTACCTTTATTGGTATCCATTAACTGGACAATGTCTTTGGATAAGAATTGAGTTCATCTGTATTGAATACAATGTACAAAATGGCTGTGATATCCTGAAGCAGACCATGAGTTATATTTTTCTTTCTTATTTAACAAAATAATTCATATTACGTAGTACGAAGTTCTTTCTTTTTAACGTGGGAGTAAACAACCCACAGAAAGAAACAACCCTAGTGAAGCTGGGTTACAAGTAACTGCAGGGAGATGGAGAGGTACTTTGTATCTGCCTACTCTCCTGAGGCAGAACAATGGCATAGCTTTCCCTCTATGATAGTATGTATATGAAAAATAATATCAAATGTCTAGAAAAAAGTAGATTCTTGACTGTGATTGACTGTGTATTCTTCCTTGTCCCCAGCTAAAGCAAAGCCTTAGCGTGTTTCTTCAGTCTTCACCAATTAACATTT
>JAWWTY010000160.1:20782327-20989019 GCA_035222235.1 Margarornis squamiger
TTGACTGTGTATTCTTCCTTGTCCCCAGCTAAAGCAAAGCCTTAGCGTGTTTCTTCAGTCTTCACCAATTAACATTTCTGATGATGTTTCCTTTTAAGTATACCTTTACTGCTGAAATTCTTACTTCAGTCTATATATGCATATCTTCATTATCTGATAACGCTGCTGCCACATGCACAAATGAAATTTATTATCCTAATATTCTAAAGAATATAGAAGGAAAAAGCAACTTTTACTTAAAGTAATAATGAATACTGTCTTTGTATTAGATGTGTTCTTTTTAAATGAACATTTTTGAATGGCTTGCTTTGTGTGAGTAGAATTTGCTAGAAAAGATGCCCTTGTGACTGTCCCTGAAATCAATTTGCTCAGCATGATGAAAATAAGTAGAAACATGTATGGAAGTTTTGACACTATAGAAGGAAAATCTCTTAATGTTACTAGTTTTGTTTTCCAACTGTGCCAATTGGTCGTGACTGTGCTGCCTTCTTTAGTGGGTCCTTTATCTTGGCATTTTTACTGCCACAGCAATGCTTATCTATTTACACTAGGCATCACTGACAAACTGCTGCATAAGAGAAATGGGGGGAGGATATTTTATTGCATGCTCTGCATGGTGAGAGCAGTAGCATGGATTAAGTATTTGGAATCATGAAGCAAGATAGTAGAGTTCCAGTAAGTTCTGTTTGCTGTTGTTTTAACTGCAACCTGTCCAATTACACTAACGTCCTTGCAATAATGGACAGTAGAATTTGCTGTGCCTGTGGCAAAACGCTCCACATACTGTGCCTTCTGTCTTTTGCTATGACCAAGACCTGCTGTTTCAGAGAAGACTGTAGAAAAGCCTTCAAATTGTTTATGTATTGTAAAATGGGGTGTAACAGTATAGTGTACTGCATAAATAAAAACCTGTCATGTTTCTTCATCAGCAGTGTTCAAGGATAGGGCTAGTTCTGTCCCTTCTTTTGGAACTAAAATGGTGTCTTTATTTAATGTGAGCTTTATTTCCTTTTCTGTCCTTCACTCTCTCCATCTCCCCTCTGAAGAGCTATTGGTCCATGTTGTACGCTCTCTAAAGTTTTGTCTTTGCACATTTTAAGTATCCATGCCAAATGGCTTGTGGATGGATGCTGCTTTTGGAGAAACATTCCACAGCCAAGTGCATCACATGCTACGAACAAATTTATTCTGATTTCCCCTCAAGAATTTGTTTGCTTCTCTTGTGTACTGCTTTCTTGTCCCCCAGATGATTACTCTCTGTCCTCAGTATTTATATCCTTCACTGATTGCTTACTGTGGTCACATCTATGTTTTGTTACAATTTAAAAAAAATAATTGCATGACTTTTTAAATTACCAGAAATGCCATTGTGCTTCTTTGTATGAACTCTGTAGAACACAAAATTTTATGACCTGTCTTTCATGTGTATCTGGAACATACCTAATCTGATGTTTACTGTCAGTTTTACTTGCCAGAATTTGATAATCGTTGGCAGAAGAGCATTTTGGCATTGTATTAATTAAAACTGTCACTAGTTAAGCTTACATAGGTTTCTATACAGAGGTACAAATTACAGCAGTGCTGTATATAATATCTATCATTGCTTCCTAGACTTTGCCCTGTCACTAGCTCTATGCAAATGATGTCTCCAGTGAATTTTTCCAAATGTATCTTTTCCTCAGCATTGCTAATTCCCTAGAGATATAATATTACATATTATATTATATTACTATATATTGGTAGTCTGTAATATATAATATATATATAATATATAATATATATATTATATATATTATATTATATTATATTACTATAATATTACATGTTATATTTATTTTTTGTGCATCTTTCAAATCTTCTCCTTCTCCAGTGTTTTCATGTTATCAAATTGTTTATTTTCCCTCTGAGATTATGAATTTAAAAAAAATCAGAACCCAGCCCTTTAGTACTTCTTTAGACACCACCTTTTTATGTGTTGCCATGTTTCATTATCTTTTGTTTGCAGTCATTTAATTAACTTAATTTTTGTGACAGTGCTTCTACCCAAGGCATTTTCATTTTTTTACAATAAGCTATTGACTATTAAATATTTTACTGATATTCAAATATGTGGCAGCTACTGCGTTTCTTTCTTCCACTACTTTAGTGATTCAAAGAAAAAATCCCCCAAACAACTCACATAACTGCATTTAAAGCCTCCAACTTTGGTTAAATCAGTTTTGCTGCTTTGCAGATTTATTTAACTATGAGTGAGGGCTGTGTGATCTAACTGTAGTGATGTTTACTATTTCATTCTTGGAAAATAATTTCCAAGCATTTTTGGGTTTATGTTAATTGTAGGGGACCCCAGTACATGGTGCTGGATACAGCCTGGTCTGAACTAAAGCGGTTAATGGCAGTGTCAATTATGCCATCCATGTGCACTGGATGAAAAAGGATGGAAAATTAGTGCAGTTCTGATACTGTAAAGGTTTACAGAATCAGTTAGGAAAATTCACTCTCAAGTGAAAGAAGGAAAAGTGTATTAGAAAACAAGGTATTGGCAAGAATATATAATTTTAGTTGTTTTTTTCTGTTATGTTTTCATTCCTCTCCTAAGTTATTCCTAATTGTCCCAGGACAGAATTCACCCAGCATAAACTGCTGCAACCTGTATTCTATTATTCTTCAACACATCTGCTAACATTTAAATTAAAGAAAATTAAAATTTTTATTGGCACTGCCTCACAATGACCTCTTAGCATGATCATTTTTCTGCTGCTACATTTGCCCCTCTATCAATATGTACATCATTAAATAAATAAATCCCTAAGTTCTGAGTGACCTCCGGTCTCAGTGAGCACTGTTGGCTACTCTGTACTGTGCCAAAGTATTTATTTCTTCATATTGCAGTGTTTTCTGGTGTTTGTGGAATATCCCTTTGTGCCCATGTTGCAAGAAAGCGTGAGAGAGAAGAAGTGACCCCAAACTCACCTCCAAGTTCACCTTTTTGCTTCATGTCACATTTTGTTTTCCAGTCAAAAATTGGCTGGCTAACTGCTTGGTAGCATCTAATCAAGTTCAGGAAGATAAAGCAGAAATATAGTAATTATACACTGTATTCTGCAGAAGCTGCAACATTCAAAGCATGTGCATTTGATTTCAATGACTAGTAGAAATTATTTCCAGTCCCCTTCTGTGCAGAATTTCTGTAGATATTCAAGTGAAAGTATACTAAGGAACTTCATTCTGTCTCCAGAATGAAATTGCTCCTCAAAAGTTTGATAATGTTATGCTCCTCCTTCAGACATGGCTGAAACAAGTAACTCTTGTTTCTGTGCCCGCTTAACAAACCTGGTGCTTGTTGGCCTCCTGACTGTTACTCATTTATGTTCTCAAGGTGTCTGATTTCCAAAATGCTGTGATGTTAAACAACCTGAGCTCATTTTCCAATAACATTTTAGTACCAAGTCCATCTCCTCTTTGGGCTCTTGACTTCTTACTAGTGCATGATTACCTTTACCTTTTGCAGCACACTTTTTTGAGAAAACTGCCTTATGCAAGTCTTGCTGATTGACATTAGAGAGTGGTGCTAGGAACCTGAAACTTACAGAAGCTTTTCTGCACAGAAAAGTGAAAAAATGCACTAAGTATCATGAGTCCTCACACTCAAATCCAGTCTTGTTTAAAACAAAGAAAAATGTGAAAAGAATCCCCCACTGAAAAGAAACAGTGAAAAGAAACTTGGCATGTCTAAATTTGCTTATTCCAAACATAGTTGCAGGTGAAGAAAGTTACTGTACCTAATGAACAATTCGTGGCATTGATCTCTGGATAGGAAACCTATCCCACATTCATTGTATGAAAAATTGCCTCTTTGCCTAGGGGAGCTGTCTCCATTTGCCAAAACAATTATTCCCTGCCCTCTTTACCCAAGCTGGATTTTGACCGTCTCTAATTTTTTTTGTGTAGTCTTACAGTGGCCTTTACACATGGGCTTTATGAAGCTAAGCATTTTTTTGTGAGGCTGTATCTGTCCATTGGGCAGATGCACCATTATCAAATGAGGAATCTAGTTCATCTGGCTAGGTTTGAAGGCTATAAAGCTACGTTTATCTCTCTTGGTTATTAAATGTACATTTAACGATAGTTGCAGCATGCCAAAGACTCTTTAAGGGAAAGTATGGAATAGAACATTTACACTATTACGTTGCCATGCAGTAAGACAGTTTATAAATGTCATCCTTTATTTTGTCTTCAACCTGTAGTCTGATATGAAGTGGAAAAGGGACATTTCACAACACTGGCACTAAAATGCAAGCAAGACATGGATAACCACTTTGAGAAAAGTGAGAAATTCAACTTAGTTCTAGCATGTTGTTCTAAGGAAAAACATGAGGCTGATTGTTAGCTGTTCAGAAGGCTGAGATATAGGCTTGTACTTCCTGTATATTCAGCTTTTTCCAGTGGTTCTTAGTACGGTTCTTTGACAAGTGAGTTCTGTAGCCCATGGGACAGCATATAATCTCTTCAGTTTTGTTCCCAGTCCTTGATGCTTACTCGTATTGTGGCATGTGCAGTTTGCAGCTAGTAGACTACCCTCATTTGTAGGGATCTCTTTATTTCAAATCCTAGCTCAACTTTAATTTTGAGGAAAAGATTCCTTTTTTTTTTTTCTTGCAGAGAGAGCCTTGAAATGTAAACTGGATATGTGGGGTTAAAGTGTTCCTACTGATTTATTTTCCCTAAGCATTATTTGTTCTTCTACTTACTAAAACCATAGTTTGTAGTAAAAATGTTTCTGCCAGGGTTGTGGGGAAAATGTCATAATGTTAGGTTCAGAAAATGTGGGTTTTGTGTGGTATAGTTAGCCTAATGAAGGGCTGGTGTAAGGAATAGTTACAAAAGAGGTTTTGCTGGCAGAAATCCTATTATCCCTAGAATAGTTTGATGACCAAGGTTAAAATGTAGGGCAAGATCTGCTTTGACCTTTGGGAACTTGTATATTCCTGTATTTTTTCCATGTCATGATAGTGGGAGGAATGGGTTGTCAATGATTAGACAGACTACCAATGACTTCCTCTGTTCTTCCCTGTGGAAAGCCTGAAGATGTGCCAGCTCTGCTACACTGCTGTTGCAATTTCTAGCTGCAAAAGACAACTCATATAAACCTGTCTCATGAAATTAGTCTTATTGCAATTTTGATCAAGACATTTAGTTTGATCCTCTTGCTGTCTCCATGCGGAAAGTGAGAGTAGAGTATGTATTTGTTTTCTGGAAGTACTTTGGTGATTGTTGAATGGTTGAACAAGCTTTTAACATCCAGAATTATCATATGCAACATTTATATGAACACACAGGTTCTCATCTGAAGAAATAGATTGCCCTTCACTAGGCTTTCCTGGGGCCTTGGCACAAGCAGCTATGTGTCCTCTCTGTGATGGGACTCCAACTGTGGCTTAAAAATTTTGTAGGTTGATTTGGGTATTTTTGTGTATAGTTTTTGATGCGTTTTAGATGTTGGTATTCCAAGTGGGCTTGGAATCAATAATAAATTAGAAATACATTTAAAAGTCTGCTTTGTATATTTTTTCCTGAACAACACCCTCTTCAAAAAACATTGTTTTGTTCATTCCTCCCCATCCCTCTTAGCTATCTTCCCCTTTAGTGAGGTTTTAATGTAGTTTTTTTTCAATAGAGGAATCATGTTTAATTAAAAGTTACATGCATGTTTTCAATTATAGATGCCTGTTTGTTTCACTTTACACTCTCATTTGCATTGAGTAATTTCCTGTAGAAATACATACAATCCATTCGCATGTTTCAAGTATTAGTGTGTTGTTTGAATAGTTGTGTGTAACACTTGAGGAAACCCCTGGGGCTTAGGAAGGACAGATGATGCTTTTTAGTGGCAGACAGTGATATGATGGCTATTCTATCTTGCTGAAAAGGTATGTGGAACATGAAAGTGGGGGTTTACCTGACTCTTAGTGTGGGGAGATTTTCTTGACCCACAGTGGTTTATTTGTCTGTCAGTGCCCCGGGAAAGCCAAGACCCTTATGGCCGACCAGTCTGTCAGCATCCTGTAAGGGGACCCTTCACTGAACAGGTTCACTGGATTGGAGGCTAATTTGACTGCCCTTTTCAGGGGGGCTAAGTCAAGAGCATGGAGACCCCGCAGTGGGTCTTTCCAGTGTGTTATCTACTGCTGGCAACTGCTAGCACCTATAAAGGACTCACTGTGACACTTTACAGAATAATGCTCTTTATTAATACAAATTGTGACAGGTTAATAAGGTTTGAGGGTTGTCTGACTGCAGAAACATGTTTAAAACAATCTACTATACTATAAAACAAGTGCAATCTCTAATCCTACAGCAGCATTTAACACCCATAAAGTTTAATTCTTACCCAGTAGGCATCCATACAGGGGGGAAGACAGGTTCAGCCAATTGACTGATCCAGGCAGTTTTGGTGGAGTCTTCCTCAATTTTCTCCCTGTGCTCAACTTATTTTTATACTATCTCTTTAGGTTTAGGTGAAGCTTGAGTGACTTTAGTCATAAGTATTTCTATCTCTGTCGTAAAATTCTCTTGCTTCACTTTGCATGATTAATGGCAGTGGTCGTATCTTGGCACCTGAGAAGAGGGGTTTCTACATAGTTGTTGGCTCAGCAGCAGAACATTTTCATCTCTCTCCCTTGATTGACAGGTACAACACGGTCTTATGAACTACAAAGTACCACCAAGTTCCCCTCCCTCCAGGGACTTCTATGGAGGGAGGCCATGGCATCTCCACTCCACCCTCTGTTCCATCCCCTGCAGCAGGTGCTTTTCACTGTATAGGGAGCCTTTATGAATTGTGTCGACCGCGTTCCATCCAGGGAGATGCAGCTGCGTTTTACCGTGTAATTCTTAGTCTCCTCTAATTTTTAACCCTAGCCATCTTCCCACAATATGGAACCAACTTTTTTGAGAGAATTGGAAAATATGTTATCAAATCTATGTGTTTTTCACGTTGTGAAAGTGAAGTGAGAGAATTTTGCATCAATCAGAGATAATTGGGAGTTAAGCAGGTGGACCAGCAGTAATGCTGTGTTCATATTTTTGCTTGGCATAAATCAATGTTGATTGCTGTTGATTCCCAACTTCATGGCTTCATGTAGTGCCGCAGAGAAAATAAGTATTAACACATCCCAATTGATATATATCAGAATTCCATTACAGATAAAGCTGTTGTAGTTTTTAGCTGCTGGAGATAAGGTGATAGGAGGTTTAAATTTTATTGCACCACATCTTACAACCAGAGCTTCGGTGGTCTACCAAAATAAATTCCATGCTCAGTCCAAGTGGAGCACAGTATATATGGTTCTGCTTACCCACATTTAGAAGAGGTGAACTCAAATAGTGATAGGTGTAGAGAACTACCATGATAAGGGAGATGGACTGTCTATTTTATGTAAGACTAAAAGAGCATGTCTTGGTTAGTCTGTTGATGTGAGAGTGGATATGGAATACAATTGCTGTTTCTTAGTACATAAGACCACCACTCAGGGGATATAAACTGTTAAAGGACAGTGCTGCTCAGGAGCAGGTGGGTACTAATGCAGCTTCAGGGTTTGAGTGTACATTAGAAGTTTCTTTCTAACCATCAAGAGAGATGAGGTTCCAAACAAACTTCTGATGGGAGTCTGGGGACAACATAAATTGTAATGTTTAAAGTGGAGTTGATTTTATTTTAAGAGCGATTTTCTGCGTGTATCTGCAGTAGCAGCTCCAAGGCTGTTTCTATACCAGATTTCAGAGTTTTGGCTAAATACCTTTTTTCTAGTACAGCAAAGATGTACATGAAACCATGGGGTCCAAGTTTTGTTTCAGATCTTAGTGAAAAAGTGTCCTTGCAACTGATATGATCTTCAGAATTGACAGCACTTCTCACTTTTGTTTGCCACATCCACGTCACACTCCTTTTTGTTGGTGGAAGTCTGTCGGGAAGGTCGGCATCATTCTGTTCTCCCTGGTGTAGTGAATCTTCGTTTTTTGGTGTTGCAGCATGTTTCTTCACAGAAGGGGAGGAACATTCCTAACTGGAGCACTGCTAATGGAATAGAGCTATTTCTTCAGGACACTGTCCTGAGGCATGGCATTGGGAATTTGAATTTCATTCCCCAGGGAAGACAGCTGAAGGTAGAATTACTCCTCTTTGGGTGAGTCCAGTCCTGAGGAGGATTCAAAACCAGATGGAAGTGCAGCACCTGCCTCCATCTTTCTTGAAATCGAGACCTTTGGTTCTGTATGTCTGGTGGTAGGCACCTATCACAGAGAGACTTCTCAAAGATGCTTACTCAGCATTTACATGTTACTGTCTGAAGGCCAGGAGGGCATGAGATTGAAGGTACATCAGCTCCTCAGTGTTTCCATTTAGCCAGGTGCTGTCAGCTCAGTATTAGGGATGCTTTGAAACCCTTTTTTTCAGGTACTTTTCCTCACAAGATTCTCAGTCTCTGGATGCCCTTCTTCAGTCATGTGTTTCATTACTTATCAACAACACACAAAAATAGGAGAAAAGCTGGGGAGACTTGAAGTAGTCACGTGCAGTCCCACACCTGGATCTAAAACTGCCTCTGTAACAATTCTGTGCTAATGAGCATGCTTAGGTCTTCATTACATTCTGTCCCCAAGGTTGTGTGCTCCTGTGGCAGGTGTAAAAACATGTGTATGTAAAATTCAGAAAGCACTTTGAAATGGATGTTGCCACAGTAGACTTTCACATTAGAGCAAAAATAGTCCTTCTTTGTTTTAGTGTTTGTTGTAAAGTAATGAGTTAATTCAATTTTGTTTTTCTTTCCTGGTTTCCTGGCTAGGGTAAAACACTGTATAATGCTGAGTGCTGATAATAGATACAGAATAGGTCTTTATAAGCAGATGAAATTTTTCTGCTGTTCAAATATTGGTAGTGTTTAAGGAGCACATATTTCTTGCTTAATAGTCAGGTATGGCATTTGGTTCTTAAAAACAGAGAGAAACACTTCTGTGATCAGAGAGAGTAGCAGCTAGGAACAGCAGTGATGTGACTCATTTTGACAGTGAGCAAACATGTCAGAATGTTAGCATTTTCAAGACTAGATGGTCTAAGACATCCTTTTTTTCCTAAATATTTTTCAAAGTCCTAATGAAAATTTAAACAGCTGTGTCTCATGGTGTCTTGAATTGAAAAGATCATGAATTAACAATTGCATTTTACTGCTGAAATACTACTTGTTTACTGGAAAGTCAAAATAGTAACAACAAGATTCAGTCAGGTTCTTTGTAATACTTTTAATAGCTGAATTCAACAATCCCGTAGTGTAAAAGACATCAATCCTGAGACAAAAAAGAGACAATTCCAAATGAACACATACACTGTAAGGCACTGAAATAACTTTTAACCAAATCAGTTTATATGTTAAGTACCTTTAACACATAAGGTACTTAACTTGCTTTTTTTTTCATAAACCCTGTTTGCATTAATTAATTTCACATTCTCCGCTTCTTTGGGATAAACTAGAATTTCACTGTGTGTAACAAAATACCTTTGTGTTACAAAGTGAAAATCCATTTTGGCTGAAATGCTGGTGTATTACAGCCCTCTCTTGCCTAGGGCCATGTGCATAGGAGAATATTCCTTTAACAGAATAAATCACCGAAAGACTATAGCAGACTTGCTGGAACCATTCTTCTGTATCTCTGACTACTGTTCTTGCCAAAAGTGTTAAAAAAGAGGCTCAGTGGATGAAAGATTCTATTTGTGTGAGACTACCTGCTTTGCAAGGATTTCAGAAGGAAAAAAAAGTACTACATTCACTGGCTCTTTAATTCGGATTGCCAATGATAATGCAGAGTCTACTGCTAAAGAGAGGTAGGATGCAGAAGCAGAAACATTAGTGCTAACCTGCTGCAGAAGGACTAGATAAATCAGCACAGCTCTCGTACATCACTGAGAGAGAAGCTGATTGCAACTTGACCATGTGCCTAAGTGGTCACATCAGCAACAAGAACGGAGCATGGATAAAAAAACGAAAATGTGTCCTTAGGGCTACTTGCTGTGCAGGACCTATAATAGCACATCAATGTAAGTTTAAGATTTCTTTTTTGTTTTGTTTCCTTCTGTTGTAATTATTGTTGTTTACAAGAATGTATTTTTTTAGCTTGCATAGATTTAGAGGAGACGTAATGGAGCAAAGTGTAATACTAAGCAGATAATACTTCAATACTGTTTATGTCTCTGAATAATAATGGGCTTTATTGCTGTGTGTCTCCACACAGTTCTTTCTTTGAAGATGTTTTAATATTTAATCCTAACAGTCATATTTCGGGAATTGAGTAGGGTTTTGGGTGAGATGATAGTGAGATTTCTCTTCCTCATTTCTGTCATCTTATGTTTCAAAATGATTTGAAAGACAGAATGCCAGAAAAATGTATGTATATTAATTCTACTGTGAGAATTTTTGCTTTTTAAAATTCTTTCTGTTAAGAAAAATGCTCATAAAGAGTGATTTCTCTGGACCTTTTTATTTCTGAATTTAGTACAGATGGTAATTTTCCTACATTTTTTTAAAATTTGTGCAATTGTTTAATTTAATGTCACTTAAGCATCTGCAAAAAGGGAAGGCAGGGATAAGATGAAAACTGAATAAGCATTGATTGCTAGTCTGAAAATTAAATTTTAGAAGTTTTTGCAGTTAATCTGATTTCAGTTCATTTTTACTAAATTAGATTATCATATTTAAATTGAGGCTACTATACAGCAAACAAATGTGTGAAACTGTCCTGGGTAGCACACATTTCCTGCTGTATCAGACTATAAAGATGTTGTTGACTGTAACTTCCCAGGAATACCCTAATTGTAGAATTCAGAGCAGCATGTTTAAGTAATACATGGGAAAATAAAAAGGAAAGATGGAATTTTACTGTTCAGCTGTTAAGGTGATGCTTTGTTCAAAGAGAAAAATTGTATAGTAAAAGCTATTGATGTGAAATCTCGGGCTGTCTCTCATGGCTTTGGGGAAAAAGGCAGGGAAACCCAAGACAGGTCTTGCTATGCAGTCTGAAAGTGAGGGAAATTTGGAAGCATTTATAAAACCCCACCAATAATGCTATATTTATTTACTTATTTCTAGGGAAAGATAGGGGCTTTAAACAAACAAATTATGAAATATAAAAAAGGAGGCATGAAAGGTGCCTCAGTGATAGGAGCTTCATAAAGTAGGTGTAAAGATACAGAAGAACATACATTTTTTTTATAGTGTTGTAACTATGGCCACATATAGTAACAGGAGGCTTGGAAGCAGAAGTAGCCTGCATGTGTGTGTCTGCAAATGGTTTACTTATGTGCCAGTTGAAAAACGTAAGGATAGTTGTGTGGCTTTGGCCCTTTCACTGACCTAAATTATTTGGAGTATGGGCCGATTTCAGGTCTTGTGACATAGGTATTTTGTGTAGGTCTTAGCCAAAACAAAGTTAGTTTCTCTATTAATAGTTGTAACTTTCCTACAAGAATGATGGATGGAAATGGAGAATAGAGAAGGTAAGGCTTTATGACAAAAAGGGTGCTCGTTCTTCCCGACAGAATAAATAGCCAACCTGGCCAACTGGCAGATGAAACATGGACCAAGTAGAGAGTTTATTTTTGTACAAAATGTGCATGTGGATGAGGCCCTCAGTTGTCCTTAGCCCCTGAAGCTGAGGTCCCATTGGGAACTCATAGCTTTAGCTTTAGCGGTACTAAATAATAAACACAAAAAGAGAGGAAAGCTGCACAGCAACAGGAGCAAAGGGGAGTGGTGATTTCTTTGACCTTGTTACATCTGCTCTAATGTACCCAGTGTGGTCTTAAGTTGTAAACTTCATGGCAAATATTCCTTTTTTTTTTTTTTTTTCTGTTAAATATTCTCCTTTCACATGTGATGGAGTAATATAATCAGTCTGGCTCCTCTTAATGGAGTTTGACTTCTGTTGGTAAAATAAAGACTTTTTTTTTTTCTGTGATCCATATTCATTGAAACAGCAGGAGATTATTCTGCTTTACAAAGAAAATGAAACGAGTAAGTAGTTTTCCTTGTTTTGTAACTGGGCAAAATTTGTAAAGATTCCTAACCAAGGCTGTTTTGAGCAGTTGTAAGTACTGTTTCTGCTAAGATAGTCTACCGTTGTTCTGATGTTGTGATCTTAAAACAAATATTTAATTCTGTGTGTTTCTGTGAAGTTTCATAATTCAGTCACACTTAAATTAGATATTAAATGAATTGCAATGCATATAACAAAACTGGAATTTGGTTACTGCTTTTTAGTTGAAGAGACAAAAGTCTGTTGGGGGCTAATATGGTCTTGGATGCACTTCCAATGCACATCCTCTTCCTCCAGAGTGAAATTCTATGTTTATCTGTCTGTTTATCTGCTGAGTGTTTCACTATTACCTGTAAAGCTCTTTCACTAGATTCCAACCTAGCCTTCATATCTGCCTTCAGTTTTAGTCAATTAATTTATGCTAATTAGTTTCTTGTACTTTAGCCAAAAGTGTGCTAATGGACACTTTCAGAGCTGCAGGGGGCTCTCTGATGCCAATTTCAATATATTGAATTTGCTTCTACCTATGATATTCAGGAAAACAACATACAAAATGCTGTTGTTATGTTTGAGTTCAATGGAAAAGCTCCTGTTAACCAAAGTTGCCAAGGCAGGCCCTGAAACCTTAAAGCAGCAGGAACCCTGCAGTGGCATCTCGTACAAACAAAAGGCTGTCCTGAGAAACACACTTGAATATAATCATAGGGGTTCAAAATGTGTTGATTAAATATAATTTGTTCTTTTCTGTCTACAAAACAGTACATCTTCCACTTGTAGTTGAAAATCTGACCTCTATTATCGCTTTTGGTCGCAAAGGAAAATTGTATTGCCCCAAGAAGAGGCCCTTCAGGTTCCAGGATACCAGAGGGAGTGAGCTCCTGTATTGCTGCAATGACTGTGTTGTCTCCCCATCCCAAAGCTTACGAAATTTGCTGGCTAGGAGGAGAAAAGACATGGCTTTCTGTCCTCCTGCTCCTCCTTGTCCTTTCTGGGTTTAGTCTCTTCTGATAAAAGGGGACACAATTTTGCAAGTATCCCAAGAGACCTAAGAACTGTCGGTCTTTATAGTATGTGTGGAAAGCTTCCATCTTGCTTTATGCATGCAGGCCTAAGAGCTCATTGATTTCTTCCCCAAGTTCAATAATCACTAATCCATCCACTGAATTATGTCTGGAATACTCACAACGAACTGGGAGCATAAAATGTTAGCTCACAAGCTACAGTGTATAAAGTAGCCACGGATTAAGTCAGGTACTTTCACATTATCAGTTACCACCAGAAGTACACTTAGAAAATTCTGATATATAACTTTGCCCTCCTACAGCATTGAAGAGAATACATGTTGTAACTATCTCAACAAAGTGGACTCTCATCCAAATATCATTGTCTTCTAGGAAAACAGTGAATCTCTGGAAGGGACAAAAAAAAATTATCCATAAATTGACTAAAATAAACAGTAACCATTACAGCTTATATGAAAAACAAACTATTTATACCTTGATTGGGGCCTCTGACCAAATTTCAGAACCTGTGTTGTAAATCATTAAAAAATTATTATGGAAGAAGATCGTACTTGGAAAGGAATATTTTTTTGTATCTCTCCTTCTAGCTTTCAGATAGTCTTCCCAGCCCTGCTAAATACTGTCTCTGAAGTGGATATCTTCCAGAACATAGTGAACTGCATGGTATCAAACCCTGCTGGGGCACACACAACAGTGATCTCACACAGGTAGCTCCTAAGGACAGCCACTCATCTGATCTTTCACTCTTGTTTAAGGGACACTTATAATAATGAAGGTATTTTCAAACAGGGGATCGTGCAGACTGATGGCTAAAACTCTGCTATTCAGTGAAAATCATAGACTCCTAATTAGGGTGACAATCTTTTGTGAAGTTTTGTGAAGCTTTTAATGGTTTTTGTTACCTCTGTGATTATCCTGGAAAATAAATAGTTACATATTGGATAACCATATGGATGATGTGTTAGTGTATTTAAAGAAGATTGCTCAGATGGCTCAGAGCCCATAGTGCCACTGCCAGGATTTTTATGCACTAAAAATCTAAACAAATAACTACAAGATGGAGGGAGCAATCACTGAAAGGAAAAGTGAGCAATAAAATGTAGAATTCAGCTTTAACATCAGTGACAGAGATTAAGGCCATGAGGAAAGTATAGTGGGACTTCTCATACTACACTTGGGCCATGTCCCAGTTAGCTTTCCAGTTTGAGCTGGGGAAGTAGTATGGGTGGCTGTTCTTTGTTTCCAGTCACAGTACTAGACTGCCAGTGTTCATAGTAGAAGTCCAGGTTTCTGCGTCTGTTTTGTTTTTCCTCATTGACTCCAGCTGAACTTCCCAGCAGAAGCAGTGGAGACTCAGATTGCACTTTTCACCACAAACCAAATAAACCCCATTTCTCAGCTTACCAGTGTAGCATAACAACTTCTTGTGATAACAAGGCCATTGAATAACCTGGCATTATTTTCCTTGGACAGATAATGAGTGGTGGGAGGAAGGAAGGAGACAGAAAGAAAGGTATGAGGAGTAATGCAAAAAAAATTCTTGAGGGGCTGAGTAATTCCTTCAGGGAAACATTTCTCGTAATTTTTGTTCGGTGCTTGAACACTGCTTCTGCAATATATACATATGTTTTCAGTCTGTTTGAGTGAAAAAGGACCCTGTAATCCAAGTCCACTCACTGAACTGTAAATGAAGGAAAGGAACTGTTTGAAACACTGACTCTTTCATATTTTAGTCAGGATTTATCATGATCTGTAAAGCACATAATTCTCATAACAGGAAAGCTTCAGCTGTTTTAAACCCTGGCAATTTTTCATTTGAGAAATACCCAGGCAGCAGGCCTTCTCTCAGATGAGACAGAGTGGGCTGTTTTATATCAGGAACTGCATTTCCTACTTTGCTTCCTCTGCCAGAAATTCTCTTGCCAGAAACTCTGTCATTTCAGTTTTTATCTGTTTTTGAGGGGAAATTAGTTAACCATCCCAGTAGCATCACCATCACTACAACAAAAAATCTGCAGACAGTGAAAGGCTATGGAAAACCGATAATTATGCACAAAAATGCATAATTTTCCCCAGGCCATGATAAGCAGTGATTAAGTTGCCAACTCCATTTTACAGTGGAAGGGACTGTGTTACAGATCTAGTCCTCTAATATTAAAGTAGTCTGTGGACAATTCTGAAACAACAAGATGGCAAATATGCCTGGTTTATGTCTGGTACTACTTTTGCTGTATTGATGCTTAATCAGTTAGCTGTTACAGCCAGTACTGTGTTCCAGTACTGGATCCGTGTCTTTGAAGGAACATGCAAACACAGGTTATATTTTTCAGGACCTTAAAAAAATTAAATGTAGTAAAGAAAATTTTAATTGTTTGTCTACAAGAATCAAAACTTTCTCCTTTTCAGTTAGATTACATGCACAGACTACATAGGTGTCAGAGAGAAAGCCCTTTCGATGAAGATGCATTTGATGAAGAATTTGAGCAAAAGTGTTAAGCAAGCAAGCAAGCAAGCAAGCTGGAAGCTTAAACACACATGAGACATTTTGTTTTTTATACCATGCGATGACAGTATTTCTGATTGCTACTTTATTGTTAGGCTGTATGTTAATAGAGAGTGTTTGAATATAAATGTGGAGCTGAGCTTGCTGAGAGTTGGTATGTAGTGCTCAGCAGTCAGAGAGACATTTGTTGCTGGTCATGTCAAGAATTACTTCTGTGGTGCATGGCAACATTCCAGATTGCACCTCAGTCAAATGGATTAACCTTTCTCGGGAAGAGAATATACAGGGTCCAGATTGGAAGGGTCCTTTGCAGCTTTGCAGAGCTCACCTGAGAAGAACAGTCAATTCTTTATGCGTGTGTAATTGTTCAGTCTGTAATGTATTTGCTGTCTATGCCAAGAGGCAGTCAATGAATGTTTGCAAAGAGAGTTTTTTGAGTGAGGAATAAAAAAGCATAACTGAGGAGAGACTGTGCCAGGGAAAAAAGTAACATATGATGTATCACCTCCTTTTTTTTTTTTTCCCCCAAAATTCAGATGTGTGTTATGTTAGTAATTTCATGGCAATGGTGACTAAAATGGTTATTATCTTGGTTTTACACGCATTATAACCAATCTTGAAAGTGCCTAGCACCTGTCCAAGAGGTTCTGTGACATTTTTAGAGCAGTAGTGATAGCAGTGGGAGTGGTGTGAGGTGTTGCAAAACAAGACAATTGAGCAGGGGTGAAGCACAGTCTTCCTGAAAGAGCTGGGGCACTGTAAGACTAACAGAAAGCTGGTAATGCAGTATAGCTCTCACTTCAAATATACAGAGAGCAAGTGATCAAAAATACAAGCCCACTTGCATTCTTTATTATCTGAGAGCATTTGTTCCCACTGACCTTAGTGTTGAAGGCACTGATACTGCTTTTCACTCCAATATGCTCTTCCTAAGTGACCATATTTTTAGTCATATATGTACATAATGTCCTCCAAATAATCTAAGCACAAAAATCCTGCACAGAAAGAATTTTATGAAAAAACTGGGCGTTAATGTTCCAAAGAAGACTAGAATATCTCTTGGGATTACTGACTAGATGGGAGGAGTTGATTGCCTCAGGCATAGCTCGGGGCCATTAATTCCAGCTAGTCATTAATTCTCCTGTAATGCCCTGTGCTGATGCCACTGTTCCTGTTACAACACAGAAATAGAAAGCTGACTGACCTGTGGACTTTGATGGGTTATGTTATTCTTGTAATGATTACTTATATTTCTAAATGCTCATCACTCCAGTGTTGAATAGAGTTTCAGTTGTAAGCTTCATGTCTTTCCACAGAGGCAATGTTTTGTTTGTCACTCACAGGAAGCCTTTAAATAACTTTTGAAAACATTATGGCCTGTATGAGGTATGCTCTGTGTATTGAGTCCCAAGAAAGAAAAATTGATATAAATACTCTATAATCAGCATACATATTTTCATATCTAGAGCAAATGAAAACTGAACGTGCGGTTCCTTTACTCTGTGGTTGCCATATAAGACAAAGTGCAGTGTAAATTCTGAGGACCAAAAACTATGCATCTAATTTTTGGTTTGTTTTTGAAAAGAAAAAAGTCCTGAAATTTTAATTAATTTATTTGAATATCTGAAGAAATGCTAATAAAATACAGAACAGTTATAAACCATTCAAAAGAAACTGCCATCATATGCCCTTTACGTGCATGCGCATGTACTTGGCACTACACAATAAAAGCATTGCTGGGCTGATCTTAAAGTGCAGGAAGAAAAAGTTCAAGAGCAAGAGACAGCCCCCAGCTCCCAGCTTAGCAGATCATGTGGACACACATGACTCTAAGCAGCACAGAGTTTAGGGAGCAAACAGCAGCTGTGAGAATTTCCAGATTGCTAGACTTGCATGTCTGTTTAAATTACCCTAAAATGTTTTTGCTCAAGAAGAAAGTTATTCATCTGACCTTTACATAGAGGCCTTTGTCAGGGATCCCAAAGTGTTTTACAGATGCGAGAATTTAGCACTGACATGCACATGTCAGAGGGAAAATTAACAGACTGACTGCACCTTGGTTGCGCAGAACTTTGGCAATGCAGAACTATGACTACTGATGGGCTTCACTTCTACATTCCCTGAAAGACTGTGCAGCAGTACTACGTAGCAGCTCAGGTCGGGAAGTGTGGGGTACTGTACTCAGCTGAAAACATAGGTGAGTTAACACCTAGCCTGTATGAGAACAACAGTAAATTGCTTTCAAAAGAGAAGAAGCAGCTGAACTCTCTATAATCGGTACTTGTGATGAAGACATAGATTGTGTTGCTGAAATGTGAAATTCCAGCACTGCATTGATTCCAAAAAGCAGGGTATGAGGTTTTTTGAGGGTGACTTAGGATAAATAACCACATCCTAAGGTGCACTTGTACTGATTGTTTACTCAGCTGGACCTTGTTTACTTTATGAATTCAAGACTGATCACAGAAGTGTTGGGGCATGTTAGAATAAAAGAGGAGTCTTAGGATAGACTGCTGTTTGGTATACTAAAATGTCTGAAATTTATGGAATGTATTCATAGGAGAAGTTGTACTTGAAGTTTAATAATGGTGTATGGTAGAAGGTTGGTATATGGATTCCTCCCCCCTTTCCCCCCCCTTATATGTTAAATCTCATTGACCCTTGTGCCTATCTCATACACATAGAGGGAATAGAGTCTAAAGCCAATGTACTTTCATTTTAGAAAGACTAGTTGTAATTCTTTTCCTTTCAGTTACGTTTACTAATTCAAACATTTAAGAATGACTGTTTTAAAAATGCTGCATGTTGTTCCTTCCTCTGACTTTACTGTTACAGTTTGGCTTGCCACTGTGCAGAAGGAGGAGAGATGAGGGATGGAGGAAGTGGTAGTCCTCTTTGCTGTGCCCATTTTCCCCCTTTTCACTGTCTCAGAGTAAATTCTCTACTGTTTACAGGTCCGTCACAGAAAAAAAGGGATGGGAGGGAGGGAAGGAGGAAGAGGAGAGGAGAACCAAGTGAGAATGGAAGGAAACCTTTGCATTCTGGGGTCATTGTGAAGTCAACATGCATCCATCACCCATCTGAGAAACCCTGTAATATAAATTAGACCATCGTAGTGCATACTGAGGATTTGCTCCCCTACAACTGGAACTCAGAGATTGTGTTTATCAGGTGAATAAGGGGAACTGAGTGATCTGGTCCTGATGTTCCATGAAGTTATGGGTAAGGCTCTATCAAGTACTCTCTACTGGCCAGAGCAGTCCTGCAGAAACCCACAAGGGATTGTACTTGCTGTCAGTGTATACACAGTACTGAAGAATTCATGTGGAGTTAGGGGTTTTTGTCTTTATCTCAGAAACCTGGAAGTAGTTTCCTCTGTTATGATTCTTTTTCTTGTCACATCTCCTGTCTGTTAGCTTTAATCATCTGTGGAATCTGGAGTATTCCAGCCTTCTCTTGCAAAGCTTATTCTACAGATAAGAGTGTCTGAAGCTGGAAGGAGGGTGATGGAACTCTGAAACACCTAACACAGCAGAGCTTAATGTGTGTGGTGCACAAATGAAGGTCTGCACTACCAGGACATACAGGGACAACTGGAAACCATAGGGCTAAACCCATCAAAAGATAGTAGTGACTTCCTGCTCCCTGACTCAAATATTTCAGAGAGGTACAAGCAGTACTTATGTGCTGTTCTCAAAGAGACATGTCACAGCAGTTTGATGCTGACTTACTGCTATTTGAATTTATCTGGTTTGAGTTTCCTTTTTCTTTGAAAGGACTTAAACTTTTTTTAAACTTCCTTCCTGATGTTTGTCTTTTTTCCAGATTCCAAAATTAGATCAAGTCACATTTCCTCATGGAACTTCTGCTTCAAGGAGGCATTGAGCTATTGCAGCCCCTAGTCTGAAGGTGCCTGCTCCAGTGGATGACCTGCACTGTCATGCACGCTATCCAAAAACAATTGGACAATAGCAAACTTTAAAAGTTAATGCATGTCCTGCTTACTGTCCCATCCCTCTCAGCTTGTGCTTTCTGACTCTCGCTTGATGTTGCTGAGTCCTATTTGCTGGAGGTGCTATTTAATCCATGACTTGCCTGCTGCATATTTGTTTGACCTGTTAACTGTTAAAGCAAAGAAGTTATTTTAAGAATGGGCTTGTCAAAGAGAGCATATCTCCTCCCTTCAAAGACCTCTAAAGATTAATATTTGATTAAAATGTGACTGCAGCATTAAAATGGGAGCCTTGTGTCTTTTTATAAATGAATGACTGACAAACTTGTGGACTATCTGGTTTTTAATTGGCATATTATTCAGTGAATGGTTCAAGGGGAATTGCAGGGGAGGACAAGGAGTTAGATGATTTTTAGATAAATTCATTGCTACTTTTATTCCTAGAGATAGTATGAAGATGACTAAATCCCTACTTGCATCCAGAGATTCAGTTTAAAATTCTTCTCTGGAAATAAACAAGAGGACATGCTTTAAATCATAGAATAAAACTCCAGGTCCAGAGTTAGGCAACTACACCTCAAAACCCGGGAGGGTAGGTTTGTGGTCACCTTAGTGGTGGCTGTACTTGTGACCCGTGCAGCTGTTGCACTTCTTTCTGCCTGCCTCTGTTTGCCTGCTGCTTTCTTTGTGAACTATGCTGAACAGCTGCTGATAAAATCTGCTCTCAAAAAGACTTTGAGACCCAATGCCTGTCTATTTTAATAATCTGATGGATCAGGAAGACAACCAAATATCTAGATACTACTATATGCTCTATGGAAGACTCTAGGGACAGTCAGGATGGAGAGGGAGAATGATGGGTGGACTTACTGTACAGTTAATTAGATGCAGTAGGAGAACACTTAACACTGTATTAGTCTACTGAAAAAATACCATGGAATAGGGTATCAGGACAAGGAAGGAAGCATAGCTTGGATCTGAATTTTACTTTTGAGTTTGGAAGTCTGGATAGCACCGTGTAAAGAGAAGAGACTGTTCCATTTGGTGTGTATGAGTTTAATGTTGCTACCTTTGTACCTGGAAGTAACGTAAGCAAATGTAACAGCTCCTGAGAATTCAGATAATACACAAAAGGGCTCCAGAAACTGTCTCTTTGAGTATGGCTCTTGTGTCGGCGTGGGACTCCTATGAAGGTCTTTGACTAATTTTCTTCTCTCAGTAGCTGGCTGCTGACTTTTTAATAGAAACAGAACAGCAGAAAATATTTTAAAATTAAATAGGAAAGCCTAAAGGGCTACTGTTGTTTCCAAAGTACTCTCTTTCAAGCTAGAAAACTTGGTAGAAGTGAAATATGTGGACAACCTCTTGTACCTGGATTCTTCCAGTCACGTAGACGGGCCAAGGACTATAGTTGGCAACTGCAGTTAGAGATTTAGTTTTTTCACATGCTCCATGATCTGGAAGACACACGAATGGGAATGATTGATTAATCTGGATATTCATCTTTGTACAGTTGAAGACAATGAGACATTGCATGCAAATTCAGTGCAGGTGGCAGTCAGCTGTCATGTGAGCTTTTCTTTCAGTGGAAAAGAGGACATTACTTTTAATTAGAAGAAAGAGTATATGGATCTTGAATCACCTTCATGTTACATTTTTCTTTTCTGGCTGATAATTAAATTGATTCAGTGAGATACTCTGAAATGCAGTATGGAGTAGAATATATGCAGTATGTATATAAGTGTGCATCTTCATTTCCATTGCAAGGCTGCTAAAATTTTATTTCTAAGATGTAAAAACAACTTAATATAACACTGGAAAGCAAAACTAAGTGCTCTGTTGCTTTTTTCAAGTTTTGTAGTATGCTTTGGTTACTTTTGTAAATGTCTAACTGATCTGCAGAAACATGTGGGTATTTTCTCACGTTACTCTTGTCCCTTTCTGGGTATTCTTTCTTGGCTGTGCAGCAGTTTCTGAAAGACCCAGATCTGTTCACAGTAGGGCTCCCTTCCCAATCTTTGCAGACCTGGCCAGTAAGATGACATGTTGGGCAGATGAGTGGGAGCCAGCAGCTGGCAGGGCATAGGCCATTGTTGGCGTTGAATGCTTTGTGTTGTGGAACCATGGCCAACAGCCATGGGCTTGGATATAATCTGGATTTCCAGTGGTTCTTCAGAAAGGGAATCCTGAGAAAAGAGGTTTATAAACAGAGTCACATCATGTGTTGCCAGTCATTATCATCAGTGCCCTACTAAGTTTTAAAACTGGGAATATAGGTAATTAGATGCTGAGGAAGATAGACTGCAGGAGGGAGGAAAGCGAGTCTAAGGGGGTTACAAGAGAGTGATTATGAATAGCTACATCCATTACTGACTTGAAGTCCTTGAAAAGTACATTAGATAGAGTTGTACCTAATTGAAGCTTCTGAGCATGTGAGATGTTTGCTGGAGTAGGAATTACTATGCTAGGGGTAAAAGAACCTTTCAAGAAATGTTTTGTTTCAACTTTTATTTATAGTTTCATGGTTACAAAAAGGTGAAGATGCAATCACTTATCTAGCTAACGTAAAAATCTCAATGGGTTAATTCCACTACTCTCTTAGAACTTCCTGATTTTAGCCACTACCTTTGGTTTTACTAATATTGATGATTTCTGTCACCTCTTAAGAGGACACAGAAGGGCCAGGACTGGGTTTTCCAGTGATCTTCAAGATAGATTTTGAAATGTCACAGAAGTGTTTTGAGTCTGGCCTCACCTTACCGTTGTGTAACAATGTCCCAAACACTATGGACTGGCTGTCATCATCTTTGTAGGGCTGCTCCTCCTAGGAATTTCTAGGGTTAGTCATATGGCCTGGTAGTGAGACATATGCAATAGTATCTCTAACATTAGCAATTGGTACTCTATCAGCTATATGTATTATATACCCTTGTAATTTAAATTGTAGTGTTGTACAACAGTAGCAATAGCTCAGTGAAAATGTATTCAGAAAAAAAGGCACATGGTAGGTTAAATTATTGGTCTAACCAAAGTGTTTAAAGTCCAGGTATGTTGTGCTAAGTTTGGACAGAATGGAGACCTGTGAGAAATATGTAGTCCCTGTGATGCTGCTGGACAAGAAATTTTTTAGTTATAATGCAATTGTAATTAAAATTCCTACTGATCTGTCACTGATGGTCTTAGCCATCCTTGGTGCAGAACACTTCTGAAATGTAGTTTATCATTGCAGAGTTTCTCCAGCTTTCCCGCAGCTTACTTGAAATGGGAAAGGGTTTTCCAGATATGGAGGAGAGCCTTGTCAGTCCCTAGTTACCTTGCACTCAACCTCCTGTTTTTGTGCCAGCTTGCTCACTTACCCTTAGCCATACTGGTCTCCCGAGAAGAGAGAGTGCTGGCTTGCCAGACTGGAGTTGCCCTGGACAGCCCAGCATAATGGTTGAAGTCAGGGCTGCTCTTTCAGAAGCTGCCTCTGACATTAAAGGAACAGAACTGGCCCAGCACTTACCACTTTGGAAAAGCCATCCTCTTTGGAAAAAGCATTTTAATTCTGAATAAAACATTGCATTGGCTTTTAGCTCATGAATAGCACTTTATTCCACTTGAATAAATATCAGTACCGACAAGTAACCACATCATGCCGTGACCTTATGTAAGTGCATGGCAACATTCCAAGTTAATTTTGGCTATTATCTCCACAAATGTGGAGACAGGGTTTTGTAGGTATTTGTTTCCTAGTTGGGCAGTGCTTCTGCAGATGGGCCGTAAAACAACCTGACAATTATCTATGCTTCAAGGACTGGTTCTGGCTTCAGTTATTGACAAAACCTCAGATATTTCCTTCCCAGACTCCTCCTGAAGATTTCACATCTTTAAGGTACATGTGACAGATGAGTGTTGAAAAAGGATTGAGGAGCTAGAATTTAATGGAAAGGTTTGGAAAGCAACATTGCTTTATTAACAGGGAAAGTTCAAGCAATTAAAAATCACTGAAAAAAAATGCCTTCTCATCCTACTTTTGTTCTTTAGAGTCCACAAGGAAGAGTTGTCTACCAGTGTGCAACCAGGGGAACAAGTTTTCTTCTTACCTTACTGGGCCTGTGATTCAGGCAGTCTGCCTTCTGCTTGAACAACTGAGTGAAATACCTTGGTCAATGTAATGCAGCTTCTAATGCTGCTGTAAGATCACTCCTGGCACAGTCCCAGCTGGCAGTTGCTTGCCCTTGTCATGTGCTGTCATTGCAAAGGTGAACTTCACTGTCATGGTTCCCCTTTTTAAGACTGCTTTGGAATAGAAAGTCATCTTCATTTAATAACCCTTTTTTTGGAGTTGTAAGCTTGGTAAAGGTATGAGTTCATAACCTCACATGGAAGGCCCAAGTTGTCATATGCTTCTAGTGGGATTGTTAAAAGGCACAGCACTTATTAGATAAGCATGTTTCTGAATGCTTAAATATCTTTAAATTCCATCCCTGGGGTCACTGAACATCAGCGCTGTGTAGTTTCTGAAATGCCCAAGTCATTGCTGTAAACGTGGAGTTGTTTAAGTAATTTTGGTGCTTTGGGAAATTATGTACCCTCGGCTTGTTTGCCAGTTAAATAGGGAAGACTGTTTTGTTGCAGATGCTTCGTGTAGGCTATCACTCAAAATATTAACGTTAGAAAGCGTAGACTCCTGCCAGATTTCTCTTGACAATTTTTTTATTTTTTGGTGTGGAGAAAAGCAGATTGAGGTTCATATTTAGTGTTTGATGGAAAGCCCTCTCTCCTTCTCATGCTCTGTTTCTATACAGCAATCAAATCCCATGTACTTTACTATATTCTGCCAGGAAATCTGCTAACCTTTCATGTAATATATAATAGGTTTTATAGCCAGTACTGCAGAGCTGTTTTCCATACAGGAGGATTTTCAGCTATTTTTTTCTCCTGCCTTGCTAAGATTTGCAGAGGTTCTTTCTACAGTGCCAAATGTTGTACATAAAACAGGAAATTATATACTGTTCTCTTGCTTATTGAGCAGAGAGAAGAATCTACTTTTAAAACCTAGCTGTGAGAGTTTGCTAGAAATGCCAAGTTTAAAGAAATAGATCAAGTATGGGAGATGAGAGGGCAAGACAAAACTTGCTTGAATGTGATGATGAATGCGAAATCTCAACTCAAACACAGTTGATGTACTGACATTAAAGGGATTGTACTGCATATATAATCGTTGTGAATGTATGCAGAGGGTTTTGTATTGTAAGAAAATTAAATGAGTAGTTCTTTGTACACACAATTACTGACACTGATGGGAATCTCAGGAGAGCTCTAATGATCTATATTTAAAGAGATATCAGACTGATTATGTTCTGTAGTATTTGTCTGTCCCTGAAGGAATGCAATGTCAGAATATTATTATTTTGTTTAGCAAATATATGGGATCCTTAATATACATATCTTGAAGCATTTCATAAATACTAAGCATTTAACTGAGTAGAATTCTGCTGAACTGTGTCCATAAGCATGGTGATGCACTGATTACAGAGCTCAAGTTAAAGAGTCTCTCATAGATAACTCTGGTGCCCATCTGGCCCTCCCTGGCCTACAGATTTCTTTCTGTTTGGCCTACAGCTTTTTCCTGTCCGGTACTGGGGGGCAATTGGTTCGCCACCATGCTGCTTAATAGCCAAGTGTCCTCTGCTGCCCATCAGGCTGTTTCAGTGTCTGCAAACTGAGCTCTGCCACCCGTCCATGCAGGAAGAGAGTATGGCCTGGGCTGCATGGCAGGGGACCACCACAAAGCTGGCCTCTGGACGCCACAGCTGCTGAGGTTTGACCATGCTGCTGCAAGGCGTGAGAAGAGAATCATAAAAGAACACATCAAACATACTATTAATTCTCATTAGTAAGCAATACCTAATATATGACACTGAGAATTATAGTTCTAGGGGGATACATCTTTTATCTTTCGGAAACTTCTAAAACATACTGATAAATTCAGAGATGACTTGGATCAGGCTCTTTGTAGCTTTTTCTACTAGACAGAGCCACTTTAGGAGTTGTTGCATGCATGAGTGTTACTGTTCTTTGTACTGTTTAGGGCTATGGTGAGCGATCTAGATAAAATAACTCTGTGAAAGTTAGAGAAAAGGCAATCAACTTCTCTACTGGGACTGCTGCTCCAACAAAAGGAGTGTCAGTTGAGTACAAAGTCTTACCACTTTTAGCTTTCATCTTCTGGTAGCTGGAAACAGCTTTTCTGGCCACCATCATCTGCTGCTACTAGTATACACTATGGAAACCCCTCCTCAATTACATCTCCGTGGCTGTAACTAACCTGATATACAAGTGTTACTTGAGTTTTACATCTCTTCGAAAAAAGTCACACTGTCCTGAAACTGAAGTAACACATTGGTGCATCAGACCCTTAGTTTCTGTTTTGAGGCAGAGCAAATCAACAGGTCTGTGCTGGCAGCAATGGTCTGGCTTGTCGTCCTGGTTACATCTGCTTTTTTGCTCACTTTATTAAAAAGGCACCTTTGGACACTTGCAGTAATTTTCCCTTTTAAGATATTAGATTTTATCCATGCTATTGTTGACAAATAATTCCCTTTCCAGTATTCAGGCACTAGCACATTTTCCTCCAGTCTGGATTTTCCCATGTGTTTCTGTTTGCAGGAAGGATTAGGTCTGTCTGACACTCACTGGGCAGTGCAGTCATCCAGCAGGTCTGCAGGCCTGTTTACGCTCCTTTTCCTAATCATGTCAGATCTGTAATACCTGTCAAGTTTGCTAAACTTATGTGATACCAGTGATGTGAGAACTTTTTGATTTTTCCATGATAAAACACCACCAGGTGTTTTCCTTGACAAGAATGTGTAATTCCTGTTTCACAGAGTTTTTGTTTACTGCTTTTGAAACCTACTATGATTTTCTGAAGTTTAGAGCTGAAACCAATTTCTGAAATTGTTACGTAACTTTTCTGTAGCATGAAGGTTGTGGTGGGCACCATTTAAGTCCTGCACATACCCATGTTCCCTATGGGTAAGGTGATGAAACAGAGCCTGGGAATAGAAAAAGGCCAGGACACAGCTGAAATATAGGCTGTCTGCATGTAGCCCTTCCCAAGGATGAAAATTCCCATTGCAGAAATGAACAGGGAATCTTCTAAAGCCTACAGTTTAGGCAGACATGACATTTCCCACTTTGAACAGGTTTTGTTTGAAGAATCAGCTATGGTGAGTGAGTGGCATCCTTGGGAATATGGCATGATCTCCTGAGATCTAGTCTTCAATATTAGCTAGTGGACAATATGCCTTCCTATGGGAAGATGGATGATCATTAGTGCTATTGGAACAGATCAGCGAGTACAAATCAGTTTTGCTGAAGCCAGGGAAACTGTTAATTGGTGTCAGCTGGGGAACCATTCCAACACAGGTGTATATAATGAACTTTAACTCCATAGGAGATAAGCAAATGATAATCGTGTACAAAACAGAGATAACAGTGCCTATCTTTTTTAAGAGATATGAAGATTTTCAGAGGTTTGAAGTTTATAAAACTTGAGAGACAGTGTAATGCTAAAATTATATTCTGTGATGTTTCCTAGACAAAGAGCTAACAGTATGTAGGGAAATACTACTAAAATGAAAACTAGCCAGTTAAATAGGTTAGGCATACCTGTACAGCTTCCTCATTCTATAACACTGAATCCCCCTCAGTACTATTAAAGGAAAATAGATTGAATGAACAGCAGTTACCATGTGAAAAAAATAATTTTATTAAATGGAAAAAAGATTCTTGCTTTATTTTCAATGTGTTTGATTTTTATTGCAATATGGTTTGCAAGTTCTCTCCAATATGGTTTTAAACTTGTAAGGTACCAGAATTATGTGAAATGGATTTAGATGTGAAGGCAGCTTTTTCTCTCTTTTAATGAAATCTTTCTTAAAGACTGTTCTATAATTACACTTGTGGCTTGGTGGATAACGCCTTGTTCTCATATGCAAGTCATTTGATTCCTCTGGTGCCTCATAACCCTCAAGAACCATGGACTCTTGCAGTGTGACTCATGCTGTAGCTTATTTTCCTGTATATTCTATATAAAGACTTTCTTTGAACGGTGAGTGGATGCACAGTATCAAAGTGACAATAACAAGCTTTGTCTGTCTTACTTCACAGCAGAGAAAGAGTCCTACAAAAATAGACTGAAGTGTAGGATGTTGCAAATTAGGTAGCCCTTCAATTAAGATGTTTTCTACCTCTAGTATTACCAGTGACCTCATCTTGTCTTCTAGAGGGATGAAAGTCTTGTCCCACTATAGCAATACACTTGCTTTAAGAATTGATCATTTTTCTTGCTGTCAAAAAAGGGGTGAAATATAGCAGATTACTTCTCAATAAAACCTGCCTTTCTTCTGTCAGCAGTGCTTAAGAATGCTCAGGTATATTTTCCACCACGGTAACAGCAGGCAATAGCAATGCATTCCCAGCAGTGCTGGTTCTTTCAGGGGCTTAGCACCTTCAATGGTGGTGTCTACAAAAACTTAAAAAATTGCAACTTTAGGATATCTGTGCATGGTCTTAATGAAAACGCCTTAGCGAATTGCTTATTATAAGAAATGAAATTGCAAAATAAGCTCCAAATATAATCATAGGCAGTGAAAATGATTGAAAAGCAGAAGGACTGAAGAGGCTTATTTCCTTTCCATTTTGCTCTTTCCTGCCACCAATACTACCATAACTTCCATGATGTATCTATTTGATGGTAGACAATGTATGTGGTGTTTGTAGTTATACCTGTGAGGATTAGCCAGCTGGAACGTGTGTACAGTCTGCTCAGCTGGCTACTACCCAGTGAAGTGGATGACTGAGAGTGCTTCTCTCTTTTCCTCTAGCATATTCCACTATATTTGAGACCTCTCTCCTATCACTAATTTTTGTTTAACTTGTAGGACCCTATTTGAACCCTATCTCAAATTTGGCTGATTTTTTTTCACTGAAATCAAAAGAGTTCTGTGAAGACGGCGGGGAAAAGAAGAACTTCCTGCCAGTCAGTGTTTGCATTTTGTTGGGAAAGTAAACCAGCAGAATGGGGTCTTTGTACCCGTGCCTGAGTACAGGAGGTCGGCACATTGTGGCCACAATTATAACACAAACAACAATCAAAGTTTGTTTTGGTATGCTTTTAATGAGAAGGTTGGGAAAATCATCAGAGATATTTCAGTGTAAAAGAAATGGACAGAAAGATGAGTGGACAAGGTGCTCTCTCCTCTCAGCTGCCTCAGCACAGCCAGAGACAGGATTATTTACTGCTTCCTCCAAGCAAGGCTTTTTGAAAAGAATTTTGTATTGCCCTTATTGAATTTTCAAAATCTGCAATATAAGTCAAACAATCCATTTGTCTTCATATGATAATCTACATAAATTACTTAAAATCATAGTGCAGTAATATCACGCACTGTTATTTTTTCCTCTACTGAAAACCAGTTTAGTTTGCTCTCCATGTAAGAACAGTGTATTTATCTAGTATTGATGTTTGCATTGTGTAAATATTTCTCCTTGTAATACATAATTTCCAATTGGTTCAGAACAAGAACAGCCAGGGCTCATGAGAAGCAGGTGGTGAGGCCTCTCCAGCAAAGCCTAATGTATTAAATACCTTTTTTCATCCTTTAAATAAAAAAATGAAATGTGATTCTTTAAGGAATGAGCAGGAAATACAAACATATCTAAAAAGTGGACGATTGAAAGCATGGGACTAGAAAGATGTTTTACTTTCACAGTTGATGATCTATTACTGTATGCCCTGACTTTATGAAACCTATCTATCTAGTGGGGTAGGTTGAGATTCCAGTATGCTGATGAAATTACTTTTAGCCACATGTGAGGGGATACCCAGAAGAAATGGCTGTTTGCTCCAGTGGAATGGAAATATAAAAGTTCAGAAAATTATCTCAGTTCCTAGTGAGTTTGCTATCAAATAGATAACTTTTTTAAACAAATAGAAATTTTGGAATATACTTTTAAAAGCTAGGTCTTTCAGTATGACAGGCTAAGTACCACAGATATTTCACTGAAAGCATTTTTTAGCCAGTTTGACAGAAGCTGTCTCTCCCCCTCAAGGTCAGTACTTGGACATTTGTAATGACAGGTTTTGGATGCTTGTGCTTGGCAAATTTTTTTCTGGAGGAGTCTTAGTGCAAGAATCATCCTTTCTCATTGCCCCTCAGATGTGGAATATCCTTGCCAAATTGCCGCACAGAACCGCTGTGTTACATTCCTAGTATGTGGCTAAGTTTTATGGTCTGTTAGTGAGTCTTCAGCAACCCCCTTTCTCTTAGAGTTGATTGTTTGCAGTTTTCCATCATCATCATCATCGTCATAATCACCATCGTTTGTGTAGTCCTTGTAAGCTTAAGAATAATAGCTGTGTCTCTTTGAATCTGGTTATATCTAGTAGAACTCTGTAAAGTCATGTATTGAAACACTGTTACAAAATAGCTGAAATATTATTGTGAACTCTGGTGAGGAAGTACCACAGGCTGCATTTATTACAGTACATTGTGCATGAAAGGGATTCCAGATCTGATCAGCTTGGACCCCTGAGAGGTTTATGCTGACAAGGTAATTCCAGTGGTGATATTGCACTGACTGGTGGCTGAATTGGAGGCCCAAGTAGTTTGGGGTCCTGTTAAGTGATATCAGTCTGATTGTGAGTGATTTTCTGTCAGAATATACTCTTTTCTATCCACTGGAAGGAATAGAATGTGTTCAGTCATACTTCCTGAAATATGATTATTTAGTCTTTACATTTCCCCTTGTGTTTTGTATTGTACTTGTTTTGTTTTCCAACAGTGTTCCTGAGTGAGCAGCAGAAACTGCTTTTAAAGCGGCTCACACTGTCCTCAAAATGATATTTAAAAAGCATTGAAGAAGGGCTAACGTTATAAGAGTAGTTGTATGTTTACTTATTTACACTTATTAAATAGCCTCATTATTGTTAGGCACAATTGAATAGAAACAATCACTTTGAGGAATTATCCATGAAAAGGAAGCCTTTGATATCAGATGAATATTGGAAGTTGATATGTGCTTATTTCTGTGAGAAGCAAAAGCAGCGTTAGATTGACCCCACTGAACTAGTTAAGAGGTTTATATTGATTGTAGAGGAATTAGTATTTAACCCTGACTTTCCTTCCAGATGAAAACAAATTTCTAGACCAAATGTACTTCTGTGCTTAGAGCTTGTAAACATGAAAAGCAGAGTTGCAGATCAGCTCACCATTTTACTTTTTCTTTATTTGCTTCAAATCTTCCTACAAAAATATTTATAATAAGAGGGAGGAAAAGAAGCTGTTTATAACAATTAGTAAAGCCACTGCTGTGCACAGTCTCATCATAAGGCAAATGTGTCACTTAAGCTGCACTTAAAACCTGTTTTTAAGACTTAACTACTGCAGAGACCTTGTGGTGACCTTACAGAATTTCACTATAGAGAAGTATGACTTCAACCCACTATCAGAGCACAGCCTGCCCTGGGAGGGTTCCAGTTTTTCTTTATCTTAGCGGCACACACCCAGTTTCACATGCATTTCCTCAGCTCAGGTCTGTTTAACAATATTCGTGCAAAGATATGTTGGTCGTGTGTATCAGGCCTTCTGTATTTTCAAGCTGGCAATCTCAGGGTGGAACAGTAAGTTGGTTTAGAGGTTCTTTCTGACTTCTGACTTACCAAGTATACACAATCCTTGCTTTTTGCTTGCTCTGCAGGCTAAGATGTGTGATCAGAAACAAGGCACTTATGTTGCCACAATTACAGAATTTACCATTCTGTCAAAGCATGTTAAAGACAAATATCTTTCTTGTGTGACCTTTGGTCTCAGCTGAAGCTCTGCTCCAGAAAACTCATAAAGATCAGTCAGGGACACAGACCATAAAGAAGAAAGAGTGTAGGAGGCAGCCTGTAGCTGCCCAGGTGAGGAGCTGAACAGTATTTGTGAGTCTCATATTATGTGTCTAATCTCCCTTGTACACTGTCTTCTTGCATAGCACACCCAAACTGAGCTCACCCAAAAGAGCAGATCTGTCTGAGGGTAAAAGGAAGTACCTGAAGCTTTAGGAAAATGTTCTTCCTCTTATGTATGTCTCATGATTCCAGACTTGGCTTAACCTAAGTCCTGTCAGTGTAAATTTAAAGGTTGGCTGTAGTGGTAAGAAAAATCATGTTAAAATGGCATATTTTTCTTAGCAGTTCTGCTCTTTGTTTTTGAGACAGATCTGCTGGCTTTACTAATAGAGATGCAGGTTTGCAATTGTTGGTGTCACAGAACGGTTTGAGAAGGAGTGAGGTTCTGTTCTGTCACAGACAATTCCAGCTAAGGTGTGATTTTCTGTCTCACTCCTACAAGTCCTAATGAAAGAGGAGGAAAGGAGAACACGGCTTTATTTTATGATCTTGTATTGAGCTTGAAGCACTGTTGCTGGCAGTTACCATCATCTGATTTTAAAGTGAACACACTCAACACAAATCACTGTGAATAAGTAAATATGGAGATGTATAATTCTTTTTCACTTAAGCTTAAGCTTAAGCTTCATGTTAAAGGCAGTTAAATTGTTATATTTTCTTCTTGTAAATATATTATCTATTGTATGTTTACACAAGTGTAGTAAAAGAAAACACATAAATCAAATGGAGTGTTTGTTCTTTTTATGTTTTCTTTGTCCTCTTTTAAGTATATGCAATCTTTCCCACCCCTCCCAGCCAAGTCCCGTCTCCACCCAAGTGCATTTCCTTAGTGAATTTCTCTAGGAGACAGAATCAGAGGGCTGCATGATGGCATTTCTAAATTTAAATTAGATGGAGCAGAATAGGCTGTGTAATTTGCTTAATCACTGCTCATGCTCTAATTTCCTTGGATTTGATTTTTTGCAGTGCAGTCTTATCTTTAGGTTTCTATCTGGTAGCCAAGTCTGCTATTTGGCATGATTTCAGAGAGCTGGGTGCATTTTTCTTCTTGACGAAATATCAAGGGAATTCTGTGATAAAGCAGATTCTGCACACAGAGCTTTTCAAGCACGATAAATTGATTTAAATGGGAATGTGACAGAAAAATATATGCCTCCAAAACAACGAGATGGAATAAAATCTAAAGCATGGTTGATTAGAGTCATGCAGAAACATTCAGAAGATGGTAAATAGGTAAATAAATGGCAAAGATGCAGATTCATCTGCTGTTATATAAACTGTACCTATTCTGGGATCAGGATTCAGCAATTTCAGTACAGGCATTTCCTGTATTTATTTGATCTGAATATGACTAAATGGTACTTCACTTCTGCTATTTCAGGCCTTGTCTATCTCATTTTAATGACTTGATAGACTGACGTATACAAAACAGTCTGTCTCTGTTCAGTAAGTCATGGTAAGATCTTCACATGGTTTATTTTCTATTTTTCCACAATGCGTAACGATATGTTTTTGCTATTGCAGCATTATATTTTCCTAATTTGTCTTTATACTTTCCTTTAGAAATACCTCAATTCTGTTCTTTTACCTATACTGGCAGTGACAGTGAATGTTTGTATTCTGCTAATGACAAAGGCAAATATTTAGCAATAAGCAGGATACTTGGTGTTCTAGAGTGCAGCACCAGCTTCAAACAATGATTCCCTTTGTAGTGTTAAACAACCATGGGTCAGGTGCTTTTTGTGATAGCCAGTTAAGTGACATTGACATGGAATGTATGGAAATTTCCGACTGAGCTTGCTTGGAAGAAATAGACTTAGTATTTTGTAAGTGTACCAAGAAGACAGTATCAGAAATTCAGAATTAGGCCAGTATTCTGTGAGCAATCTCTGCTTGATGTGATGGGTGGAAAGAGGGTCCAAAAATCCTCAAGGGCTCTTTCTTTCAGGGGCCCTTTTATTCAGGGGCTTTTGTCCTTATTGTTCTGGAGAAAAGAAACAGTGCACCAGGGAGTGGGGCGCCCTTGTGAGTAATGCTCCCAAGGGAGGTGGTGCATTGCCAAAATGCTATGACTGGTGCAGCCAACTTAGAGGAAGAACAGAGTTGTACTGAGAGCATCAGTGATCAATTATTTATTGTCAAAAGAAAATAGAAAAGCTGGCTCACATTGTTAAGTTACAGCATATATTCCCCAAGAGAAACCACTGCAGGAGAATGGAGAGCTAGTACAGGAGTATTGCAGAACTCAGGTAACAGTCACAGTAAGAGCATCTGATAAAATAGTTACTCTAGGTTTTGAAAAATGTGTGTGGAAAGATCACCTTGATGGCTGGCCTGGGGCTTCTACAACTGAAACGACTTATTTTGTGTTACTCCCAAGTTTGCAAGTAATGCCCTGCCTTCTCACCTTCTCTGCTGCTAGTTAGTGGTAGGCAGGACAGGAGACAGCAGAAATGTATATGGTGACAAATGACACTGTGGATGGAGATTGTGAGAGGGGAAGAAAGAGAAGGAAGAAGAGTATTCAACCAAGCAACTGTTGTGGTCTACAAAACTTTCTCCAGTGTTACAAGGCACTAATTCCTGGTCTCTGGCCACATGAAGGTTCACCTTGGCATGGGGAAGCATCAGAAACCTGACTCTCTAGTGCTACAAACCGTCACTACCTGGGTCCTTATTACACAGTCCCTAAGAATTCTTTGCCTGCTGCAGAACTGCTGCACTTGATGTGGAGCCTGTGTTCAAATCTTTGTTCCCAGGAGGTCTTCCCTTCATCAATCCTGAGTCTTTCCCATTAGAGTGCTGGGGTTGTGCTGTGCAATGCACGTGAACAACAAAGGCTCATCTGTTTTTTTTTCACATGTATCTGACTTATTTTGGAGTTTTTGTATTTTAAATATATCTTTTTTGCTGCTTTGAACAGGTATTAGCTCTTCACTACTTGCAGCAGAAAAGAAGGGACTAACCACAAAGATGTATTTTATATACCTTATGTACGCTAGAAGCATTTTTTAGGAATTAAGAGATAGCTTGCATCAGAATGATAGTAATTGCTTTTCTAAGCATTAGCATATCAAAATATATCCAATTATGTTCACAGAGTAGAAGAAAACCTATTGTAGTTGTAACTGCAGCTAATTGCAAACAAAGTCTAATAAGAGCATGTAAAGAAACACACTGAAAAGCACGACAATGAGTGGCCTTAAAAACAATTGGTATGAAAATTCCCTCACAGCACCTTCCCAGTAAAGCAAGTGTGTGATTCTGTTTCTTCCTTTTCTTCTATCCCCAACTGTTCCTTGTCAGCACTGTTCTTTGCTTTAGGCTATAGCAGTAGTTGTAAAGGTCAAAATGTGTTAATTTTCACCACTGCATGGATATGAGGCAGTCAGCAACTGGAAAAAAAATACTGTCTTTATTACTCGTGCTGTCAGATTAGATGCAGGAAGTGTCTGTTCTTTAAGCTGTTGGATGATAGAGTTTATAAACTGGTAGAAATCTGAAGACAGAGTGAATAGGTCACTGAGTGTAGTTTTAAAAACTGCTGTCATGTCGGATTTACAGAACTTGAAGACTTCTGGTGATAAACAAGCCTATGATGATTTGATAACCGTTGCTGTCTTTCATAAGAAAAGCCTTTCCAGGCTTCATACCACTTGTGGAAATACATTTTCAGAAGTGCTTTGTAAATATTTAGTCTGTTAATCTTGAGCATTTAAAATCGTCCTGTGATACCACCTTTGGAATACAGTTTAATTTACTGCATTTTATTTTCATTTCCAGACATTACGGTAACAAGATAGGTTTCGTTATCTCATGTTTCAGAGTTCTCATGCCTGGAATTTCGTTGCTCCATCTGATACTTGAGAATCTTTATGCAGTTACTTAGTTCTTTTTTTGCATGCTTTAGGTTTCCCAGCAAACAGTGTTTCCCTGACTCCTTGACAAATAAGTTTTCCTTTACATTTAATTTGTCTGATGAGCTGACACAATTTTAGGAATAAATTATATCTTCCACGTCAGCCTATACCCCACTGAGACACCTTCACAAAAGACCATGTGTGGGCAGTCATACCAGTCTTCTCCTCAGATACCCAGGTATGGAAGGATGCTTCATTTATGCAGTGGTGCCCTGGAGGAGTCTGAACAACTGAGCTTTCTGAACAAACCATGCTTTGAATTAATTCCTCTTCTGGTAATGCTGCCTGAAGTCCTTCACAGGCACCACTGCTCACAGGGCTTGCTGTATCAGACTCATGAGTAGACTTGTCCCATGGCAGGGTGGGACCTTCATGCAGAAGATGACAGTGTTGACATCCTTGGCAATCTCTGTTTTTGTTCCCAGTGAGCTTTGGCATCCTGAGGATAAGGTGGGACTGAGTGGGATTAGATGTCCCCTCTGAAGTTGTGTGTGTGATTCTGGCTTACTCTACCTATAGTTTTTTTCTGAAGCTGAGCCCTCGAATCTTTTGGAAATTATGTGGTGTGTTCTATCTTTTGTCTCCTAAGAAGAATAATCAGGAAAAATATTAGAGAATTAATCAGAAGGAAACTGCCAGGCAGTTTATGGTGACTGTGGATGTGGTATAGGAAATAAAAGAGAAAATTACCGTCTTCCTACAATTCAAATTCCTTTAAAGGTAGATTAAATGTGGACTAATAATGTTTTTTGTTTTTCTGGGAAAATGCTATTTTGGGAAAAACAGAACAAACAAGTATCAGCTGAATGGTGAGGAACAAGAAAAGAAAAACACTCTATACAATTTGTATTTATCTTATCCCAAATGGAATGTTCCAATTTTCCATCTAAAAATAACATTTCAAGACCAAATTCAGTAGAAGGTGAAACAAAACATTTATCTGCTATTTGAATGAAGTGTTATTTCAACCCCTTGGGACACACTTCCATTTTTTTCATTTGGCCAACTAAAATGAGTTTTCCCCTTTGTTTGTGTATGTGATTTACTAGTTGAATGGAAAAAGTAATTATTTTTCATGTTCTTCCTCTCACTGAGTTCCAAGCATAGGACTAGATGCAGAGTATGGCAAAGTGAATGTTTGGGAAAGAAAATGTGAGTGTTTTAAATGAAGTAGCTTTTTTTTTTGTGTGTGTGACTAACCAGGGATATAACATAGATTTGCTTCTATGAGTATTCAGCTGGATTATGGGTGAGATTTAAATAATATGTTACTAAGCTTTAGGATGTAATAGCTTGTCTAAAAATAGGATTGGATTATTAAGATTAATGTAATCTTTGTAGCTTTTGTTATTGTTTAGAATGCAAGACATTCAGTCTTTAATGCTAGAAATGATGATATTTTCATCTCCATTTCCAAGAAAAAGAAATGTTAAAAGGATAATTCAAGCATTGTTAAAATTCAGCAGACAACATTTTGAAAGTGAATACATCCAAACAACTCCATAGAGCAAAGGATAAAACTTTTAAATTAAAATTGCACTATAATGGACATTTTCTGTCCCAATTATTATCTGTGTTTAGTTGAAAGCTACATGAATTTCAGCTGGGTGGTTGTTCAGGTTCAGCTCATTGCACACCCTGAGGACTGCATGGCACATTTTATTTACACTGAATATCAGCATCCCTGTTGCACAAGCTTGTTTTCTGGCAGTTCCAAAAGGGAATGAAAATTGTTTACCCTTACGCATGACAGTAATACAGTGTGATTGGAAACAAAACTGTGTCTCTTATTCATTGAATGATTTGTATTTCATAGAAGGACATTTCCTTTTTCCTTTGGTGTTATTTTTGTAGAACCTGTGAATTTCTTAAGCCATAAGCAGAGCTTTGAACTTTACTTTATTGATCATGTCACCAGCCTTCACTGAAGAAAAATACCAGTTGCTGACATCTGTTAAAATTGTGTAGTTTACAATGGGACAAGGAACATTATTTTTGTAGTTGCCAAGTTTCATCTGCTAATACAGTTTTCATATGAGGATATACATAATATGAGGTATTTGGTTTGTGTATTTCATAGCCTTGCAGTTTCTGAAAACCAAACTTAGTGTCTTGGAAATAAATGTTTAGAGTTTTCACACTGAATTCTGTATATTTCAAATCTGACACCAAAACTGTTGTGGTACAGGATTCTTACTAATCCTTAGTTAACACTCTTTCTCCATCCTTACAATAAAGTAGCTTTCTATCTTGAGTTCAGATAACTAGTGTAATTTCAAGTGAGCTTTGAAACAGTCTTTATGGGAAATCACAGAACTGAGTAAAACACTGATTTATTAGAACCCTTAAAGTCATGCTTTGGGGAAGACGAAAGAGGGAGCTGTTTTAGCACAACTTTTGATGAAAGAAAGGCAGTGTGCTCCAGTTAAGAAAGCAGACCTTTTTGTGTTAAGAGTGAAAACATGTTTCATTGCCTCATGTATGTAGCACATATTCCCTTGAATGGCTTTATATGTCTGTACCTGACTGAATGTGCCATCACTGTCTTTCAGAAATATCGACAGTATATGTCTGGACTTCTCACTCCTCCTTATGGTGTTATGGAAACTGGCTCCAACAATGACAGTAAGTATGAGAAATTAGACATCAGATGGTAGAAGAAAAGAGAAAAGGGAAGAAAGGAAGATGAAAGTCCTCTGGTTTTGCGTGTTGGAATTTAAACGATTTCAATTTGGTATTAGAAATATATTAATACTGCATGTAGCAGCAAACAATTTGGAGCTTGCCTAACTGGCTTCCCCACTGTATACAAGTGTACAGGGAGCTGTACAAAAATCTGCCCTGTAAGCCAGGCCTGTTGACTAAAGCATACTGTATGATGTCATGTAACATTTAGCTAGTTATGGGTGTTACATTAATTCCGTGGAACATGGCCATGAGTCCTGCTAGTAAAATAAAAATGAGAAGCTCTCTTGGTTTTTTTAGTTAGGTTGGGCTACACAACTTTCTTGAGAATCTAGGTTAGTGCTTGAGCAGACAGTTTGCAGTAATTCTTCTGCTCTCTGACCTTCATTACATAGCTAAATAAGTTCAGTATGTCTCTGCCTCATGAGAACCTGTCAAGCTGTGGGATAATGCTGTAGACATGAATTCAAGGGCACCCTTTGGAATGCATCACTTACGTAAGTCAGGGTACTTTCGTTTATTTGCCAGGGGTTATTTAGATGCCAACCAGGACAGTATCTGATAGCTAGCAGTTGCATTTGCAAATTTTTTGCCATATGCTGTGTGTTCAATATGTTCTATTTGCAGAACAATAGCATAGCATAGCAATGCTAGTTAGTGCAAACTCAGTCATGTTTGACTTCCAGGTACCAAGACACAGATAATGTCCAGTGAAAAAGTATAAGTTCCTGTGTACATGCTTCAGGTGTTGAGTTGTGAGAAAAGTACTATGTTTAGCGAGCTGTTTATAGTATTTACACAGATTAGCTTTTTGTCTCTTTTGTGTCCACAAGAGAAAACTTTCTTCTGAATAAATCTGTTTTTCTCTTTAAAAATCATAGATTGATGTGTATTATCAAAGTATTGAACCCTCAAATTGCCTATTCTATCAAAAACATCTTCACTGTTACTTAAAGAATTTGCACCATTTATTTATTTTCTCTGTTCTTTTCTTAGGAATGCCAGATAAAGACAGTATGTCAAGCAGTGCTCTTTGCCAAGTTGCTAAAAATTGTAATAAGGTAAATCACACGTAGTTGTGCCCTTTTTTTTTTGTTTGTTTGTTGGAGGGAGAGGAATTTGATTATGAAAAATGCAAAAGTGCAGTATTAAATTGAAAAGAACCAAATGCAAATGCAAAGCATGTGATTGGTGCATTTGAGTACAGTATACAAATTATAAGGATGCTTTAGACATTATGTCATATAACTGAATAAAGCAGCTGGTTCAGGATTATTAGGAAATGTGCTGCTGCAGAAGTTTTTGTTACAGTCTGGTTTTCCTGTCTTTCTTGGAAAGGTGCTGAGAGTAAGGAAGAAAAGCTGCACTATGACAAGACCAGTGGATAACCAGTGGATCATAAAATTCATAATTAAATCCTATTTTAAGGCTTAACTGAGTCTGAACTGATGTATAGGCATTGTTCTGGCCCTTTGCTCAGGGTGAATTTTCTCCTGTGTTCAGAGAGCAGCTTTACATCCCAGTTCCCCTTTGTAAAATAGTTCTGTGCCTTCAGCCTCACCAGATGAGGACCCACATGAAAGAACTCATGAATATTTCTATGCCTGGTTTAGTGTGGGATATAGTATATATATAGAATAATAGTGGGAAGAAATAGTGTCAGGCATTTCTATAAAGATTGATAACTTTTAGAATTCTTTTATGGCCGGAGTAGAAAAGTTGCAGTAATAAACAGACACTTGGATGCCTTCTTTCTGGACACGAGAATTAATTGAATGCATTTGTGTGATGCTTTTAAAAGGTTAAAGGTATTTTTGTTGCACAAAAAACATCTCTTGACAGCAGATAAAGACAAGGAATATCTTAGCGTGTTTCCTTAATGCAAAAATAACTACTTCCACCTCTCCCTGTCTGTCTGTCGTGCTTCCTCAAGGGTACTGACCTTTCTTAATTGTCACATTCAGCCTTTATTAAATGTATACATGTAACAGTATGCATTTCCTTTTCCTAGAGTCTTATTCACTAATGCCATACCACTTCCTGACACAGCCTTGTCCTGTAGGAACATAAACATTTTTCCATGCACTGAGTAATAATTCTTAGATACTTAGATAGCACCTTTCATTCTGTATGCATTTTACAAAAGAGTTACGGATTACACCCAAGTGCTTCTTTAAGTCATGGGCATTTCAATGGTATATACACTTGGAATTAAGTTGGGTCAGGGGTCTTGCTTGGCTTCGCAATCAAAGTACCAGGTGTAGAATACAGACTAAAAGATGTGTTTTCTAAAGCAGATAAAAGTAACTGGTAGAGGTGATGAGATGAATATATCTGTCTCCCATAGAAGGTAATATTCCCCAAGTAATGGGAAGGGATGCTCAGCTGAGGGTGGTAGGCACTCTCAGGTACAAAGTATTTTAGAAACGGAGCAAAATTTAGTGATTAATACCTTTGCCAATAGCTAGGCTTTTCTAGCACAACAGGACTGTTCCTGCACAAAATAGTCACTTGGGTAGGAGACAGAACTTGGCTGGGGCAGGCTGCTCGGTGACTTTTACAGGAATAAGGTCCTTTGCAAACCATAGTATCTTTCTTTACAAGACGTTTATAGAACAGACATCCTTCTCCCTCCCACACCATACACATTTCTGGGGAGAGAAGCTGAGTGAGCAAAGACGTGACAGATGCTTGTCACCTTGTTTCATCCTGGAGGAGCTGAGACCATCCCATGACAAATGTGACAGAAGAACCTACACAACTTAGGAATGGTTCATGAATTCTAGTTCCATGTGTTTTCCATATGACACAGTTCTCTTTAATTATGTTAAGTGAAAGGTAAATGCAGCAGGGGTAAATACCTGAGTATTTTGTTTACTGCAAGCAAGCTTCATTCCTGCAGTTTTAAACTGTATGGCTGTTACAACGCTTACAAAAATATTGTTCTTCATGCCCTGCAGTCAGTGTTGAATAATAAGGGAGTTGCTAGAATTTCAGGGGCAAATTTCCAGAGTTGTTGCCACCTATTTGAAAGTAAAAATCAGAGTACCAGGAAACCGTGTTTGTAGATTTGTAGTTTCCACTGTTTGTAGGTTTTACTTATTTTGCTTATTTTGAGGGTGATATATGACTCCCAAAATGGCTACTGCATCAGGGAAGAGCATTCCTCCAGGGAAGGGGAAGTATTCCCAGGACGGCTTTAGACTACTTTATATCTTAAGTTTGCCAGAATGATGCCTGTGGGGCAGGCAGTAAATACAGCTTGAAGAGGCCTGCAGACTTCTCTGTAAAGTCCAGAAAAAGACTGAGTGAGGAACTCTCTGAGAATCAGAGAAAGTTCCTCAAAATCTTTCATATGGTAAGAAAACATTACACTCTTAGACAGAAAGAGGTAACATCTTCAGTAGTTCTGATCATAATGCATTTATTTCAGGGTATGTGTGTGTTGTTTTAATTTGCAGGGAATTTTAATGTAAATAGTTTGCTTCAAATGAAATTTAATATATTCCACTCTGGAAATAAGAAATGCATGCTTTTCCCTTTTGGCCTCTGTGGTGAGTCTTTTGCAAGCACTGTAATAGAGGATTTTCCATATTTGCTAATTGTTGGAGTTTCAGCTTCATAGCTTAATTTTTTCTCCTGTCACATCTATTAGTTTTTGATGAGTAACATAAGATTTTTCTTTTAATACATGCCTTGAAATTTTTTCACCATTTGGGGATGTTTGGTTTTTCCTACTTCATTACAATCTAAAAAAAAAAAAATTCTATTTGGAGAAGGCAGCAAAGAGATTTGTTTTTTACCAAATGTGAATTCATTTGCATTTAGGGTTACATTATTGCACATCATTTAATGCAATATAGCAGTTAAATTGAGCTCAAAATACTGAGAGACAGTATACCGCTGTCCTCAGTTATATTTTGGGGAATGGAAACAAAGTCAGTTTTGATGTGTCTTAAATAACACATCTTTAGTCTTTTTAAATAGGACAGACCAATATCTGTACACTGGTCTCTCTAGCTTTTAGTTTTTGAAAATTTCCATGGAGTGGAGTTGTATATGTGAGAAGAATGTAACCCTAAAGCCAAAATGACAAAATCAATAATAATTTCAAATTCATTTTTGGAAAAGGTACAGAAGAGTACTTAGAACACATGGGAGGTCAGGTTCCAGCGTGCAGGCAGAGTAGGTAGTGGTTCTGGTTCCATATATTACCAGCAGAGCAGGCAGCAGGGTTGCCTGATGCTTTGCACTACAGGATCCAGTTCTTACAATGTGGCCCCTTTTTCCCTGTTTACGCTGAGTTCACCATGCTGAGAGCGTGCTCCTGGCTGATTGTTAAATGGAAATGGATCAAACCTCTCTGACATTGAGTTGGAGGAAAATACACAGCACGTATTAGGTAGCTTTTCCCAGTTATACACTGGCAATTCTGCCCTTTGGACAAGCAGCTTGCCATTAGGGGCTTGTGCTGGCAGTAAGGAGTACCATTTGGGCCCTCTAAAAAATAATCATATTGTTAAGCATTGAAAAATCGCAGGTGAAAGGGGCTCACCAGAGGCTCATTACAGTTTCACTGCAAACTTGGGCACACAGGCTGTGGGCATGGCATGTGCAGAATCCCACACTTTGGCTTTACTCTTGGACTGCTTGAGCATTCCTGTGTCAGTGCTAAACGGTGTGGGGTTTCTCTCAAACACTCGTCTCAGTTGCTAGAGCAACATTTTGACTATTACGAATCCACACACTGACTGAAAACCAGAGTTGTTTCCCCTGGGCTTTTACACCCTCTACTGGTACTCAAGCAGGAACTGAGTTAAGAAATAGCCCATTTGCTCTGGAGATGGCAAGATATAGAATAGTTTAAGGAAGAGAGCATTGCAGGAAGGAGTTGGAGAGACACGGGAATGAAAGAACAAAAGACAGATCCACTGAGAGCACGAATCTCCACTTTCCTATGGACAGTGGTGCTGAATGCTATTTTCTGCTACCAACAAATGTCTTAAACTCCTTTGCAAACTGTAGATGCCTGAGAGAGCATAGGGATGATCCACAGACGGATCATCCACTTATGATTTATAAGTTACTTATTCATGTAGTAGATAGAAAAAGAATTCTAACCCTGCTAATGTTCCAAGCTTTAGTTTCATATTCTTTTCCATAATGGAATCTCCATATTGCAGTTTGCTAAAAGAGCTCCCACATCCTCAAGAAGCTACACAAAAAAAATTTTCCTTGAAAGGAAGGCTGAAAAATTAAGTGCTCTCAGAGTATTTCAAGATTGGAGGCTGACTGAGCGGCAGTAATGAAGTCCTCCTAAATGTGTTTGTTATGCTGCAGACTTTGATTACCTGCTCACATACATTTTTCTGTGACACACTGAATTAAAACAGTATCTCACCT
This sequence comes from Margarornis squamiger, assembly GCA_035222235.1. Classification (NCBI taxonomy): domain Eukaryota; kingdom Metazoa; phylum Chordata; class Aves; order Passeriformes; family Furnariidae; genus Margarornis; species Margarornis squamiger. The sequence goes on from JAWWTY010000160.1 coordinate 20,825,841, forward strand.
CAAAAACCATGCTGTCTTTCTTTTTGTACAACTTAATCTTTGTTTAGGTTTAAAACCTACATAAATCTGTGCCTTCTTCCTTGAAAGCATATATCCTGAAAGGGGGAAAATGCTCCTTCATCTCCTTTGTACCGATGAAACCATACGGAAAGCAGAAGATACAAGCAGATTGAGTTGTACAAATTCATATAGTAATTCTTGTTATTGGGTGGAGACTATGTATTTTTTCCTGAACTCTCTCATGCTTTATTTCTATTTTGTTCCTTATATTGTCTCCAGGTTTTTATTGTGATAAAGAGTTGCAGGAGCTCCCCCTTGTGCCCAAAGTAATATTCAAAAAACTCATTGATTGAGTTTGTGAAGCTTACAAGCTGGAATGCCCCCTCTATGTTTTTCCTGTGATGCCTCCAAATCCTGTATACTGCAAGCTTATAGGAAGTGATTTATTTTAAGGTATTTTGTATACCAAAGCTCCTATAGGATGTGCTGCAATATTCATCTGAAAGTCACCTTTTCATCTGTCTTGTTACCTGGCCAAATTGATGTGGTAAAATATAGATTCCTTTTCTCTACTGAGTTTTCAATAAGGATTAGGAGCCATGTTGATTTTTAAGTAATTTGGGCAGTTGTGAAAACATAATTTGCCTTTTTATCAACTCTAAATGCATTTAATGCAATTATATAGAAAAGGTTTTTCACAGGCAGAGAAGGACATAATCAAGAGTTAATCCTCAAAATATTGCAATTTCAACATTGCCAGGCAAATGAATATTCAGTTATTTCAATTTTCAAGCACTTAAGTATAGCTCTAGGCATTTGAAAATATGCTGTTTGTAAAGATGACATTGCAATTCACTAGGTGCAGCCTTGAAGAGCCCACACATGACACTGGTCATAATCATGTTCATTCACCATATTATCATTTTACTTCTGATTTCAATTCAGAAATATTTCAATTTACTTTTCCTAGATGACCAAAAAGAAAGCTTATCTTTTAATATATTTAGTGCATTGTAAAATGCGGAATTTGACAGAGCATTAGCAGAATTCAAAGGGAAATGTGTCACATGCTCAGAGACAGAACAGAAAGGCAGGCAGTGCAATGACAAGGTGTTTGTTTGGAAGTTGTAGCGTCTCCAACATGCACATGAAAACTGTATTAAAAGATAACATTTTCTCTGTGAATGGTTTATATAATTCCCCAGCGATACATGTGTATTAATTCCTATTCTCTTTTGGGATCTGTGCCAGAGTCAGTTCTACACATTGTTCACATAGGGTTAAATAATAATTTCCTTTCACTTTCTGTTTTTGAAGTGATTGCATCAAAGCACTATGTGCAAATATTTCTAAATAATGTCTTGTGCAGTCCTAACTGTACCAATTACTTCACTGGGCTGCTCTGATATTTTGGCACCAATTTCACATGTATGAAAGTAATTTTCTTAGAGGTCTGTTCAAGTTCTCCATTTTCCTCATAAGTGAAAGTGCTCAGGGTTCAATCATTATCACAGCCTGTAATAATTTGACTAGTGCAGAGGCTGTGCATACAGTCCCTAGCAATGAGTCACATGGTGACAGCATATGGCAGGGGAGATAACAAAGACAGGAGTGTGAGATGAGTAGGAGTCTGTGAAAAATACATTTTTCATGTTAGTAAGGAACTTCATCATGAAAAATGTGAAGTCTTTATATGTCATCACGCTTCTTCAGTGTAAACAAAATTGTTAGTAAGTCTGCTGGCTTACGTAAGTAGACTTTGCATAAACTAAATTGTTGCAGAACCACCAGGGAAGGTTTGGGTACATCACTATCTCCAGTTCCAGCCATATGGAGATGATACACAGCTGTAGGCTTCCCTTCCAAATGCCAGTGTGAATAGCCATACTTTAAAGAAAAGCTTGCCCCACCCCATCTTCTGTTATACACTTCAGCTACCCAATAATCTGTGAAATACCTATAATCCGTGATTTTATTGTGTACCCTGAATTCTGGAGTCCCTAATGGCAGTTTCTACTGGAAGCAGTTTCTTCTGCTCTATCAAATCACAGAACTGAGAAGACCAATACAGAACTAGCCAGAGTAGCCCCAATATGAAGCCTGCCGGCCTTTTTCAGAGTAGCAGAGTAATCAAGTACTCACCCCCCTGACTAATCTTCTCCTCCATAACAAAAGGGTTATGGAGGTGCTTGGACAGCATGGAGAAAGCAATTTGGCTAAAGAGACATTTTCCCTTTCAGACTCCTCATGCCTAGCTGCGTGAGTGTTTAGGTAAACTAAATAATGGAAAAAATAACTGAAATTCCTAGAAAACACTAAAATTTGTAAAATATTCAATATTGTGAATTAGGCGTGGGACCTTCCTTCCACAGGAGCGTCACTCTGAGTTCCACTACTCTGAGGACACAGCCTACTCCTTACCTGCCAGCGCTGGCAAGGGCAGTCTGATAATATATGTTGTGAAGTCACATTTGATGACTCCTGCTCCTTGGCTGTGTTTTCTGTGTAATTCTGTCTCAACCCATAAAAAACATGCACATATGCTCCATTTATCTCTTGCAGTTGAAAGGCAGAAAGAGTGGGTAATTATACTGAGAAAAAAGGTAGTCCTTTTCAAGGTTCATGTCTTCAGGCAAGTCAAGCGTATACAGGTAACGTATTTGGCACTTATATTTGAAAAAGCAAAAGGATTTTTTTTTGAATCTTGTAATTATTTTCTCAAGTTTGGCAGAAAAATTGGATCAGGGATCTTAAAATCAGGTTCTTTCTAGTCACTCTTATCATCTCTTGCAGCATTTTGACTGCCTCTCCTGCAATACATGTCGGAAATTGGTATTCCACAAAGTCAATTATAGTTCTGAGTCAGTAAGAAGTAATCAATGTGTCTGATCTGATCATTTAGCAGCATGTTTTTTTGCTTGTGTATGGATGACAAAAGTTTGAGAGGTTAATAAATAGTGGGGAAAAGCTGTCCAGTGATTTTGTTCTTTTTCTTGTGTTAGCTAGTGAAGAGCAGAACTCCATTGTGCTGGCTGCATGAAATAGCACCACGACCAAAACAAGTGTCCAGTTTGTGGATCTCATTTAGAGCCCTTCCAAGTTAGAACTGCAGAGGCAGAAATGTCAGATATCTATGAGAGAGCTGAAAGTGCAGTTAGGACTGTTAACTCCAGTGATGGTTAAGGAGAAAGTGCTGTTGAGGTATTTATGATTTATGACTTTCTCATTATTTATTCTTTTTGTAAATCTCCTTCTGGCAGAAAGCTTGGCACAAGATTTAGAACATGTTTGATCTTTGTGTGCTTTATCATCAGTGATGCAGCTGTCTTAAAATGAAAGATAGCAGTTAGTGAGGAAATACAAATACACATAGCTGAGTTGAATAGTAGAGAAATGAAAAGAATACTTAATTTAGGCTCCAAATTAAAATTAAAAAAACCCCAAAACTTACTTCTAATACCAGGTATTACACTGCTTCTAATTAGGATTACTCAGACATGCTTTTTTTCATCTCCTGAAATGAAATTTTATAAACAATTTGTGTAATAATCTCAAGTATGAACTGGATGGAGAAAGAGCCAGTAGCTTAACAGGGGAGAATGATGATTACGTCTCTGTAAACCTCCAGTACTGCTTTGTCCATCCTCACTCTTTAAAGTAGCTGACTTCAAATGTACAAATCTGACAAGGCTAAAGAAACACCTTCTCTCATGCCACTCTTTCCTTGTAGCCTTCTGCACAGTGGCTCAGATGCTTACTTTTCTCCCAAACACATTCTCTGACCCAGCCCGCCTTAGAGCCTTGTGAGTAGTGACACCGACACCAGAGGTAGGAGAGGGTGGCTGTGCAATACAAAGATAGTGGGAGCATCAGCTCCCAGAGCAAAGCACATTTGGGCCCAGGAAGAGCAATGGTGCTGTGGCTGCCCCTCCACAACAGCTCCCAGTGACCTGCGCCGGAATCATAGGGCACACGTCCTCTCCTGTGTACCTTCTCCTGGATCCCCTCTGTCTGCATTCGGCTACGTGTGCCCTCTCCTCCATCACACTGTCACTCCTGCTTGCCTGGTGCTAAGAGAGCAAGACTATCAGAAACACAAAAACCTTTTTTTTCTGGGATTAATTTTCATATGTTTTCAGTGAAAGTTAACATCCTGGCCAGGGGCAGCACAAGCAACAGGACAGAGCCTGGGTGTGGGATTCAAGGAGTAGATGGACCACAGTGGTCCTGTTTGTCTGCAGCTATAAATGTGTGACCTTGCCACAAAGCACTACCACATCTGACAGCTATGGATTGTCACCCTGTCCTGCCCCAAACCTGGCATTTCTGCCAGCCTACATCAGCTGCACAGGAAGCAGAGGGACAACTGGCAGGGGATCGCTTTGTCGGGCCAGCTTGCAGATCTCCTGCACTTCGCTGCTAAATCACAAATGAATCTGTGTGATTTCAGTCTCCTGTGTTTAAATACAGATTTGTATAATGTATTCCTGTTATTGCTGTAATATATAGAGAGACCCAGTCAAATATTTGTGCCCCTCTCCCTCCTCTTGAGTTTGTCTTAACTGTGTTCAAAGCCAGTGTAGATTAGAAATTATCAGCTTGTGGTCTGCAGGCTGCTGGGTTCTGGCAGCTACTCCCAATGACAATGAGAAACAAACCTAAGAACATCCTATTGTCACTGGCTGAGCAAGGTTCCTTAGCTTGACTGGCAAAACTGTAGGGGTCCACAAGATAAAGGAGTCTGAAGTTCCCTTTTGTTTTCCCCAATTCGGTACACACTCTGCCAAGTGTCAGTGTTAGCTGCTGTGAATTCCAGGGCAATGTTGGAAAAGCCTGTGTTGACAAAACTGTAAGGTTTCTGATATTCTTATGCTGCAAAATACATAGCCACTGCTCCACAGCAGTCCTGGCCCTGTGTAATAGAGTGGCATTCCTGTCTTCCTGGTATACTGGTCCAAACTGGGGGAAGGAGGAAGGAAAGGAAAACCAACATGTTGCTTTGCTAGAACTCCTGAACGCTACTTACTCTGGTTTCGTCAGTGTTACAGTGTTCTTGAAATGCTGTCTTTTGTGTGGCTTTTCTGCTGTGAGGTTTGAGATAGAGAACCTGGATTTCTGCCTGGAAAGTGCTGTGTGACCTAGTGGCAGTACAGACACCAGACACTGGACAATGTGCAATAATATTGGCTTTCAATATACCAGAAGTTTCTCAGGATGCATCTTCCTTTCCCCAAGACAGTCTTCTAGCCAACTGTCATGGAGAAGCTGAAGATTCCTACATTACTGCAGAAATTACGGGGATTTTTAACACAAGGTACCTGGGAATATGTACATTCAGTATTTCCAGGCAAACTGGTTTGGATTACAGTAATTAAATTTTTTGGGAACAGCAAACATTTTCACACTGATTTGCTTAACATAGTGCAATAGTCTTTATCCTTTACACAACCCACAAAGAGTCACTAAAGAGTCAATTAAGCCAAAGAAGATTTTGAGATTATGTTTAAAAAGGAGGTGAGTGGTTGACAGATGGCAGGGACAGAATTTCAGCTGGACGAGCCGAATATTTCTACCAATGATGTGAAAATTAGTGCCAACATTAAAGAGAAACAGGAGAAAGGAGATAAATTACAAAATACATACAATAGGTGCTTTTCCATTTCACAAGGACGGGGCTGGTTCTGTGATATCCCTAAAAGCCAGACATCACAGAATTTACACAGCTTAGGCTACATACTGAGAGAGGTAAAAAGAGGTCATCTCTTTCAGAAACATACTATGGAGAATTGGGATGTAAAGAGATGTGGTTAGCTAGGGAAAATGTCAGGTAGAGTAATTTCACCTCTCCGTATCAGTCTTGGGTTAATTATTGTACTGTTCTGTGTGCATTTGTGGTTCTATGTGCATTTGTGGAGATAGATTTTTTCTCAGGTTGTAATAAAGACTCATTTAGCAACAGACTCATCTCAGAGTATGTTTAGAAATGTCTGTCCCTCACTAGTTATCAGGGAAGATGAGCTAAATTCAAAACAAGAAAAAATGTGAACAGGCCTGGCTTAAATAGCAGCAAGTTAGGTAGCTGCAGGCTCTGTAGGAAATTAGAAGGAGAGAAGAAACAAATTTAGAAATATAAAATACTTACTGTTTCCCAATTAAAATCATGTTTTGTTTGAATTGGCAGGAATTAAAAGTATTACTCTTTTACTATTTTATTGGAGAATGTCTAGTGTTCACACAGATACACATTTACTCAATGTTTGTATTTTATTTACTGATTATTCCCATTGCATTAAGAAATTAATGTGAAAAACAGGGCATATTGATCTATTTGTTCACATCAATAATTTGATTCGAAATGCCTGTGTATGCTTTTAATCACTACAGTTACTGACACTGTATCTAAAGAATGCTGAATGAACTGATTAACTAATACAGTTATGAGTTTCATTTCATGCGAGTTAAATGTGTGAGACCACAATGGGATTTTACCATAAAAGAAAAAGAAAAGCTCTTACCCTGCATAGCCTGAGAGACTTGGATGAAACAGGATAGGTAGCATGGTTCAGCACATCAGCACCCTCCACTTTGACAAGCTTTTTGTAGACACCATGGGAAATAGAAGTTTTAAGGAAGATAAGAAGGTTGTTTTGTGGGTATTTGTCAAGAGCAGAATGCTTGTCTTTTCCACTGACACACAAATACGTAAACTAAGCAGAAGTGCTTGAATGTTTTTTTATGTTTATGACAGAAGACTTAAAGCTGTTAGGTAGGGAAATACTTAGCTGAAAGAAGAATGCAATTTTTGTAAAATGTGTTCTGGTCTAGCCATCAGTTTGGGATTTCTTTCCTCTGTTTACTTTCATATACTACAGAAACAACCATTTACCTTTTTTAGGAAATATATTCTGTGTAGATGGAAAACATCAATCTAGATCATTAAAAATCTCCATCTGTGAAGTAGGACACCAGAATGTTTTACACTCGATATTGTTGGGTTATTACTTCTCAATTTCAGTTTTAGCAAAAATTTATTTCTGAAAAGGATGACAGGAAGAAGAATGAGGAGTAGATGGGGAAGCTGGAATCTGAGGCCAGTGTGTTGCACTCCTTCAATGTGTTTTCATTTGATGTACTTTCACACAATGCATTGTCCTGAACTTGGAGAATAAGGAACGTGGAATCACCAAAAGAGGCACAAAATGGGTTTCAATTAACTTCTCTAGCCCACTTGGCAGAGGCTTTATATTGTTGCTGACCTCCCCAGGGAATTCAGGAGGTAACCTTAAATGCCCTCTAGCCCTGTCTCACTTTGATGACTTTTCCTTTCTGTGTTAAAATCATTATAAAATTCCCAGCATGAATTTCTAGACACTAGACTTCCAGGATTTCAGTTGCAGCATTCAGCAGTGTTTTCAGTTCCTTATTCTGATCACTCCTTGAAGATGTGAGTAGATACTGTTGTCCCCATTTTACTGGTGAAGGGGTTGAAACATTCAGAGGTAGAATGATGAATGGGGATCACACTGCTGCCACGCAGATGGCAGGGTCTTCTTGTCTCACTTGGGTGGTGTTTTGCCTATACTGAAGTTAAGAGTTTTACCACTAATTTTAATAGGTTCACAATTTCATACTGTGGTTCACATTCCATCCAGTTTTTGGCACCCTTTGACATGAAGCCACTTAATTTAAAATTTCACTGCCTAGTCCTCAGAGGACAGCTCTGGCACCTGGATGTAGTTGAAGCCTAGGAGGGCCCATCTGATCCTGTTTGTCTAGAGAGAGTGCCTTCTGGGAGTCTTGGAGGTGGGAGATGCTTGTCACAGTTATACAGATATCTGGAAACAAGTGAATTAAATCCTCCAGAAGCTCCTTAGATTTTAACTTCCCTTCAGTTTGCCTGCATACCTATAGCATGGGTGAGAGGTCTTTAAAACCGGTAACCTTACTGGCTAACATTTATTGTACTTTTTAAATCTTCATCCTTATAGTTTGTTTCTCAAGAAGTAAATAATTTCAGGTAAACATACTGTTAAAGCCACGGATACTAAGAAACCAGAAACTTGCATGAGAGACAATGAAAAACATGTTTTATTCTTTTTTAGGTTAAAGAATGCCACAGCAGAGAAACCCGTGGCAATGCTGGCTTGAGATTCCTTGTGATAACTGTAGTCACACCTCTATCAGAATACTGGGAAGGCTCACAGCAGAGTTAGCATTTTCTGACATTTTATTCAATGCGTGCAGTGTAGTTACAGCAGCTGTTTCATTGTAGCAGGGAAGTAGAAAAATGACAGGAAAATAAGACATCATTAGCCATGTTCTGAGGTTTTTTGTGCACTGGTCATAGTCTGTTTCAATATTCCTTTTCCCTTTGACATTCACAGCGAAGTATCATTTTTGGTAATGGCTGAATCATTTTGTGTTTAAAGGACGGACATTTATGGTTTGTCAAGGAAACATTGTAGAAGTGTTAATAATGCGATTTCAATTTAACTTTCTAAAATAAATTTCCTACACTGAATATTTGAGAATTTAAAGGGACACATTTTCCTGTTTATGCTATTAAAACATGTAGATTACTAAAGAAAAGCAATTTTAGAATGTATTTTAAAATACAGCATAGTCTTCGCATTGTATTACTTTTAAAGAATATAGATTTTAAAACAGTCATCATTATTCTGAGTATTTTGATAGTAGCCCATTATCTGACAGTATTCAAAGCATTTTGCAAAGGTAGGAATTATTAATATCCCTCTCTCCAAAAAGGGGAAAATGAAACATACTGTGATTACGTGATTTGTGTAAGGTCATGCAGTCAGAAAAACAGAATAAAACTGAGCTGTCTTAACCAGTGGTTCTGACAATTACTACAATGCTACTTTGCTTGGTTTAGTTAGTTAGATATATGGGTATTTAGATTACAGGTGCTGTAGCTTTATGAAACTCAAAAGATTTTTTTAAATGTGATTACTTCCTTCCCTAATTTTGCAAACATCCCTTTACTGTGCGTTCCTCCATTCATACCTTGCCCTTCTTCCCACTTCTCCTATTTGCTGATGTTTCTTAAGAAACTGGAGTGGTTGTCTTCCGTGAGCATGGGTGGCTTGAAGATGCTTTGGTAGTACAATTTTACAATATGTAGACTGGCTACAGGTCCTTTTAAAACAAGTGATCTTTTGGGGTAATTTGTCCTTTGTTAATTGCGAAGTGTTCCTAAATCACCTACAAACCTGGCACTAGGTCAGTCATTCTCAGTTTTGGACATTTCCAGGTAGGGGATGTGAGGAGCCACTTTGCTCTTTGTCTGCCAGTGCTGTGTTGTGGGGAGTGCTAGGGAGTGCCAGTTTTGTTCTCCCAGCTCTACGTACACTTGTGGGAGAGAGTGAAGATGAGAATGAATTCTTTACAGCATGATAGTAGTGATGATTGCATTTCCATTTCCACCTTTTTGTCTTCTGAAGGAGTGCAGTGAGGTCTCCCTGTAGATATGACTGTGCTCTGGGTTGGACAGAACTCAGTTCTGCTAAAGTGTCCCAACCATCAAAAGTCCCTGTGACAGGGAGCATGTGCCAAGGTTTCTTATGGGCTGTACACCCTGGGGCATTGTTGGTTAAGAGATCATAACATAGGTTGTTTTCTGATGTCAAGCATTGGTCAGTGTATCAGCATGTTCTACACAGGACTACTCCAGAGATCCAGTATAGGTTAACAGCACAGAAATTTGTACAATATTGGTTACATTTTCCTTCAAATTTTGACAAAAATATTTTCCAAAGGACCTTTTTGTGACAGGAGTTTTGGTCAGCTGCTTCTCTGTTGTTTGTCAACAAGCTGCATTCAGTAAGTGTATTGTTTTACCTGTAGTATCCTAGCAGAGGTTGGTGCAGTCTGCATAGGTACTCTTTCACTGCAGCTGGAAACAGGACCAATGGAGTTGATTTTAGGATACTCTATCCAAGACTATTTTCTACCTGAAAACCCACTCCAACAGCTATGATACTGTATGCTCAACTTTATCCCTGCTATATGGTTATTGTGTAGTGCTGGAAATACTGGTTTTATCGGAAAAAGCTGTCTTTACAAAGGCTCCTCATCTTTGGAATTCTATCTATGCATTTGGTCTGAAGCAGCTCAGAGAGATGACATTAAAAAAAATGGAGAAAGAAGAATGGTAAGAGTAGAAGGGGGGAGTGTGGGAACTTTGGCTAATTGTGAGCTGTATCTTAGCGACTGGCATTATTTTTCCCAATATTGTGGGAAGGTTTTTTTTATATATTTTATTTCCTCCCCTGTGACCCACACAGGGCACTGGAAGCCTTTTGGGAGATGTATGCAAGGACATTTGAACATGTCAGTCAAAATGGCAGTCATCAGGAGCCATTTGGAACCAGTAAGAGCTAAAGATGTGCTGCTTCCTGAAATACATCTAAGAGAATCAAATGCTATGGGCCTGACGCAAAACTCACTGATTCAATTAGGGACTCCCCAGTGATTTCAGTGGGATTTGGATTGGACCCCAATTCAGCAATAGCAGTAAATACTGAGGATGTAAAACAAACAGACCACTTAGTGATGTGACTGTTGCTGCTGACATCTTTTGAATTGTGTGGCTTTTGTCCTCTGTTTCTTCAGGATCCTCTGCCAGCCAGCAGGGAGACAGATTGCACTTGCAATTCTTTTCAGTGCCCCAAATGAAAATAAAGGGATCAACAGTAGTGCACTGGTTTATCTGATCACCCTGGTAACGTCATATGTGATGGTTAGCTCCAGTGAATACTGAAAACTTGTTCTCAGTTCAGAGATGAGCTACACTGAGGTCATGGGAAGAACATGATTCATTGGCTTTTGTTTTAGTTCATCTTAGTTCTTTGCAATACACATTTCCTATGCTAGTATTTGAGAGTAGTAAATTAAGTCGCCTCAATCTTTTAATTTTGTAGAACCAAATTGCGGTAGATCTAAAGCATTCATTCGTATGTAAAGGCACAGAAACATCCCTTTGCAGCTATTTAACAAGAGAAATAGAAAAAAATCTATTTTTGTAAGAGATGTTCTTGGATTTTATTTAGCAGATTCAAATAACTTGACAAATACGGAGCTCATGTTGGGTCTCTTATTGTAGTTTCCATTCTATTATTTATTTGTTTGCATATGCCTTGCTCAGTGATGTAAGAAACATAAAAATAAAGGCGGGCCTTGCCCTGTAGTTTGAAATCTAAGGCCTATTTCTCCAGAGATTAAGCGTGTGCATAAAATTATACACATGAATAGTCCTATTTAAGTCTATGGTATTGCTCTCATGCATAAATATTTGAATCTTGAAAGGAATCGAGGCTAAAATTATTACTTTCTTTGCTTCACCCCAATTTGAATAGGGAGTTTTGTGATTGACTTTGTGAAGGGTTTGTTTGAATGGCCCAAATGTGAATCCATAAATGTACAGATAGGGAGTTTGTCAATGTTAATGCTGAAAGCCTTTTTATCACAGTTTCCCATGACAATTTTCTGCTTTTCCCTACCAACACCTGCAGCTTTGCCTCCTCTACCCTCCAGAGCCATATGACCTGCTCTGCTGCAGGGAGGATCAGCAGGTCACAGTAAACTGAATGTGCACTAGTTGGAAGCAGGCATGAGCTCCTTGCATGATAACTTTTCCCTTATTCAGAAGTCCTGAAAAATCTGATCATCAAGGAGCTCTGTGACACATGTATGTATTTTAGTCACATTAATTCTTCAAAGATACCAGGATGTGCTCTGCTCACTCTGCTATTTTATAGGGAGAAATACTTATTTTTCACAAAGTGCTTTCTAAACATCCCTTAATGGGAGATCCAAGACTGCAAAGACTTGCAAAACATCTCTTGGTCTTCAGCCAAGCTGTGACTGTTATCCTAAGATACTGTCCCTTACAGAATCTGGTTTTTTTTCTGATGGGGAATTGTTGCTGGAACACTATCTCCTGTTAACTAATTGGTGTTACATTTCCCTGCCTTTGGAGCATGACTTGCCTTTCTATGGTAAACTCAGTCCGAGCCCCGTGTTTCTATTTGTTGCATTTCAGCTCATCACCAGTGCAGCCAGAGTTCAGTGCAGCAGCTCTGAAAGGCTCTAACTTTGGGGGACTCTTTTCTGGGTGCGTCTTTTGGATGGTGATGGTGTTGGTGTTGTTCCTCAGCAGGAGTGACTGCCTTGCCCTCTGGTGTCTGGGCTCATTGCTCTGGGAGCTCTATTAATGATCCCCTCTTTAAGCACCACCCTGTGGCTGAACTTATTTTAGACTTGTAAAGATGTCAAAAATTGTGCATATGAGGTAATGAGGCTAAAAGCTACTTCAGGAAAGCATCTAGTCCATCCCCGAGCCACAGTGTTGCTCCTGACAGATTCCTCACGTATCCTCTCAAGCCTCCAGAGATGGAGGAACCAGACATCCCTGGCAATCTGTGCCAGTATTCACTGTCCACATTGCTATAAAAGCTTCACTGGTGCCTAAACAGAATCTCTCTTAAAGCAATTTTAATTATTTCGTGATCTCTGCACGATGGACTAGGTCACTTATTTCTTACTTTCAAAGGCCTTTTAAATCTGGAGGCCTTTTCTCACACTTCTGCTAAGACTTGCCATTTCCTTAGCTGAAAAACTTTGATTATTTGTGTTGTGCCTTCTGTTTATTCTTGTTGCTTTTCACTAAAATCTGACCAACTGATTTAGATGCTTTTGAAGTAAAGTGGGCAAATGAGATACAGTGCTTTAGTTTAGGTCTTATCTAGGCTGACTAAAACAGAAAGCATTTTGTGTCTAATGTATTACTACATCCCAGCACAATAGTTGCTGCTTTCACACAAGTATGGCATTGATGATTCAGTTATGTTTAATATTCAAATATTTAAAATATTATAAACCTTATTTTTTTTTTCTGTGGAACTGTGCTAAGACACTTGTTCCCTACCCTGTCTTTATATAACTGATCCTGCCTGCTTCAGAAATGTAGTCATGTGTTGCATAAAAGCATCAATTTTTTTCTAGGCCAATGTTACAACCATTGCAAACTGTAAACTTATTCTGCAATGTACATGCAGTCCCTTCCATTCCGAAGTCTCCTGCAGAATCAATAGGGGTACATTCTGCTTCATCCCATGTTAATATTTAATATTACCACATGAGATATGTTCCTGAGAACGCTGCTCAGAACAGACCTCTGGTATGACCTGCAGTTTGACTTTGCTTGCTAATAATTGCTTTCAAAATACACTTTCCAACTGGCTTTGCACCTATTTTGTAAAAATTAATCTGCTTGGTGCAGAAGAGAATATCTGATGAGACAGTGCCAAAGTCTTACTAAAGGATTGAAAATCTACTGTTTCTTCTTTATCAGTGTTGCTCATGGATCATGGAAAAAAATTAGATCAGTGTGGCATGATTTGATCTTGGTTAATATATGTCACGTGTGACTCATCTCCCTGTTCTTTTCCAGGTGCTTACGAATGGACTTTTTCTAGGAAGACATGTTAAGCTGACATGTCTATATTTTTTCAGCTCCTCCTTTCCCCATATTTCTGTCTCCTGCTGCCTTCTTTAGTCCCCAGGAGTTGTCAGAGGTGGCTGCTGATGGTTCTGACGTGGCTGCTGATGGTTCCAAGATGACTGCAGCCCTCTTTTAAGTTTCTTCAAGCTCTTCAAGTTTTCTGCATGGAATTCTACAATCTGAAAATAGCTAATTTATGTAATGTTTTCTTATCCATTTTTTTCTCCCTCAGGCTGAGATTTTACTCCTGTCACTCTATTACTTAGGAGATTAGCCATCTCTCTACCACTTACCTTTCTAATGAACACTGATAGAAAATAAATTACCTGTTTCTGGCCTTCTTGAAGTCTCTGTCAATAGATTTCCCACTGCTGAACAGTAGCTTAACACTTTTTATTTTCTTTGTTTGACTACTGATGTATTTGTGAAATATTTCTTTTCCTCTTGACATTTGGCAGATCTGTCTCATTTTGTACCTTTGGTTTTCTAATTCTGTCCTTTGTTATTCAATGTATGTTTTATACTTGCCATCTGTAGATCTCTGGCTTTCTCCTTTCTGTGCATTTCCTTCTTGTGTGTCAGTGAAGAGCTCTTTCTTTAGCTCCTAGTTAGTTCTGTGCTGGTATATATTGTATGTATGATTAGTACTGTTTAAGTTACTACTGGCTCTCATTAACTTCTTTTATCTTACACTTGGTCCCCCATGATCCACTGCAGGAATTAGCAATCAGTATTCTGGTTTTTTGGAAACTTTTCTTCCTAGTCCATTGTTTGTACTTTGATGTTCTTTCTTCCTTCTGTAAAGTTCTGACTCTGGATCATTTCATGATCTCCTTCACCCAAATGTAGGTGAACAAGCCGCCCTGCTGCTTTCTGCAGATTCTTGTGCTGTGTCAGCTTTCAGCTTGGATTTTTTCTGTACTATTGAGTTGAATTAGATTTCTTTTAAATGCTATCTTTTATTCTGTTCTGATTAGGTTGGGAGATTTATTGACAAAGCTTCATCCATGTTCAATTTTTTCATCTGTTAGTTTTATGCATTTCTGTTGAAACTTAATCAAAACTCCAAAGAACACAAATGTGCACTGGTCTGTTGCTGTAAAAATCTCCTATATTTTTCATCTTACACATTTTGTTTCTCCTTTAAGTATATTCCTAACTAGAATTAAGATCTGGAAGCTAAATTGAGTATATTGGACCTGTTTGAAAATGTTACTCAGTGGTTTTGTTTGCTTTAGAGGTATCTTTCAGAAGATTCTGCCTGTTTTTTGCATGCTTTGACTGCAAATGTAGACTGTCTAAAACAGGATCCACACAGTTCCAGAAACTAAGACATATTGGGAGATGTGCTAATGCCCTTGTGGTTGGACAGAAGTGTTTATGGCTTAAATGAATCTATGAAAAATCATGGACTTATTAATGAGAAAAATCAGGAATCCTGTTCTAATTGTATTGATTTGCCTTTTCAGAGATTTCTTGTAAGGTATGAGTAGAAACAAAAAATGTTTTGCATTGGTTTCCATATACAGACCTCTCTGTTAAGATTATTGATTTCTGTCATGTGCTTCCCTCATTTTCCTCTTCCCAGCTGACCTGTAGTCTCTCGGTGCATTCTTAGCTCTTAGCCTTATTTGATTACTACAAGGACATTGTCACAGCATTAAAATCCTGCGGGAGCTAAGGAACAGATGCACAGCTTAAGGGAACTGATGCCTGGCAATTCAGAAGTACAGAGCAGGTGTTTCACCTTCCTTCCAACCTGGCTGTCCTGCCTTTGCTGTACCAGGTGTAAGGGAGCCATGGCTGCCCTGGGCCGCAGTGCAGAGTCCTGCCCTTGTGGGAGACCTCTGTGTTCGGTATGATCTGCCCTGTCAGCAAGCCCAGAACACCAGCCAAATTCAGCCCTCATGTCGTGTCTCCTGACATTTCACGCTAGAAGTGAATTTCGTGCGTACTGTCCCAACAAAGCAAAATGTCTTCTCATCATTCTGAGTTGGCTGCTGAAGTTCAGTTTTGTTCTCCTTTTGTCTCCATTTCTACTGTCCTTTAACTCTCTGCTCTCCTTTTTTGTCTGTGTTGTGCCATGTGCTTCCTGTCTTCCCTTTCCTTTCACCTGTTTGTTACGTTCCTCTTTTCCCATTTCTCTCATCCCCTTCTCCGCTTCTCCCCTGTAGAGCCCTGACAGTCTTCCCTTTCACTCTGCCCATTGCAGAACCAAGCCACTTGCTTTGTTCTTTTCTTTTTCCTCACCAGCCCCTTTGTGAAAGTCCTTACCAGGGTCTCTGCAAGTGGCCTGCCTGCCTCTGCATTTCAGAGAGCGGCAATAAAAGGGTTGCCAGCTCAGCCTGGTGATAGTTTAGAAAACACAGTGGAAGCAGAGATTTATCTCCATTCCTGTTTCTTGTGGTATGCTGTAAGGAGAAGAGAGTTTAATAGCAAAAGGTGCTGAAGGAGGAGAGGGTTTCTGTGGTGGGGGCTGAATGGTGGAGCAGACGCGTGCAGAGAAACGCTGTTGTGCCCACTGCAGCTCGAGAGCAGGAGGAGGAGATAGCTGTGCCTGTGTCGACTCAGATCTGGTGTGATGTTTGACCATTGCACAATTAATTAGTACCTCAGAAAGTTTAACATGCATTTGTTATCCATCTTCACCTGTCATATCACTGCTGAGCCTCAAGAACCAAGTTTGTCTTTAGGACAACTCTTCAGAGAGCTTTTTCTATTCAAGTCTTCTGAGCAGAGCTTGGACTTACACATCATTCTTTGTTATTACAGCTTTTTTGTTCAGTTTTTTACTTTAGCTCTTATTTTATTTTACTGGTCAACCTTTAAAAAATTATTTAATTTCATTTTATTTTTCAGACACCTCTTATTGAACCTCACATCCCACATCGTCCTACTAAAACCATTACACAGGTAATAGGACATAGATGTGCTGTAGAGCCAGGACATTAGACAAATGGAAATAACTATTTCCAACAGTGTGATACGAATCAGCTGAAGTGATGCTTTCTGTTAGATGTGATAAGTATGTGAGACTTAAAATCCCAGATATATATTACATTACCCTGCAAAAGTAAGCATCTGTGTGAGGGCTTTTAATTCAGGGAAAAGAGAACTTGTGTTTTGTTTGGCAGAAGGCAGTACAGAGATTGTGGAAAGTTTAAAATCTGTTTGTTTTGGTCCTTTTTTTCCCTCCATGATTGCCAAGGTTCCTTCAGAAAAGATCCTCAGAGCTGGAAAGATTTTGCGGAATACAATTCTGTCGCGAGCCCCTCACATGATAAGAGATCGTAAATACCATCTGAAGACTTACAGGTGTGTGAGCTGATTGTATAGAGGTCTCTGAATTTCTGTGCCTGCCATTGTCTGATTTGTATTTATGCCTTACCATACTTGCAGGTCTCAAAAGGTCTGAAATTATTCTGTGATGTTATTTGAGTCTGGATGTTATGCAGTCTTTAATGGACCTGGTAAATCCTTTCTGAAGTAATTTGACTGGAAATTGAGTCTATGATTGTGAACAGAGTATTCACATACACAAACTCTTCCAAAGTTAATAGCATAGTTATCTGGAATATTCTGTGTAATACCAAGTTAAAATGTAGATTCTGTTCTCTTCATCTATCAGTATGAGATAATAGAAAAGTTCATTAATATATTATGTTACTGTACTGATTGCTACAGCAGTGTTGCACAGTGTGGAGTTCTGAAAATTCACCAGGTGAGAAACATTCCATATGTAGATTTTCTGCTCTATTTAATTTTTTTTTACAGTGTGTTGCTTGGCTTTCTTATCTTCCTGCTGGTGGCAGCATGGTCTTACTGAAGTGGGATGACAATGGCACTTCTAGAATAGAATTTGGACTGTAAGATGTCAGGATCTATCTATTGCTGGCTTAAGAAACAATCAATTT
This sequence comes from Margarornis squamiger, assembly GCA_035222235.1. Classification (NCBI taxonomy): domain Eukaryota; kingdom Metazoa; phylum Chordata; class Aves; order Passeriformes; family Furnariidae; genus Margarornis; species Margarornis squamiger. The sequence goes on from JAWWTY010000160.1 coordinate 20,843,277, forward strand.
GTTTTAGTGTCTAACATTTAAATCAAATATCTAATGCATTATTCAGAGTGTATTTAAGTAAAAGTCGGTTTAAAATCTCGGGGTATATCTTTTTTCAAATAGCAAATCAATAGGATGCTGACCTGCTTTTGAAATAAGTGCATTGATTTTCCATATTTCAGCCCAAAATATATTTAATATGCTGAGATATTTAGATCTTGTGAGTTTATCTGATAGTATATCACAATATAACACTGCTGATTGTTCTAGAAGAACAAAAGAGCATATGGGATAAATGAAGACCAATGCTGGTCCAAACAACTGCACTTTTTTCTCTTATACATAACTGGAAAAACTCTTCCTGTTCTGCTGAGCTAGGGAGTGTCATGACAAAGAATTTTACTAAGTGACCTTGTGGCTTTTTGTTTTTTTAACCCCTCTTGGCATTCTCCAGAACCTAAGACCTGCTGTTGTCTGCCTCTGGGTCAGTCAGGAAGTGCAAGGTGACCAGCACCTGACATGAGAGAGCCTCAGGAGCACTGAAGACCTACAAACCAATGTCTCCAAATACAGTGTGACTGGAATTTGGTTATGAGTGAAGGAACACCCTCATAACACACACTCTCCCTTTGGAGGCTCTTCTCTTTGCATAGCTTTTGAAGTGTTGGTTTACTGTTTTCATGCAGGATTCTGAAAAGCATGAGACTTTTGATATCCCATGGTATACAGAAAAGGTTTCTTTTGAAAACTTGGTTGAAGGTTGTTGCACTGGTGCAGTAAGTTTTGTACCAGGTGGCACAGGGTCACTTTTGTCCTCTGAGCTCTGCATTTCCAGAGCACTTGTTTTGCTGAGGTGATCCTCTCAAAACTGAACACCTTCGCTGGTATTTCAAGCACGTGCACGTAGACAGTGACATGTTGTTTTCTGTATAGAGATTTGCCTAAGTTTATACAGAGTTTAAGACATCACTGTTCTTGGCAGTCACTGTGTGCAGTCTCTTGGCTATCTTCCTTTTAATTTCCATCTATTTATTTGTCCTTCAGGCAATGCTGTGTGGGGACAGAACTAGTTGACTGGATGATGCAGCAAAGTCCTTGTGTCCATTTACGAACCCAGGCTGTTGGCATGTGGCAAGTATTGCTGGAAGAAGGTGTTCTTAACCATGGTAAGATGAAGAAAATCAGCATCATGACTAAAACATGGGCAGTGTGTGATATTAACGCCTCTGTAGTTCTCTGTCATGAAAAAGAAAGGGATCATAAGCCCAAAAGAAATGCTGCAGAGCAGCCTGCTTGTTCATAAGTACAAGTGGAATACACAGGCAGTATTATTTGAATTTTGCTACCAGTATACCTTTTCAAGTTATGAGCATATTGAAAAATAAATGCACAATTTATAATGATAACTCTAATTATACTTAGGAGCACGCTGGCTTGTGCTTATATTGCAAGACCTAAATAGCACTCAGGCTAAAACTAAAAGATGTATCTTTGTCAAAGATTTGCAGTTTTTAAAAGTTAAACGTGAGTGTGTTTGCTCAGATCCATAATTCTGGAATGATTTTCAGTGGTTTTGGAATGGTTCCTAAATTTGGCACTCCAGATATTCCAGTGCAGAGATCTGGGATTTTATGTTAGCTTTCTGACTGCATTTTACATTGACTTTCAGTTTCCATTTGGCAGGATTTACTTGGTAACAGGATATTATAGCCCTCAAAAGGGTAGCCTTCTAAAGCAATATTCATATTTGAAGCTTTGCACATACATTTTTATTAAATTCAGAAGAGCAGCTCTATTACAGTACACTTCCATTTATCCTCTGTTGTGCTTCCCGTATCCCAGGGAGAAATTTCCACACTGAGAAGACAGATAGTTTCCACCGCTCCCTTGTCCTTAGGGCTAGAGCTGTAATTCCTGCCAAATATTCCCTTGAACTCCAAGAGGCAAGCTATTGCGAGCTGCATCACATTATCTAACTCATTGTATCACTCCCACTTGCTTGGAAGACCAAGGGTTTGTTCTTTGCAATATCATAGTGTTTCTTTAGAGGTCTGCTCTTGGTCATCCTTCCATTAAGTTCTTCCACCAGGACACAGGTCAATGAACTTGCCCCTGGGGTTATATCTTGATGATACACATTTCTGGTATATCACAAAGAGTTTAGCTGCTTTTTCTGCCTTTTGTCAGCCTGTCTAAACCTGCTAGAGAGCACCTCTTAGGAATTCATGATGTAACCATTTTCCCAGTATGACTTGTTAAACAGATCTAATGAGAAAAAAACCACATGCGCACACATGTATGTATACGCACCCACAACACACATATACGAAAGCCTTTTGGAAAGTATTTGTAGTACACAGTTTAAAAGTGTACCCTTCAAGGTACATAATTTGGACAACTATGAGAAATAAAGGTGTTTCATACTCACAGTTTCTCTGTAGCTTTCTTTTCGTTCTTAACTAATACATCTGTGACATATATGATGCTACATAGATTTCTACAAGGTCAACTTTGATGATGAGTGCTTAGTATTTGATATGTTGTGTTGTTTTCAGTGGACCAGGAACACCACTTTCAAGACAAATACTTATTTTATCGATTTTTGGATGATGAGCGTGAAGATGCCCCTTTGCCAACTGAGGAAGAGAAAAAGGAGTGTGATGAGGAACTACAGGACACTATGCTGCTTCTGTCTCAGATTGGGCCAGATGCTCACATGAGGATGATTCTCAGAAAACCGTAAGCAGATTAAGCAGTTAATATTACGGGCCTTCCTTGTGACATGGAAACAAGAGAAACCTACGTTTATTATCAGGCATCCTTTGGCCAGCTACTTCATTTTAGTGACAGTTCCTCCAGCCTCTGAAGTTTTTACCTTCATGTTAAGTCATTTCCAGTCCTCATTAATATTTACAAGTTGAACTGTGTGTTGAGCATAACCATCAAAGGCCACGAATGCCATCACACTCACCTGGAGGAAAATGCTGCATTATGAGGTTTTTAATTCATTTCTGAGTCTCCCCTGAAGTAAGTTGCAGGTAACAATAGAGTCCTGCTCTGTTAACACTTAGTGTGTAGAAGTGTCATTCAATCAAGTATACAGCTTTCAGTATTTTTGAGTGAGTAGAGTGGTAGGATGGCAGCACAGCACATACCTTTCAGTTCCAGTTGTCAGTGGCAGCCATTAATTAGATTCAGCCTTGGTAGAACTTCATTGAATCAAGATAGGCTGGACTTGGCCTGTTGTAGTTTGCTAGCAAGGTGTGAAATGTGGCTCTGTGGGTTTATTTATCCGTTCTTCTTGTTATAGAATCAATACTTTAAAAAGAAAAAGCTTTCTGTACCTAGGCCACAGAGGATCTCTGCCTTACCTTTTGATAGCTACTAGATCATGTCCTCTCACTCCATGGTTGGCTAACCATCCTTTCAGCAGTGCACTCCGGTCACACTGAAAACTGTGTTAAAGCCTTTTTTTATAGGCAGCGTTATAGTGACTTCAAAGCAACCAGTATAAACTCTGTTTGACCCTCCATTTAAGACTACTTCTTCATTAAGCTGGTAGTGTTTAGTGGCCACTGAAGACATATTTTACTGCTAATTAAACGCACTGAGAATAAGAACTTACTTATGCTCAGCTTCACTGAAGATTTACCTATAAGGGTCAGCTCAAGACAGGTAAATACACAAAGCTGGATTCTGTTTCTTTGAGGCCATTGGCAAAGTTTGTCTTTGCTGTGGGATAGGATTGGGCTCTGCCTATAGTGTGAGAACATTTTTCATACTGAAAATATTTTGAATCACCTAACACAAGTGTTTGCTCCTGTTCTATTGCTCTGCTCCATTCTTGTCCATGTGTTATGTTTAGATCATTAAGCTCATTTAGACAGCACTTTTCCAAAAACTTGCTAAAAGCAATTAATTTCAAAAAGTGCCATCAGACACTTGTGTTTTTAAAAGTAGATAATGCTGTGATGCAGCAATAGTTTTAAGGCATATATTCTCTTTTCTCTTTTTATTAGAGGTCTAGTCAACACAGTAAAAGGGGCACTTGCTCCCTGTCACAAAAAACACACAGCCAAATCAGACTGGGACCATGGTGCTTTCATATACCCTTATGGTGTTGTGGAATTGAGGTCTTCTCTCCTCACAGACATGTCCTGTGCATTCTCCACTAAGGAGCAAAAGTGGGATTTTGCACCCCTGAGCAGACACCAATCATTAGGAGGCTGAGCAGTCCTGTGTGTGCTCTGACCCTGCTCCTTTGCACCATCTCCTTTGCCTCAGGCTGCCTGAGCAGACTGGCTCTCAGAGAATTTCCCCTTAGCCTATCATGGATTTTGGCTGCCTACTATATTTGCTTTCCATCATAACTTTCAGAAAAGCAAGTGTAAGTTTACCTTGTCAGGGTCAATGTTGATTATCATCTGGACTCTTTGAAGAGAGCAGAAGGGCTGGAAAGATGCTGTGGAAAGTATTGCTTTTCTCTCTGTCTTGTCATTTGCATAGCATCACCTGAGACAATATTAATAGTAGATTTTTCAGGCAATATAGTGAGGGAAAAGAGGTTTGCTCAAGACTGACATTTATCTGACATCTTTCCCTGTCCCTGAAAGTGCTTATTTTTGCTGCCCTTTGCTCATGGAAGTAAGCTTGTACTGCCAGGCACCACTTTAACTTCTGCTCTAGTATTCAGTTTATGTACATTATGATTTGGTTAGTTGAAAATCCACCCCAGGCTGAGCTGCAGCAAAGCTGTTAAAATCTCCATGAATCCTCAAGAGTCCTGCTAGTTTTGACTAGTTACAGCTGCCAAAAGTTCAAAGGAATTGCACGGGCTTCAGAGATGCCGGCAGTAGCTGACCTGAGCAGGACCCACAATTTTCAAACCAACACAGCTGCATTTTATAGCAGTAACCATTTCCAGAGAGGTTGCAGAACTCAGATAATTACCCTGAAAGAAATAAGACAATATTCTTTGATGAGAAGATTACTTTGAGAATTTGATTGTATAATGAAGCTGTTGCTTTGAAAGGTACTTTCTATTGTTCGAAATCTGAAAATCTCTAGCAAAAAGTGTCACTTGTTTTGACAGCCGACTTAAAAAATTCTCTGTTTATTACATTAACTGCAGCATTTTAACTGTCAAACTGTGAAAGAATGTTCTATAGTTTAAAAAACAGAATAGAGCTCAGGGAAATTTTTGGCAGGCTCTTGTTGCTATTGGGTTTTTTTTTTCCTTTGGAAACACATATACTGAATGTGAAAATAGCTTTTTGTGAAGTAGCAAAGACAGCTCTGTGCTCCTTATAATGGCTGGAGCACAGGTGCAGACCCTGCACAAGTCCCTGGAAAAATTATTGTAGAATTAACACAGCTCTTCCTTACAAGTGTTTCCACCCTTAAATATGAAAATACATCTTGATGGTAAACCCTCATTAAATATTCTGCTATAATACAAAGCTAAACACAATAATAACAGGAGTCTTTAGATGAATAATGATACTCATCAGACAACAGTATTTAACTCAGATGATGTTATGGATTATATTCTTTTTTAATGCCCTAGCCTACAGTAAGTTAGCAGTATGACTGAAATAATAAATCAGTCTTATATATTCTTGGTGACTTCACTCAGCATGTTTTTTTCTCGGTACAGAATGTTTGATTCCACATGTGATCAGTAATCAAGTTTTAGTGCCACTTGCAGAAGTAAATGCGAAGGAGTGCTAGGGAGAGGAAGTGACAATGAATCTAAATGTGTTAAACAGCACAAAATACATATATAACAATTTAGTTAGTGCTAAGAATATATATTCTTAAGTAAGATGTATTTATTCTCTTGTTCTTTATTTCTTTTGTTTAGATGTTCCACCCAGTTGTTAATAGTAAGAACCAGACTGGATTTCTCCATAAAGACAGTATTAATTTCCATAATCCTTGGAGTTTCCTGCCAATGAAATTTAATAAACCAAGTGTTGTACCTAGGACAGGAAATACAGATTATCAGTACTTTGATAGTTATGGGTATTATGTGTGGTAAATGGTGTTTTTGGAGTTAATCAAGGTGCACCAATTCAAGTAAAAAGACTACATAACTAACTTCTGTGCTAGAGTAAGTCAGCATGCATTCACTTTCACACACAGGTAGAGGAGAAAATTATTCATGTCTCCTATATATTCTTTATGGTACTTGAAAAAAAAATTTGTACTCTGGAAATAGATGCTTATTTGATGCTTAATCACAGTGTGATGGGGTCTCTGATCTTTTCCTGTGTTCTTATTATCTGAGAATTTTCTGGTTTAGCTGTATGATAAAAATAATCAATGATATTGCATGTACATACATGGTTTATCAATAGCAAAGTACTCTGTTATTGTCAACATCCTAGTCACAGAGAAGCTCAGTGTCTCTGACCTTGATAAATTCTCCAAACAGTGAACAGTTTTTATTGATCACTTAATGTCACCTGCGTTCTGTCCATTAATGTATACCCTCATTCCCTACCTATTCCATTTATTATCCTCTCTATAACCAGCCATTGCTGTTAGAATGTATCCCCTGCAGAAACTAGGTCTTTACACAGCAGGATCCTACAAATCAACATCAGTGGGTCACCACACAGGTTTTAAAGACACAGTGATGCCTAATATCTCTCCACGTGACATCTGCAGGATCAGAAGTAAAGACTAGGTACTGATATCCACTGCAGATTGTCAGTCCACTCAGTGTGCTAACACAGGAGGCAAATGGACATATGGAAAGAGGAGTGTCCCCTTTTGTCTTGATAGAGATCTGATGTAGTAAAACATCATCCATTTATGTTTTAGTTTCATGTAGAAATTTGTTAATTTGTTACACTATGTTTTTCATTTTCCAGGACATGCTGGTTGCACAAGCATGTTATAAAATTTGTTACTTCCCTATTATTTTTTCAAATCCTTACCTTTTGTTTCTTAAATCTCCAGTGAAGGTAGTGGCTTAGTTTTATGCTGTACTTAATTAAACTGCCCCACATAAATCACTAGGAGTGTCAGCCTTATAATTTCAAGACAGAATTAGAAATAGTAAAGAGCATTTTGAGTCACTAGAGGGCATAGCAGTACCAAACCTGTTTCTGTTTTTCCATTAAAAGTTTATTTCATTCTTTATGAGTAAAGAATAATTTCACCCAGAATCTTTTTTTGTCTAAATTCTTCTTTGAGTAATAATAAATGCATGTCTTTGGTAAGTGAAGAACAGATGAAAAATACATCTTGCTTAGCAGAGATTTCAGTTGTCCTTGTTTTGTATGACTTCTTCAGTACTTCTTCCATCCAAAAGAAGTCTCTATCAAGTTTCTTTTATAAAAAGATGCAATATAACTCCAGAGTGACATGGCTGGGTACTCCCTGTACCTCACACGTGATGTAGACAGACTGTTTGGAACCAGGAGGTGATTAGGCAGAAACCCTGCAGAGCACAATATTTCTTCATATGGCTTTCCTGATCCTCTAGGTGATAGGCTCCTGTAGTACTGACATTTTAGGAGGAAAACTTCTGTCAGAAGGGTTCATTGTAACTTTTCTTTTAGGGCTGGCCAAAGATTCAACTGTGCTGTTAACTCTTTTGGCACCAGACATTGCAAAGAGCCAGGTTTGGAATTGTGCCTGTTCTTAATGGCAGAGCATGTAAACCTTCTCCTTTGGAATTCCTGCTCCTGGACTGGACTTCCTGTATCCCATTTTTTCACCTTTTAAATTTATTCTTTCTCACATCTTAGGACTAGGTTACTCTTTTCGTCTGTTCTTGACCCATTGAATTAATTACTTGTATTTGGCTTTTCACAAATCTAACCCATATTGTTTGAAAGGACTTAGTCCTATGAAAGTTATTTGGGATAATGCTTTAAAGGATTTTTTTTCTTTGTGTGTACATATGTAACTCCAATGTGCTGTCTGAAATTATATTGCAGGGGAATTTGTCCTTTCAGAAAATAAAGTTGTATTAGACACTGTAACTGAAGAGAGTCTTGTGAGTGGGAAAAAAATTGGGAGTTACTCACAAGCCTGTAACTCTTTGTCCTGGGTACTGTTTATTAGATACTCCAAAGCATGTCCAACACACTGCAGTCCCCACGTATGCTTCTTAAGCAATCAGAAAATTTTGCAGGGCATAGGCTACGGAAATGCAAGTATTTCAGTCACAGTGGCAGCTTTGTTACTTCATGTCCTGTAGGAGGATTATTCCTTCATCAATGCCTGCTCTTTAGTAATCGCAACTTCTTGTATTTTTCAGTGAGAGAAGCTGAAACTACTGAGTGGTTCTTATTTACCTTTGTGGCTACACAGCAGCACTCAGCATCACTGTATAGCAGCCGTTTGCTGTGCTCCAGGATGCACTGCTGCCTCTCCAGTTTGCTCAGCAGAAATTCACACATTCCTTTACAAACCACTACTACTGTCTGTTTGCTACAACTAAATAGTGCTGCATGTGAAAAATAGTGCATGTCCCACACTCAGGAGTCCTTTTGAAAGGAACAAATTTTTATGTACCATTTCTGATTTATGTAGCCATTTTACATATAGAGCACTTGATTTAATCAGGAAAGCTGCCTAATCAGGATCTAAGGTGGTTGCCATGGCTGCTGCTCTGTGTCATTCAGGTAGCATTCATAGAGCTTCCATCCTTTGTGTGTTTCAGTCCTCCAGCCAGAAATATCATTGAGGCCCTATTTAGTGAGGATGTACCCTTCAGCAGACAGTAAGGCAGCATTTTGTGATGTTCTGTCCTTCTCTGAAGCATTTATTTTGGGCATTTATTGCATTTTGCTATCCTTTTTATTTTCTCTCTATAGGCCTGGCCAGAGAACTGTAGATGACTTAGAATTTATATATGAAGAACTTCTCCACATTAAGGCCTTATCTCATCTTTCCACCACAGTAAGTAATTTTAAAAATTATAACTCATCACCCAAAGGAAGGCTGAATTTTTGCTTCTGGTGTTTTTTAGAGTTGGAGAGCCTATAACTATTTCCATTTATACTTTCCATGCAAAGAAGTTGTTCCATCTGTGAGAACCACCCAAGCACTCTGCAGATGTAGATTCTCTTTTGGATATCAGACAAAATTCTCTTCATTTATTTCCGCACAGGCCCTATCTCACTCACTTGGCACAGGTGCCGCTGTTTGGCCCCATATCCAAGTTTAAATGAAGATGTATGCAATCTGGCTTGACACCCAGGATTGTGATGCTACTGAATTTTGCAGAATTGATTTCTGATCTGTAAGGAGTCTTGGCTTAAACCAGTTAGGAGGAGGAATTACACTGTGCAGAAAGGTGCACTGTGCAGTGCTTGCTGGTTGAGTTTAGTCATTGGGTGAAGGAAAGCTCAACAGACGCTTTCTCTCTGGGTGGTCAAGAACAGTGCAGAGAGCTGCAAATAAATGGAATGGAGGAGAGAATGCTTCTTTGTAAAGTCTCACTGTTGTTGGCACACTGTAGGTAACTGGAACAAGGTAAGTAGCACTTTACTTGGTAGCAGCAAAGTGTGGATGCTTTCAGAAAAAGGAAGCCAGTCAGAAAGTAGATCTTTGGAAGTTCTTGATATTTTCAGTAATTCTCAGTTAACTTTGACAGATGTAACTAATTATGAAGCTGCATTACAGAAAGATAGTACTTCATGCAAATATATAACACCTGAGCAATGTTTTTCAAATAAAATAGGCATCCAGAGTTTGTGTGTGAATTACGTGGCTGTTAAAGAAACTTCTCAGTTTGACCATTTATGAAACTGTCTGGCAGTCACACTCCCACCACTAGAGGCTTTCCCTGTTGGGACTGAAGCCCCTTCAGAGCCAGCAGCTCCAGTGTCCTGATGGGTCCCTGCTTGACTCCCCACACACCCCACTCACAGTCAGACCAGTTTCCTTACTGGTTCGATCACAGATTTCATAGCGGATTCTCAGATTTCTCATTCCATGAAGCAATTCTTTCATGGTGCAGTAACACAGAAATAGCTCAAACTGATGCCTCTGAGGCGGGACCCTCAAGAAAGGGACCCCCGGGCTTTTATCCCCTCACAGTCCAAGCTGCGTGAGTGTCACTCTTCCTCCTGTGTCCTCCACTCCAGCTGTGTCTCCCAGTATCCATTCACCTGGCCGACACCACTGGTCCTTCGTGCCCTTTCCTATGCAGAGGGTTGGCATTTCACAGCCTCTTGTTTTGGGCTCCCACCCAGAGCTCAGTCTGCATCTCAGTCTGCACCACTTACTGCACCACTTACTGCAGCTTGCAAACCTGCACCAGCTGTATTATTCAACATGGAAACAGCCATCCAAAATCCTTAGGCATCCCTGAGATGTAGGGAAAAAGTCTTTAAAGACTACTGTAAGATCCAGAAGTGACCCTTTAAAGGTTAAATAAAAGAAACTACCCAAGACAGATACTGAGAGGGAGCAGAGAACACTCTTGATAGTGTGGATATAACCCCAAACCAAAAAATGTAAAACACTAAATATTTTCAGCTCAGAAGGCATTCAGACTTGAGGTCAGAATCTGCAGCAAGTAGCATATAGTGCAAGTAGGGTAAGTGATACAAACTGCAAGAAAGACTTGGCATTTTGAAGTACAGTTGATTCCATGTTTTCAGTAAGAATCTGGAAATGCCATCCTATTACATGCATCATGAACTAAAGCAGAGGACAGAAACCATAACTAGCTTAGAGGAAATCTTCAGAGGAACAACAAACAGCATTGCTTCTATGAACCAGAAGATTATTGGTCAATCGACTTGAAAGCAAATTAAATGTTTAATTTATTTTAAGCAAGGCATAATTCCTAAAGTAATAAGTTTTCTAGATATGGCACAAATATTAGGAAATAAAATGGATAAAATTCAAGTCTCATGGTGGTGAACTAATCCCTGCTAGAGAAGCCTGTGAAGTTAGTGTATGAATGAAAAACAATTACATAATACAGTGTTAAAAACAAATCAAATTTTTAGCTTCATCAAAAGGATTCATTCACTGCAGACGCAAGTAACTGAATCAACTGAGAAGACATCTGAGGACATAAATGGGTAGGAATGCTCACTGCAATGTGCAGAACAGTGTTAATGGGGTTGTATTTCCTGTCCTTATGAAAGCATCATTGCCTTTGAGCAGAAGTTATAAAAGAGTTTGGTGATTGAATATTATAGAAGTCACAGACCTGTCTGTTCACTGGTCAGTGTGCTTAAAAAACCTGTCCAAACACCTCTCTTTATCTCTCTTCCTGTCTGGGCTGCAGACGGGGAGTGCTTTGCACTGTCAGGAAGGATTTCTGGGAGAAGTGGTTGGTGTGGTTTGTTTGTGCTTGATACCTCAGCAAAGGTTTGGTGGGTGCCTTTTAGGACATGAGTGCCTGAATTTGTCCACACACCTTAGGAGAATGCAACCACCAGACTCTCATCTGGATTGTGTCCAGAATTTGAGAGTTCCTTCCCAAGTTTTTCTTCATGGCCTAATTTTTATTTTTTTTTTCCAATTTCAACAGTTGACCGAATGGTGCAAAAATGCTACTAGTAAATACATGTTGGAGCCAGCTTTTGATCTGTGTTTGACACAGTTAAGTCACATGGTGGTACCTCTGAAAAATATATTGTCACCAGCTGACATTCTCCGAATACAAGAATCCCACTGCTTGGAAATTTACCTCCAGTTTGCCTTGGAGTCTTGTGGTTGTATGAAGAGATACATAAGGCACATAGAAAAACTCAGGATCATATGAGGTTTCCAGTGCTACTGCTATGTTGTGAAAGTAACAGCAACAGTGTTTAGGGTGCCAGAAAGCAGTTGTAAACAGTGTCTCAGCAGAGGCAAGTGCCCAGTCAGTTGTAGGAGATAATCACACAAAGCAATACAAACCCAGTGAGGAGCAGGCTGACACCAAAGGCACTGTCATGTTCTTCAGTTCCTGGAAGAGGCAGTGAGGTGGATGTTTTGCCTGGGAAGCTGGCAGGGGGAGAGCAGACTCAGCAGGTGCAGGTGGCTGTGCCTCACAGCAGAAGCAGCCAGGCTTACGTCAGGAAGGGGAAGGGTACTGATTTCTCCGAGAAGAACAGGATTGCTTCCATGAAGTAACTGACCCTCACTGGCTATCTTCTGTAACAGATCACCATTACCATTTGAAATTTTCTGTCATGGTAATTGTTGATAATCATTTCACATGTGTGTATGAAGAAAGATGTGGAGACCCATATCTTAAAGACACCCTTGTCTGAGCTGTTTGGAGCCAGGAAATGTGTGCTCTCTAAAGCCGATCAGTAGGAATTAGGATATCAAGTGAAGCAAACCATTGCCTGACTGCATGGCTCTGAATGATGAATGATGTAGAGGGAAGGAAAGCAGCAACCGGGCGATGTTATGTGACTTCCTCTCACCAGGAGGAATAAGATACATATTAAAACTATAATTTCTCTCTCTTTATTTTAAGGTAAAGCGAGAATTAGCAGGTGTCCTCATTTTTGAGTCACATCCCAAAGCAGGAACAGTCTGTAAGTAAATGGAGTCCTGTCAGATCTTCTTTCTCATCTGTGGCATGAACATTTAAATTCTTTACAAGAGCAAAATTTGGATGCACATTTCAAACTTGATTGGCACTGAGTATTTAAAACCTAGAGTAGTAGGTGTTGGCTTAGTCTGTTGCCAAGTGTAGGGACAGTACCAAAATTAATTCTATATCTTGGTTGAATGTATATATCACCTACAATTTGGGTGTGTTTTTATTTAGAATTTTTCATTGGACCAGTCTCCATTTAAAGTGTATTTTAATATTACCCTGTAATTAAAAAAATCTGTACAAAATGAAGGATTTAAAATGTAAGATTACTCAGATCTGTTAATACTGAGAAGTTTTACAAATGAATGTCAAATTCGCAGTTGCTTTGAAAGTCATAGTATGCCCTTTTACAAGGTAGACTGTAGAGCTACTTTGAATTTTACTGAGTGCAGAATCTGGTCCATTTATATTTTGAATAACTATATTCTCATCATAAAATCTTTTCTCTCTTTTGTAGTATTTAATCAGGGAGAAGAAGGTACTTCTTGGTACATTATCCTAAAGGGATCAGTAAACGTAGTCATTTATGGCAAGGTATTTTTTCAGAAGCTATTTTATATGATTGTTATTATTGAAATTCTAAGAGTAAACTTTGAAGGAATACAGTTTAATTTAGAGCAAAATTGCTTTATCTGAGGAAGCAAACAGAATGTAATTTTATTAAGAAATGATTCAGAGGTTTCACTGATTATACTTTCAATTGATTGCTCTATAGTTTTGGGATATATTACACAGTTTCTGACTATAATCCATCAGAGTTACATCAGTTCTTTAGGACAAAGCAATTTGCTGGAATTTGGTGAATTGCCAGACTTCTGTGTCATGGGGGTTTTTGCCCTGTCCCTTTACCACCATATTGTCATGCATTTGTATGACTAACTTTGCTCGTTCAGGTCAGGTGTGCCTGACAGAAGTACTGTTTTGTGACTAGTGGTTCTCAGGTTGGATGAACCCCTTGCAAATTTATGCCAGCTCTTCATTTTACTTAAGCTATAGACCAAAAAGCATCTCTATTAAGTTCTTGCTTATGAGAAAGATTTTTTCAAGGCAAAAACAAAAAAGGATTTTGGTACACAGGAATCCCTTGAGTCTTTAAAAATCCTTACTGTCTTATTGATTTTTCATTAGGTGACTGAGAATCCTCCATTTGAATACCAAGCATTTCACCAAACTCTAGCACAGGGGCCCTGGTGCCAAGTCTGTTTCTAAGTAATCCATATTTAGCTACATTCTTTACATCACTGGGTGGGCTAGATCCACTGTTACTGTAAATTGGAGCAAATGGAGTGCTGCTGATGTACACCAGCTGAGGATTTGTTGTTATATATTATTTCTGCAAACTTGATTTTATTTGTTAGGGCCTCTATGAAAAGAAAAAACAAAACACTCAACAACTTTCTGTCTTGAGCAAGGCTGGAAGAGTCCTTCAAGCTGAATGTAATTTCAGAGAACAAGCCAATTCTTTTCTATTCTTGCTTTTCTTTAGTAATAGTAATAACCAGCTATCAAGTATTGTTTCCTAGTCATTATTTTGGTTGTTGATTTCCTGCCAAATAGATTTGTTTTGGTATTTTATTGTGAAGTCCGGTGTTTGTACAAGGACTTTCAATAGAATCCGAAGTAATGATGGGTTTCTGCATGTAAATGTTTTGCTCTGTGCAGGGTGTGGTATGTACTCTACACGAAGGAGATGATTTTGGCAAGTTAGCGCTCGTGAATGATGCTCCCAGAGCAGCATCCATTGTTCTGCGTGAAGACAACTGCCACTTCTTGAGAGTAGACAAGGAGGACTTCAACAGGATCCTTAGGGTAAGAGCGGGAAGGGCTGCTCTGTGATGTCAGAACTTGCAAATTTTTTTAGAGTCTGCCTTATTTCTGTGAATATATTGATATTGGTAACCTTGTTTGAAGTATCCCTAACAATGGAACAGAGATGTCACAGTCTAGAAGATCAAGTAAAGAATATATTCATATCCTTTCCTCTTTTTCTGTTCCTAGCTGAGACATGAAAATGGGACCAAACAAAATCTTTGGTCTCTCATATTTGATCTAGAATTTGCCCTGCTCAGTTTTTCCTTATGCTGCCCAGGATTTCTGGGTGATCTTTCATCTGAATATTGAAAAAAACCAAAGATCACTCATTCTCCCAGACAGGTCATGTCAGGTACCTTAATCACAATAGATTTAAGGCAGAATCAAGTGGCAAATTGAGTAAGTTACAGATAAATAAGCAGATATCTTTCTCAGAGAACTCTAGAAAGATATTCCCAGACTGATTTTACTGTTACTCACTTTAGGGCAAATGTGTTCCAAAGTCCAACTGTAATTCAGTAAATACAGGCTATTTTATGGTCATTCATAGTATAGGAAATCAAAACAAGTATCATCCTGTATTTGAAGCTATATATGCTCAGTATTGCAGCAATAAAACCAGTCCAGACAGAGTACTCAACTAGAAAAATTACGTAAGACTATGGTTACTGTAGAAAAGGGCACAAGGATCCCATTGTCAATAAGGCTGGGTTGTCCATGGAGGCTTACAAATGATTAAGCTTTGGTCAGTACTTCACAGAAGATCCAGGTCCGTGGTCTTATGGATTTTTACCTGTGTTTTTTGAATGCACAGTATATTTAATTTTTTTTCTTTTTCTACTATGACCTTGTAGTAGAAAATTAACATTTTACTGAGCTAAAACTTAGTAGTCTTAAATGTTATATTCTCTTTCTTTTTTAACAGAAAAATCAGATTTTAGATAATAATATTCATATATAAGTGGGGATAGAGATTATATTACTTATGGAAATTTGTGGGGAGACTGTTTTTCAGCAAACTTTTTTTAATTTGACACAGCTGGAGATGTTTCAGGTTGTTCTTGCTCTAGTCCCTTGCACAATTCTCTGCCTCTTCCCCCAGTGCCAGTGCTTCCTTCTTCATTCTGCCTGTGAGGAAAACAGAATAAAGACAGATAAATACAAGGGAGAAGAACAGTCTTTGTGTTTGAAATTCATGCACTTTGTCAGAGTAACTAATCAGTTACATTATTAAAAGTAACTTGTCTTGCAGGATGTGGAAGCAAATACAGTAAGACTCAAAGAACATGACCAAGATGTCTTGGTGTTGGAGAAGATCCCAGCAGGAAACAGAATTTCTAATCAAGGGAATTCACAGCTGCAGCACAAGTATGTTTTCATTCAATAGTGAAATGTCAGATAATTATTAACCTCTTTAGATGGTGTTATTATCTGAACAATAGCATATTCCCTTTGTATGTAGGAATTCAGTGCATATAAAGTTTTCTCTTTTTTTTTTATCATCAGCCGATCACATACCCTATACTAGATAATATATCCATTTCTAGCAGCACACCAGCTCTATGTCTTTACAGAATAATTCTCTGAAGATCTCCCTGTAAATTCTTACCTCATGTAAAACTTCTAAATAGACTAGACATGGAGAATGATGAAACCCTACTAAGCTGATCTACTAGGTAAAAGATGCAAGGAAATACACTTTTATTGTTAAGTACAGATATTTTTAGTTTGGGTTTTGAGCTCTAGATTCAACTAAGAGTTTGCTAGGTACAATTTATACACAAAACAAAGATCAATGAAAGTTGCAGAGCTTATCTTACAGAATAGGATAGCACTGTAATAACAAAATTCACAACATTTTCCTTATTTTCTTACTGAAAGGGAAAAAGTGCAAATCTGTTTGGATACTACTGTTTTAAGAGTAGAGTGAGACTATTATCATTCCAAATATTGGTAAAACCAATAAAGGCTTTGTTAAATGTGTTATTTGCAAGTGAATGCACAGTTTTCTTCAGAAGTGTTCAAACAACTTCAACAAAATAAGCACCAAGAAGTTTTGAATTCTCCCTGAAACTCACTTTTTCTCAAAGAAAGAGCCCATTTACTGTGAGATTTTTGGGTACAGTTTTTGTCTCATCTGGCATTTCATATACCTATTATATCTGCATATCTGCATAACTGAATGCAAAGATTTGTAAAGATCTGTGAAGGTTGAATAAACCATTCCTTGCATTTTATATACACATTTCACAGATTTCAGAAACTGCCGTTTCATCTTTCACTTGATCTAGGTGAAAAACAATCTATGCTATCAGGAAAGCAAGTACTCTTACACAAGTTTGTCTAAATGATGGGAACTTGACTAGCCAACTTGATGGATTTGCATCAGCAGCTGCAATGCACAGCAATTTGGTCAAAGATTTAAATCTGTTTTCTTGGATCTGATATTTTTCATGGTTCCAAAAGTGAGAGTTTAATTTCAACATATTTGAAACACTGCCTTCCTTGGAAACTCTTTGCACCAGCATTAATTGTATTATTTAAGTTTTGATAAAAATTGCCAGAGAAATTTATGGTAGATTGTTAATTTAGACTCTATTTTAGATCTTACATTCCAGGAATATTTTCAGGTAAAGCTCAGAATTTCATTTCTGTAAATATTTTATTCATTTGGTCAGCTTTTGGGTGCTATCAGAATGTCGGGAGGGAGCTTTTGCTGTTAACGGTGCCAAATAGATATAATCTACCCAAAAGAGGAAGTTACCTTGAAAGTTCACTGTCTGCTTTTCACCAGTCAGATTACTTTGTTAATAATATGTTGGCAGTGTCTTTTTGTTTAAAGTCTTTCGAAGTGAGTTCACTGTGTTTTTAAGATGACATTTCTTTTGTTTCCTTTCTTAATAAAAAGAGCAAGTGGCTGCATTTATGCAGAGTCCAAATCAAAATTACTGATATTTTTTGATTTCCAGAATGTGTTACTGGAATGTGTTTGTTGAGTGTTCAGTACTTTTTGAAAATCACTGTGCCCAAAAAAGAAGCCTAACAGGCACCTCTTCTCAGGAAGAAACTAATTTTCTTCATCTTAGCCTTGGGTCATCTTAGCCTTGGGGAAAACTTCACTTTGGGAGCAGATCCTCTTAGATTTTGGATTCTGCTGCCTCCTCTACAGAGAAGACATGGCTCCTACACAGCTCCCCGAGCCATGCTTTCAAACAGTGACAGTTTCACTTGGAAGGACTAGCTCTGAAGTCATCACTCCCAAGATCTAACTCTTTATGGGTGATCACACTCATGCAGGATGAATTCAGCAGCCCTGCAAGTCACTTCACTGTTCATTTTCACTTTCATATTCAGAGTACAGCAACCTGTGAATTTGCTGCTTCACTCACTTAGATACTTGGTTAGTATCTCTGTGAGAATGTGCACTGGCTTAACAAGTGTTTGTGTTCTTGGGACATCAATACAGTTCTTCCAAAGGGGTTGGCAGGTAAAAGAACTGTGACGGTCAGTGCTCAAAGTGAGGAGGAGCTCCCAGGAGCTCAGCTCCACCACTTATTTCTCAGCAGGAGCAGAGTATCTTCACTTCTCAGGGTTTTTTCTTTTTTTTTTTTTTTTTTTTTTAAGTTTCATACTTTATCAGTTGAATTCCAAAAAAAAAAAGGAAAAAAAAAGATGCAAAGATTGAAAGAATGTAGGGAAAGATAAAAAAAATCTGATCTGCAAGAAAAGAAAAAAAAAAGATGACAGGACAAGTTTAGAATATCATATGATATTCTCCTGGTACTTGCCAGTGTTTTTGCAAGAACCAAAAAAAACTTGAAATTGCACTAGTTCTCTCACCTCTCTAAATTAACTCCAGGAAATGGTACAATCCTAAGTTTATCCACTTGAAACACTTCAGTTATGTAAGGCATTGCACAAATTTGAAGATAGGGTGTACTATTTCATTATCTGCCCCCACCTCCTCAGACCAACCCATCAGTGATGCTGAAGGAAATTATTTCCTTGCACTGACACTGATACACACACACTAGTTCTTGTTTCAGCTCATAGTAAGTCTATTAAGACCCTTTAGAGACTACAAATTCCTGTTTATTCTCAGTGAGGGAGCATTTCTGCTTTCACTTCCCCAAGTTGGCACCAGTGCAGCTCTGCTGATTGTGGTGTAATTGTAGTGGTGTTACACTGGAGTACTTGTGCAAGGAGAGGGCTGTCATCTCACGCTCCCTGGGCAGGTGGAGAATGTTTTTGCTACTGTTTTACACGGAAGAAGTCAACAAAGATTATGAGTGTTTTTGTCCTAAGCACAGGGAGATTCTGATCACAGCAGGTATTTGTACCCTGGCACTCAGCAGTCCTGGTCTTCTTGCTCACAATTATTTCTTGCTTAGCTGTTTTGCCTTTGAGATGTTAACTTCTCCTTTCTCTCCTTCAGGTATATTGTGATGTCAGGAACCCCAGAGAAAATTTTAGAGCACTTTCTAGAAACTATGCGCCTTGAAGCAACTTTAAA
This sequence comes from Margarornis squamiger, assembly GCA_035222235.1. Lineage (NCBI taxonomy): Eukaryota > Metazoa > Chordata > Aves > Passeriformes > Furnariidae > Margarornis > Margarornis squamiger. The sequence goes on from JAWWTY010000160.1 coordinate 20,862,158, forward strand.
TGAAGCAACAGGTATCTACATGACAAAGACTGGTTTTTTTATTATTACATGTAAGATGGACATGCTGGGGGACCACTGCAATATGATGCTTTGAAAAGCATCTAGTAGTAGTTTCTCTGAGAATAAGAACTATCAGCTGCTCTGAAGCAATCCCAAGAAAACCTAGGAAATCTGAAATTAAAGATAACAATCCACTCCTCTGAGCCTGCTCTATCATATTTGTACTTTCAGGTCACAGTAAAACAGCAAAATTCCCCAAAGTGCCAGATCACTAGTTATGACTTTAGTTAGGTATGACTGTAAGGCCAGGACAGAACACACAATAATAATGGTACTCATAGCTTTTGCTCTGGATGTCACTTAATGCTGTGAATTAGCTTGGTACCTCCACTTGTTGCATTATGCTAGTGTAAGGATTCTCAAATCTTCATATTTGTAGCACATTTAAGGTATCATAAGTTAAATTCCTTGTTTGTGATACTTTCCCATGTGCATGGAAAGAATTTTTACTCAGAGAAGAACTTGGCACACCATGGGCCGAGTCCCAAGAATGCAAGTTGCTGCATCTGCACTTAGTAGGTTGCTTTTCATTAGTGTCAAGAGAACAGAGAATTTACATCTAGAGAAACAGGTATTTGCTGACTTACTCTTAGTATTTTAATTTCTAATGACACAAAAAATCCTTATAATTTTGATAAAGTAATGCAGAGACTAGTGTATTAAGCTACATAATATTGCTTTTGCAGGTTCTTTTTACATTGCAAATGTCTAAGAAGTATATATTCAAAGGTGTTCATAAATCCAGTTAATTTGTTATTGACCTCATAGTATTGAAGAAACACATATGGTGATGGAATAATTGAGAAATTACACGAATCCTTTCCAAGTGTGTGGTTTAATCACTTCAAAGACAAGAAAAATTATCCTTTTAATTTTTATTAAGATTTTATATTCATGTTTATTAGGATTGCAAGCAGAATATTGTTCTTTAAGCTTGCAGCTACATAATCACAAGTTTATTATTCACAGTATGCATATATTATACATTTAACATCTCATTACAACATTACACCTATATCCTAATGCAATACAAAGTGTCACAGTTCACAAAGTTACTTTTAGGATATAGCATCTAAGAGTGCTGGAAAATTGAATTTTTGGTTTATGCATTCATTTAATTCAAGAATATTTCAAAACCAGTTTGCTCTGGATATTACACAAAGTGAGAGAAAACTCACCCTTCCAGAGGTGAGTTTTGTCAACTGAGAGATATTTTCATATATGAATTATTGGAGTGGAAGCAATGATGTAATACTATATTACACAGTTATCTCATCATATTTTTTCTGCCATCCCTTACTTACAGTGCTTATAAATGTTTCTGTTACTTCAAAAGCTGCACTGTAGAAATTATACTCCAGGGTATTGTGTTTATTGTTTCTCAGTGGTTCCACATAAGCATGCCAAACTTATTCTGGCCTCTGCAGCCAAGTTTTATAAATCCTTATTGTTGTCACAAAGAAAAATGTAAGGCAAACTGGGATTTACACCAGTGCTACCACAGATCATTTCAAGATAAAAATTAGCTTGCTGGTTTTTGCCAGAGAAGATGTCAATCATATTGTTCATATATGTTTTAATGTAAATGTAGTGGCTGTTATTCTTCTGGATCAAAATAAACCCAGAAATTTGACTGCCCATTTGCCTCTTTTAAGTATTCTGCTCATTGGTAGAAAATCAGCAAGGAGTTAGATTATTTGCCTTCTCCTGTGTAGTATACACTGAATGTGCTCTCTGGTATTGTAGTTGCTAAACCCAAATGCAGCAGCTCTTCTTAGGTACACAGGTGTGGCAGGCCTGGTTCTTCTTCTGCACAGAACTCTACACTTGTAGAGAAGTATATCCAGATATTTCACTGAAGCACAGAGTGGGGTTTTTGCTGTGCCAGATTTCTCTTTGACACAGGTAAATGCCTGTTAACATAAGTGCAATAAAATTCATGCAGACAAGAATAAAAGCCTGGTATTTCAGCTCATATTTGTTCATTACCATTTTCATATTTAATGCCTACAAAGTGCAAATAGGCCCATTTATTATCTGCAGAGGACTTATAAGATATTTTAGCTGAAAGAAAACTCATCCCTGTGATTCCCAAGCTGTTTGCAGAGAATTAACTGTTTTCTTTCTTCTCTTCTCACAGATTCTGTTTTAAATGATTTTATTATGATGCACTGCGTTTTTATGCCAAATAGTCAACTCTGCCCAGCCTTGATGGCACAATATCCTTTTGGAAGGGAAAAGTTAAGTCTCTTTGGTCACTATCCATATCAGTGATGAGACTGATAAGACTCTCTCTCAAGAAGTACATCACATTGTATTTAGGCTGTACTTTGTGAGTAGGTTCTCAGTGTCTGACTAGCAGCTGTCCATAGAACAGCTCTGAAATGGATATTGTACACCTACAATGAGATTCAGTCCCAGCCCATGAAAACTGTATCTCATTGCTATTCCAAGGGAAATAAATGTGTTCTCCCTCCACCATATAAGTGAAATTACATAAAAGTTTGGATTACCCTTCCTGTATCCTTCCTGCCCTTCTTGGTTTTTGCTGAACTACAGCATCTACATTTTAGGTGGGGTAGTTATATCTTGGTGATTTCAGTGGTCTACTTTATAGATTGCAAGCTGCAAACTGCCTCAAGCAAAAGGGTGCCTAAACTTGTAGAATAATGGGTAAGTAGTTCCTAGGTGCTGTCACATAATACTTACGACTAAAAATAGGAATAATCTATAATAATAGCCTATAACAAGTGCTAAAAAACTGCAAGAAACTTCAATGGCATGTAAATACTAGGAGATGAAATCTTTCAGTGGAGAGCATCAAGAGCTGGGGTGATTCTAATACTGTCTGCATGTTTTACAGGAGTCTGTGAAATGTCCAGCTGTCAATTACTGGCAGGTTATTTAGTTTGGGGAGCTGTTGCACACCGAGAGTTTTCCTTGTGCACAGTGACTTGAAGCTGTCAAGTGACTGGAGCATTAAATAAACATATAATGTTTTCTGTTTTATAGAATTTTGACAGGGATATAATAACTTCAATTCCCTATTTATTTGTTTAGAGTCACATTGGTGTGAAAGTGTGCTTTCCTTGAAGCTCAGCGGGGCGAGTGACATCTGGGAAAGCTCACCCCTCAAAATCACGAAGTAGACCATCGTGTCCTTGTCTGGCAAGCTTGAGAATCCATTTGTGTTACTCCTAGCAAGGACAGTAATTGTTTTTAAAACCTTTGGACCCATGAAACTGGTCTGCAGAAAATTGTTCGTAAACCTGAAACAAACACATTTTCCAAAATCACATTGTTTTGGATATGAAAAGTATTATGAAATGCTATTGCTGACAGTTCTGAGAGAGGAAGAAAGAGCAGCACTTTTAATGGTTTTGGATTTTTTTCTATGGTTTACTTAGCTCTTATTTTTCAATCAGTCCATTTGATATTCGGGCTTGTCTAGCCTCAATTATAATGGTATACCCCTGATATCCAATAACTGGGAAAATCAGACCCATAAGCAACACAACCTCATTGTTCATAGTGGAAAAGCTTTTCTGAAAATCAAAGTGATAGTGACACTTAAGGATAAATTATAATAATAAATAAATGTCATTTGTGATGGAATCTGTTCTGGCGAGGACGCTAAGACCATGGTTTTAAGTGAGTCATGGCAGGCATCATGCTAATTCCTTTCAAAGAAGAAGAGAGCTGGAAGTAACTGGTATCCCGCTGCTTTAGTGTCAGCTTTTCCTAGAGCTGAATTATTGTTTATTTGGTCCTTTCTGAATATGGAAAAACTAACTGTGCTTTGTTCATTTTACCATTGAAATTTACTGTTCGAGTTGAAAAGTTCCTAACAAAGCTCATCTTTTTTGAGCAAAATCACTCTACAAAAGTGTTTGCTGGTGCTGTGAGACTAAGGAGAGATGAGTTACACTCAATGAGAAAATTAAAACAGAAAGAGAAGAAACGTGATTCAGTTGGGAACTTTTTGCTCCAGCTGCCAATTTTGAATCAAAACAGGTCTCTTTTCCTACACCCACTCAGAGTAGCTGGAAGCATGCAAGTGTGAGTAGAGCTAGACCACTGCAGTGCTTTCAAACATAGTACAGGGTATGAACTATTTAGGTTTTCACTTCTTTTATGGCAGCATTTTGTCATCTGTAAGTTATTTTAATCCTGTAAGGAATGGACAGGTGCACCATTTTGTCTCAGTAACATTATTGGTTGCTGTGGATTCAGTGCTTCTGCTGTGCTTCCCTTTGGCACAGCAGTCTTTTTCAATCATTTAAATTTGTGAATCCTGCAATATTAAAAAATCATACACTTCTTTTCTATAGGGAAGTAAAGGGTATGCTCTCCTGTCCTGGATCAGGATATCATTCCTGTGTGTTGGATCAAGGCTCCTGTTTTCCTCTCTTCTTCACAGAGATAGGAATGAACAGAGCTACAGCTTGTCAGAGGAAGTCAGGACAAAGCCCAAAAGAAAACTGGAATTAGAGCAGCACCTCCAAAAGTGCGCTTGGGTTAGTGCAAGTGGGTGTGCAAGTGTGCATTATCAAAGAACCACTGTCCAAATACTTATGAAGTATAAACTCCTCTTTTGCTCTCTCTGGAGGATAGTTCTGTAGCATGCTTCTATATTAGTGTTTTGTGAGCCTCCTTTACTCTCATGCCAGCAAAATAGTTTGCATTCTACACTAGTAATGGGCGCTGATCTTGCACTGCTTCTGATATAGTTAAGTGTTTCTATGCAGGGAAGAACAGACTTCAGAATGGCTTCCATTTCTGAGCATATGTTACAGCTAATTAGAAATACATATATATATGTATATGGAACTCTAACCATGTCGGTGTTGATAAATATTTTGCAATTATCTGACACTTGTTGCAAGTATACATGATAGTTCATTTGTGATTGCAGTCTTCAGTGAAGCTGCATCCTGTAGGTCCCATAAAAATGTGAGAACTCTTCTTTGACTTTCCCTGTGATACTGTTTATAAAAATCAACATAAATGAGCAGTAAAAATACAGAAAAAGTACCAGTGCCTGTGGTGAGTTAGTTAATAAGGAAGTAAAAATACATTGAATAATTATAGTGTTTGAAAGGTAAATATAGCATGAGAAAAATTACTCAGTAGAATATTAAACTTGCTCCCCAAGACATTAGAGCACATAACCTACAACCTATTATTTGCTTCTTAGGACCTTTTGACTTCCTTACTGCCATAATTGTACTGACACGTTCAGTTTTCTAGTAATTTTAAACCTTTCCAAATGAAATAAAAATGCAGATTTCTGAAAGTTTGTCGGTCAAATGAGTACCCCAGTAATTCTAGTACCATGTCAAATCCCTACAGAGGTGTTGGGCAGCAAGGTCATTTGGAAAGTATGATTTAATAGATACTTGTCCCCATTGCATTTTATTGTTAGCATTTGTTAGAGAAATGCTTCTAAATGAGAATCTTAAGATAAAGATATAATTTGGATTCCTCATTAATATTTTCATTTTCTAATCAATATTTTAAAATATTTTGGTAGAGCAACTGAAGTTGCATCTGAAAGGATGCTGGAATTTGCTGTGAGTGTCAGTATTTTATGTGTTTCTGTGTCACTGGGAATACTGTTATTCATAACAATCCAGAATCAGAATTCTGATATGTGGGAAACAAAGTTGAAGACGCAACTGGTAGGACTATGATCATTCCTGTGCTCTTTAAAGAATTCACTGTCTTTTTACTTTTTAGTATGAACGTGAAAGGTTTGCAGGTTATTATGCTAGTGGTTGTCAGAATTTAAAAGTATATATTGGAAAGTTATGTTTGAAGACACTGAAAGTGGTTTGTTGGAAGTCAGTTGTTTGTGAATTCACCCTCGTTTTGATATTTGCAGTCACTGAATGTTTTTCTTGACACCATGGCACCTATCATGCCCAACCTTCTCAGGGTACAGAGCAGGAGAAAATGGATTATGCCCTCAACAATAAAAGGCGAGTCATTCGGCTGGTTCTGCAGTGGGCTGCTTTATATGGAGATTTACTACAAGAAGATGAAGCAGCAATGGCCTTTTTGGAGGTATAAAGGAATCATCATATCACTGTAGTGAAAAGTACCTACCAAGCAAGATAAGCTGAAAGCCTATTCCCGGTCTGTAGAATTCTGTCACAAACTGGAGAGAAATAGGTCATTTCAAAGTGCAAACTGACAACTCTTTTCTCAGTTTTGACTGCAGACAGTAAATGCAGCACAACAGTGCTTGAACCATTGTCAGCCTCTGGACCTCTGAAATTACTGTTGCTGACCCCTTTGAAAGCACTGCATGGGTAGATTGCTTTGTAGCAGTAGATGAATTTGAGGTTGTTTTAGTATTTACTTGTGAATAGTTCAGGGGCTCTCTACACCTTGAACTGGAGGGCTGTTTATGCTTGCCTGAGGTGTGCCAGGAAGGAGCTACAGGGTTGCCACTCTACAAAACCAAAAAGCCTTTCCATTTGAAAGAAAGCTGTCTTACAGCTATTGTAACTTAAGATATTTGTCTTCAGAACCCTTGTAAGTTCTTTGTGGTAGGTGCCATATCGTAGGATTTCTAAGACAAGATGCACTGCCAAAATCATGTTAAGTCATCATGATTGCCATTATTATTTTATATGGTGTTTATGGAACACAGTCCCATATGTTACTGGCTGAAAGAAAGTTCTTACTCCAAAGAGCTTAAAACTGAATTGAACAAAGGAATTAGCAGAGAGGAACAGAGAGGGGCCTTAAGAATGGCAGACATCCTGCAAGTCCACATGGGAAAACTTTTCAAGCTTTGGAGGCAACACAGTCTTTCACTAGTTCAGAAGTTAAAGAACAATTGCTAGTTGCAAGCACATAGGGATGGTTTTTGTGGATGTATCAAGAAGGGGTTTTAGTAGGGTTTAAAAGACAGTGATACTGTAGCAGACTGGAGTAGCTGCGAGGCAATGAATCAGTATGAAATGAACCACTACAGGCTACAACAGCAGTAAATAAAAAAACAAACGAACAACTGTCGTGGCAGATTATTTATGAATTTTATAGTCTTTATCTTTGACAGTCTGAAAATGCAGTTTTTGCAGAAGCAGTCAGTGGTTACAGAGTGAGCTAAGGAGCCTCATCAGGCTTCCCTTCTGCATATATAACTCTTGCTTTAAATCAGCTGGAGATAAACAAGTAGAAGTAATAGAGGGTTGGGCCCAGCATGTGTTCCTCTCTGCAGATTATCATTCTTTATAATCATTAAGCTATCAGATGTCATCTCATAATCCTCTCTCCTGAGTACTGCTCATTTACCCCTATAGTTATTTAAAGACTATTCTGTATCATTTACAGGAATTTTATGTATCTGTATCAGATGATACTAGAATGATTGCAGCACTAAAGGAGCAACTTCCAGAGCTAGAGAAAATTGTAAAGCAAGTGTAAGCACAGTTTTTGCTTCTTTCCTTTCCCTGTCCTTTTCCACAATAAATTGATGAACAAAATTTAACAAAATTTATTAGTTATATCTATTAAAAAGCCATTCTGTGAATGGCACTCAGTCATACAAGACTGAACGTTTGCATGCAGGCTTGTTTGGATTAATGTCTGTGGCCCTGTCTTTTCCACATCATTCTTGCAAACACCAGACTGTCACAGAGAGTTTGACAGAAGCTTATTTCATGCTTACATGAACTTTTTATAGTATTTTTTTCTGCCTTGGTCATAGATTAACTATGGTATCATCTAGTCTTTTCATATGTAAATATGAATGTGTTGATATTATAGTTTGACAAGTGGTTCATGTTCTATAGGTGATTTTGTACACAGAGTCTTATAGGCAGTATTTAAATATATGTTATATGCTTTACCTTTTTATAGTTCTGAAGAACCTAAAGCATCACAAAAGAAGGTAAGATAATTTATTTGTCCATTTTCTAAAGTAAAATCTTAAGCACAGCAAACTTGTAAGCATCTTCTCTTTAGGAATCATAGATATAGTAAAAAAACACATTGAGGAAATAGCCTTTAACATTGTCAAATTTTGCATTGCTACTTTTTTTCCCTGCTGTTGATAAGAGCTCTTTTGTCATTCATGTATACCACATAATGTTTCTTTTTGCACTGATGTGAATCTTGATGATTCATTTTCAGCACAAAGTTCTTCTGCAGCTGTTCAACACAAGTGATGACAGAGCACAGAAACGTCAGCCCATCAGGGGCAGTGATGAAGGTGAGCTCCTTCTCTGCAAAGTATTCTTGAACCACTGAGATTTGAATAAATTTGTCTCTCTCAAAAAAGTGGTCTAAAAATAAATAGAAGTACCTACCTACAGTTTTGAAGCCTAGCCTGAAGCATAGCTTTTTTGCTTTTGCTAGTCCAATATTCTCCACTGTTGATTTGAGGTGTTCCTGGTCTTTTCCCTTAGTTACTTGTGCTATCAAACACTTGCTTCCTCAGGGAAAGATATGAAACCCTTTAAAATAAGAAATGAACAAAACAGGTAAGAACCAGTACACACAGTGTAGTGCAGGTAATGGCAGTGCAATAAATAGTGGGTGCTGAAGGTCACATTTGAGCCTCTGTCTCCCTTACATAGTTTGAGCTAACATGTTCCTTTGCAACGTAGGAGTGGAGCAGATAATCATGCCGCAGATCAGAGAATCTAGGCACACAGCCTAGAAAACAAATTCTGCTGGTTTGTCCTGTTGCTACTGTGTGATTCTCTGAAGAGACTAAGGTAAAATTTACAGCACTAGATCAGAATATCATTTTCAGATTACTGTAAAGGTACTCTCAATGGCTGTTTTGGTGCATCTTCACCTAAAACAGCTTCTGCTTCAAGGTGTTTGATATTAAAGGGTAGCTCTTGCTAACGAACAGCAGTAGAAACAAGGCAACAAAATGCAAGGCCATGTAGCTGAGAAAGCTGGTGGCATAAATCAGATCAATGGAAGAGCCATGTCAAAAGATGGAACTAACTGCATATGACCAGCAGGCATCCTGCCATGTGTGCAGCTTCTGTTGTCCATAGTGGTGTTTCTTCTAGGCCTACAAAGAGGGAAACAGTTCCTGCTGCTGGGGAAATACTTCTTGTGTCTCTGTGGACAGGCAGTAACTGCTCCTTTCATATGGATGCACCTTTTGCATTCGTGGAGCAGGCAAGCACACTGCACACTGAAAATCCATGGATAGCTGTAACCCCAGAGGCTGCTTGACTTGGCTTGACAGCTGAGTTGGAGGAGTATTTTACTAACTTCTTCTGTCCTAAATTCATGTCGCTTTGGGCTGCCTTACTTTTTGCAGGCTATTGTACTATCCTATTGATTTCTAGGCAACCAGAGGCCCGGGTTCATGTATTACTCTGTGAGCCAATTCGATCTGTACACACAAGTGTATACTTACTGCTCTGTGGTATTTTTCGTCATCATCTACAATATTCTTGATTCAGCAATTACATACTTGCTTGTAAAAAACAGGTTGCAACATAGTTTGATTTAAGTTCTGGTTGTAACCAAGACTATTTTCAAATCTGTTTTGTAAATATAAAAATTATTTTCCTGTAAGTAAGAGAGTTTGCAGCCAGTTTTACTGACTTTTGAAAAGAAGTGTTGATTTAAAATAACATAATGTCTGGAACATAACAAAGTGTCTGATTAAACTAGCATCCATAAATAATGTAGCATTCATAAATAATGAATCATAGAACAGTTTGGGTTGTCCAAAATCCCTCTTCAGCTTTCTTGTGGTCCCCATTTAAGTGCTAGAAGGTACTTTGAGGTCTCCTCAGAGCCTTCTCTTCTCCAAACTGAACAACCCCAGCTCTCTCAGCCGGTCTTCATAGCAGAGGTGCTCCAGCCCTCTCATCATCTTCATGGCCTCTTCTGGACTCGCTCCAACAGGTCCACATCCTTCTTATGCTAGGAACCCCAGAGCTGGATGCAATACTCCAGGTAGGGTCTCACAAGCAGGGAGAATCACCCCCCTTGACCTGCTAGCCACACTGCTTTTGATGCAGCCCAGGACACAGTTGGCTTTCTGGGCTGTGAGTGCACATTGCCAGGTCTTGTAGAGCTTCTTGTCAACAAACACCCACAAGCCCTTCTCCTCAGGGTGGCTCTCAATGCATTCTTTGCCCCTCCTGTATTTGTGCCTGGGATTGCCTTGACCCAGGTGCAGAACCTGTTCGACTTCATGAAGTTTGCATAGACCCACCTCTCAAGCCTGTCCAGGTCCTTTCTGCATGGCATCCCTTCCCTCCAGCGCTTCAGTACTGAAACACTAGTACTTCATGGTTTATTAAAAACTCTGGGAAATCAGACATTTCTATTGTAGAACATCTGAGGAATGGGGAGCTATCAAAACTGTAGTAATTTATTGTTGCTTTGTTTCATTTGTGAAGAGTGGTTACTGAAGTGAAAGTAATTTGGTACAGTAAATCTGTGGGGTTTATACGTGGACTACATTGTGCAATCTTTTTTTTTCTTTAGTTCTGTTTAAGGTATACTGTATAGACCAAACCTACACCACTATCCGGGTGCCAATGTCTTCCTCTGTGAAGGAAGTGATCAGCGCAGTAGCAGACAAGCTGGGCTCTGGAGAAGGCCTCATCATAGTAAAGATGAGTTCAGGAGGAGGTACTGTATTTGCATCATCTTAAACACTTCTCAGTTATGGTGAAACAGAATTTTTGGAGGGATTCAAAGACTATTTCAGTCAAGGCTTTTATACCCATGTGCATGTTCAGCTAGTACACAAATTCTATCTCAGAGGCAAGTCCTTCCTCTACTGCAGGCACAGACTGGAACTCACATGGGAGAGATAAAAAATGGAGAAGCTTGTGTATCTTCATGTTACAGAGCAGAACTACCCCAGTTTTCCTTCACTGATAGACTTCTTAGAGTGTTTTAAAAACAGAAATAGAAGGTAAACATGGATAATCTAAGCTAGACTTGGGAATCAGCCACCTCAGAAAACACTGCAGTGCAGACATTCTGGTAGTGGTCACTACCATTCTGGCTGCTCTGTCCATGCAAACGACTACAGAGCAACTTAGTACCAAACCCACTGACCTAGTGTTTGCTGAGGGTCAGGAGTCAGCCCCCCACTACACACTATGGAAATGTGAGAGTAACTGCAAGATCAAGTCTGCTATAGAACTGGTGTTGCTCAAGTGCTTTGGTTGAGTATGACTGTGTGGAGACACACAGAGGTAATGAGAGCTGTGTTGGAAGGCATTTTTGCAAACAGTGGTGCCTGCCAAAAACAGCTCAGTTCCTGAGAACTGACACCAGGCGGCTTTTCTTTTTGCAGTTGCAGCAATTTTTTATTGTCAGATTTGCTGACAGCCATCACAAGCTGAAAGAGACTGTTTTGTAAGTTACTTCATTATCTTTTCTTTACCTGTGATGTGATGCTCTTTTAGAACTGCTGTAATGCATTTCACCACCTCCTTATGCAGGTACTATCTTCCAAAGCAATTTCTATTAAGAACAGCTCTCCAAATGCGTCAGCAGAGAATAAATGGAGTCCCTAATTATGGCTGAATTTTTGCAGTTTCTAGAGATGGCAGCACAGGCTACAGTTTAAGACTGGGATTCTAGTTCTGAAGGAGATTGGTTTGGGGTGAGGTTTTCATCACATTTCTTCAATAAAGAGGACCTTGTTGTCATCTGTTGTATATCCTGGATGTTGGGTTACTGAGAAAAATTTGTTCCCAGGAGGATGATCTGTGCAGTTTTTGGATCAGTCCTGCTGTAAATTCTACATATATATAATAAATAATAATTTGTTTCATTTTCACAGAAAAGGTTGTGCTCAAACCTCATGATGTTTCAGTGTTTACCACTCTCAGCGTTAATGGACGGCTGTTTGCTTGCCCACGTGATCAGTTCGATTCATTGGTATGTATGTATGCAGTTCTTAGGAAGGTCAGCACTTCAGATTATTTGAACACTTGGCCCTTTTTGGATTATCAGTGGTTTAAGTAACAACTAGTAGAAATCTTTACAACAGAGGGCTATGGGATGAGCCCTGAAATTAAAACAAGGTAATGTTACAATTTCCTAAACTAGACTGGAAATCCAGCCATCTGATCCACATAACAGCACTTGATCCCAGTACTCTCCATCAGTCACACTGAGCATTTAGGAAGAGCTGAGTATTGTCACTAAGCCATGCAGCAATTCCTCATTACAGAATTATCTCCTCAAAGCCATAGGAATATATTCTCAAAGATAGGTGTTACCAATTAAAGCATTCTGGAGATTTGATTCCAACAGTAAACTCCTTAAAGTCTTTTATTTCTCATCCCCACAAAATACTGTGTCAAAGTCTCAGATAATTTTAAGTAGAATCACAGAAAATATTCCTGGTAGAAAGTCTGCTTTTTCTTAGGTAGAATTGCTCATAAGTACTTACAGTTTATACAGTCATTCTAACAATCTCCATGGGGTCTGCTTTTATAGAGTTTGATTTGACTGTACTTTTTGTTCCTTTTATTTCATTAAAAACAAATGTCATTGCCAAGTCATGTCAGCATGAACTCTATTACTCCTAGCCTTGTTTCAGCCTCCTGTATGCTTTTAACAAGCCACTTAGTATGTATGCCTGATTTCTTTTATAGATATGGTAAAATCTATGCTTTGCTGCTGCTTTCAATTTAGTAACCAGGGAATGCACATCCAGCATATGTAGTTCCATGCAGAGATACCTCTTGTTCAGTTTATTAAATTCTGGTGTTCCCTTAAGGTTAATTAATCCTGCCAAGTAGATACCCTCATGGGGCATGCTACTGTCAAGCAGGGGTGTTGCATCAGTACAACTGCACTGGGTCCTTACATACGGCTCTGCATTGTCTGTGTATACATAGCTTTGGCAGCAAATTGTCATGGCTTTCTGTGCCTTTTCCCTGTGCTATTTACCATAGATCAAGTACTCAAAATGCTGCAGGGAGCTCCAAGATATGGGGCTGCAGTGTGCTCATTTTAATCAACGAGACTGACTTCAGTAGGAATTGGAGAGGTACATTCAGCACCTTAGAAATGGTTCTCAGCACTGCATAGCAGAATGCATCCCCTTATCTGCTCCATTTTTTTCCAAGAGATATAAACAAATTGAAAAATGTTACAACCTTACCTGCCTCCCAATTTAATCCTTTCACATTCCAATTTCTGGCTGCTGCCTGTGCATGAACATTTATTCACATTACGTTTGGCAATTCCCATGTGAAAATTGTTCTGGGTAGATGAATTTTCAAATATGCTGCGAGTTTGCATCTAAGTGCTTCTTTCCTAGACTTGGAAAATATGTGTTTGTTATGGTAACAGCTATGTTGTGTTTGTCTCCAAATAGGGGAAAAAAGCCCTCTTTCAATCTGTGGGCAATTCTCTTTCCACAGATTTCCACAAATTAGGATTTTTTTACACAAAACGGCTGTGCTTTTATTGTCATAGACTGAAGAAATTTTGTGTTTCTGCAAATCCCAATTCAGAGCAATCTGCAGGCTTTTATAAGATTGATGGCTCTTCTGGGTTTTTTCTTTATAGAATACTTTTCTTATAAATGCTATTTTTAAAAATTGTAGATGAAGCTTTTAAGGTAATAATGCTTGTGATTTGGTTTAGTCATTTTTAATTAGTTTGTATTATGCTGATATTTGAAAGAAAAGTTCTCCCTAAGTATAAAGCGAGACTTCTTATAGGAATAAAGTTCCTACATACTGTGTTAGTGAGAAAGTGGTTTGATGTATTAATCCAGTCAGCCCTTTTTCTATTGCTAATATATTATTCTTATATAAAGGAGAATTCATTTAGTAAGCTCATTTTTTATATTGCAGTACATAAATATGATCTGTTAATCTTGCAGACTCCACTGAGTTTGTACTCAGAAAGGAGTCTGTTGACAATTTCGTGCTCCATCGTTATCTGTTTAACAAAGAGGCGGTGAGAAACTGGGAAACTTGTCAGTGAACTCTGCTGCCCTCTCCTGGGAACAGAACAACTGACCCGCGGGTTCACAGGCAGCTGCACTGATGTTACACACTCGAATGTGTTAGTATTTACAGTATTTGTTAGTATTTTAGCAGTGTTGGTTCAAACACTTTGACCCTAGTAGATAAAACAGACTATTTCAAATCTGACTCGATCTCAAGCCATGTTTTAAACCTCTGTTTAATGTAAGATTTACTGGTGTGCAAAACTGGAGATCACATCTCATTTGTTGAGTGCTATGGAAGTGTCTTTCAAAAATGTCTTATACTTGATTCTTTCTCGTAAGACTGTGTGCATATCATTTTAATTGGCACAGCCAGGAGTTTTGCAATCACAAACAGTGCCTCCCTGTACTGTCAAAGAGAAAGTATGCGGTTTATTTTATAAATGATCAGCAGATTTTACTATCACTGCAGATTTCTGAAGAATGGCCGATGCAGTAATTCTCATCATGAGAATCAGGAATATGTAAAAGTATGTGGCTTGTGCTTTGTGGCCTAGTTATTTGTGTATGTGAAAAGGAAACATAACACAAATTTAGTGGAAAGCCCTATGCTCCTAAACAAACACACGTGCTTTATTTAGCACAACGTGTATTGAAGCATTTATTTCTAGATTCGATTTTTAGAACAATGTTAAAAATAACGCACTGAGAACAGTCTGGTTTATTTTCTTATGGTGCCCCTGAAGAGCTTTCAGAATTTTGCTGATTATCCAGTGCATACTGGATACTGATTTTACACAGGGCTTTTAATTTCCTAATACCTGCCTGTGGTTAAAAGCAAATTTCAGTTTTACTATTAGAAATATGCTTATGGAAGTGGTCACACTGGGAAAAAAAAAAAAAGTTTGAGACATTATGGAAGGAAAGCACCAATCATGCAATTTAGCATTTCTAAAATACTTTTATACCATTTTTCTATTTGTAGGCACCATTACCAGAACAAGAAGGACCATCTACTGGTACAGTGGGAACATTTGAGCTGATGAGTTCCAAAGACTTAGCACATCAGATGACAATTTATGACTGGGAGCTCTTCAACTGTGTGCATGAGGTATGAGGATCTATCTATTCAGCATGTTAGAATCTGTTAGAAGATGTTTATTTGTACATTGTAGGCTTATGCATTATTTCCAAAACTATCTCTAAGCTTAATTTTCAAAAATACTACAATAAAGCCACCTCCAGGTTTCAAAAGTATAAGACATTCTTAATTTTATAGGCAAAATAAAAAAAATAAAGTTAAGCTTCTGGACACGTGCTGCTTATTGAATTACTTCTGTATGTTCTAAGGTATTAAGCTATTTATATATAATCTGTAGTTAGGCTTTTACTATGCCTCACCTATTGTCTACTGGATTTGTAACCTGAATCCTTGTCATCTCTGCAGCAATAAATGTAAACCGCAGAGCCAGTTTCAGGCTAGATACTTACCTGGTCATTCTTAGCCTCTTTCCTCTGTCCAAAAGATATAACTTCTAAGAAAAATTCCAAACTGTTTCCTCTTTTCTAGCTGGAATTGATCTATCATACTTTTGGAAGGCACAATTTTAAAAAGACCACAGCAAATCTGGACTTGTTTTTAAGAAGATTTAATGAAATTCAGTTCTGGGTGGTCACCGAGATTTGCCTTTGCTCTCAACTCAGCAAGCGTGTTCAGCTGTTAAAGAAGTATATTAAGATAGCAGCCCAGTAAGTATACAATTGTATGTGAGCTGGAAGTGCCTTTCAGTATAGTCAATATATTTTTATTTTCTAGTTTCAGAGAGCCACACACAGTAGAGGTTAAAACATTCTCTATTTGGTAATTCTGTCCATTTTCAAAAACTAGTGGCAGGCATACAAGACCAGGTGTATAATTAGAACAGAGGACAGAATTTACCTCTTTAGTTTCTAAAAATACACATAGCGCATGTTGCATTATGTCCCTGCAGAGCGCTGGCCTGGCAGGCTGTGCCCAGGAGAGGGCAGTGGCATCCGCACACAGACGCGTCGGGCTCTTTCCTAAACTCAGGCATGAAATGGGAAAAATGTTGGAACGTGGTCATTAAGATACAATTGTAATTTCCACGAACACTTGAAATCAAAGTATCCTAAAAATTACAGTGAAATATCCCCTTAATAAACTGCCCTGGCTCGTGGGTTCTTCAGAGTCATGGGTTTAATCCTGTGCTATTTACAACAGCCTGACAACCTCCTGTTTACTTCCATGTTTCTGGTATCACTACAATGCTAAAAATAAATAGCTAAAAGCGGTCTGCTCTGCTGAGTCCTCTTTGTCTCCTAAAAGCAGAGAAATCCCAAGCACAGGATTTTCCTCTGTACAAACTAAGAGGGCAGGTTTAATTGCAGGCGCTGGAGAGGCGCTGGGGAGTTTTGCCAGGCTGCTGCCCTCTGTGCAGTGCTGCCATGGTAACAGGTGCTGCAGCATCCACTAAAACAAACACAAAGTGCACTGAAGTTAGAGCGGAGAAAAAGCCCGGGCCTTGAAGCAGTATCTTTGAGGAAGTTTTGCCTGTGAAGATCCTTGAGACCTAATGAGAACTTTACCCTACCTAGAAGTACTAGACTCATTAGAAAAGTGTTCGGGGAGAGCAGCTCAGTGCTGCACTATTAATCTTAGGCAGGACCGGTGGTAACGAGATGCCTCGGGTGTACCAATTTTCAAAGATAACTGCTACTGAGAACCCTGTTTCAGGTCTATGGCTCGTGGCTCAGATGCCATCGCAGAAGGCACGTCATTCTGAGTCTGCCACCCCATGCACGCTGTGATGTGTGCTCCCAGTCTGTGCAGGCAAGGCCAAGCGCTGGCTCCAAGTGCTGTGCACATGTGCTTTCAGTTCCAGGAGCCACTGTCGCTTTTGCGTCTGCTGGAAAAGGATGTAGAGGTTGCCAGGTTCATCTCTTTTCTCCAGCTGTTGTAGGATTAAACTTTCAAACAAAGGGCAGAAGTGAACTGTATTTTCAACAGCAAGTTCTTCCTATATTAATTGTATTAGAAAGGCCACCTGGGATGTGCTTGCGCATACTCTTATGGATATTCAGAGACCCCTATTGTGTATTTCCTCTTTGCAGATATATCCACAGGCTACTTAGAAGCCTTCTTGTGTATCACTGTTCTCAGAGATTTTCATTCAGTTTTTGAAAATCATTCCTTCCTACACATGCATATGTTATAAGCTCAAGGAGCCTGTAAGAAATTTTTTAATTGTGTGTGTTTATAGAGAAAATGACAAGATGAATATGCTTATGTAAGTACCAAGAGATTCTGACCACATATGTGTTTGTGTTGGAGAGTGTGTGTTTGCTATTCATACTAACAAGAAAATTTTTCCAGAACAGTCCATTTTGGGAAGCAGAGGGACCTCTGTTCTGGGCACATTGTGGTACTTTAGAGGATCCACTTTCTGACATTTTACATGCAGCTTCTACTACCTTTCAGGTGTCCTCTATCTGGAACTGAGCTTGTAGAAGTTACAGAAAATCTGGTGTAGAATGTTATACAGCTAGATGGGTTTTAACTGGGACTTTGTCAAATTCCATTGGTTAACAGGGTATTTGGCAAAACATTTCCTTTTTAAAATGAAGACAGATTCAAAATAAATATTGCAGATACAGTTGCAGCTGCCTACTTTGTTTAAGCACTAATGCTGTGTGGTACTAATTATTTTTACCGTGACACAATTTGTTCCTAATCCTGTCATGGGCTGTGGACAGATATCCCTTTATGGAGTTAGTTGTGCCTAGGGAAGAGGTTATCACTGACAGCCTATCCTGGCTACTTTTCATCTTTATTTCCCCTCAGATCCATTTATGAGGCACTCCCTGACCGTCTCTAGTCAGAATAAGTTGGGGCAGCTTTAGCATTTCAGTTTGCCAATGCTCACTGTCCCTAATCTGATGTGGGAGAATTTGTATAAGAAGCTCTGCCAGAAGCTCTGAGGGGGCAGTAGTGTCCCAACAGGCAGATCATCAGGTGGGAGAGATCATTTATTCACATGCTCAGTGTTCACACAGTGCAGACACAAGTGAGGCCCAGATCTAAAGGACTCGCCCACTCAATATATGAAGTATGGTGAAATGGAGGGACATAAAGTACAGAATGATGTGGATGATGGATGATGAAGAATAGGATGATCGTGGCAATCATGGAGTTGGACAGTAGGATGTGGTGATGATTGTGCTAATTTTATCTGAAGCTAAGGATATCTCAAAGGAGCTAAGAGCTTCAGCAATGAATAAAAAAATATCTCTGAGAGTCATAGTTAGAATCTTATTAAAGTTTTCTTGGTAAATGATAGAATCATAGAATAGTTTGGGTTGGAAGCAACGTTAAAGATCATCTAGTTCCAACCCTCTGTCATGGGCAGGGACACCTCTCCTAGACAAGGTTGCTCAAAGCCTCATCCAACCTGGCCTTGAGCAATTCCAGGAATGGGGTACCCACAACTTCTCTGGGCAACCTGTTCCAGTGTCTCACCATGTCACAGTAAAGAATTTCTTCCTAATATCTAAACCTGCCATCTTTCAGTTTGAAGTCATTCTCCCTTTTCCTGCCACTACATGCCCTTGTCCAAAGACCCTCTCCAACTTTCTTGTAGGCCCCTTTAGGTACTGGAAGGTGCTCCAAGGTCTCCCTGGAGCCTTCTCTTCTCCAGGCTGAACAGCCCCAGCTCTCTCAGGCTTTTGTCATGGGAGAGGTGCTCCAGCCTCCTCATCATCTTCATGGCCCTCCTTTGTACTCACTCCAGCAGATCCATGTTCTTATATTGGAGGCTCCAGAGCTGGACAGCATTCCAGGTGGGCCTCAGGAGAGCACAGTAGAGGGGCAGAATCACCTCCCTCACCCTGCTGGCCATGCTGCTTTTGTTGCAGCCCAGAACACAGTTGGCTTTCAGGGTACAAGCGCACACCGTGGGGTCATGTAGAGCTTCTTGTCAACCAGCAACCTCAAGCCCTTCTCCCCAGGGCTGCTCTCAATACATTCTCAACCCAGCCTATTATTTTTGCTTGGGATTGCCCTGACACAGGTGCAGGGCCTTGCACTTGACCTTGTTTGAACTTCTTGATGTTCACACAGTTCCATCTCTCAAGCATATTGACTGCACCACACAGCTTGGTGTCAACAGGAAGCTTGCTGAGAATGCACTCAATCCCACTGTCCGTGTCACTGATAAAGATGTTAAACCCCAATGGTCCCAGTACCAACTCTTAAGGAAAGGCACTCATAGCAGAAGAAGCAGAGACTGAGGTGCTGAAATTGGATGTTGGCAAATCAGTTGAGAAAAATAGCAAATTATTTTCAAGACTCTAGTGAGATGCAGATTTATGAAGTACAGACTTTGTTCTTTCTCTCTCTTTCTTCCCCTTTGAGTAAACGAGCCACCTGATGCAGTTCCAACTGTGCAGTTCTGTTGACTCTTCCTGTCAGATTGTGCCTACTCCTACATATAGCATATTGGATCTTCCATAATACTGTTACACGTTCCAACTTTTCCTGACTGGTAACAGAAGTTCTTTGCGTTAGAGGTGAAAATGTGACCTAGAGCTCCTAGTGCCCAGGACCTCTTTAATGATGCTGGTAACAAATGGCAGTTCTTGGCCTGAAATGTACTAAAGAGTTCAAGAGTCTATAGAAGTAATAGAAAGTAACAGAAACCCTATACTGCAGGAGAGGTCACTGGCACAGTACATCTCTACCCAACTGGTCTTCCTCCTTCAAAAAGATTCAGTGACCCCGAAAACTGCAATGAAGATCATCTAGGTAGAACTTCCAGCCTTCAGTAGCTATTCAGAAGCTGTCAGCAAGTTCTGCAGCAAATGAGGTTGTAAACAACTTGCTTCCACTGTTTCTGGTATCCCTTGGGACTGAACTGAGCCCAGTTTCAGAACTGTTTCTCTGCATGGAGAATTGCTTCAAAGACTAGGAGTCCTTGCAGAAGCTGGCACCCAGTGAAGTGAAAGCAGGAGTTCATTTCAGCAGGGGAGGGAAAGGAGCCTTCAGTCTGTGGTGGAGTACTAACACACTGGTGAAGAGGTGTCTACAGACATGCGGCCAGGGCTGCCCAAATTTGGTCACGTCTAAGCTAGATGCCTGGGTTTAGCTCTCTTGAGGTTATCATGTGTGCTGCTCTGACTGATATATACAACTTAAAACCTCACCCTTTGTGTTTCAGCTGTAAAGAATACAAAAATCTGAATTCCTTTTTTGCTATTATTATGGGACTGAGTAATGTTGCTGTGAGCCGTCTCTCATTAACATGGGAGGTAAGTCTTAGCTAAAATCCTGTTCCAAGAAGCTTGATGGGGATTTGTGCTTTTAGTTAGCAAAACCATGAACAGGGCCTTAATTATTGATAAAATTAGATCTACTGATTCAGCTCCTGACCATAAGTCTTTAGCTAAGGCTGACAATCTTTAGTAGTAAGATAGTACACCATACCCATAAGATGTGCTGAATACCCATAAGCAGTTAACAAGAGTGATAACAATGGCTTCAGTCGATGAGCTAAAGTGCCCAACAGGATGAGCAAGTTAGCCAGCTAACCTCTTGGATCAGCCCATCCTCTGTGTGCCTTTACTGGTGGTTCTGTGAGATCACTCCATAGATAATTCTCTAAAATTCATCCTCTGTTTATACATATTATTTTCTGATCTCCACAGGGACTCTGTTGCCCTGTTAAAATGGGGGTTTGTTCTAACCAGTTCTGTTTTTCTCTCTGACATGCATTTCTCTGCTTACTGTCAATTTGGTGTCCATTCTCAGAGCTTCCACATTTTTCTATGGTTTTGCTCTTTTGTATATCAGTATATAAAAGGGGTGCAGTGTCCAGCAGGGTGAGGTAGTAAGCACATGTAACCACTGAGAACGTACTGGTTATCAAAAGCAGGGCAGATTTGAATGTGCAAGTATTTTGATCATTAGAAACTCAAAATAATTATCATGGCTGAGGTTATTGTTGCAACTGAGACCAAAATTTCAACACCTTTAAGAATGTGCTCTGAAACAGGAGATCAGACTAACACGTCTGAGAAGACACCAGTCCCATTTTCAAAAGTACATGTTGCCAGTGGCATATACAGTCATTGCTATAGGCAAAGATTTTCAGTTTCTCAAAATAATGACCCTTCATTTGTGGCTACTGCGGGAATTTGGGAGAACTGAAACAGTAGAGTAGTATGACAGAAAAGAAGGAATTGAATGTATATACTGCATAGAGCAATCTGAAATGGGCACCACGTCTGAGCTGGGGGGTGCAGATCCCTTGTAGGTGTGCGGTATTAACTTGAGATCAGGGAAATGTTATCACACTCTGGTGCTGTAGAGCTGTCGGTTTATCAAGAGAATTTCTGCAGTTTGATTTTCAGCCAGATATATATACAGAATAGACTTAAAAACAAACATACCAAGATCTGATTTTTTTGCTATATTATCATGCATTTACATTAGTTGCATGCACAAATTAGATATTTGCAGGTGCAAATGTCCAATTATACCACTTATTTCACAAATACCTAATCTGCATGCATATGCAAACTAGACACACAGTTGTTGACACACATCATTAAAAATTAGGCCCTTGCTGTGGCACAGTGTAAATAGCTTGCTAGGGTACACACTCCAAATGTAGAAAGTATTGCAAAAAATCATTTCTGCACTAAAAAGTCTCCATAATTTTTAATGTTATGCACTTCCAGTAGTAGTCTAA
Source organism: Margarornis squamiger (assembly GCA_035222235.1). Lineage (NCBI taxonomy): Eukaryota > Metazoa > Chordata > Aves > Passeriformes > Furnariidae > Margarornis > Margarornis squamiger. The sequence continues at coordinate 20,883,911 of JAWWTY010000160.1, forward strand.
TTAATTCAGCAAATATAGAGAAATTTCTTATTAAAACTAGAAAGCTGACATATTCTGACTGTACATAAAATATTACTGTGATCTTTGAAACTAGTTTATAACATATCTTTTAGTCTTTATAGTAAAGTTATTTAATCTGTATGACATAACATGCATGAAGGGGAAAAAAAGTATTTAGTAAAGCCCATCTCATCTCAATCGTTGCATGACCAACTGACTGTGATTTGTTTGTGTAGGTATTGTGGACTGAAAAAATAGTCATTCATTTGTACCCCAGAAAGTGGTAGAGGCCCTTTGCTGCTGGGCATGTCAAGAATTTAAGCAATAGTTGGAGATGCATCAGCATGAACAAAAAAACCTCCTGGAAATGCCCAGACATGGATATGAATGTTTGCAAGGGCAGCTCATCTTAGGTATGAATAATTAAGCTGAGCTGCCCCTATGCAAGCTGTGTGTAAATTATGTTTTCAGATAGGCTATAATCAGGAATGTGCTGAAACCATTCACTTGAACTTCCACTTACATCCTGAATTCAGTGATTGTGATGTGAGCCAAACAAAAATCTGAATCTAAACGTACTGAAGGAGTAAATTCAAGTCGGAGTTTAAATCAGGATCCAGGTTTCATGACTGGTCCTGTCTCTATTTATAATCTGGTTGCTAGGAAACATGTTGTATTTTAGATTAGCACATTGTTAGAAATATCTGGCAAAAAAGAGCACTTTCCTGACTTAGGGCGTTGTAGAAGGAACTAGCATTTACAGTAAAATTACCACATTAATCAGATTTAATTAAGGTTTGCTATTTTTGTTTTTATTAACAGAAACTTCCAAGCAAGTTCAAGAAGATCTATGCAGAATTTGAAAGCTTAATGGTGAATAGCAATAGATCCCTTATCCTATGCACAATCTGAGATAATTCAGTTTCTGAGTAACTGATTTGAATTCCTTGATTCAGAACATTTTATATGTCCTTGTTTGACTTTAAGAAGTTTATGATCCCGTTTTAGAGCTGCTAAAACAAGTATGTATGACTAATAAATTATACTCTTAGGAACCTACTCTGAGAGAACTTATGTACCACTCAAAGTTAATCTGGGAACTCAGAAAAGCTTTATCACATGTTTTTCGATAGTACATATGGGAATTTCTATTTTTCAACCTGGATTTTTCCAGGCAATACATTTTAGTGTTACAACATATGCAAAACTGGATCTGCAGCTGCAAGGAGGGAGGAAAAATGTGTGGTTTCTTTTATGAAGAATGTTTTTGTTATCATATCTTACCTCCCTATTTGGCATGAAAAAATGTTTGTGTTTAGTGGCTGCATTCTCATCATGTAAGCAGTCTGGGAGAATGATGAAAGGTGTCTGAATTTGCAGATGCACTTTTAAAGGCACAGGCAAAGAAAATTGTTTTAATAAATGCCGTGACATCTAAATGAATGCATACAGTCTCTCAATACATGTAATAATACATATTAGTAATTATTTGATTTCTCTTTTTTTTCCAAAGGATCCATCGAGAAACCACAGGGCCTACAGACTAACTGTAGCTAAATTGGACCCTCCAATAATTCCTTTCATGCCACTACTTATAAAAGGTGAGCTTGGAAGTTACCAGAATTATTAACTTGAAAGCTATTTGTCAAATATTTGAAGGATAAGAGTACCAGTAAGAAAAAGCAAAAATCAATCTCACTGTGAGGTATGATCTTTTTCTATTATAAAAAGCATGACACAGAGACAAGAAAAACTGCTTTCATACATCTGAATATCATACCTTGATTTTATTAGTCTCAGAAATGCTGCAAATTAAAACCTAGATGTTTCACAGCTGCTATGATTTTTGTAAGGGAAGGATAAAACATTCTGCTGTTTTGTATGGCCATGATTCAGTGATGGTCTTTTATGCGTCTTTTATTTCTTTTCAGACATGACGTTTACTCACGAGGGAAACAAGACATTCACTGACAATCTAGTAAACTTCGAAAAAATGGTATGTATGACATATTTGAAAGAAAACTTTAAAAGGCCTCTCTATTCACCTCTTCAAGAGTAAACTTCTCAGCAATGACTTCCAAGGCTAGAAAAAGTGAAGGCAGGAGCAAGAGCTGGCAAAATATTTTAGTCTGTGTTGTGCAGAGTGCCTGGGACCTCTGGGTTTCTGGAAAACCTCACAGAGGTGGAGAAGAAACTGCCCACTGAGCCGTGCACAGCCAAAATGTTTCCTAGGAGAGACAGCAGCAGCGACAGGAAGCAAAGCTGTTAGAGACACTTTTTAACAGCCAGTTTGGGACCAACCTGTGATTTTAAGTGCTGTTCCTTCAAACAAAACTGAACTGCCTCAGCCTGGAATAGTTCTGCATTACTTCTCAGAGAAAGAAGCATTAAACAGAATGTGCACATCTTATTTTCCTCTTTCCTTTAGCAAGAGAAAGGAGAGTCTGTGACTTGATTGCTTTCATACAGGAAAAGAGAATAAATTATAAAAGGCTAGATTATGCTCAAATTTGATTTTAAATCCTGTACCTAAGGTGTCATGATTTCAAACACTGTTGTTAAAAACTGAAGGCAGGCAACTTTTCAGACATTTCTGCTGAAACTCAGGTTTCTTAGCAGTGGTTGTTAGGGCCATGTTCTTAATTAATGTGGTTAATGACTCCTGCATCTGAGAACCTGCCTTAGCCAAGCCGAGCTATGAGCATCTGCACGGCAAAACCAAACCTCACTGTACCAGCAGTAAATCAGAGAATCACTAAGGTTGGAAAAGACCTCCAAGATGATCGAGTCCAGTCATTAGCCCAGCAGCATCATGTTGACCAGTAAACCATGTCCCTGAGTTTCACATCCACACACGCTTTGAACACTTCCAGGGACGGTGATTCCACCACTTCCTAGGCAGCCTGTTCCAATGCCTGACCACCCTTACAGTGAAGAAATTTTTCCTCACATCCAATCTAAACCTCCTCTGGCACAATTTGAGTCTGTTTCCTCTCAGCTATTCAGCAGCCATGCTAGAGCATATCTCCTCTGGCACCTATATATGCTTGTTCTTGGTACTACAGTAACCAGAACCACTACGTGGTTATTTCTACTGCACTGTGCAGGAGCTTGTCTGACCCTCTGAGTACTGATAACTGCAGAGGGGAAAAAGGAGGACTTTCAGCTCTTTTGTAAAACTTCACAGAAAAGTTGTCATCACTCTGAGTGAATTCCCTTAGATTTTAATCTGTAGCTCCAAAGCACCCTCTGTCATAGAGTGAAAATACCCCTCTACTAAGATGAGACTTTCTTGTGGGTAAATGGCAGTGCTAATGCCTGAGTAAGGGCCTGACCTCACTTTGGAATAATGGCATTCTGTAATTGCATACGCAGACTGTGCTGCCATCTCCTTCCAGAGGCTTTGAGCCTTCTACCTGCAGAAAAGGACTTTTTTTTCTGGATTGCCTCTAATTAGCTAGATAAATATATATATTTTAGAATAGATAGAAAGTACTTTGGGGAACACAAAGGGATCTCGTACTTGGTTGGAGCACCTCCAAACCAGAAGGGATGGCAGCTGCATTGCTGTAGCCGTGGTTCTGTGGCTGGCTCCAGCATCTCCACCTCCCTTGGCCTATTTACACCTCCTGAGCCAGAAGAGCCAGTACATCCACTGTCCTCAGAGCTCTGTGCCTCAGGCTCTTCTTTATGCCTGATTACATGTAAAAGCCATTACAGGAGGCAGAAGCTCTCCTGTAAGCACTTCCATAGACGGAAGTTCAACCCAGGCTTGTCATTTAGAAATAGTTCTGCATCACTGTATACCACGTTTTGGTGCTCCCAAAGGCCAAGAGTGAATTTCATAGCAGCTTATACTGATCTATATCTAGGCTGCTGCAGATCTGCCCTTTACACCCTAGTCTGCACATTGTCTTCTCTTCAGAAGTACGTTATCTCCAGAACAGGAGTTTACTATTAGTACCCGAGAGTTTTAAATAATGTTTTACACTGCCAGAAGGTAGTACCAGTAACCTGAGTTTTGATTGTTTTTCTTTAGGAGGAGAAAGTAAATATTACTTAATGTTTTTTTGATGCTATATATTTTTTAAAGAATCAATAGTATATCCCATGTTTGTCCACTCAACTGAAAGGGAAACATTTTCCTTTTTTAGTATTTTAAACCTTTCTTCAGTTGGTGCTCTACCTAAAAGCCCACTCTGCTTTTTCTTTTGGCCTTACTACAAGTATATCTTTTGTATTTTTATTGTTCTTCACTAGCTATTCTGCATGCTTCTATGGTGTTTTTACTGCCTTTCTCAACCCATAGCTGTTCAAAGCCACCTATATTCAAATTCCACCCACATAATTCATTCAAATCCTAATGTGGACCTGTCAGGTTTTAGCTTCTTGCGTGTGACATCAGGTCAAGCAAAGAAGAAAAGCTTACTGTTAAACCTCAGTTGTTGCCGCCTACTTGTGTTGAGCTTAGAACTGTCATATCTGCACATAATGGCCAGATATTAACTAGTGAAGACAAGACCACTCAGCCAGATAACTCTCAGATAAATTTTGCTCTTTTACAGAAGGATAAACCCAAGGTAAATCTGTGATGTTACTCTGCCATTTTCAGGAGAAACGCAGAAACCAGATTTCCTCACAGGAATCATGCGCTGCCATTTGTTGTTTCTGTCTGTTCTGCTGCATTATGTTCTGTCACAAGCAGATGGAGATTCCTCTGAATATTGCTGGGAGCCTTGATCCGTTCTAACTTTGATGTTTGCTGAAGTTTATGAATAAAAATATCTGGGTAGTTGCTACTGCTGGTGCCATTTGCCATCGGAGGAGGTGGGTCCCTCTGACTCTCGTGTAAGCACAGTGATGAAACTGAGAACAGCCTCTGGCATCATGTCTGCATTCTCACCACAGAGCTCTGATCCCGACAGCTGATGTGCTGCTGACAACTTTATTCCTGTAACTGGCAGCCAAAAGTAGAAGTTTCATTTAGTGGCATCTCTTCAGCTGAAACAGCTTCCTTTAAATCTTTTCTGTTTTGTGATATTTCTGTTATTACTTATATTAAACAATCCATCTTAAAACATGCAGGAACTGCGAGGCAGTGTCTGAGCCAGGAGCTCCCTGAGTGCCAGAAACAGCAAAGGCCTGGTTTCCTAAACGTTTGTGTTTCATGGCTGCCTGAGCTCTGCTCAGAGCTTTCCTCGTGGCTGGGGCATGTGTCATTTCTTCATGGCTGGGGAATTCTGTGTGAATAGGCTTTTGTCATAACATAGGAACTTGCACTACAGCCTTTTTCCTGAAGGAGATAGGAGGGCACTTACACAATCTTTCTCTTGTCCACAGCCATCTATTTTCACAGAAAATTGGTAGGAGATGTCTTGTGTTTGAAAACTCTGGGTTCTTTTTTCAAATTGAACAAAATTATCTAGAGAAGAAGGGAAAAACAGACAGATGATGTGAAACAACATTAGCCTAGTCTTTTTAGCAACTCGAGCTAAAAAGGAAAGGGAGTTGATTCCTGCTACACTTTCCAATAAATTGATCTTTTCAGGGGTGTAGTGACAGAACTGTGGTATTGGCCGTAGCAGGGGGACATCCCTCTGCAGAGCATTGCTGAGCTTTACCTGCTGCTGCCTTTGTGACTGCCTTGCTCCTTCTTGCCCTTCCCCATCTCCTGATCCCCATGGATGCCTCATTTGGAGGAGGTCATGAGGAGTGGGAGGACAGGTACAACTAGCCAGGGAAGAGAATAACCATGTGTGGCAGAACCACAGCTGTGTGGAAAGAGGGAAGTTTGTGAATGGACCATTTTGGTTTGTACAAGATGTGGGCAAACAGAATTGAAAGTGTTAGAAATAGGTAGGCTCTTACTCTTTGTATTTGCACTGTACTTATGCTCTTTACTATGCCATTTATTGCATGATGCAAGGGGAAGGGGAGAATGTGTGGAAGAAACAAGCATTTGGCCTTAAAATCCAGCCTGGAAAATATTATTTATACTTTTTGTCAATAAATAGGCAGAATAACTAAATTACTGGTCTTAGTAGTGTAAGTCTTTAGTAAAAGGCTTTGTCTTCAATACAAACAAGATACGGTTTTAGAGAAATACTGAAGGTCTTTTACTTACCACACTGCAAGAAGCTGATGGAGACGGGTTACAAGCTGTTTCCGCCATGATGTTGCTCAGATGTACCTTCTAATTTGGCATATACCCCATGACACTAAACTACCTGCATCTCTTCTCCAGTAGTGAATTGACAGTAGATGTTAGCTGTAAGTGTTGCTTTAGAAGACTCATCTATGTAATAACTGAAGACATATTTGTCACAAAGGAACAAAACTTGGGAAGTTTTTAAAATGCTGTAGTTTTAGTTTGGCAGGTGGACGGCATTTTGAGAGCTGAAAATATGTGAAAGATAAAAAGGTGGCAGTAGGCAGCAAACACAATTAGTTTGTGATCTAGAATGACCCTCTTTTCAGGTGAAGGCAAGCACCCAAAGCTGTCAGTAGTAATCTTTCCTATAAACTCTGTATGATTTAGCAGATACAGAACAACCTACAACCTGCAGTGCAGTACGTGGCAATATATAACATTCAAGTGACACTGCTTTTATAGCTATATATGTAGAAAAAATTTAAAAGCCCTTTCCTAGAATTATGTCTTGCCAGGGAAAGAAGAGAGAGGAAAGCGAGAGAAGTACTGAGCATGACTCTCCGTAGGGACAGGCAGTATTTCATACTCTTGACCACTTACTGATTCCTGCTTTTTTCAAGCCTCAGCTGCATAATTCTGCACTCTGACTGCCAGTACAGAATTTTTTATTCATAGACAGAGAGAAGATGCAATTATTTGGGAACTTTATCAGTGCCATTTCTCAAATCATCAGACAGGCTGAACAAAGATCACTTTCTGTGGCACCATCTTCATGTCCCACTACCCAACATGTCTCAGAAATGGAACCTGTAGAGGGAGAAGAAGTCAGGAAAAAACTCTGAAAGTGCTGACCTGCCATGGTGCCACAAGACAGTGTCATGGTGCCATAAGACAGTGCCGTGGTGCTGACCACTGATTGCTTCCTTTTGTCAAGCCTCTTCACCCTTCAGGTGTGAAATGAGGATTAGAGAACCTGTGCATATTCGTTTTCAGGTTTTGTGGAGATGAACAAAAAGGAATTCACCCTCTGATCCATATGAAAAAAAAAAAAAGGGCAAACATTCTTTCATTTTTGGAACATAAAGGTTATGCAAAAAGTGTGCGACTAAAGCCCTTCATAGTTTTCTATGGCATATATGAATATTTATAATGTTTAGCAACCTGGGTTTGAAATGGATTAGAAAATAATGTGATGGCCTGCTGCCACAATTCCAGACTGCGTAAAACTTGAAAGGGTATTGTTGTGTATATATGGCATGCTGGTAGTAGCCATTGCTTGTTATATTATGCAGTTGGTTCTGTTTCAGAAAGATCCAAATTAAGGTTTGTATGCCTCTTCAATAGTGGTCTGTCTTAGCACTGTGAGTAAACAGAGGTTAATCTTTGCAGGCATTGACTAGAGATAATCCTCTGTTTGAAGAAAAATTGTAAGGAGCAGGCAATTAAACTTCCATCTGAACATTTTTTCTGTACATAGTTCTAGTTTTATTGCATGAAAAGAAGACAATCCAACTTATCTACAAGATTCAGGAAGGGAAATTCGCTTTTGTTTCATATGCTGTTTTTCTGTTCATTTCGCACCTTACAGAAGGGAGCTGTTATGAGCTTAGACATTATTAGACAGTACAATGGCACTTGGAAAAAAAAACATTGTGAAAGGAGATTATGTATCTTCAAGGATACATAATTCTTCAGAATCCCTCCATTGGGCTGTGATGCTGTCTTTGGGCCAGTTTCTCCATTTATGCAGCCTTAACACCTACTCCCTCATTTGTTTTGTGTTTCATCATTGCCAGGGCACTTTTGAATGCACAGATTGAATCACCTTATCCTCACAAACAGGCAAAATAACCCCTTAAAATCAGGTCTTTCAGTCAACTGAAGGAAGCCAGGCAGTTCAGCCTTTAACCAAAAGTCAGACAAGTCCTTTGCCACTTTGATTTTCCTTGCCTGGAAGAGCCCATATAATGAGAAATTTGGAAATAAGGCAAACTTTTTAAAAACCTTCACTGCACACATGAATTGTCTTCCAGTACAGCATTACACTATTTATTCTGAATGCTATGCTTTTTTTGAGAACAAAGTCCACCAGAAAAGAAAAATATTCCAAAGAACACACTTTTTTGATAAATCTAATTTTTCACACATGAAGTTTAATAATAAGCTAATGAAACCCTGAACCTACAGTCTAACTCCAAAGATTATTATTAAATGAGGCTTCAAAACCTAACCATTTACAGGTATGAAAAATTAGGTACATATTAACAATCCATCTAGAAAGCACATCAAGCAAAACTAGCTATCTTCATAGAAATGAAGTGTCCTTAGCAGTTTCCCTTGAAGCCGTAGTCTTGAAACTTCATTGTGCTGGCTGGTTCAATTCAACTTCACGGTCTCTCCTTGAAACAGTTATTGTAGGTGAGTACTTTTTGAATTGGTGTAAATCAAAATGGCAGCATCACAAAGCAGAGCCAAATATGAATCCATAGAGGTATGAAATAGTCTTGTTTATATATTCATGTTGTTTTGATTTTCATTCAATTGGGTTAGAGTTGAAGAACGACACTGTAAGGTGTTCTGCCTCAATCCAATGTTATAATAGGTGCTTATCTTTGAGTATTTAAGAGGTTCCATTGAAGTCAATGGGGCTTATTCACATGCTTAATGCTCAGCACCTGTGAGAATGTTTGCAATATAAGTGCCTTAGAAAATCTGCCTAGTAAGAATAGCTTGAAGAGGTATGAAAAATAACAGAGGCTAAAACTTACTCTTACTTGAATTCTACTTACTTTCCACATGTAGGAACAGTAAAAGTAGACCCATATCCAAAGTCCTTAGATCTTTTGGGAAAATGTGTTTTAGAATGAAGATATTTTAGATCAGTTTTATAATAGCTACATCTCATTGTATAATACAAGGTGTACAAACATTCAGTACATAGTGTTTCTTATGCAGCCATACCCATTTTTGTATACTTTACATTAAATGTCTGAAATTAAATTACACTAAAGTGTCTGAAAGTATTCAGTATGTGCGTAAGGAATGTTTTACATTGATGCTTCCCACTTCTGACAGATTTCACAAACATTATATTTAGAACGTCATTTTCATGTAAGATTATAATGGTGTATGAATTTTGAGAAGCATATTCCCTAGGCTTTACTGTTTACCAGTAAGAGAGAAATCATTTCATTGTGTGAGGGCTTGTAACTAACTAGCTTGTTAATCTCACATACAATTTCCAGAATGTATGAAGCAGCCTGATGAGAGTGTTAAAAGATGTAGCTGTGTTGGAACAAACATTAGAGTCTTATTTGAAATAGCATTTCCCTCCGCCACTTAATCTAAGCAAAAGAAACCAAAACAAATATTGTCCTTATAACAGTTATTGAATCGAACTATCTAGCTAAGGAATTCAGTTTTACTGCTGAAGTTTTGGGTCATTTGGCATTATGCAGAACAACTAATTTTGCCCCCACACTGGTGGATGTATTATCTCTGTGGCACTGGTCACACAAGCCAGTTAAAATTTTGCAGTCCAGAACTAAATCTGAAATGTTTTGCTTTATTATTTAACTTAATTTCTGTTCTTAAAAACTATTGTAAAATAACATTTGATTTATCAGAGCAAAGTGTATTGATTAATATGTTCTTACCTGAGTGAAATTATGTCTTTTTTACTGAAAAAGAGGCACAGCCAAGAAGGAGTGAAGTGACTTCTGCTTTTTTTATTGTGAATTGACAGTAGAAGGGAATCCAAAGGGGAACCCACCTTTCATGTTGTGTTAGATACACTTGTGCCATCTAACACTGTATAACAGGACTGTTTGATGAAACTTGCCTACAGGGCCACAGTTCTAACTTGTGAATCGAGCATTCTGCCAGAGGAATCAGTGAACACACACCCTCACATGCTCATTTACACTGTCATTTTCCAAGAAGACTGCATTTTAAACTCAAGCTCATATAAAAGGTGAAAGCTCTTTAATTGCTGAATATGTTCTAGAAATGGCCTTGCTGTTAGGCACTGATGGTCTTTAAATTAACATATCTGTATACTCCATGGTATTCCACATGGTATTCCTTTTACTTTTTAATGTGATAAGATGTTGTCAAAGAAATGCACATTGAAGGGGCTGATTTTCATTCTTAGTTAGGGCCTTTCACAGCATTCAAGCAAGGGAAAGGGCTCTCTGAGCACATGTAAATTATACTCATGCTTATTTAAAGCCTGTGTAAATGCAAATCACACTCTACATATGAGAGAGAGTATCAGCACTAAAATTATATTTTCATTCATATGACTGCTTTTATTGGCATATGTCTTCACACTCAGGCACAGTGAGGTGCTTAGTTTAAATGATGATGAAATACAGTGCTTGTTCTCTGATTGCATCCCATCTTTTCCTTCCAGCGCATGATTGCCAACACTGTCCGGACAGTGAAATTCTGCCGAAGCCAATCTTTCAGTAAGTGTATTACAATGTCTGCACAGTCAGCATTATTACCAGTAGCTACAGTAATTACAACTAATTCTGTGTGTACGAGAATTGAAATCCCTGGTTTCGAGTGATTCTTCCATGTTTGGATCCTGTGATGTTTCACAGGGAGAGATATCCTTCAGGAAGGTCTAATAAACCCCTTCTCTTCCATCTCTTTTCCAAGCATGTGAAAGAGCTAAATATCTGTGAGGTCTCTACCCATCTGTCAAATTAGAGCCAGTTGAAATTAGCCTGTGGGCTCAGAAGTGGCTGAAATAAGTCTAGCAGGCAGCAGCACACAGATACATGCAAGATACTTGATTGGATAAACCCTGTTTTAACAGGAAACCAGTCCAGAAACATGACATTTATGAATGACATAAGGTGATGAATTTAAAACCTGTTTGTCAGTATAATTACCAGAACTTACTTGAGGCCATGTCACATGACAGAGCTGTATGGCCAAACCAGCTTGCTCTGTGGGTCTCGTCCCGTCCAGGTGCACTGTCAGTCCCAGTCACACTGGCATTTCCTCAGCGTTGCATCCATTTTGGCTCACAGCAGCCTTTCTCTTTCTCAAACAACAGAATAAATAATACAAACCAATGTATTTTCACAAAAATAGTTTCTATCCAGTCAAAGCTTAACTACAGAAGATCAAGTTAAGGGAAATTCTTTGAGTTTTTTTCCTCCCACCATCCAGGTTTTTCTGGGTATGTGTCTTTCATTTTGATGTATTAAGCACTAATGAGAACTCCACATATTTAGAAATGGAAGTAGATTTTCACTATACAATATATAACAAAATGTCAGTATATAGATCTACTGGATCTAAGTCCCATAGTTTCTTTGTGTGTGTATATTCCTGTACTGTAGATGCTTCAATATCTTTTAGTCAAATTTAAGTTACCTAACACATATTTCATTACATTGTAAGCTGTTCCCTGTGAGGCTGGAGATACTCAGATTTTAACTCTGTGGTATTCATTCCATGTTGCTGGAGTAGGTATAATGTGGTTATGTTAAGTAATGTAAATAGGTACTAAATTCTGAGGCTTGAATGGGGCAGTCACTAAGCATTAAATTGTTACAAATGTTTAATACTGAGCTATAAATGGGAATATTACATGAAAGGAGGCTTAAATCTATTATATAATTTTGAATCTGTGTAAAAGTTGCTGGTTCGAAAGCAGATGGGCAGCTTTAAATCGTACTTGTTAGCTCTATAATTTATAACTATTGACTGGCAAGGTGATGTATAAAACTGTAACTGAGGGTCATCAATTTTAGTAAATGTAGCCAAGGATGTCGAAGAGAAAAAGTTAATTTGTGAAGGTAGTAACCAGAAAGACTGTCAGATATGAAGGAAAGGTTTCAAGGAGAGCGATTTCTAAATATTTTCTTTTTAACTCACCAGGATCTAGTCTTTCCTGTGACAGCTTGTAAAGAGTTATGCATTCTGTTCAGGCATTTGTTCATTTAAGTGTATCAATCCTACATCATTTCTCTTTCACCAGATCCTGATGCAGCCCTAACTAATAAGAACCATCAGGATGTTCGGAGCTATGTGCGGCAATTAAATGTGATTGACAACCAGAGAACTTTATCACAGATGTCTCACCGACTAGAACCGCGTCGAGCATAAACATTTGAAGCAATGATGAGAAATGATCTTTTATCCTGTCAAGGTCACTTGTTAAGAACTTCACTTTCTCTGCTACTGCACTGCCACTACAAAAAATAAGCAAAAACATATTCTAAGGTCTTAGGCAACGCACAATATACCAGCCTGTTGGAGAACTTTGGCTGAGGAAGAATTTATGCCCTGTAGGTGTATGGGTGGCCATGTTGTGAACTGTTAAATCATCTTAAAGTGTAGTAATTTCTCATATGGATAAAAAAAAAGGCAAAACATAGAATAGTTAGTGGGAAATGCACAAAAAGCTTCTAACAGTTCTAAGGTAGGTAGTGGTTTCTTCTGCCTAATTAAAAATCTGCATTTTATGATTTACTCTCCAGGTCAGGACCAAAACTGATCGTCAGTTCAGCTTGCTCAGCTACTGTTGACCTCAGTAGAAGATGTATGTAAGCATCTGATGAAAGAGTGTAGGTTCAGGAGTAGTCCAAGGAATAGCTTCATTCAGAGAAGACTTGCAAATACATTTTAAATACAACAGATGCTAAGAAAATTTCCTAATCTTAATCATACTGCTTACTACTACAAGCAGTGTGGCCATTTCAGAAAACTGACAGGACTGAAACTATTTTGAATGATTAGTAGATTAATCTGTTTACATTTAACTCCTTTTTGTAAACTACCAATTAGGTTTTTACAAAATTCTGTTATAAAAGTAGGTTGTCAAAATCAATAGCATTAAAGATAGCAAAGGACTGGTTCAAAAAGAGCACAATATGCACAAATGGATTTCAAGAGAATATTTTCCTGGACATCAAAACCTTAAACTTCAGCTATAATTAATTGTGGCTGGTTAACACATATTTTCTGGTCTTAAGCATTTACAAATATCTTAATTTTCAGCCAATTGTTTTGCACTTTCAATAGACTGTAAATAAATGTTAATTCGTTATGTTCTAGAATATTTATTTATGTAATAGTTATTGTGCCAAAATAATTTTGTTTTATTTATTTTGTTCAGCATGTTATGGGAGTGCAGGTTTTGAATTTACACTCTGTGTGCATTTACATGTAGGAATTGTGTGATCTCTCTTTTCTGTAAATAACATGCAGTACCTTATTAAATGTAATTGCTGGAAAGGTTTAGTCACTGGCCTTATTTGCACTTTCAGCTTCATTCCTGCATAAATAGCGATGCTACTAGTTGGCTGATATATCAAATTTGGCTTGTCATTTGCTGGGCCTCGAAACCACAGTTGGCCCCCATCCACTGTGATATGGACGAGGAGTTTGAATCCAGTCAGATCCATCCCTGCCATGGGGGATGAGAGGCTGGCAATGACATAACACTATGATTTCATTAGCTGATTTGTTTCTAAGGAGAAAACATTTAAATTGGAAAGGTTTAAATGAAGAAGGGATATATTCTTAAATGTAGCTGTCTGTCTAATTTGTCCTGCTCAGTCACTAATGTGAGTACTGCAAGTTATCTTGGACAGGATTTTACCTCAGGTTGGCTAACTCGAGACCTTGGCTAATGTGGCACTCGAGACCTCTGGCTTGAGTCACCACAGGGAGGTCTATCAGGGCCTGCAGCCATGAGGGAAGAGGTGATGTGGCGTGTGTCCTTTCCCCTCCCCAGTACTCCTCAGGATGGCTGTACTACTGCTGGGCAATTCCTGATGGTGGCCAAATGCATGCCGAGGGAATGATGATATTCAAATGGCAAAAGTCTTTCCTATTGCATTCACACTAGTTCTGTGCTTGTGGAGCTGGATGCCATAAAACTGATTAAGCCTGAAATTAGAAGTTACAACTATTATCTCATAATTAAGCTTCAGAGATGACCTCATTGATACAGTCTGCATTTTGCTTCAGACACTGAGTATACTTTTCTTGGCATTGAGCAGGACTGTGTAGAGTCAGTATACACATAAAGATTTTTTTTTTTGTCTGTAAAAATAACTACATCCTTTTAGTCAAAACATAAATTCTGCAAAAGCTGAGAGTCACCAGGGAAATGCTGACACATAGAACCACAATCTGCTCAGTACCTGCATTCTGCAAAGGAAAGAATTACACAGTTAAGAAATATTCTGCAGCATGATGAAATAATTTATTTTAACTTTGCTGTCTGACTAGAAGTTCAAGATGATTCAGAGGAAAACCAGCTAATAACATAGAGACAAATTTGTGTCTTATTATTTCAAGTGAGAAATATTTATTTCCATTTGTACTGTTCTATGAATATACTTCATATGGCTTTTTCAAATACAGAATCTTCCCAGAAGCAAAGTATGCAGTAGAATAAACTACAGGGACACAATTAATTCAAAAGGCATTTTTATCTTTACAATCAATTTGTAACATTTTTGCGTTCATGATTTTATTTGTTCCAGATTTGTTCCTATTGTTTGGACTTTCATTTATTTCTGTGTTAGCTGGTTTATAAAGCTGCCAAGTTTTGGCTTGGCTCTGCGCATAGACCGATTCTTCATCCGTTTAGTATGTTTTTATCCCCTCGGTTTATTTTTTTATTTCTTTAGAACCTCTATCTGTTTTACTTATTTGTTGCCAACAGTCTCTATTGTGTAGATATATCCCAGTGATACAAAGTGAGGTTTTATGGCACCTTCATATCAACAAATGAATGCAGTTTACCTATTCAATGAAACTGGTATCTGACATTTTTTAATTTTCCAATAAAGGGTGCTGTATAAATAACAAGTGTTATTTATCTCTGTATCTAACTCATTCAAGTGGCTCAGATAGTTGCTATGGTGTTGATCACTGTCTACATACCTAGAGATTAGATGAATAAAATTACCTTCTGGCTCTGGGATCTGTCCTGGGCTTCTCTTGCTCCCTGTGTTGACTTTACAACAGGAAGGCAGCTGTCAGGATATTGCTCTTGCTGGTTGAAGTCTAAGTAACTGTTGCAATAGGGTGAAGAATGAAT
Organism: Margarornis squamiger; assembly: GCA_035222235.1. NCBI lineage: Eukaryota > Metazoa > Chordata > Aves > Passeriformes > Furnariidae > Margarornis > Margarornis squamiger. The sequence continues at coordinate 20,899,138 of JAWWTY010000160.1, forward strand.
AGGAACTCAGGAAACACTGAAGTGTCAAAATGCCCATCCTGACTTCACCCCGTGCTTGCGTCTGCAAGTCACAACTTGATCCTGCTCCAGTGAAGGCACCCCTTTACCTGCTGACTCGGGGCTGGTCTGTAAGCCTGGGCTCAGAGGCTGTGCCAGCACAGACAAGCTAAGGAGGGTTGGGTGATCCCCAGCACGCCTCTGCTCATTGTCCATGCTGCTTTGGGTGCAGCACTTGGCCTGCTTTTGGCCCATGCCAACTGGCAACAGAGGAGAGTGTCCAGACATTATTTAAGGAGGAGCATACACCAGGGACCATTCCCTGTGGGAACTACAGACAAGCCTGTCTTTCCTGTCTCCATTCCCCTCCACCGCAGTCCTCCAGTGGGATGCAAGGAGCTTCCCACCTCCATCACACCTGTATGTGTGAACAGCATAAACACTGCAGCACACACTCCTCGTATTTCAACACTGCAGGCTGAAAATACAAACTGTTCAAAATAGTCATTATGCCTGAGGGTCACAGGCTGTACAGTGCTTACTTATATGGCTAATCTGTGCAACTTGGCCTCGGGCCCCAGAGCCCCTGACCCAGTTTTATTTACTGGCAGGGTCATAGCAGTAGTTTTAAGATGAGAGGTGACTGGGAAGCAGTGTCCATAATAAACATCCACTGCTGGGGACCACTGAGCCAGGATGGTGACACCTTGGGCGTTTTGGAAAAGGGTTCCACTGCTGACATGGTTTTTTGCTCAGGCAGCAATAGAGAGGACAAACATCTCTGTTTAGGGCTGCAGAGTGCAGAGAGTCACGGGGAACAGCTCTCCCTGCCCTGGTACAGGTGACTTTCGCTAGTGCTGCTTTGTTAGGATTTGCTCTTTTTCTCTTTGACCAGGCCTGGTGCTGACAAAGGCAGGGAACAAAGGTTAAATCCAGGGAGGCTTGAATCCTGCACACCAGGAGGCCACAACTGTTTGGTAAAGGCAGGATCCAAAATATTTTCCACGGACATTTTGTTCAAACCCAGTCAGCCACAAAGACATGATAGTGCCAGATAAAAGAGTTCAAATGTATTTGCAGGACTCTGCAGATTGAGGGTTTGGGTTCTTTCTTCCTAAGTAAAATACTGTGAAGGCACACAGCCTCTGCAGACCAGGTACAAAGAGAAAGACAAAGATAAAAAAAATAAATTCCCTCTTTTCAGAGACACTGGCAAAACAACCTTTTAAGTACAAAGTTTAAATATAATTTAGAAATCTTACAAAATAAGTTAGGGAGAAATCAAAAGGTTTAACCTGCAGGGGTTCCAAAAGAGATAATGATTTTGCTTGGGGAAAAAAAAATTAACAAAATTATAAATCTAAATTGTTAACATAGCTTCTTAGTAAGGTCAACTGCATAATATACAGCACCTTAACCTCTTCCAGCAATTTTTAAACACCACGCAGCTTAAATAGACTACTTCTGAATACAGCAGTATTTCTTCTGGGAGCTCTGAATGCAAATCAAGAGGTAATAGTGGAAGAAAATTAAAAGATGTGCTATTCTCATTTCATTTTTTGTACTGATAATAAGGAAAGCAGCATAGAGTAATACAGCAAAGTGAACCTCTAACTTGAATAGCTTTTCTTTCACTGTTAATCTGAAATGCATTACATTCTGCCTTTTCAAATAATCATAATGTTCTTTACTGGAGCCTGCATTAAAGTTTAGCAGGCATAAGCAGCAGCTGTCACCAGAGGTCAAGGTATTAGCAATCAAAGAAAATAATGACCAGATTAAAAAGTTATCATTAAAATTACTAAACCAGAAACTTCTTCAGCAGCCTACCTTTGTAGCCCTGCCTCCAGGGCTGTAGCTGTGCTGATGGAACCCCCGCCACCCTCGGGTGTCTCCCCACAGCAGTGGGGCTGGCCAGCCCTTGTCCAGGGTGATGACATGGAGGCCTCAGCGGCCAGAGGGGACCCTCACCCCTCCACCTCTCTCAGAAATGTGCAACACTGCCCCAAACCAATTCCCACAGGCCACGGCTGCTGGCTAAAACCTGACCTCAAGCTTCTCGCTGCAGTCAGTGTGCTACAGGAGCACCTGGAGCACATCCCGCATGCATTTACCTACACACCATCCAAGAGCATCTAGAGACTGGCTCCTGCTTCATCTGCCCCGTGCACTGCTTTAGCAATTACATACAGCTCTCATACACCACCTCACTAAGGAAGCAACTTGTAAATTTACAAAGGAACATAATCCAACCATGGTCTTGGCAGTTTATGACTCAAGTGATGGGGGGACTACTGTAAAAAGGAAGATTCTTGAAAGGGAAAAAAGAGCATTTACAGCTACAAAATCTATCGCATCTAACTGCTGAAGGATATTTCACAAAGGGTTCATTTTTAATAGGCCTGGCACTCAAAGGTGATTTCTGAATTCAAAATAAACTCTGAAGCCTACATGATAATGCATAAAGAACGAATAATTACTGACGCAAATTGGAATATTTTTCTTGGAAACTCCATGTAATAAAAATGTGACACATGGGGGTACTGGTAAGAGCTTGACCTTTATTTCCTGGCCCTAATCCATTTGGGTCAGAGTGACAAAAAGCAAAGCCTTTGTCACATGGCAGGGGTCAGCCAGTTGTGTTTAATTTTTTTCCTCTTTTTGCTTTCAAATGCAAATAAAGCACATTACAAATGAAAATAATGATTGTAAATGAATACCTCAATTAAAGGAAATTTACATAAAGATACATACGATAGAGGCGACAGTAGATACTCCAACATCCTAACAGACAATAATCCATTTCTTAATCAACTTCTGTCAATAATCATAAGCTTTCTGCTCTCCATGGTTTCCTCATTATAACACCACCTCTTGTGTTTTTAAATAGTTCTTTCTTCAGATGCTGTCCAAGCCAGCAAGGGAATCTGCTAGCTGTATTTGCCGACTCTTTGTGGTTTTTCACAGGTGTACATTATTTCTGCACAGGAGTACTGTCGGCAGCATTGTGGATGTTCTCAGATAACAGAGAGCCAGTGTTGCCTTGGGTTTTCTTTAGATGTCCTCATTCTCTGTAGGACTGACCCTTCGGGGCTGCAGTACTGGCAGGTTGCTGTCTAGTGTCTGTTTGAAATCCAACATTTCCTTCCATTTGTAATTCCTGCCCTAGTGTTTCTCCTGTTCCAGTTGTCTGGCATGTAACTCCTTTGTGGTGCTCCTGATCAGTTAACACTGTTGCCAGAAACTAGTTAGAGGTTTGCAAGGATTTTTGTTTCCTTCCTGTCCTAACTAGACCTTGTTAATAGTGTGCTTGTGTTTTGGTGGGTTCGATCACTTTTTTTTGGAATCACAGGCAAAGGGACTGAGATGATATAGCTAAACAGAATTATCTAGAAAAAAGGCTTTTCTAAGGCAGTCTAATATTACAGACATTTTCTAGTCTTATTTAACCTCCAATTCCAAAGAGAAAAAGATGTGATTTCCAATAGATTTGTTTCTAATTGATATACTCTGGATTTAAAAAGCAGCAAAAAAATGTAAGCTACTAATACTACAGTATATCATCAAATGGAGTTAATATTTTCATTTTAATTCAAACCAATTTCCTGTCAATACTGGCCAAAATTTTCATTATTCCAGTACCTGCATTTACTTTCAAAAAAAAAAGAGAAATGTACTAAATAGTTAAGTTCTAACTGGTTTTAATAAAGAAAATATAATATTATGCTTAAATCAGTTGTTGAAAGTTATGCGTTGTCATCTTCCCTTGGTGGTTCTCAGAGGTGGTGGAACTGTGCCTGCCTCTCCCCAGACTCTATAACTGAGCAATCTGTTGGAAAAAAAATTTGAGGGGAATGAAGGGGCTGTTGCTTCAGTGGAGCTCGCAGTAGTGTGGATTAGAAAACACAAATGGGCACAGCTACAATAAATTCAGTACAGCTTTAAAACAAAGAAACATTGTTAAGCTGTATTACATTTTAGAGAAAAAATGTGCCAAAATTAGAAAAACAAATTAAATCTATTGGACCACAAAATTTAATATAAGAAGGAGTATGAGCTATATATATATATATATAATTAAAAGTATGTAATGAAATGGTAACTGAGCAGAGTACTAGTGAGTGGATTACAGCTGAGTATAACGATCAGCTAAAAATCGTGGTGCCAGAAAAAGATAAGAAAACCACTCTTGTAAAACAATCAAGAATTGGATTTCTTGTTAATATTTTGCCATTTTGTGGCTATCTCATTGTTAATTATATTGACATTTTTGAAGTTATATGTATTTTTATACTGCACACATACCTGATCAAAAGGCAAACAGTGTACAAGCTGTAGCCTGCCAGTGCTGAAAAATATTGTGCACAAAGCAGCTGTTTGATCCATATTGCACACAAGCATACTCTGCCACATGAATATCCATATTAAATCTAGTAATATTTAATAATTCTGTGCTTAATAATTTTATAATTAACCAATATTTAATAATACATTTCTATTTTCATATTAAAAATACCATATTGGCAATTTCACTAATTACTTATTTTTCTATTTTTCACTCTAATACCTAAAAAAACCCACCAAAAAACAAGAAAACAACAACAACAAAGATGGGTCTAAGAGATGTACAGTGGTTAGTACGAGCTCTTTCTTCACTGCTCATGAAAGTCGAGAATAAGCCACTTTCCACAGCACACCAAAGATGGGGTTGCTCAAGCAAACAGTGATCCCAGCCCCACCCGTGCAGGCACGGGGGCTGCATGTAGCATCAGGTCCATGTTTGTGGGTGCACACTCATGATCTCATTTACAGCAGGAATGTCAGGATTGCCTCTGAGCCAAATCCAAAGACAATTCCTTAGATTTTTCACTTGCCATCTCTCAGAAAGAGAAAAGGCAGTTTATGCTGGCTACCAATCCCATGCAAGTTGTCCTTTAGTTATGAAACCAATCCTGCCAGTTATGTTTTGGAGTGTAACTGCAGAGGTGTGTGACTGCAGCCTATGCAGACATACCTGCACAAATTTCAGCCTGTAGAGCACAAGCAAATATAATGTGGAGAGAGCTTTCAGGCCAGCCACTCGTTCACCTCTTCCAGGTGACAAACCTGGTGGAACAAATGGCATAAAATAAATGCCACCATCTTGTTACTGCTAATATTGCTTGAACTAGCTGTATTACCACTAGCATACACTAGTGCTACATCTTCTACAGCAATGCGTGTACAGCCTTCCCAGTACACCAAGGCATGACCTCCACCATGTTTTCTGGCCAATTTTTAAAGCTAGAAATGGAAGCAAGCCATAGCAACCAGAGAAGCGGCAGTGCTTCAAAGAAACCTCTGTACTAAACCTGAGATGAACTCTGAGCCAGTCTTGAAGGAGAATTGAAAAATACGGAGCAGGTGTCCACCTACAAATTATCTGTGTCTAGAGTTTCATGTACAGTTGAAGCTGGCATAAACCACCACTACTGCTAAAAGAGCACTTCGAGGCTCCATCCTCTCAGTTTCTTGTATCAGCCCTTGCTCCTTTACTGCCTTTGCACTGGCACAAGACTTTGTGCTATTGCCCAATGACCTGCATTCTGACTGGGTGAAGACTGATTGCTTTTCCTTGCAGTAGCTTCTCCACAGCCCAGTTCCCTGTGCAGCCATGCAAACACCGTGCTGACAGAAGGTGAGGTGGGCAGTGCAGCAGCAGGAACTGGGCTCGGCGGGCAGGGGAGGGGTGTGCCTGCTGCTTTTGGCAGGCAGGATGATTTAAACTGCCTGGATGCATGAATGAAATGATATTTTCCATGTTGAAAGGTGATGAGACGTCATTGCACACCCTGTGATGAGATGTAAAAAGACAATTCGCATGAGTCCTTTCAACTCTAAAATTGAGTTAAAAGTTGCTAGAGCTGCCTTTATCCTTTGCCAATTGTTGTGGCTTTACAATAACTTTTGTTAGCTTTTAAACAATTTCTTTTTCTTCCTGTTCCTTATAAATTGAAGAAGCCTGAGATTAGGATTGAACTCTCCAGAGGTAACTTTTGAGTTTCTCAGGTTGAATTTGCTGCCTCAAAAATGGGAGAAAACCTACCACCCTGTGTTGGCTCACTGTTTTATATCATATTCTGACCACCTGAGAAACTCTGATTATGCTGGTATCTGATCTTTTCTAGGTTTGTTTTTTTTTTAAGTTTTCATGGTAATGGAAAAACAACTTGAAAACATCCAGACTCACTAGCCAGAGGGCAGAAAGAGTACAAGTCCCAAAATGCACACCTTGTTCTAATAATTCCACCTTCACAATAGTGCAGCAATGAGGTTGGACAGTCCTTGTACGGGCTCCTTTGGTTTTTCTCACTTGTCCTCTAATAGAGCAGGTGCAATTACGTGTTTTAAACAAGTGGCATGTTAACACAGTGCTTGGTGCACACTCTGCACTCCTACTTTTGAAGTAGGAAATATTAACCACCCCCTCATTTCTCATGTGCTACTGGAATGGTTGCTCTGAAGGAAAGTGTTCAAATGTCTGAAGAAAATGCCTATGAATCAAGTGATTTAACATTCAAATGGATTTTTAAATCATTTGACTAATTGGCAATTGCCTCGGACAGGTAGGATAAACACTTCAGTCATAACATTTAAGAGACTAAGTATGTGGCACCTTTCCTCCTTCAGAGCATGAGTTTCATGTGACTTGTGTTTGATATTTGTGTGTTCTTTTAAAATGTGGCACCTTTGACTGGAGACTTCCCCAGGCTCACCAGCATATCAGTTCATAATAAAGCACAAGTGCTCTCAGATCAGACAAGAAATGCTTGAAACTACTGTATCCAGGGGAAGCCAGAGCATGCTGACTTCCTTCACTGCCTGTCCTGGCAATACCAAAGCTGTAAGGTGGGCAAAAGGGGGTCAACAGTGCCTGCTTTTTTACTTTCTTACCATCTTCATGTACTTACTGCACTGAGTGCTTAAGATCTTGCTGAACTTTACTCCTAGTAAGTTACTATGGCTCAGTGAAATGTCTTATTTTAAGCACAGAAATGTATACTTGTGCTTGTACTCCACTGTTTTAACTCCTTTTGCCCTGTCTCGTGCCAAACAAACATACCTTAAAGAAAGCCTCTGGTGTTCGTTAAATTTGATTCATCAGTAAAGTGTTCATCCGTGATTCACCTCGACACCATACATCTTTGAGACGTACAATTAATGTATATGATTCAGTGTGATGCTGTGCACCTCTTTGTGAATCATTGTGCTACACAGTTGGTTTTATACGGCAGATCTACACATGCATGTAATAATAGTCAAATATGAGAGACAGCAAGAAGCTGCGATTCTCCAGTGAAGGTAAAACCGCAGTGTACAGTCACCAGTAGATGACCTGGGGAGTGCAGAGTAAAGCGGCAATAGGCATGGAATCTTACACGATACTGATACAGAAAATGTGCTGTCACAGCCATGAGATGCGCTTGCCTCAGTAGAAAAATTGTTTGCCCCCCAAGTCTTTTGAGTCATTCCTTTAAGTGTGACAGCTTATTTACAATTTGCAAGAAGTTTTCTGCAACAGCAGAGTACCTCAGTGCCTTTAAAACATTTGGCTAAGAAAGAATCCATGTGGCTTCAGAGGGTGGAGGGTGGGTTGTCTCTGTCTCATTCCTGACCTGCAGTGATCATCCTGAGGGCAGCCGGGTAATATGGACAAGAGATGGGAGGGTTACAACTGCCAGTCAAATCCTCCTCTTCCTCCACATTCCTAAAAACAGCACTGGCTGTAGGAACACAACCTGCTCCCTTCCTACTCCTGGGGACCTCCAGACCTTCATCCACAGCAGCTTGGCAATCCCAGGTGACACTCAGAACTTAAAGATGCTGCATTTTGTGGTAGCACTGTCCCAGCATAAGAAAAGCGAAGCAGGTTTTTTTTTAAAGTTATCATCATCTGGTCCTTTTGGTAAACGATTTAGCCATACTGCCTGTCACTGAAGAAGGAACCCTGGAAGGAAGGAACTTGTCCTTCCAAAGCTGTGGCTCTAGTAGCACAGTCCCGTGCCAGACTCCCTCCACCTGCAGTGGCCGGGCTGTGCTTGTCAGCTGGGAATAACCGAGCAAACAGGCCCTGCTCAGTCCAGACTCTTCCCAAGTTTGGCATGGCTGACCAACAAGGAGAACCCTGCTCAACCAGAGGCCATCCTCCCTCGTCAGCCCAAGCCAGGAGGGCCAACCATGTCCCGGGGAGCATCAGGCACAGCATCGCCAGCTTGTCAAGGGAGGGCGTTGTCTCGTTCTGCTCTGCACTGGCCTCACCTTGAATATTGTGTGCAGTTTTGGGTACCACAATATAAAGACATAAAGCTATTAGAGACGATCCAAAGGAGGGTAGTGAAGGCGGTGAAGGGCCTTGAGGGGAAGCCGTGTGAGGGCGCTTGGTCTGTGCAGCCTGGAGGAGACTGAGGGGAGACCTCACTGCAGGTACAACTTCCTCGTGAGGGGCAGAGGAGGGGCAGGCACTGATCTCTGCTCTGTGGGGACCAGTGACAGGACCCGAGGGAATGGCCTGACGTTGTGTCACGGGAGGTTTAGGTTGGATATTAGAAAAAAGTTCTTCACCCAGAGGGTGGCTGGGTACTGGAACAGGCTCCCCAGGGCAGTGGTCACAGCACCAAGCTGACAGAGTTCAAGAGGTGTTGGGACGATTCTCTCAGGCACAGTGTGACTTCTGGGGTGTCCTGTGCGGGACGTAAGAGTTGGACTCGATGAACCTTGTGGGTCCCTTCCAAAGCAGGGCATTCCGTGAGTCTGTGAAGCCGATGCTCCGTGCTGCTCGCCCCACACCAACCAGCCCCACCGCGGCGTTCAGCGCCCCGTGAGTTCAGCTCCCCCTCGCCCGTCACACCCGCACCCCCGGGCCTGCGGGGCGCCAGCGCTGCCGTGGGGCCGCACCGCACTGCACCGCACCGCACCGCACCGCTGTCCCACAGCCGGGGCACCTCAGCCCCACAGCCCGGGCACCGCGGCCCCACAGCCCGGCCCCTGTGCGGCCCCACAGCCCGGGCACCGCTGCCCCGGCCCCCGTGCGGCCCCACGGCCGGGCGCTGTGCGGCCGCGCCTCCCGCGGGGCCCGGCGCGGGGTGGCGCCGCCGCGAGGGTGAGCAGTGTGAGGGTGAGCAGTGTGCGTGAGGCGGCGCGGGGGCGGCGGCGGCTCGCGGCCCCGACCGGAAGCGCGGGGCGCGGAGCGGGGGACGCGGTGCGCGGGTTGCAGCCTCGCCTCCCTCGGCGGCTCCGGGATCGGCGCCGCGCGGGTCCCGCCAGCCCGGAGCCCCTTCGGGAAAGGTGAGGGCGGCGAGGGGGACCGGGCGGGCGGGCGGGCGGAGGGGGGCGGGCAGCCGGCAGGACCGTGCCGAGCTGTGCCGTGCTGAGCCGAGCCGAGCCGAGCCGTGCCGTGCCGAGCCAGGGGGTGTCCCCGCCGGGTTGGACGGTGCCCGCGCTGAAGCAGCCTCGGAAGCCTCGGGAAGGCAGCGGGCACGGCCTGACCTTGCGTCGCCCCCGTCCCAGCGCCCCGCACAAACCCCCCGAAGGCAGCGGCGCCCAGGGGCGGTGGGGCGGGGGGCGAGCAGGGCAGGGCAGGGCAGGGCCCGACAGAGCCGTGTCTGCCGAGGGGTACCCGGGAGGGACCGCCCGACAGAGCCGTGTCTGCCGAGGGGTACCCGGGAGGGACCGCCCGGCGCGGGAAACCTGCTGGCAGCGGCGGCCGGGAGAGAGGGACACGGGCAGTGGGACACGGGCATTGGGACAGGGGCAGAGAGAGGGACACGGGCAGAGAGACACGGGCAGAGGGACAGGGGCAGAGGGACAGGGGCAGAGGGAGGGACACGGGCAGAGGGACAGGGGCAGTGGGACAGGGGCAGAGAGAGGGACATGGGCAGAGAGAGGGACATGGGCAGAGAGAGAGGGATACGGGCAGAGGGACAGGGGCAGAGGGACACGGGCAGAGGGACACGGGCATTGGGACAGGGGCAGTGGGACAGGGGCAGAGGGACACGGGCATTGGGACGGGGGCATTGGGACAGGGGCAGAGGGACAGGGGCAGTGGGACAGGGGCAGAGGGACACGGCCGTGGGGACAGGGTCAGAGGGACACGGGCCACCGCCGTCTGTCCGGGGGCTGCTGCCCTCGGGCTCCCCTGCGCCCCTGAGACCGTGTTCACTTCATGCACACCTGCTGCATTTTGCTGTTATTTTGGGCATAAAATCCCTCGGGTTGGGCTGTCGTTCCCTCCGTGTTTTCCCAATTCTCCCTCATTTTTTAAGTAAACTGGCGATCTTTGTTTTCACTTTGTTTGCTCAAGTTAGTTCGTTTCCAGCAGTATGTCCTTTCACTAAGCCCGCGTGTGTGTGAGCCGCCCATTACCCCTGTATCCAGCGTGCTCTGCTGGGAGTTTTAGCGACAGAGCCATCGGGAAAGCCATGGATCATTACTTTTTCTAAGTTCCAGAAGCAGAAATAATTTGAAAGCACTGGATTAACTGGGTCACTGCCTGAAAACATCATAGCTTTCCGCTGGAGGCATGCGGTTAGATGTTTTCAGGACTTTGTCCTGAAATTGTAAGTCCTTAGAAGCGTACTTGTTTTATCTATCCATAATGTGCTTTGCATACTGGTGGCATTGTGTGAATAATGGTAACCCTGGAGAGCCTGGCTCACTGATGGAGGGGAAGGCTGACAAAACTGAGCCCCGGATCCTGCAGCCTCGCCTGTGCCAGGACCAAGCTTTGCTATGGGCCGGGATGTGGGATTAGCTGCCTTGTCTATCTTGCATGTGTGTGTACTCTTGGCAGGCATCACTGACACGGTATAATGTAAGCAAAGGGAGAAGTTTAGGGTTTTTCTTAGATAAAGTGTTTTCTATTTAAAGTGAAGCCTTTAAACCCTTCAGTCTCTACCATTGACACAGCTCTGGTTGAAAATAATGCTTTTCCTGAAGTACTCAAACTGTTTAGGCTGTGTTGAGCCCTTTTTCTGTAGCAGCGGTTATATAAATTAATATAAAATTAGAAATGTTATTAATGGAAGTTATGCATAATTCTAAGGTTCTGACAAAGGACAGGCTCAAGTGTTGTTGCTTCTGTAACTAAGGTAGACAGAGCTGTGCTTCCAGTCTCACCATCTGCAGGGCTGCTGCTCAGTCTGATTAAGAGAGTTTAGGAGTTGTAGGGGTTGTTGATTTTCTTTTAACTTATTGGCAGATTAGAAGAATAGAGTATATTTAATTTGGAGCTGTGCTTGTAGTTTATTTGCATCTTATCCATCAGCAGTTGAAGATACGATTAAGGGTTTTTTTATTTCTAAAAACTTCTTTCTGCAGTATGTCTTGTAGCTTGATATTACTGTAACTCCTTTTCTGTTTTCTGTTTGAACAAGACAGTGGCTAGCCATGTTTTGGCGTTTGAGTGTGGGGTTCTTTGTTGGACATTTTTGTTTGTAGGGGTTTTTTTTAATATGTATTTTTAAAAAGAATAAATAAATATGTTGCTGAAAAAATCCAGGTTGATATGTTCAAGGACTGTAGGCCATGTTGGATACAGAGGATGATTTGGGTCTAAAAATGGATGGTCAAAGATACTGAAAGCAAATGGGCTGTTTTTCCAAATAAGGAAACTTGGCACATTCAACTGTGTATTTTAAGATAGCACAAGTGTGGTGTGCTACTACTTTATTGGCAATATGTTGGCAGTGTGCCTTCCTGAAAGAAGCACTAAATCCTGCTTTGTGGAACCACACAGTGAAGTGAGGGCAGTGGGTTGTGTGGTTGTTCCCCTTAATAAATTACAAAGGGTGTTCCTGAAGTAATTGAATACTTGAGCAGCATCAGGTGCACATGCAGGATGAGGGATGCAATTTTCAGTTCCGCAGACACGCACTAAGCAAAATATGAGTTGCAGTTACTGTGCAATTTATGCTAAATTCTTTCCTGCCTCGTGCGTCTAACTTATAAGTGCCTTAAGTGGAAGCTCTCTGTGCTGTGGGAGCAGTAGCTGAATGACAGATAGAAAGGTCTTCTGGTTTGTACATGGAATGAAACTGGTTTGGTCATGGCAGTACTTTCCCTACATCGCAGCCTGTTTGTAGGGAGCTGTGAGGTACAAGTTCTTCCCGTGTTGCTGTGGTAAGATGCAGGGCAGCCTTTAGCAGGGTCAGTCTGCAACCTGTCTGCCTGGGTGCTTGGGATTCCCTCACCTTGTGGGGGCCTGGGTGGAGCAGCAAGTGTGGGACCTCAGCAGGGTCAGGCCACCACATGGGTTAATCCCCTAAAGTGGCTGTAATCACAAGAAGCCAGTGATGGCAGATGGTTTCCTACACCTACATTTGGTAGTGTACTGAACTGAGCTTGTGGTGACATAATGGCTTGCTGCAAAGTGACCCTGCGTAACAGTCCTAACATGTTAAATACTTAAGTTAAAAATAATGTTAAATAATAACTTGAAATGTTAAACACTGCCAATTACTGCTTCAGGTCTTACTTTTTGGTATGAAATGAACAGCTTCTAGCAGCATGCTCAAGTAAGTTACTATGAGGTAAAAAAAGACCCAGGAGAAGATGATGATATTGCTGCAAGATCACAAGCTCATATTAACCATTAGAAATAAAACAGAAAAAGAAGCAAGTTCTTTTCCCACAGGAAGATGTGATAGGAATAATTGAAATAACTAGCCGTTGAATTATTCCCTGAAACATTTGCCATTCACTGTTTCTGAACTGTGATTATTCATTTAATCAAGAACAAGCAATGAAATCAGCCCATGTAGTGTTCCTTTGGCTACACAGTGATGGTGGTTAAACACTTGAGACCGTGTGAGTGTGGAAGGAGGTTGTGGGTGCCAAGCCTTCCTTACGCTCTGTGTGTGTGTGAGTTGCCCTCACACCCCCGGTAGCAAGCCCTGAGGTGCTGTTGCAGAGGACTGCTCTCCTGGCTGCAGAAGTGTAAGATGCTGGAGTGCTGGTTTTGGATGCAAATGTAAGACTGTGGAGTTAAGTGAAATACCTGATCTATTTTGTTTTCTCTTAACCAGTGGAATAAACTCAGATTGTTTAAGCAGGATGACAAGTTAATAACTGTGTGGATTTGTCACATGCAGTTGTTACTCTAAACAGTTGTTTTCTCAAACATAACAAAGAGATTGATCTCTCTAATTGAGGATTAACTACCTTGCATCCAAAAACACGGAGTAATGTTTAAACAGGTCTGTTGTTTCATCTAGAAGGAGAAAATGAACTTAGGTTGTTGCTAATTACAGATCTCTAAATAGAGTGTCCCTTGTAAGTCTCCTCTACTTTCTCTGGAAAAAAGCATCTGGAATAACGTGATACAAACCAATGAATCATTCTTTAAGTAATATTAATTTATTGTATGCTGGTGCCTATAGCATCTCTACAGCTGCCTGAAAGGAGGTTTTAGCCAGGTGGAAGTTGGCCTCTTTTACCGGGCAACTAGCGATAGAAGAAGAGGACATAGTCTTAAGCTGCACCAGGGGAGGTTTAGATTGGACATTAAGAAGAGTTTCTTCACAGAAAGGTTCTTCTGGGTCAACAATAATGTTAAATAATTTGCCATCTCTGTAGAGTTACTGAATTCAGATAGTGAGGGCCAGAAATACTGGTTTTCTGGGATACATTTTTGTTTTCACTTGGTTTTCTGTTCCTTCTGCCGTCTCACATGCAGCCATCTGTTACCAGCTGTTTCCACTTCCCTGTTAAATTTACGATCCAGTCGGTGCATATGCTTTTGCCTATGAGTAACATCACTCTTCTAACTAATTCTCTTGTCAGTAAGGAGATTGTTCACTCGAGTGCAATTACCCATGTGCATAAATATGTGCAAGCCTATGGCCTTAAATTGTGAGGTGTCTGGTTTGGGAAGTCGACCTGTTTTATTTGTCTGTAAAGTATCACATATGCTTGATACACCATGTACACAACATTAACTTGGGGTAGCAGCCTGAGTAAACAGTGCAAAAGAGTTTTTGTTTCTGAAGATCTGCTAATTAAGCTGCACTGGCAAAGAGCAAAATGTTAAAACCAGCTTCACTACTCTCTTGGTTTGTAGGAGTGACCAATTTCTTTTCCTTTGAGCTTTCTCTAAAGAAAATGTATGCAGGGCAGTGCAGAAGATGACTCTGGGATGGCAGGAAATATAACAACAGCAACAAGGTTGAAACAGGAACAGTAGGTCAGCAGGAGAGTTTGGGCAATTGTATCAGGGAAGGGGCTGCAGAGCACTGGAAGAACGGACTTCATTTCACATCCCGCTGGTAACCCCTGCTCTGACCTGCAGTGCTGGGGAGAGAGCATTTGTGTTCCCTACCTCCCAAGAACTCTGCAGGCTGGCTTTCAGTGAAAGGCTTCAAGTCTGCCCCTTCCTAAAGCGCCTTCTGTAAACATAGTAAAGCTGCCATGGTCTGGTCAGCATTTCCCTTTACCTTTATGGATGGTCAAGAGTTATTAAATGAAGCAGGCAGTTTCAGGAAAGGCTTTATGTTGTTTTATGCTGTATGTAGAAAAGTGTGGTATGCTCATCTCTCATTTGGAGAATAGCTGCAACCAAATAGTGCCAGAAATTCCTGGTCAAATGATATCTCAAAGTTTTAATCAGATTAGCTGCACAATCAAGAGAGCCAAGGGGCAGATAATGCCTTTGTGTTTATTACAGAAAGGACTGGCATAAAGGGGGTTTGGCACTAAGTATTAATAGGTGTATTAGAGGTGCATTTCCCAGCTCTGGACAAGACATAATGTGTGGATTGCATCTCAAAAAGCCTTATGGAATGGAAACTCCGATAAGACATAGTATGTTTTGGTACTTTACCACTGAAACTGGATGTGTAGATTTCACCAGCAACCCAAAATCTCTGGTTCTTTTCTGGCTTGTTTTGTTCAAACCCATTGCTCATTTTATGCTGGTAAATTTACTTTCGTTAATTGCAAGTATGGTAACTTTTCCTGGTAATTAAAACTTACTTTTGTGAGTTGGTGCATCTGAAATCATACTGTGGCAGCTTGCAGATGGTTCTGGAGGATGCCATGTCCTGTAGTCCCACTAAAGACCTGAGCTCTCTGATCTTAGATCACTACAAAAAGAAACCTAAAATTAGTCATTGTTCATGCATTTAGGTGTTAACATTTCTTGAAATTTGCTACAGCCATAAGCTTTATCACCGTGAAATCTCGGAGAGGGACGTTCTGTTCCCGTCAGCAGACTTGGGATCATCTCTTGAAACTGCCGACACCAGTCTTGGCACAGGCTGCAGGATTTCACATATTGTAACCCAGATGAATTACCCTGTACTCGCGCTTTGTTACAACATGCAAAGAGAACTGAGTCACTCGGGAAGAGAGACTTGCCATGGCCAGGTTTTTCCACATCCCTGTGTGAAGCGGTCGGGCCTCGCCCCGGGCGCAGAGCGTGTGCCGCGGTGCTGGCGCTCGCCTTGCCTGCTGTGTGTGCATCCCATCCTGCACAGAGAGCACGGTGGGAGCGCTGGGCGAGCCCAGGGCCCACATCACTCTTCCTGGCTGTCAGCAGCGGTGTGCCAGCCTCTCGCAGAGCCACTTCCAAAGGTGTTCGGGAATCATCAGTATCTCTCTGAGGAATACTTTTAGTAGTTTCTGTCTCCCAGCTGCTCCTAGTAGCTTGTTCAAATTATGCAAACATTTGCACTGCATGTTGGAGTACGAGTTCCAAGGCTGTTTTCATCCTGTGTCCTGTGGATTTTACTTGTAGCGTGCTTATGATACTGCTTTGGGGGTGTCTGAGTGTGGGTAAGAAAGTCCATAAATCCTTGGAGTGTGTGCATTAATGAAAGCTTTTCTCTTCACAGGTTTTGCTGTGGTATATTTTGTCATTATGAGATGTCGTCTACCAGTGCTTCATTTGTGCAAATTAAATTTGATGACTTGCAGTTTTTTGAGAACTGCGGTGGAGGGAGTTTCGGGAGTGTCTACCGAGCCCGATGGATTTCTCAGGACAAGGAGGTGGCAGTAAAGAAGCTGCTCAAAATAGAAAAAGAGGTAAAAGTTTACTTTCCATTCACTTTGTCTGCTGTGGTAATAAGAAGAAAAATTTTTTTCTAAGGCCTTTCATCCTCTAGGTAATGCAAGCAAACTACCTTGGACTTTTTCTTTGTTTGATTACAAAACCCCGTAAGTGGATGATGTTACAGTTGAGCAGCCCCAGCCGAGGGGGCTGATCTAAAGTGTTACTGTTTTATTGTTCACTATTCTCTCCCACTCTTCTTGTTTAGCAGCTTCTCTCTGCCCTGGTGAGAAGGAGAGCTAGCTGCACCTGTGGAGCTAGTAATTTCCTCTTGATACCAGCAGGCATGTTGCTAGATAGGAAGAGGTAGTGTTCACTGTCATTGCCTGATTCTATTCTCTCCTCTTGACATCTGATCTCTTAAGTGCTGTGGTTTGTATCTGTATGTTCAGTGTAGGCTTAGCATTGTCCTTGTGCAGGTTTTGATCTAGGGATCCACTAGCTCCAGGTTAGTTGTAGCCACAGTTCAGCTTGGTCTTGCAATGAGGTAGTTTTAAGACTAATTGTTCTACCAGTCAACTGTCTTGACTGTTCTGCCTGTGTGGCATCCTATGCAGCTGGAAAGGTGGACAGGCCCTTGGCAATCCTGAGGGAAAAGGCAGAATTAACTTATTGCACCTTTACTTGGTTTGTTGTTTGGTTTTGGTTTTTTTTTTAAAGATTTTTAGATTTGCCTAAAAATCCTCCTCAACCTTCAGCTTTGTACATTTTCAGAAGAAACTGTGTGTGTGTGATCCTCACAGTGCTGCAGCCTGCCTGCTGGTCACCAGCACATATGGAGCAGTGAGGACACTCCAGTCTAGCAATGGACAGCACAGTTACTGGACTGCTGTTCCAGCATGACTGTTTCTAACTTGTATACAATATTATCCTCCAAGTGTTTTAGGAAGACAGTTACAAGCTGGAGTACAGCAAAGCAGTGCTAGGCATAATAGGCTTAGTAAATAATCAGACACCAAAGTTCATCCACTGCTGCAGCAACGGAGCTGGCATGATTACGCCATGCTTAGTGATGTGATAAGCATGTTTGATCATGATTAAGTAAGTTGCTGTCTGAAATAATGGATAAGGATCTCATGATTTTTCCAGGATGGTGGAAGATTTATATGTTCTGTCCAGCGTCAGTTTGGACTGTTCTCTTTATTTCTCTTATTTATTAATATCAAAACATGTACAAAGACAAGTAAAATTGATGCTAGGCAGTATCGGTAATGTGCTTCTTAAAAATCATCTGTCTGACAGATCTCAGTAGTGGTCAGTGAAATATCTTTATTGGATATATGTGTTTCTGGTGGGATTACACCTGTGGCTGTGATAGACTTGTTGCTATGTACTTAAAGCATTTTTTGAAAGTAAATTTAAAAACAATATTACTACATCTTTTGATGGCATAAATCTTAATGGAATGGAAAAGGATGGAGAAAGGACAGTTCTATGTATTACTTGTTGGACCATTCAGCAAAAATACGTTGTTTAAGACAGCCCAACACAAAGTTCAGCTTGTAGTAACAGTGAATGCAGATTGTTCAGTAGGAAAAGAAAACCATATGATGGAAAGAACTATAGTTTAAGGACTTAATGAAGACTTGCAACTCATTAATAGCTCATATCGTGGTGCTCTTAGGCAAGTTTCGTTAACTGTCTTGCATATCCAAGTGAGGATCAAGTAATTTATAAGGACCGGGTGTGCTTTGTCTTGGTATGTAGCACTGGGCAAATTGTTGTTAGGCAGTAGGTGCAGATGTAGTTATGTTGTGTTTAAAAGAGTGTAAATGAAGTGGAAGGGCAGCCCAAGGGGTTCTGCAAAACACACTCAGAGTGAAAAATTAGGAAGGGTGGGGAGTATCAAAAAGGGGTGACAAATATCATCCATCAGGATGAGCTGACAGAAGGGAGCAAATACCTTACAGCACAAATTTGTTTATTTTCCTTCAGACTGGTTATCATTTGCAACTTAAAGAGACAGGTTGTGGCTGGGAGCAGCTTGGTATGGGGACTTGCTCTTGAAAGTTTTCTGGGAAGGCAGCGGAGAGGCAAGTGGTGATGCATTAAATAAGTCTAGCAAGCTTTGGCAGAATTGTCTTTCAACAACTTCAGAGAATTAAAAATAAGAGCTTATTTACAAAAATTGCATTTTCATATGGAGAAAATGATGGTCCCATTTAAGCTAGTGCAAAAAGTTATTGTAAGAACTAATGGTTGGAATTTGTAGCCAGACAAATTAGAATGGAAAAAAAAAGCACAAATTATCAGGAGTGAGGATGAGTAATGCTTGGCACAGACTACAAATGGAAGGAGTGAAGATGGAGGATACTTTTCATCTTTGTCTTTATGTCTTCTCACTGAGATGTCTTTTTAGACATTTGTTTTTGTCAAGTTTTCGAGCTCAACACTGGAGCATCTTGCTGAGGCATGGTGGCCCGTGCTGTACCAGAGGCTAGCCTTGGTGGCTGAAAGGTCTCTTTTGACCCTAATGGCTGACATATGTTTACATATGTAGTATGTTCCTCCATAGTGATGACAATAATGAACATCTGTGACTGAACTGCCTGAAGGTCATGGTGAATCAATGGCTGTTCTCATAGCAATACAAAAATAACTTGCTGTAGCTGTGTGTATCTTTGTTTAGTAGATATTTGGATGCGTTTGGTCCAGAAAACTAATTAATACTCTTTCTGCTTTATTTGAAAGGAAGTGTCCTTTTAAATCCATGACTGATTGTCTTGTGTTTCTCTTAACTCCTGCCAATAATGCACAACAACTGATCAGAGGGAAAACAGAGGACAGTTGTGAAAAGCTTGCTCAGAGGAATTTCGTGCTAGTCAAGTCCAAGGGCACAAGCCAAGTCAATAGAGCTGTGGTATCATTCTGCAAATATGTTGTATCTGTGTGTCATTTTATTAAACAAGCCAATCACAACCAGCAAAGATCTTGAAGGTTTTATATTAGCCAAGGGGCTAACAAGTTCTAACATGTGAAACAGAGCAATTTTTGTTCCAGCACAGCATGCTGAAATATCTGCTTAGAGAAACTTACAAATACTTGGAAGTGCTCAAGACAGATTGCTTCAAAACTCTTTAAAATTTGAGAAATATGTCTGCAAGGCATTAATTTTTTATGGACAGGCAGTAAAATGTGACTTTACAGGAAGAGGTGTGAGTTTATGTGAATAAAATACACCTAAAGAGATTTGCTGAGAAAGAGAAATATGCTGCAAGGCCTTGACTAGTGTATCAGATCTGAAACTGGACATGGCTTCTGCTGATTAAGTGAAACATAGGAGTGTGGCCTGAGTGATTAAATAGCAGCAAAACCAAAATTAAATTGCCATTTTACTATCTAATGCAGGCACTTCAGCAGTTTTAGGTTTTAAGCAGTGAACAGGAGTTCTTTGTGAATTGTTTTATGGAAAATCAAACAGTCGATCTGATGTTTATGATTCATGAAGTTAAAATGCCTCCTGTAGCAGGATATATGCTTGCTTTTTTTGCCCTAAGTGATAAATGTGTCCACTTACGGAAGAAAATCGCACACCTACTACTCAGGGAGTTATTTGGTGTTTTTGTGAGTGACTTATATGAATTATTGGATAAGTTCATAATTTGACTCCCACTGAAATGAATGGGAGAGATTGGGCCCAGGGGCCTTATTCTGCAAATTGCTAGCATTTCTTTTGACTCCTTATCTTGAGCAGATAACTGCCGCAGTGAAGTGTTACAAATGTTGCTTTATGCCTTGCCACATTAGCTTTTCACTGAAGAGCACTCACCTCCTTTGATTGTACATCTCTGAAGTTCACCTGTTATTTGTCATTGCTTTTGAAAGCCGCACTTTTGGTGGCGGTTTGTTGGCAGCTGGCATGTGATCTGGAATGCGGTTCTTCACCAGGAGATTTATTACTGCTGGAATTTCACCTGAAATTTGAATTTAATCTTAATATCACAGCTCTTTGAAAGTACTCCATGACCCATGAGCTGTCTCTGTGCTTATTGATAAACAACAGTATTGCATCTGATTTGCTTGCTTCAGCCATTACAACCAGGGTACTTGGGTACAAGATCATTTGATTTCACATAGTACAGATGTTCCTGGACTCTTTCAAAATCCTGACAGTGGTTTCTGAAAACTGCAGGAGAGTGGTGGAAAAAAACTAGTAAAACGTAACCATAATCTCATTGGGAAATACTTAAATACTTCTGGTGAACTAAGAGAACTAGCTTGTCGATAAAAGATGTTGAGTAGGATTAGCTATGCATGCTTTGTTCAGTCATGTCGCTGTAATGCAATTGAGGTTTATGAGACTCAAAAATAAAAACATGTTTTCTCTAGTTTTGATGCTGTATTGCCTGAAGTCTGGCTACCATGGAAGTTAATTTTATTTTGTGAGGGTTTCTTATATGTAATACATGTGCAGGAAGCTTTAGGGGATCTTTTAATCCTTCATAAAAATTTTCATGTGGGATATAATACAGCTTGTGCACTTTTTCTATTTTTATCATCCACTTCTGGAAAGGACTGCCCAGAAAACATGGACTGTGCCTGTACCTTCTGAAGGGGATGAGTTAAGTCTAACCACATGCATGTCACTAGACTTACCTCACTCGTGTTTGTAGTGCTAAAAGTGAGCATGTGGTAATTTTAATATGGGTCATGAGAGTAAGGACTGGGAATGACTTTCAGGAGTAACAAGAGAAAAACAACAGAGTAAAATAAAGCAAAGCAAAGCAAACCAAACTGAAATTGATACTTAGTCCTGACAGGACTAAAAATAGTAGACATTCTTTTTGTTTGCGGTTTATAGCTGGTATGGGTGCTCTGGTGCCCGCCTTGAATGACTCTCTACACTGGGTTCTGGCTGTAATGGAGGGCAATTTTTACACTTTTTTATTATTTTATTAGCTCTTTGTAGGAGCTCCTACTCCCTTACCTCTCTTATGTCTGAGTCAGCAAGTATTGAGAATGATTCAAGATAATATCTGCCAGAAAATGTCTGAATTTACCTGGTTCGAGCTCAGCGTGGTGGGAATGACAAACCCTGTGTTTACAACTCATGGTCCTTTGGTGCAGGTGCTAATGAACAGTGGGAGAGGGCTTAGAGTGTGGGCTATAGGAAGGTATGCAAAATGTAGGAGCCAAATACATGAACTTTCCAGAGATGTCTGCACCTATATTGAAAAAGTTCACAGTAAGCGATTTCATGGGAAACCCTTCCAGCCCCATATTAATTTAAAGAAATACTGCTGTGTGTTAGTTAACAGCTAAATGGAAATAAAATTATATTTATTATGCTAGAGAGGTGTCTTAAAATATTTTAGTTTCTGTTTTACAAAGTGATTATTTTGCAGGGTTTTCTGGTTGTGGGGGTTTTTTCGTTTGGTTGGTTGTTTTTTTTTTAAATTTATATTTTGGTAAAGGAATTGGCTAGAGCACTCCTTTTGGTGCTGACTAAGGTATTCCCAAAAGGTATCAACAGGATACTCGGAAGCCTTTATAGATTGGAAGTTGTCAAGATTACTGCAGATGCTCCAGCTGTTGTGCATTCTGCATCTTGCAGAATAAATTGTTTTGGATAGGACAGAGTTCTGCAATAAATCTCTGACTGCTTGTGAGTTTGCCCTACTCTTGACTTTCATTCAAGTGGTATTTTCTGGATGACTTTATTTTGTAAATGAATGTCATATTTCCAGGTGTCACTCCATGAGATTTGCTTAGTGGGTGCTTTGGATAAGACTGTTGTGTTGAGTGGCATATGGGTTGCAACCAAAATATTGTCAAAACTCCTTTGGTATTTGGGATATACCAGTATAACGAAACATGATATAGCATTGCCAGAATACAATTATTCTTTGGAAGGACAGGCTTTAGTTTCATTTGTCTGTTTTAAGAAACTTCATTCCTCTGTCTCTGCTTCCTAAAACAATCTTGGAAGTGTAGAAATCCAGACACAGAAACATATTTGTCTGTATTTTGCTGCATTTTATTGTAGTGGATTTTTTTACTTGTGTATTTAAACATTTTTATATCAAATTCTTCATTAGATGAATAAGATCGTTGAGAGTTGCTTTGTGTAAATAATGAGTATTTGTAGTAGAAGTTGTGTAGCTTACTAATTTTTTTTACCAACTTAATTTGAGATTCCTACTGACACAGGCTTGTGTATACTCACTCTTTTAAATCAAGCTAATTTGGAGTTAATTTGGTATAGACATCAGTGAAACTGGCATGTCAGGATCCAGACTGGCAGTATGTGGCTTCAAGAGTTGTTTTGTATCAGTTGAGACATAATAACTGTCAGTGTTGTCATGTTAGCTTGCAGTAGATGAAAAGCAGTTTCACAAGTGCTGGGAATCTTGCTTTGACCATATTTAAGAAGTTTCTCTGTCCTTTCTTTATCAGCTAAGCCACCAGATTTTTTACTGAAATTGTAAAGAGTCGAGTGCTCATCCTTCACTTGACTGGTGGCCAACTTTGAACAGCTTTGCTATATAATTTATCTGTTTATTAAATTTACTTAAGATACGTTTGTTTATTCTTTTTGCTTGTCTTTTGAATTGCCTTAAACTTTGTAAGTGAGAAGTGAAGTTACCTTGCATGTGCTGCTGATATAGATACAGCTGCCATAGCTTGGTTGACTCACAGGAGCTTACTGTGTGCCTGATCCCTTTGAGGTTTGGACCCTTTTACCTCAGTTATCTTTAATTTTGGTGGTGTTGTTTTTTGTGTTGGTTTTTCTTTTTCCAGAAGGTGCAACATCTGCAGATGGACAAGTTTCTATGCCTGTTTCCTACAAATTATGAATAAATTTTGTTTAGAATAGGAAGAAAATCTGTCTCTGATTATTTAGAAAGCACTCTTTTTGCTATCCATAATATGCAGCCTGTTAGGATATTATTAGATGTTCTTTAGTTTCATAATTAGTTTAATTCCATCATATATTGTCTTTAAAATTATTCTGTCAATCTCCTATAAGTTTTTGCTTGACAGTGGGTTGCTCACGTTGCCAGTAGATACAGCTGCAATTAAGGGTATTTTTCCTAGGGTGCATTTTTTTGTTTGGTTTTTTGGTTGTGTTTTTTTTGGGGGGGAGGGGTTGTTGTTTTTTTTTTTTAAATTGATTTATTTTTAATTTTGCTCTAGGTATATTTTTCCCTTTTTTGTCTCCTTTTTGCATAGACTTAGTTGTTATTTATAATTTGGAGAAGTTGTCTTGCTTATTTCTCCATGCCAGCAACCCTTGACATCAAATGGTAGCTCTTTTGTTTCCCCTCCCACGACATTCTCTGACCCCAGGCTTCTGTTGAAGTGATTAACTACAAAATGGTATTTTGGGATGTTTAAGCTGTCTTGAAACTTTTTTGTAGAAATCTCATGGATATAGAAGAGACCATTTGTTCTCAAAGTGGTGTTACAGGCTGTTGCAGGCTCAAGCAATTGGGAGTTGGTTCAAGTTAGACTTGTGCAGACATTTACCTGAGCATATAGTTTTCTTAAAACAAGGTTACAGTAGAAAATTGCAATGGCAGGTGAGTGGTAACTTTAGATATGGTAAGTGGCTGCATGTTTGAGTCTTGAGTGCTTGAGGGACAGCTGACAATTTAAGTGTCTGTGACCCACATTGGAATCTGCTGGTGTTGCAGTTCCTGAGGATGCTAATTAAATAGCTTGCACTCACTGCAGTATATGGAATGACGAATTGTTTCTGATGATTCCAGAGCTGCTGTTGAAGTGTGTGGAAGTATTGTTTGAATATGACACAGTTTCTGGGTTGTTGCATGCCTTTGTGATGGTTCAGATGAAGTCAGGTATCTTTGCTGGAGTTGATGGGATTCTGTGAGTCTGGGATCACCAGTCTCCTGGAGGCCGTTTTTCAGAGTCGTATTCAAAGCTGAGCATGGAGGCCACAGTCTCTGGTTGGGATCCCTAAACTACCTGCCACACACATGTTAGCAGTGGAAATTTGTGCAACATGTTTTGTGCTTTTAAGAGGGCAATAAAACACTTGACAGAACTAGATTTAGATAGGCCCTACTTTACTTGCCTTTTTTTTTTGTCCTTAATTTTAGATTGTCTGCATGTGAGTTGTTTAAGAGTCTGGAGCACATGATTTCACTGAAAACAAAGTTGAAGAAGAAGAAAATACATCCTAACTTTAAGGCAAGCCTCAAAATCAGCCTTTTTAATGGGCATGACACAACTAAAACTAAAAGTTACTTCATATTTACCTATTGCCACTTATTAAGGTGCTGATAGAGAAAGTTTCCTTTTTAAGATGACAACATAAACAGTAAAAAAGGAAACATTCAGACCTGTTTATGTTAGCTGGAGGCTGCAGAGGAGCCCAGAGAACAGCTTCAGCATTAACTCTTTCTCTCATACTCAGCTAACTGTGCAAACACACCGGGGAGATGAGGCCAATAGGGGCAAACATGGAGCTGCTCTTCTGATCCATCTGCCTCCAGACTGCCCTGTCTGTCTTTTTTAATGGTTCATCTGTTACAGTTCAGCTACTGGAGAAGAATCCTATTTGCAAAGACATGTTTGTTTATTAGATTAATGTTTAGAGAGTCTACATTCTGCATAATTTCTGTTTCAGAAGGTCAGCTCCACAGGGAAACTGGGTGACTTGCACGCAGGAGGGGCCTCCCTATGGCTGCTCTTTCTCTGCAAAGTAGGACCTGGCCCCTGGAGGTCACTGAAGGGGAACAGTGCCACACACCTCCCCACTTCTGCCTCTGGTTGCTTGTTTATTTTACTCCAAAACTTCTGAAAATTGAGGTTCCTTGTGGCTAAATGATGTAGACAAGGAAGAGAAAAAATTCGTGTCATGATATACACACTTGACAGAATACTTGTGTGTTTCGTGTATTGAGCACCTGAGTTTCTAGTAGCAACAGCAAAAATAAGCACGGTTTGTAAAAACTCTTGACCTATTGTAAGAGAAGCAGGGAAGCTCTTGGTAGACACCAGAAGACAAGATGGATTTGCTTGCACAAAGTTGCTCTTGCAGCTGGGAAAACCAAAAGGCAGGCATGCAGGCTGGGCGGGCAGCAGCCTTTCAGTGAAAGCTGAGGTGCTCTGCAAATTATTACTGGCAGAGACAGAACAGGAGAGATGAGTAGGTTGTTCTGGAAACTTGTTGAAATAATCAAGTTGCTGTACCCTCAAGTGAATGAGTGACATTTTCCAAGAGGTTATCTTTTCCTCTTCCTTGGAAGAATATTAGAGCAGAAAAAGGGTAGAGCATGCCTGTCTGTAGTTAGAGGGGGCCAAGAACAGAAATCACTTTTTGTCTAATTATATAACAACCTTAATTTTAGTAATGTCAGATGCATTTGAGGCAGTCCTATCAAAGATGATGGCTTATAAGTAGTGATTGGTGGGTTTCAGTTTTTGTGAACTGTGTACTTTTAATCTCTTAAGCCAAAGAAAAGGCTTTTTGACCTCTGTGATGATGTATCTGTGTATGCTCAGGTGCTGCATGTGATATAAATATGTAGCAACAGATGGCTAAAATGTGGAGCTGTTGAATTCCACTTTCTTTTGGATGTTGGCTTGCCCCTTTAAGAGTTTGTGAAGGCCCTAAAGGCAAATACAACAGGACCACATATTTTGGAGTTCTGCTCTTAACTTCTGCTTTCTTGGTTGTTTATGTATTTGTACCAACGTCTTTATTGTAAAATCTTCTCTCCAAGCCAGTGTCTCATCTGTCCTGTGCAGAAGTTGGCAGAAATGTGGTTTCTGGCACTGCATGCCAAGCGCTATAATTCTGGAAGGAGTCCTGCAATTTTTCACTGACTGGGAATAAAGCTCCTGGGATAAACAAGCATTCTGTTGTTACTTAATAGATTTGAAATCTGCAGCATGAAATCTTCTGCCTTTTCATTGCTTTGTTTCTGTGCTATACTGTGAGAAGGATGCTGCCTGCCTGTTAGTGAGACAAACATGAAGTAACAGCACTAACAGGGTGCCTGACTCAAGAAATTCAGGGCAAGCGATACTTGATTCTGTAGCAACACTGGCATCAGCTGTTAGCTCTAGTGGTGTGGTCATTGCCTTGAAACTGTACCCGAGTTCCCTTTTTGGGAAAGGAAGAGCCTGCAAACCCCTGTCAAAGACCAGGGCAGCTGCTTTGTTTGTCTTTTAAAAATTTGTATTTCTGCCTTTTTACTTGATCAATATTTAGAACCATTGAAAAAGTAAACATGACATGGGGACTGAGATCCTGCAGCTAAAGCTCCTTTATAATTATATATTCAGCCAGAACCACACAAAGGAAAACGAGAGTTCCTTTTCCTTTATGTACCATATTTCAATTTTCACTTAGGTTTAAATTGGCATTTTGGACTACGTTCACTTGAGCCACTGAAGAGCTTATCAGAAGAGGAAGGAAACAGAGGGAGGGAAAGAAAGATAGATTTCCAAATGACAAGCTTTTGAATAGTTGAAGTTCAATCCCTAAAACAAAAAGTGGAATCTTTTTTTTTTCTAAATAATGTGCTTTACAGTCTCACCTCTCATCTTGAGAAACATAAAAGAGCGAGTAAAAGAGATGACCCAAATCACAGAGTCCTTTGAAAGAAGAAATTCAGCTGTTTTGAACACTTACAATCAAAGGAAGTGGTTTCCCTAATTATATGAACTATGTGAAAGCTCTCAGAATAGCTCTTCCACCCCAGGATTCCTTGCACTTTAGAAGTTTGCATAAAAGCTCACATGGAGAATCAGATGCAAAGTGTTTGATTCAAATTTTATTAGGCAGAAGTGAGCATACATTCCTGTCTCTGGGCTTGACAGCTGCTTGGGTTTGGACCACAAGCCTGGGTTTGATGGATTTCAGTCCTATACTTTTAAATCTTTCACTCTTCAGGTTTTCTGGTGAGACACCCCTATCGAGAAAAGTAGAAATGAAAAAATGGAAAAGGGATAGAGGGGTCCCTTTGTGAGCTTTCAGCAGAGGATTCTTCACCCTGATTAGGCTATTAATTTTTGTGAAAACCCATCCCTGTACGCAGATTTTAAAAGAATGAGGAATTTTGCTTCCTCACCTTTTAAAGAAACTGTATATCTTAAAATATATATTTGGAAAAATTGGGATTTTAATCCTACAACTTCAATATTACTCTAACATCACCATTTACTTCAACCCATCAAAATTCTAAATTTGGTAGAGTTTTTGAACAAAAAAGCAATATTTTCAGAAGGCTTTTATACCTCATGGTTTCTTTTTGTACATACACAGTAATAAAAGTATGTTAGTCTAAACAGTGAGGACATATGAAAAGATGCAAGACGCTTCTGAAGGCTTAAGATCTCTGGTGCTGTCCCTGAGGATACAATACGAAATAATAAGTGGTTGAAATACTTACAAATAATATTTGGAAGGTTTGCAATAATGTGCAAGACCATCACACTTGCTCTGCACAACAATGACCTCAGAAGAGTCTCATACTCTGCCCTCAGAGCCAACTGCAGTAGTTATATCCAGATTTGCTAAAGACAGAGATAATTGATGAAATTGACCTTGAGGAAAAAATCTTGAAACCCTTCAAAGTGCAGCAATTCAAACTCAAGAAGGAAGAAAGGCAGAAGGGTTATGACTGCCTTCCAGATATATGGGATCAGCCAAACCCTCTTTACAGTAACGCTGTATACTAATCGCAAGGTACCCCTAACTCTTCCTGAAGAGAAGCAGAAATGTTTCTCTGGGTTCTTTTTTTCCTGCCAGTACTGCATTTTTTCCCCCTTCCTTCCTTTTCAGACAGAAGGAAAGACTTGCCCTGGAATCAGGGAGTTGTCTCCTAGAAGTGAACACCCTCAGCAGGCCAGTGCTGTTGCAAGTAAAGAGCGCAGCACAGGAGCAGAATGTAGAAAGGGAAGGGAAATGTCATATAGCCATACAGCACTCTGACAGGGTGGAAGAGAGTCCTTGCTGTGCCTTCTAGAGAGAGGTGTCTCAGGCAGCAAAGATTTGTCATCAGTATTGCCAGAGGAAGATTTTGCTTGGATGAATGAGAATGCTTAAAGTCATTCCAACCTTAATTGACCTGAAGGTGGAATGGAAAATTACATTTGCTTGTGTCTGATCCTTGATGGGAGTCGATTTCTTAGACAAGGTTTTGCATACCTCTGGCATCGGAAAATGGGAAGCTGTGGTATATGGGATGCGGCTACTCTTCCACACCAAAGAACCTATTGCAGGTTTGAATATGCTCTGTGCCACCAAAACATCACAGAGCTCCTTGGCCCTGGCCAGCTTGTGAGCTCAGTTCATTGTACTGAACTTTGCAAATCTAATCCTTGTCACGCTCAGAGCATAAATCAAGTATTTAGTAATTTCACGAAGACTATGCCATTGCTAGAATAGGAAGAGATGCAAATTCTCCCTGCTGCACTCAGGTTTACACTGGAAGTGTCATTAGCTGCAGCATGATGCCTTTTCTTCAGCTTTTCGGGTACCGCCCAGAGTAGGTACAGAGAGGTTTTGTTGGACTCTGCCCAACGTGACCCCAGTCCTGAAGTTCCTGTGGGCTCATGTAGTACAGTGCTCCCACTTCCTCTTTGCTCTTTCATTTTTTGTAGGTCCTCAGGAAGCACAGTGCAGGTTGATGGAGGAAGTCAGTTGTTTTGTAACCACAAAATAGATGATCTCCATTTGGCCTTTTAAATGTTATTAATTTCCCACTAGGGGGGGTGTGTGTGATGGTCCTCTCATATTAATTTCTGATATGTTTAGAATTTTTCTAATAAAATGATGAAAGAGAAAATTAAAATCAAGTCTGGAGATGTAGATTATGGGTGTGGAAGTAGAAACTGACAAATGGAGAAAAGCCAAAGCCGAACATGGTTGCAAGATGTTCTTTCCCCTTACATGTCTGCCCTAAAATAGATTGTGTTGCATTGTGCAGTATTATTGTGGTGCTGTTACTTTTGCACTCAACTGTCCTCTATTTACTGCTTTTCCTGCCTCTGTACTCTTTTAGAAATTTTTGTCTCTTCATGTGTGTGAGTTAGAGCAGTTCTTAGAAACATTTCATACATGTTAGAGAGTGAGAATTAATGGTATGTGTAGGCTGTGATTTTTCCACATTTCCAGCTCTCCCTGGAAATGCTCCTGACTCGCATGTGTTCTGTTCATCCATTGTAAAGGAGTTGGAGCAGGTCTCAGGTTTTGCGTTCTCAGTTTGGCTCATTATTCAGTTTTGTTCTTTCTAGTGGGTTCAAACAGCAGAGCCAAGGCTGCAACACAGACATGGGTAGGGGTTACAGTACCTCTGGTCTGTTGTAACTTTGGGGAAGGAACTGTCTCGGATTATTGTTGTTTCCTTGGAGAAGAGCAATGAGAAAATCATTTGGCTTAATTTGCTGTCCTGTGGTGGTACAAAAACCCTGTGAATTCTCTGCTCCTTGCAAGTCTGTTCATGAAACTCAAAGCAACTGCCTTCATAGGTCATTCTGTAACCAGTCTCACTCTTCTAGAAAGGTTCTTCTGGATTTCCACTTTCTGCAGAGTTCAGAGAAACTGGTATTCAAGTTACAGCCTTTTAAAAAAAATATTTTGAGGCTGGCCACTATTCTTATATAACAAGGATTAGAAATTAAATAGTTGTTATTGCCATATCTATGTAAGCAGATCGCTGTGAAGAGGATAGGGAGTTCTATGTATAAGAAATTCATCAAAGTGAAGTAGGGGAAAAGCTGAAGTTACATGTCAAAAATATATTGTACAATAATACTAATAAATGTTTTATGACACTTAAAAGCATTTTTAAAATATTGGTAGTTTTCCTCCAAGGTTTTTATCTTAGCTGTTATTTCATTTTAATTGTTTTTAGTCTTAATGTAAAAAAGATTGAGGAACCATGAGGGTAGTCTGAAGAATCCCAAGAAAAAATAAACAGTGGGTCCATGTTTCATAAAGGTAAAAGCTTAAAATTTCAGGATTTTTTCTAGTTTTATTTTTTGACCCCCAGTAGGGGTACCAGTTGAGCCAAGTTTCTAAGTAAAACATAATTTTCAGTCTTAGACAAAGAAGAGTAACTTTTCTGAAAAGCAGCTAAGGAATTTATGTCCTGTACCTTTAATTTTGTTGGGAATGGCAGTTTTGCTCCATAATGGTCTAGGTGGTAGTGTGGACATAGACAGAGAGCTACTGTGAAGTATGTTGTTCTGGCTGTTTATTGATGGCATGGTCATGGTTGAAGAACACCAATACTTAGCTGGAGACAGTACAAGTCAGTTTTTGGTGGAGGTGGAAGTCCCGTGTTTCCAGAGGCTGTTCTTGCTTAAGTTCTTGTCAGTTCCAGCTAGGTGGAAGGGACATCTGGCTGTAACCTGCAGAAGGGTGCTTACTGCTTAAGTCTTGGAAAAGAGAAAGAGGACTTGGTAAGTGACAGACAGTTTGCTGCTCCGGATTCAGGAAGGGTGGTGATCAGTTGCTGCTACATGATGAAACCAGAACTGGAAGCATTTTGATGGTGAAGATTTCACCATGATTCATGATGGATTATTTGGACAGTTGCACATAAAACCATGATGTGTGTCATTCAGATAACGCACAGCAGTCAGAGATTCAGATTATGGAGACAACTCATTTTCCTGAGAAGCTCAGATTTTGTGAGGTTGTGTTATAACATAGGTAAATGTGGCAAGAAAAATGCCTCCCATCCATGGAGAATTCTCAGTCACTTTAGCAGAGGAACATCAGTAGTTGGCAACTACATTCTGTCCTTTCTTTTTATGCCTGCTGGCTGCAGCTGGAATTTCTGTTTTAAAAGTTTTGTGTCTTTTTAAAGTAGGTGGATTCTGGGTAGGGAGCGATTCTTTTCTTTTCTCCACGGGCAGGTCATTTTTGAGTTACAACTGGAGAGAACCTTGTACAGAGCTTTGGTAGACCATGTGGAAAATAAAACCTCATGTGATTTGCTGTTAACATATAATGGGGGTAACACATCTTGTCATGTGCTGTTTTCATGAGGGTGGGCTCAGCCTGTCTGGTTGAGACATGCTTTCTGGAATTATAACATTCACTGTGATTCCAGTAAGAGGGATCCCCATCAAGTGCTGTCCCTGTCATTAGCTACAGTAGGTTGGATTTACGCTCTCTAAGACAGACTTTAAATGAGTGCTCATCAAGAACATGATGGGTTCTATTTTCCTTGGTTAAATTACAGTTTTCATTATCAAGATGGAAAAATACTTTAGTGTAAAGATCATAGCTGCTTTAGAGGAGTGTATCAGGATGCATAAGTACAGCTGCTGCTGTCTCTGTTGGAGTCTATGCTAATTGTTCAGCAAAAGCCACTGTATAATGAGACTTGACTTGTTCTGGGTTATCTTATCCAGATTCCTGACAAATATTCTGCAGACCTCAGAAAAACCACTGCTCTAGCTGGATATGTATGGAGATGGCTTCGTGAGAGGGGATTGGTTTTGCCCATTGCTTTCATACCAAAATGTCTTTCCAACAAGGTGCTTACAAGACTCACAGTGACTTTGATCTCAGAAATAATGTCCTTGGATAGTCTTCCATTTTTTGGAAAGATTCAGGTGTTGTATATTAGCCGTGATACCTTCTCACCTGTGGAGTGAGCAGGGAGTCAGAAAGTTTCACATTTTGTTATTCCCATGTATTTTAGGGATGATGTGGGTTTTGTTACTGTCCTCCATAGTCAAAGCAGGTTTGTGTTCAAAATGATTGCAAGTGACTGGGAAAATTTCCCAACATTGAGGAGAGAAATGATGATTGCTGAAAATAAATTGCTCTATAGGAACTCAGGTATTTCAGCCCTGCTGTTTAATCCACTCATCTATTGTTTCTGCTCAATTGCTGGTGTTGCTTTGCAGCTGGAGGCAGCTTCGTACTCCAAATCTGCCTGAATTAAATATTTATAGAATTGCGAGACATTGATCATTTATAAACTCTTACACCATTACAAATATATAGTTTATGCATGTTCTGAAGGGTTGTACTATATGTGAATAACACTAGTGAAATCCAAACTAAACTTGTTCTTGGCAGATTTCCCTTTATCAGGTACCTTAATATTAAATGCTCGTACAATCTCAAGTTGTCTGCTTCAAAGTGTAACTTCTGTGGGATATGTTTGGACATTGTGGCTTTCTAGTTGAAATCTGCGTGAAAAATGAGTTATTTGTCCATAATCTGTGTGCTTTGTTGTTGTTGTTGTCGTAAATGACAGTGTAACTGTAACAGAATTTTTTCAAGCTTATTAAACCTTGTGTAAGGATTTTTTACAGGAAGTGCCCTTGCTTAGTTTTGTCAATCTCTTAGCAGCCTTTTGTCTCACTGATACCACGTTTTTAACCCCCATCATGACACAAGGCAACACCATGATCCTGCCATTACTCAGTCAGTGCCAAACAGGCTCGGTGTGGTTATTGTACTGGGTGTTGTATGTCAGTGGCAGGATTAAGCCAGTTAGCTTGATCTAACTCTTTACTACTGCCTAAGGTAGAGGGTCTGCTGCCACATCACAAGGACAAATTCCCTGTGATTTTTAGAGGGACTAGCCTGCTTTCCATGGGCTGAGCAAGCCTTTGCAGTGTTTTGACAGTCATGTTTGAAATTTACTACCTAGTACTTCTAATGCCATGGCCTTCAATGTGTCCTTAAAGTGCCAAGTTATGTACAAGGGTCACTATAAAAAGTTATAGTAGAGTATAAACCTCAGTTTTCTTTTCAAATGGTCAGTATCCAATACGTTTTACTACTAACACATCTTTTGGTGCTGCATGATGCAAATTAATCGTTTTAAAGTAAATTTCATGAGATGAAGTGAGCCTATAATAGCAAAATAAAAAATAATAAAATAAATTTATGTCCATGTTCCTTCCCTGTGGTATGTTACGACAGTTTAACAGAACTGAGCTGTCTTGGTAATGTGCTTTTTTTTCCTTCAAGATTGCAACCTAAAAGTCAATACAACATATTTGAAGTGTGTGTTTCTACCATAGTATCTCCAAAAATGAGAATTGTTTGGTGATATAAACCAGTGGATTTAAAATAATGGTAAGATGATTATATAGCAATAAGCACTTATTACTTTCCTGTGTATTTCCGCTTTTAGTCTCTGGGATGCAAATTTGATGCTTTGAAAAATTTGCTCAATCAGAATGGTTTTAAGTACAAATTTTGTACGTCATTGTAGATGTACTTGTGAGAATTTAATTCTGTTATTTACAGAAATGCTGGTGACATCAATCTGAGAATGTAATTTAACTCTTTTCTGTGTGGTTTAAAAAACAGAACACTGTTTCTTAATACAGCCCAAATATAGAGTCTGTCTTCTAAGACATAAAAAGTGCTGACAGAGTTTTAATATGTAAATGGGCTATAGAAGATAGCTTTTATTTAGGGTAAGTTATCCTCTAAATGAGTACTAAAAAGGAAGCCCAAGCCCACACAGCTTTAAGTGATACACAACCATAGTTTTAGAACTATGATTTTGAAAGAAAAGTCTGTTGAAAGTCTGTTGAAAGAGGTGGTAACACATTTGTTCTGGGAGTGTGCCCAACGGAGCACTTGATAACTCTGCTTATTTGTGTATAAAAGATCTCACGATGATTCTTTGGCTTTGCCATTGTTAATATTAAAGACAGTTTAACAGTTTAACAAACATTCCCTGAACTGGACAATCAGTATGCTTTGCTTATTTGGGGACTCCAAAGCACAAAATTCTTTGTATTTTTTTCCATGGAAAATTTTATGAGAACAGACAAATCAGTAGGCAAAGTCCTAAATTTTTCTTTTATATCTGCTTGATTTTCTTTTCAGTGTTCAAAACTGTAATGATTGCATAACATTTCTGCTATATAATTCTTAGTAGTAGTCTTA
This sequence comes from Margarornis squamiger, assembly GCA_035222235.1. Classification (NCBI taxonomy): domain Eukaryota; kingdom Metazoa; phylum Chordata; class Aves; order Passeriformes; family Furnariidae; genus Margarornis; species Margarornis squamiger. The sequence continues at coordinate 20,933,070 of JAWWTY010000160.1, forward strand.
TGTTTCTGAAATTCTTAAAGTATTCCTTTATTGTATACTGAGAAGATAATTTATGAGCAATGATAGATGCTGATTGTCTTAGTATTGTGTCCATTAAATGATGTTTTGGGCTTGATTACCTAGAGAAACTGGTGTATTATAAGAGGTGTTATCTCTTATTAGACAACAGTGAATCCACAAGAGAGCATTCATGAAACACTGGGAATGGACACAGACTGGATGTATTTTTGAACAGGAATCTAGAAATAAAGGTGTGGTATTTATTTGTGTTAGCATTTTGGTTTTGTATGTGGTTCTCATTAATGGAATGATTTTAATAAAACATCAGCTGACCTCTTCCAGCTGCTCTTTTATTAGACTGTAAAACCCCCTGAGAGTAGCTAAGTTGCAACTCTCCCAAGAACATGACAAAGCTCAAAGCCTTTAAAATGCTAAAAGACTTAGGAAAAAAGTATATTTCCAAAGCTGCCCTAAGTGTGTCTAAATAGCTCCTTAACAAACACAACAAACAGTTCTCTGGAAAAATAAATAACCAAACTTTTGCACACTGCAATAGTAAGTATTATAAGGCAGTTAAGGAAGTTGTGTTAATCAGATTCCTTGAGTAGCTAACCATGTCTAACTCTGTAATTTTGCATGGAGTGAAGGTGCCTTTTGCTGTGCAATTAACTGATTTATTAATAAGAGAGTTGTTTGGCTGCTGGCTGACCCGATGATCTCACAAGGGGCTGCAGCTATTTCCCGTGTTAATCCTAAACCAGTGTGCTCAGACCAGGGTGGAAAGATGGCAGTATTTTGCCCTTTCCAGTCAGCTGCTCCAAAGGCACCTGGAAGAAGTGGTGGCTGAGTTGCTTTGGGCCCAGTTTGCCTAGACCCAAGCAAAAAAGTCCTTTGATACTGAAAAAACTCTATGGACAGATGTTCTTTTGCAGTTCCAGCTGTGCTGCTGGAATAGGCTGCTAGCCCAAACCCTTGATCACTTCTCTTGACTACAAGTGTGACTATAAATTTCTAACATATTTCCAAGGAGAACTATGGTTCCAAGAGTAACTAAAATATGCTGAGTTGTTTGGTCTTTGCTAACTTTGACTGCCTTAGGATAGAGAGCTCTAACAAGAGCAGCTGCAGCTGTTTTGAGTAGCTGGCAGGCAACAACACAGCTGTATGCAAAGTGCCTCCATCCACATCCTTACTGTCTCTGCGGCTGCAATTAAAGATCTGACGATACAGCCTTGTCTGATTCCCAAGTAATGCCAGCTCAGCATCAGGTGGCCATTGCCCACATCTGCAGTCAGCACCAACCTTTAAGACCTCATCAGAGCTGAGCTGCATTTGCTGCCTTTACTGCACTGGTACAGAATAGAGCAAAACAAAAGCAAAAGGGGCTTAGGTATCCCAGTGAACCGAGGCTTGTGCTCCTCATAACAAGACCAGACTGTCCAGCCAGCTTGCTTTGCTCCCTCATCTGCTGCTGGCTGCACTTAGAATCTGTGTTTGTGATTCCTGTCCAGCAATTGCTGAACACAGACAAAGCCTAGAGGAGGACCCTGGTTTTACTTGCTGAAACAACTGAAACAGTTACTCATACGTGGCTATTCATACTACAAGGTTAAGAGCAGTACTGGTGGGTCGAGAGGCAGCTGTAGGGTGATGTCAGTCATAGATGATGTACTTGGCATTTTCACATGTCAGTAAGTAGAGATTAAACAGGCATAAAACTAAATTACCCATTAAACACTGTGGTCCATACCATGGTTCACAGGACACAATTACGCTGTTTGTACTCTTAGGGATCACCTGAATTCCAAACTCTTATACTGTAGTTGTCTTATGAATTAGATTTGATTTATGGTAAGCCAGTAAGTGAAAAATTAAAATGTTTTCAGTATAATTTGCTTTGGCCTTGGATTTTGTGATAGTGGTTGAATTATGTAAACAGTGGATTAGGTTTGTTTAGAATTCTGAATCCCTTTGCCTTCAAGAAATGGCATCGAGTCTGTAATTCACTTCAGCAGGACTCAAGAGAGAGACATAATTTCATCCATACCTGTGATGTAAGTACAGAGTGAACAGTTTTAGTTTAGTTTGATGGTCAGTAACAGGCTGTGACTAAGTTTATCATGGACTAAGCATAATATTCAGCTCTCTTGCAGTCACCTTGTATGTCTGTGTCTCTATGTTATGTCCAGGGAGTTTGTATTTGTATGTTTCGGTGTCTTTCCTTCAGCTGAAGAACCACTTGTTCTGCTTCAATACAACATTTTTTAAAAAAATAGATGTGTTTTCCACACAAAAATTAGTTTAATGAAATAGTTGAATACTTGCTACTTGTCATCACGAGTTAGGAAGGAAATTGATGCTCATTTAGCTTGCATAAAATAGACAGAAGCTTCATGGAGGTAAGAGCGTTGTGCCCAAGCCAGCGAGGGCTGACTTCTTCAATGGCCTTCAGACAGACAGATGCATGACAGGATTTTTTTTCCAAGCATTTAGGCATTTTGGATTTAAGTGTGAGTTTGATGCTTAAAGGTGATTCTAAATATTCTTGTAAGTGCCTAAGAGACCTTTGAAATACCAGTCTTTAACCACCACTTTGTAATTTGCTATCTGAAAGTCATTTTCATTGAAATACAGCACCTTCTTGTCAAAGATAGTACAAAAGGTTCAGAGATGTGGACTGACTTGCATCTGGTTCTCACTGTAAGGAATAAGTGTCTTTAAATTAGCTAATAGAGTTCACAGCTGATCTACAGCAACTGAAAAGAACAAAACATGAAAGGAATCGTCTAGAATCACTAGTGCAAACAACATCAGAGTGATTAAAAGTGTTTACAAAAGATTTCTATCAGATATAATGGTCCTTAGAAGGAGTTGGCAATTTTTTCATTTAGAGTGTCTGGGCAATTAGAAGTTGCCTCTCCACAGTTTTTAAATGGAAGCTTGCTTTGGTGTCTCTTAAATCCCAGATTAGAGTATGAACATCAACGTGAAGATGATGGTATTAGCCATGGTTGACACAGCATTTTTTTCATACTTCTGGAGTGTTATCTTAGTGTGTAATATAATGTAAGTGAGATAAACTTAGAATTTTTTTTGCATCTCCAAATAATAAAAGCACAGTATGTCAATTTGCCTGTGGCAGTGGAGTACTTATCTTCTTGGCCCGATGCTTGTGTCTTGTTTGCTGTCCCTTTTATGGTAGCACTGGGTGTTTGTGAGGTCTGGGGTTTGTGGCTGGTGTTCCTGCAGTGCGGCCCTTCCTGTTGTCCACTGATTCTAATGGGCTTTCATTGGATCCAGCAGCATCTTATGTAAGATGGAGAAGAGTCACTGAATTCTGCACATTATTGGGGTGGAATAGGGAGCTATGGCACTTGGATGTGTTAATCATGGGGCATTTTTAATCATTCTCTGAAAAGATTCATTTAGTAGTACTTCTGTAGCCAGGACCTAAATGTATTACACCATGGGGGAATTACATTGTAAGACCAATCAATTTAATTCTAATGATCTTTTGAAGTACTTGTGTTGTAAACACCACAGCAGGTGGTGTGCACAGTGCTTTGAAGACATGGGCTTTTAAGTATTTTACAAGAAGATGGCTTTATTCCATTCCTCTTGACCAAGGTGTTCAAGAAAAGATGATCCCGGTAGTTTGTCTAACTGTTTGTGGTACTCCTGTCTAATTCTGACAATATTCAGATAGGCTGTCAAGGAGTATTAGGTCTTCTGGTTATCTGGCAGTATGCTGGTAAGGAATTAGAGGACATTTCCCAATTGAATATTTCCTAAAGAATACACAAATGTAATACAAAAGTTTTTTCAAATACAGGGGTCTGTGAGTCCATGTAAATGGAGTTTTGAATGACTAGCCTGTCACCTGCATCCTCTGGGCTAGGGAAGGAGGTTGGAGCTACAGCTTGTGCTGCTGTTGATGGAGTTCCTTGCCTTGGGAGGCTGGTGGGGCTGCAGTTGGAGGACAGAGCTCCTCTACTGACAGATCTCTTGCTGATCTGGCAGATCCCTTGACTGGTTTGGAGGAGTGTTGCTGTTTACCTGCAGGTGAATCTTTCCACATCTGCTTAGATAGCTGCTAATTAAATTATTTTGTGGACTTGTAGGTGAGTCAGTCTGCAGTATGATTTGTGAAAAACAGGATACATTTAAAAAGTTAATTTTCAAGTATTGTGAAAAAAGATTACTCACTTGATGGTAACACTGTTTTTCTTGCCGAGCAGGCTAAGCAGCATGGAGTTAGTGTAACCCAAGTGCAAAGCTATAGTTTAACATTTAATTGAATATGTTTAAATGTCTGTGCATTAGCTAAAGATAAAGATCCTACTTAAAAACTGTGTTGAAGTTACTCAGAAAAGGCTTTAAGCAACAGCAAAAAACTGAGCAATGTGATGCCATTATCTGTAATCATGCAGTTAGGCACATGTATCATTGTACCACCAATGAAACATAGGCCAAAAAAATACTGGTTTGCTATAGCTCTACATTTATTACAATAGCATTAGCTGATGTACCATGGGTTTCTGCATCAAAACTGCTGTAGCCTTCCTGTTTTCAGTGAATCTATAAGGCCACAAAATAATTTAATTGGCAGTTATCTAAGAATATATATGAATACTCACCTGCAGGTAAACAGCAACACTCGCCCTGGCAGTCAAGGGATCTGCAAAGGGATCTGTCAGATCAGATACTTCTGATAAGTTCTGAGAAGTTATTTGTGATCTTGTTCTTGTTATGTGTTCTTGCCTTGTATAGAGTTAGCATAAGCTTAAAGTCTTAAAGTAATGCATTACTATGGAGAAAAATATGTAATAGTATGTATCTGTATTTGTTTATGTATATTTGTGTAAAAACATCTGTCTAAAATCTGTTGAGTATCTACTTTAATAAACTACAGAGATGAAACTGTTGAGAGACCTTGAAGGAGATACCTGACCTTTTTTCTCAAAAACTATGGAGAGTATATGTCTTAATTTCTGTGGATACAGTCTCATTGTCTTGCAGTCCCTTTCTCAAGCCTAGCAGCATTGTTCAAGTGGAGTTTGAAGGTTTTTGTATGTTTATCCAGAATTGCCAAACATCTGTAATCAGCTCCGAGGAGCAGTTTCAATTGCACTGCTGGCTATTTGGCAATCTCAAGCGTGCTTGCTGTGCATATCCAATCAGAATCCATAGCGCATGCCTGGAAATTCCACATTTCCAGTAAACATTGGATGGAGCTGTGTGTGCATGGTATGCTCTAACAGCCTGAAGTGCTGGACTCGCTGAACCCATAGTACTTTGTGCATAAACACAAATTCTGGATAGGACTGCTCCAGCTCTGCCAAAAATCCCGGATCTTTCTTTGAACAAAGTTTTCCAAGGCCTTCAGTTTTTCCAAAGACTTAACTTGTACATCTGTGCCTTGGCCATAAAAGAATAGTCTGAAATTTATTCTTTTCCCCCCAAACATGCAAAGCATTCATCTGCCAAACTCTCCCATGAGGTTTTCAAATGCCAAGCATTTGTGGACAGTCTTTCCTAGATACGTGTGTGTTTATACATATATGTATGTATACCCACTGGAATATAAAATAAGTTATTATAGTAAAGGTCCCATTCTTAATTGTCTAACCTGTTTGTTTGTTATCAACAGGCAGAAATACTCAGTGTGCTCAGTCACAAGAACATCATTCAGTTCTACGGAGCTGTCATTGAACCTCCAAATTATGGCATTGTTACAGGTAAGGATTTTTGTCTGACCTTTTTCTTGATTCTGTAAAACTCCAATGTTACAAGGTATTTGCTTTACCCGATTTCATTAATTGTTCTGGCCCTGTTTGAATGTTAGAGTGCTTGGCACTATCTGCCTCAATGTAAATGGGAGTGCTGGAGGTGGGAACCAGGCTGGGAGCACGGCTGGAGGCAGTGTTGAGGCAGGTGGAGCCCAGGGTACTGCACAAACTCGTCACTCAGCTACTTAAACAGTAGCTTTTCACGCTTACCCTTTTCTGAGAATTGCTTTTCCATTTTAATTGGCATGTCACAGAAGTAGAGGGTTTCATGATATGAAGTTCTGGCAGGTTCTGTGAAAAGGGAAGGCTGAGAGTCTGCTCAGAGCAAAGCTGCACTATGAATTCTACCTGTATTGAAAATAAGAGAATTTAGAGTGGGAAGTTCCCAGCCCTGGGAAGAGCTTGAAATAGTCAAGGGTTTATAAGACAACTCCCTGTATTCATTGGAAACTAGGTTTCATTCATTCTGACATTGCTAGAATTATGCAGAGATTGGTTTTTGTGATATTGTTGGGGGGTTTTGTTGGTGTTTTCTTTTTCTCTATCACCACTTTATGCTTCCTGCCCTTACTTGGGAGTTGGTCCAGATAAAGAATTTTCTCCCTTTCCTCTATGAGAAAAACTGTGTAAGATAGTTGGAGAAAGTAAACCCAAAGCAATCTCCCATCTGCTGAAACAAATGTTCGGAGAGGTAAAACCCATGAAAGTGTGAATCAGGAGGTATGTTTTGTCATGTCTATAACACTTCAAAGTTTGATGCGAAGAGTAATCTTTGTGTGTGGCACAATCTTAGTACCAGTTTGAATCACTGCCCTTCAGGCTTTTATTGGTTTTCAGATGGTTGTCAGAAGTTGTGAAAATTCATTTATTTCTGCCTGCCTCTTACACATCTGGTTATCACAGCAGATGGCAGTGTAAATGTGGTGGTAGCACATCTGAGAGGCAGTGCTGTTCAGAGCACCAGGAGCTTTGCTTGTCAGAGGAGTATAAGCCCAGTGGAGGTCACGGTGTGGCAGCCAGCACTCCAGAGGTGCATGGGGTGGTGACCACAGTCTACACTACTCAGAGACTGCACTGGTGATGGCATATAGACAGGAACTTGAATTCCTTCTGGAAGCAATAAAATTCCTATGAAACTAATAAATCAAGTAAGGTAATTTTACTATCCTTTTTAATATAAGTGTAATAAGTGTAAACTAGCAAGCAGAATAACAAAGGAGATGTGTGATCAATGTCCTGGAATGACGTCTGGATCAGAAGTCCTCAGTTTGATCTCGCAAAAGGTCAGTGTTCAGTGGATATTTGACCTGCTTACCAGTCAGGACAGACAGTGGCTAGAGTAATTCATTATGTTATTGAGATGGGGGCTCTTTAACCACTGGTGAGAAAGAGACTATGGTGTGTAGTTCAACCACTTTGTTCCTCAGGGAGCTCTGATTACACCCTGGCTAAGGAAAAAAGTTTTTTTTTTTAATCAAATGGTGTTGATTCTCCCTGCAGCTTCTAATGAGACCAGAGTCCTGTGGGTTGGAAGGGAAGCAAGGCTCCATTTCCTCACACCATTTGCAAATAAGAAAACAGCTACTGAGAGAAGAAATGTTAATTGTACTTGGGATATCTTTTAGAGGGGTTTTTACTTCATGACCTTCTGGATGGCCTTCAGTGTTGCAGACTTAATCCTATGTTTAGTCAGAGATATATTTCTTGTGGGGGAAAATCACTAAAACTAATGTTTCTTCAGAGTGATAGAGATGACAGGATTCAGCATTCAGCCAAGCATTGGCATGTACTGGGTGCTAGCTGTACATAACATCTTATGTGGGATTGTCAAAGAATTTTCTGAGAAAAGCTACATCTTCAGTTAAAACACATTTTCCTGCTGGGATGTATGTCAGTGTTACAGCTGATCATTCCGCCCAGCAAGCTAACATGGATCACATCATTCTAAATGTCACTAGCTATCTCTTGTCAGCAGCAGTCTCAATGTCTATCTTTCAGGTGTGGCTTTTGTCCACAGCTGCCTCCTCCCAAAAGGTTCTTGGAGCTTGTGCTCCCATTGCGCAGAACCATATTGTGTATCCCACAGGATAGGTTCAGTCAGGCATTCAGAGTGTTTCTTTCTAAAGCATATATTTCTTTTCCATTATTGACTGAACATTGTCCTTGAGAAATGATTTCCAAATCCCTAAGCTCCTAGTAAAAACCTGTGGCACAATAAATATATAGAAGAAATACTAACACTGGAGCTTTGTTGATTAAAGCTGGCTTGCCTCTGTTCACACAAAGTGGCAAAGGGCTCAGGGAGCTGAGTTGTCCCTGACCCTGGTGGATCAAATTATGCATTGTAAAGGCATGCGAAGCATGCAGCCAACCTACTCCTGAAGAATCCATTTATAAGACAGATGATGACATCATGGGTAAAAAAAAGCTTCTGTTTTAATTGTGGAAATGTGCGGGTCAGCAGCTTACTCCTCTGTCGGTGACATCAGAAGCAACATGTCTGTCCTTTCAGTGGGAGGTTCTGCAGCAGTGATCCAAAACTAACTTGCCACTTCAGTGTTTACTTTCAAGGGATTTGCTTTTTTCTCCCTCTTTCATTTGGCACTGGAGTCTTTTCATCTGGCCTACCATGTTCTAGGCTGCAGATTCAATCTTGTCTCAGAGTTTCCTTCCCCATGCAGCAATCTTCCAGTGGTTTTGATTTCCTTAATGAGGAACAATGTTAATTTTTTTATGCATTTAGTCTATCATGTTTCAGTTGATGTAGTCTTAGTGGCAGTGATTTTGTGGCTGTGTTGAAATGATATGAAGATTTTGAGAGTCTTGCAAGTAGGTTCTAAATTCTGCCTGAGAAGCACACTGAATAGCCTTGGGAGAGAGGGCTGAAAGGCTTAAGTTGCTCTCTGCATCCCACTGATTGTTGTGCCACTTGGGCTACATGAGGTGGTATGTGCCTGCTCTGTCTGCAATGGCAAACAGGTAGAAGAAAATGTATTGATCACTTCATTTCATGAACTTCCTGTTGTGTTTCTGGTGAAACATAAATGAATTCTAAATAAGCATAAAACTAAAATACTAAGCAGGAGAGCTACAGCCTTTACACTGCTGTACATGACCTGCAGCACAAGGAAATCTGTCCTGTGTATCTCAGAGTTAGACTTCTAGTTTCATCTTTCCATTTTTTCACAAAAAAATTATTTGTTTTTCTACTTGCAAACCCTTCCTTCCCAACAGAACATTCTATCTGCAGTCATTATATATTTAACATGTGGCTTTGCTTTAAAAAAAAAAAAATAAAAAAAAAATCTCTGCTATGGGGCATCAACTTTCACACAGTACTGCTTACCAGTGGGGAGTTTCCTTGATTTTTGGAAACAGTAAGATGGGTCTCATACCACCACCCTCATCTGTTAAATGCTCTTCTCATCAAGAGTGGCAAATTCACTGTTTGAAAAATTAAGAATTTTAAGTTGCACAAAAGTGGTGTGTGGAGGTTTCAATTGTCTCCAGTTTCACACCTGAATGTGTTTAGGTGGAACTAGCATGTTATTCCTGCTTTAAACCCCACAGCTCTGGCAGTCAGACTGGATTTCATCTGCCAGACTTGCAAACACCAGTGGGCCCCAAAAGCCCTTGTTTGTACCAATAGAATCCTGCTGTGGGATTCGTAGGTGTAGTTAAATTAAGGAAAAGGTCGCTTATCCTGAACAAGGAGCATTCAGAACCTTTTACTCTGGAATTTGAACTGCTTTGCCTGAGCTTTCTTGATGCCAGACCTTTCTAATGCCTTTTCAATTTAGTATTGTTATATATGATTACACTTTTTCATTTGTTTGTTTTTCCTTAGCAGTGGATTATGTCTAATAATATTAGCTGTTGAATCCAAATTCTTTGTCATTAAGCCAGAGGTTGACTGCTCTCTGGAACTGGCAGATTTTCTGTTACATCGTTCTCTGTTACATCGTTAAGTTAGGTGAAATGTTTTGAACTGTCTTCTTTGTTGCTGTTTTTTAACAGAGTATGCTTCTGCTGGCTCACTGTTTGATTACATTAATAGTAACAAAAGTGAAGAGATGGATATGGATCATATCATGACCTGGGCAACTGACATAGCTAAAGGTAAGCAAGACAAGTGATGTATGGTATCCTACACAGCCAGCAAAGTGTACAGCTTTCCTTAGGAAGTCAGGAAAACCTTCATAGCCTTTCTGATTGTAACAAAACCAACCAACCACACATACATACATAAAAAAGCAAAACCCATTCACTGTGCTCTTTAATATGTTCCTTGTTTAGTATGAATCCAAAATATTCTGAACTGAAAATGGCTTCTATGAGCCAGTTTTATTTCTGGTGTGCCCCTAAGTCCCAAGAGGATATTTTTGCTGATGTAGAGTAATTATATGGTGAAGTGCATAATTACCCTTACATTTGATTTGAATTGGGGCATTTAAGGAAGTTGAGGGCTTATTCTCAGCAAACATACTGAAATTCTTCATATAATAATGTAGAATAAGCTGTTCCATCCTTTATGTTCTCTGTGACTGACCACACTACTGTAAACTAGTGAACAAATGGTAAATTCATATCCGACTTCCTTGTGTAGACGCTACCTTAGAGAAAATAACTATATATGATATTAAAAACCATTAGCTTATCCATATAGATGCTCTGAGAGATATATGAGCTTTGCTTAGTGTTTTTTATCCAAAGTAGATTATGGGAAAATTTGCTTCTCCTTCAGCATGTCAATATGGCATACAGGTATGCCAGCTTGCAATGAGTACAGTTAATGGGAACCAGGAAACATGACTGCAGATTCACGATCACCCCACTCAGCCTGTCTAACTAGATTGTTCCCTTGTTTTGTGTAGGAATGCACTACTTACACATGGAAGCTCCAGTCAAAGTTATCCACAGGGACTTGAAGTCCAGGAATGGTAAAGTAGCAAAACTGTGAAACGCTCTGCATTTACTGTTTCCTTTTAATGTAGCATTTAAATCTGTGCCTGAGCTTTGTGAACAAGCAGAACTAATGAATGCTTTGGCTGTTATCAAAGCTGCATTTGTTGAGGCAGAGAGGAGCCTGTTCTGTCCTCCCCATCCTGACTCTGTCTGAGCTTCATTACAGACCCTGTCATCATTTAGAGCACTGTGGAGGGCGTTTTCAAGTTGTGTCTTGCTAGCCATGACTGTACCCATCTCATCAGCTTTGAGACACTGCCCAGGCACTCCTCACTTCCTTTTTCTATTTTGGAAGGTTGAGTACCAGGGAAGGCTGGCAGAGACCAGACACAGTAGACTGGATTAGGCCTATTATTTCTTGTCAGAAAATCTTGTTTTTACTGTGGCCAGTTTTGAGGTTTGACAGATATTCATGCTTTTGAGTAATACATATTCAATGTGGAGTCTGTACTTAGCAGTTGATGGCCATTTATGAAATTTGCAGAACATTGTCTTTTAAATGAATCTTGCACTGCTAGTCATGTGATAGGAGAGACACAGATTTTAATAATGCAGACAGGGAGATAATAGTCAAGAAGTCTTGGTTTCACCTCAGTTGTAAGTTTTCTCCTTTTATTAATGAGTTTTCCAGAGAACTTCTTGTTAAGTCTAGCTACACTGGGGAGAAGGAAGTTTATCTGTGCTTCTGTCTTTGAACTCAGTAAGGCCTGAAAGGTTTTGCCTTTGTTCAGAGGTTTGCAGGGATTCAGCAGATGTTCTCTAAAGCTTCTCCAAGAAACCAGGACAGTTGTGCGCGTGTGCATGTTCAGGTGCTGGCTCACCATGGGATCATTTGTCTTGTTAAAACACAAAGTATTTTTCTGTGAAAATGTGTTTATTTTTAGCATTCCTGTAACCTTTTGTTTTTTCTTTTTCAGTTGTTATAGCTGCTGATGGTGTGTTAAAGGTATGAACACTTTAATTATTTGTAGAGAGAATGCTGCTGCTTGACTCAATGTTTTGATGTCTAATGAATGAGGTTGATACTCTAATACCTGTTTAACTTTTTATTTATTCTTGCCAGATTTGTGATTTTGGTGCCTCAAGGTTCCACTCCCATACGACACACATGTCATTAGTGGGCACTTTTCCATGGATGGCTCCAGAAGTTATTCAAAGTCTTCCAGTATCTGAAACATGTGACACATACTCGTACGGAGTGGTGAGTGCCTCTCATTTCACTATAAGTAGTAGCAGTTCTCTGGTGTGACAGAATTCGCGTGATGCAAGAACAACAACTCTACATAAGAGCAACAAAACACTCCACACTTTCTTTTAGGACTGACCCATAATTTATAATTATGTGCTTGAAAATTATAGGAAGAACAGTATCTTGCATGTTTAGTAAGATCTGATTAAATTAGCAGCATGGCAGTGTAGGAAATGCATGCTTTACCACAATTATTCAGCATATGTCCAAAGGCTTTCAGGAACCACTGAACAACCTGCCTCATGAATCTCTGTTTGTGTTTTTCTGTGGAACTGAAGGTTGTCTTGTAATAGGTGTATTACAGGATGAAATGATTAGCATTCCACTTTCCCTGAAACGGAGTCTCACTAATTTAAATTAAAAAGTAAGACACTACTCTATGCTTAATTCCTTAAAAGACCCTCCTATCATTAAACTGTGAGAATAGAAACTCTACTTCTTGTGGAGGCAGAGAACCCATCTGAAAATAGAGTAAAGCCCAACATTGCTTTGCTGGTTTTCTGAAGGTTGAGCAGTCAGTTATAGTTCACCAGAATGTCAGGTTTTCCGATTCAGTAATGTGAATTACTTCACTGTGTCCACACGTAAGCTCTAATTTGATTTTGCTCTGCAATACAAGATAGGCTAGAAATAGCCGTACTGGTCAGATCGATGGTGTGCCTAGCCCATACCCTTTCTCTGACAGAGGACAGTGAAGAGTGCTTCGGAGGGGAAAGGAAATTGGGGTAGCAGTTTCCATGTATTAACCATTTTTGTATTTGGATTCAACAGTGAGTGGCAGAATGAGGAATTCTTGAGTACCCATCAAGTATTGCTTCTTTTGAGGAATGGGAGTAGACAGATGTAGGGGGAGGCACTGTGTTCTTAAGCTAGCACCTAATGACTAACATATCTAAGCTGATATCCCAGTGGAGGACAACTTAAACTTTTTGACAGTTGTTTCTAGTGAGAAAAAAATATAGGAGAGATGATGTGGCATCACTTAACAATGAAAGGTTGAAGTTCTGCAAGGAGGGAGAAAAAGCCTATATTTTCAGATTCAAAATCCTTGCTTGCTTAACTGAACTGGGTCACAAACAGTGAGAGAACATAAGCTAACAAATGTAAATGTTAATGTAAACTGTTGCTGGAAGCAATCACATGTTATCCACTGAAGGGAAACATTCCAGTTTCAAAAGAGAACAAAAATGTTAGAGGAAAAATTCCAAACATAGTCTTATAGCTCAAACTGCTCACATAGTTATCCTGATTTGAATTGACTTGAAGTAATGTCCTCTGTGTGGGAGAAGGTAAGAAATTATTTAATATCTTATCATGTGAAGTACTTACAGTGCCTTGGGAACAGTATGTCGTACATAGTTTATTTTTCCTCATCCAGAAGGTAAGGTTCATTTGACAGTTCTGTGCTTGGAGGTAAAACTCAACTACCCTCCTTATGAAAACAGTTCAGTTTTACCAGAATATTTTAACGTTGTTATGGGTGTGTAGTGCTAGGTTAGAGTGTCTAATAATACTTTACACACATTTTTTAATGTTTTTTTTTCAAGGTAATGTGTTCTACTGGGGGGTAGAAGCTTATGGATTTGTAAGCACTTAGGAGTGAATTAATCTTTTTATAACTCTAGTCATGGGACACCATCATTTTCTGAGGAGATACAGGGGTAGAAATGAAGAATGGCAATGACCAGAGTTCTCTGTTGCTGAAATTACTGACATAATGGGGTTATATCAGCAAAAAATGATTTGAATATAACATTGAAGGTTGGAATCTCCCTATAATAAGCATTATGACTATGAGAGAATTAGCTAGGGGACTGAAAACAAAAAATTTGAGAAAGGGTATTTTCGTCTCTTCAAATTATTGTCATCTATAAAAACAAAATTTAAAGAATCGCTTTTCAAAGCATAACAGTTGCCAGCAGCTTTTGTGCTAGAGAGACAAATCTGCTTTTCTTCAGTTAAAGTCCTCTTAACAAAGAACAGAATCCTTTCAAATGTAAACTAGTAAGATGCTAGGAATAGATATTCCATTTGCAATATTTGTCATCTTCCCCATGGTTTTCTTTAATTTCTTTTCTGCAACTTTTTGTCTGACTGTCTTTTCTTTCTACAATCCAGTCTGTGATTTTAAATATTCTGCTAAAGGTGTGTGAGAGCTTTTTTCCATGAAGTGTCAAAGTCTTTCTGCAACCTTATAGGTCTGAGTTGCTTCTCAACTGAAATGAATTTTCCTCTATGTGAACAATTGTATACACATTTATAGTTAAGGTTCAGATTAGCTTGTCCTGCTCTTAAACAGGTCCATGTATTCTTTTTGGGATATATAGTAAATAATTTATAATACTGCCATGAAATGCTAAAGCTAAGTATTCCAGGAGATTTATTACAACACAAAGAGAGATCTTGCACTTTTCTTCAGCCATGCTGTGATTCCCTTTTCTGATCCATTTTCAAATCCATACTCTAAACAGCAGATACCAAGTGTTACAAGTGTTCAACCCTGAAATTGACTGGTATGTCATTGTGTGTTGCTCAAAAACTATTCCTTGCATCTCTGCCAGATAAGAAAGTGTATGTGGAATGACAGTGTCATTCTAAAAGCTGTTTTGAAATCATGAAGACATATGCTCAGAATATATTATCCTGTCAGAACTGTTTGTGGTGCACCACAGCGTGTGTTTGTGTATCAGTATAAATGCGTTTCATCCTAGAAAGCTTATATGACGTAGCTGAATTATTTTATCACTTACAAGAACAAATAAGTAAAACTATTAATTGGCTATTGGTGGCATAGAGACTGCCATTAAATGTAGCAGCTGTTCAAACATTGCTGTAGCTATGAGAACATACGTTATTTATAGAGGGAATGTTGGCCAGCTCCAGGGGTTATCCCTTACCCTTTTTGAAAAGAATTATGCGATCTTTAACTGCAGTTGGATCAATACAGAGAAGAGTGACCTGATTTTCATGCCTAAGGGCAGTACCCCTATGAGTGCAATGCTAATGCTTGTGCTGTACTTCTGCACACTGTGGCTCCTGACCATTGTCAGTGAACAGTTTCCTACCAAGAGAAAACACTTATTTTTTCAGTGAAGATGTTCAGAGTGTTTTCTTTTCCTCAAATTACTCATTTGGATGGTTCCCTATCCAAGTAGGACTTTGAATCTTTGTGGGCTTTGCACTGGCATGGGGATGGGGTGGGGGTGTTGTAATGTTTTTTTTCCTTTGGGTTGTTCTCACATAGTTGAGAGGATAGGAATTGAAACACACAGCTGAGCTGACGGAATTAAGTGTGTGAGATTTTTCTGAAGACCACATAATTCTTATTCTTAGCTTATAGGATGCTCATACATCTATCTCTCCTTTCTGTTCCTCTGTATGCAAACATGAACCCAACATCTACAGAGGCCACAGCTTACAAACTACATAAATGACCTTCCTTTGTTTCTCATCGTTTCTAGCTTGGCTGTTTTTTCTGTGAGCACCTGCTGTCCATCATCAGAGATGTGATGTGATCAGGAAAGCAGGTGATCCTCACCATCAGAGGTGGGAGGGGAAGTGAACCATGTCAGTCTCAGTTAGATTTTACACCAGAAATGGAAGAAAAATTGATTTCCTTATGAAGTGAGCTGGGGAGCCAGTTCTGAAGATGAACAGAGTGTACCTCTCAATAAAGAGGCTGGGGTAAGTCAGGTTAGGGCCATTCTCTGCCGCTGAATGATCCTGGGGAGAGGAAGAGGGGAAAGAGGCAACTGGGAATGCAGAAGGTACCCATTTATGGCTTTTTAAAAGACTGGTGATGCAATCATTCACCTTAGCTGATGATTCAGGGTAGCTAGTCCAAGAGATGGGGTTGAAGCTTCTATAAAACTGAACATAGAGACATGTCACTTTTGGAATGAAATGCTTTATCTATACCATTTGCCTGAAAAGGAAAATTGCATCGTTGTTAGAATGTTTTCTAAACCTGTGTGGGTAAATACAAGGATTTCTAACATCCCACTTTTGGATCTTTTACTTTCAGTTATTAGTAAAATGAAAGCATTAAGAAAAATTCTTCATACTGTATCAGGTTGCTGTTTTTCTCTTTGTGTGCAGCCTTGAAGTGTTTTCAGCTAGCACTGTTGGTTTAGGGAGCCAGTGATCTGTACAGACAGTGGAAATAAACACTAAAGGTGTCATGATAAAGGAATTCAGTGCAAAATGTTCTGCACAAACGTATGTGCATGAATGAAACGAGACAGCTCTTACAATTTACGGTCTTCTGAAAGACTGGTAGCACAGCGGTAGTTTTCCAGCTCAAGGCTCTTGAAGACATTTAACATATATTTCATTATGTTCTGTACTTGGAAGATATATTTAGATACTGCTCCATCTTGTGCAAACTTGAGTTTCTCCTCTGTGGTTTCATGGTACAGTCATACAGATGAGATGGTTCTGCAAGGTTGCTCAACTGCATGTTTGATTTGATACAGGGGCTTTTGTTTTAAACTGACTGCTTTGCACACTGCTTTTTTATCTGAAGTACATGGGGCTGCTAAATTTTTTCCTTCTCTCACAGTTAAATTTCCTTCTTCATCAGCAGAGAGGTGATTATTTGAGTTACTAATTGAGATGCCTTTTTTTCTTCTAAAAGGAGTGAACTGAGGGAAACAGGATAATTGAATTGTCTATGATAGCTTTCCCCATATATTCCTTATTCTCAGGAAAACTTTACTTATTTTTCCTAGATACCCTTACCTTTACTAATCAGTCTTCTGACTCAAGCAGAATTACTTGAATAGCTCTATTGTTGGAGTGTACACCATTCATTTAATTAAAGGCCCAACACTGCTTCAATGCGGGTTTTTTTGCGTGACCTCCATCTGCCAATATTGTTGCATTTTCTTTCTAGTTGTCTTCAGAGCTGTCCACAATCCATTCAAAATGATGTAGCTGGAATAAACCTGGGTACTAACCCAAACAGTGAGGATACAGAGACTTGCATAAGGATCTTAATGCATTTAGGCAAATCCTGCATAAAAGATATCCTTTTTCTGTTGTTATGCTTGGTATATGAGCAGAAGAAAAAGTTTGTAGATATTTGTAACAAGATATGTATAGGAAGGTTCTGCTTTAAAAAAAAAAAAAAAAGGGACTTATACAAGTGGAGGTACAAAGTGCTATTAATTTGGTTGAATTCCAATATGTTGTCCCAACAACAGGAAAACAAGTTGGATTCATTGGCTTGAAGCCTTTTTGTGATGCCAGACTCTTTTTCTACAGAGTAGCTTAGATTTTCGGATACTGTGTTACCAAAATACTAAAAGCATGCAAAAATTAGTAGATCTTTCTATATCTAAATACAACATGTATATAAAATCTTGAGAAGAACAGAGTAATTTTATATATACTGTATATTGCTTAGTTTAACATGATCACATACTTGGAGATAAACAATTACAGTTTTGATTGCAAAATTATATTTAATATTATCATACGCATATCATAGGAACAAAATACCTTTTGGATGATAGTCACGAGTTCCAATCATATAGAAATATTTTTAAATGAAAAATTAATGCAAAGCAAAGATATGTCTAGTTGGGGCTGAGGAGGAGAGGAAGCGTTCATTGTCTTCCCAAGTCTCAACTGCCAAATGTGAACTTTATAGTGTACAAAGAAAGTAAAAAAACAACCCAGTTTTTCATCTTGGCTTTTCTGTAGAGGAAAAAGCAGAAACATTCAAATTAATTTAGTGAGAAGATCTTGCACACAAACACTGGTCCAAGTACCTGCAAATGGAAACTGGTTGCCTGGTAATTGGATACAGAATAGTGCTGTATCAAGGTTTAATAATGTATTTAAAATACAAAGTACAGAAATAAAAATTCTTTTCTTTTTTTCTCTTCCAGGTTCTCTGGGAGATGCTAACAAGGGAGGTCCCCTTTAAAGGCTTGGAAGGATTACAAGTAGCTTGGCTTGTAGTGGAAAAAAACGAGGTAAGACTACGTTTCTACATTCAGGTACATAGATCAGAAAACAGTATTGGGGTTTTGCAAAAGACTTTTTCATCTTCTTCAAATTGAAAGTAAGTTCACGCGTATGGAAAGATTAGCAGTAGGAGCTAACACAAAGGGTCAAAGTGATGTTATTCCTCATGAATGGACCCTTTACATCTAATTGTTGCAGCTTCACGTCGTGATGCTGTAGATCAAAAATTGTACAAGTACTGTACTAGTTTCTCAGTCTCAATTGTAAAACCTAGGGGTTTGTTCTTAGTGATGAAAGAAGCCATTGCGTCCAAGGTAGGGGAACAGTTTAACTCCATCTCCTGCGTTTAGGACATCTTTTTACTGGCCGGGAGTTGATATATCTGTAAGAGACCTTCAGCTACTTCAACTTAACTCTCCCAGCAGGAGTCACTATAGTACAAGAAACTGCCGCTTAGATGAAAATTTCAAAAATAAAAGAAGAAAAAATAGTTTAAAAAAAAGAGAGAAATTACAGTTTTGCCACCTACGTTCAACACTACATTGAAGATGAGCTCCTCACTGGTATCGGCAAGGCTGTGGCATAGCTGCAAGCCTCCTCATGCAGAGTCTTTCCATTTCAAAAGCACTTCAGTGGTGTAAACACCGTTTGTACAGTGTCCCCAGCCTCGCTTTTCTTCTCCTCACAAATTGAGGCTTTCAGTTAGTTGGACATGTGAGCGTATATCTGAACACATAGTCCCTTGATATCAAAGACAGTAACTACATTTAAAAAACATTTAAAGTTGTGACTGTACCACACACAGACAAGCATGGAAATCCTCCACAAAGATGAAACCTCCTCTATCTAGACACAGCGGAAGCTTGGGAAACTTTACAATGGCGAGGCAGTGGCTGTACAATACAGATTTCTATTATTCTACATAAACTGTTTCTCAAAATGCTTCAGAATTAAACAGAGGAGTTAGGTTTCCTCCTCTTAGTTTAATTTTTTTTGTTGGTGTTTTTTTCCCCTTTATTTTTTCTTCTCTTTGAGGACTGGATTAATTCCAGTGCACAACACTGTGATATACCGATTGGTTGGCAATGCGACACTAACAGTGTGAAGATTATGAATGTGGTCTTCTACCACGTTTGTCAGAGCAGGGGGCACAAAGACATTCTTTTCTCCTGGTTTAGGAAAAGCCTCCTACATAATTTTGAAGGAACAACCATAAAGCCTTCCGTCAACAGTATTTGTTTCTTGTGCCTACTACATGCAGTTTTACATAATGGGTAATTGGGAATGTTGTAAAGAGATACACTCACATGCTGAAAGATGACAGAGACACAAGACACATTTCTCTACAGTTTTCCAGAACAAGGAACTGTGTAAAATACAGTATGAAAAAAATGTGGACATGATTATTTTACTCATGGCTGAAGAAGCCTAAGGGGTGACATTTTCAGAGCCAGCTCTTTGCCTGCCAGGTACCACTAACCTGTTGCTACCATCTTCTTTAGAGGGCTGCGAGGGACCTTAAGGGGCACAGTTTGTTTTTTTAATGGCCATGGCTTGGGTTGTTTTTTTAATGGCCATGGCTTGGGTAACATATTCAGCATAAGCCCTGTAAAAGTCAGCTTATGCTACTTTTCTTCTTAGTTTCCCTTGCCCTAAAGCAAGTGTAAGGGTCAGGTTCTGTTCTCAGTTCAATCTCTTGATATCAATGGGATTGCATGCTTCCAGTCCAGAACAGAATTGAATCACTGTTGAACCAGTCCTCCATTTTTTGCACTGCAAGTCTCTTGTTAAAATCAGTGTGGAACTGAGGCCAAAGCATAATTGCATAAGGTGAAAAATTCCCATTGCAAATCCTGAGGCCAACAAATGACATAGATCCTAATGAATCTGTATGGATCTGTTTTGACTCTCTGCATAATTTCACAGTGTTATTTTTATTCTGGTAGAGTTTCTGTATAATTTTTTTAAGCCAGAAAAGAAAAGCATGAGAGTTCAGATTATGGTAGGCATGATCTCATAATAAATGTCACTGAGAAATATAATCTTTATTATAATATGACACTTTTGAAACCTGCTACCTCTGTATTACATATTACATAGGTGGCATTCTGCACAAGTGAGGCAAGTGGTGACTGCAACTGATTGTCCACCTTCTGGAACAGTGAGAGTTATGGACAATACTGTAGCAAGACTAGCCAGTGTATTTTTAGGCTAATGACTCAATCAGAGATCAAGCACCAGTGCAACTTGTTTATGCATTGTACAGATTGCTGTGTATTTCTTGCACAGAAATCTTTGCACCTGAAGTTACTACATTATTTTAATAATCAGACCTTTCAGTGCCCTGCCTCAGTATCTCATGTTTCCAGTTCTCATGGTATTCAAAAGCTTCTGGAGCAGAATTCTTTAACTCTTACTTTTGGCTGCTGTGTCTTGTAAGGCTTTGCAGGTCATGCTGCAGTAATATAATGGTAGAGTTTGACACAAGTTGCTCTGCTTTGCTTCTGAAATGGCGATAGTAGGGCAGATCAAAGGGTCTTCCTGGCGGGTTGGTCTAAACAGGACTGTAATACCTGGTTCTTGCCTGTTAGAGGACAGGAAAACCTTTTCCAGCTTGACCCCTCTTAGCATTTGGACTCATTTTCACTGAAGAACTGCTTTTTTAGTCTACATTAATTTGTTATTTATTTAATATGAAACATCCAAAGTCAGTAAACTGTGTTAGTGAGAGCAGAGGGATCTACTTCGGTGTGTAATATTGTTGGAAGCACTTGCTGTCAGCTGGAGAGGCTTCAGTATCTGTGTGCATGTATATGAGAAAGGATTTGCTTTTAGGCTTTCCAGTTGGAGGCAGACTCTTAATGTAAAAATCTTCTAAGACTGGCTGAATGAATCTTTTCATGGTTTAAAACTCTCAGCAAATGAAACCAAACAAGCTTCAAACTAATTCTCTGTAGCCAGTGGTTCTGGCTATAACCAGCAACTTCATGTCTTCAGTCATTAGGAAATATTTATGAGTTCACTGTGCTCTGTGAGTGCTTTCTGAGATCTGCATGTCCTCATTAATCCTTCTGACCAGAGACTCATGAAACTTCTCTTGGGTCATGTAGAGCTTCACCTAACTCTTTTTAGCTCACTTAATGTAATCTATATTTCAGCCATTTCTGTGTCAAAAGTGATTATAGTATTACAGCTAGATCATCTGTGTGGGAGAAAGGAATTAAGGCAGGCTGTACATTATGCCTATCTTGACAAGTATCTTAAAATACCATACAGTAACCTCTACAAACTATTAGTTTTGGTATGGTTTTTAGTTTATGATTTTGTTTTTACTTCTTCCTTGAGCTTTCTTAAGGAGCTCCTTTTGTGCATTTGTTACATTCCTTTCTTATAGGTCTATTAAAAATTATTCATACATCTTACTAGTGTTAGTCATTTTGATTTGTCTCTCTAATATGTCAATCCTCAGTTTTTGTATTGTGTTAAAAAGAAAGAGTGTGTTTTATTTCTTTCAAAGGCATTGCTATTATAGGAAATCTATTAGTAACAGCTTAAAGGGAGATGCTTCTAGTAACTGGTACATTTTCTTTCCGTTAGAGATTAACCATTCCAAGCAGTTGTCCCAGAAGTTTTGCAGAACTGATGCACCAATGTTGGGATGCTGATTCAAAGGTAAT
This sequence comes from Margarornis squamiger, assembly GCA_035222235.1. NCBI lineage: Eukaryota > Metazoa > Chordata > Aves > Passeriformes > Furnariidae > Margarornis > Margarornis squamiger. The sequence continues at coordinate 20,954,723 of JAWWTY010000160.1, forward strand.
TTAATGTGTGTTTGATTTCTACACCACCACCCCAGCCTTGTTTTGCAATGTGCATTAGCATTTCCTTGGGGGATAAGTCTGAGCTGACACCATTGTTGCGTGCTAAAACACACTTCTTCACAAAGATAGCCAGGGCTGTCTTTGTTTTTTAATAGGTTTATATATTTATACCTAAATGTCTCTCTCTCACTTTTAATCAAGAGCTACTGTGGTACTAACTTACCTCTACTAAAGACAATGACAGGAAATATGGTAAGATGGAAAAAATGTAGCCATTTTGGAGCAAGTGGGAAAACTGCAGGTTTTATATTTTCTTTCAATAGTTAATAATTAATGTTTCTTGGATGTATGTAAGCATCCAATTTTGATGCCCTCGTGTTGAAAACACAAGGATAAGTAAAGAATAAGTTAATCCATAAAACATGGTTAGAAACAGCAGCAACACATTCTAAACTGACATTAAATCTTCCTAATCTGTTCCCTTAGGACTTGAATGATGAGCTTTATAATGACTATACTGTAATAATATGATAATAGCAGTACTGTTTAACCATGAAAACAGAATAAAAAGTTAAAGAGCCAAACCATTGTCACTATTAATCTGCTGCTACAAGGAAAGAATTAAATAGAGTATTTAGACAGTAAAAGCTTTTGTGGATTATGGGAGTTACCTTCTTTAAATGGACTCTGCTACCATCCTGCTGTACATAAAACTGGCTGGAAAGAGCCTGTGGGCATACTAGTTTTATTATCAAGGATTAACATCCATTTTGTTTGCCTGTGAAGATATTTGAGGCAGGGAGGGATAGTTAAGCAAAGGAAATTATGCACTTTTTCCCAAGTCAAGGGACCAGGAAGAATTTTGTTTCTTCAGGCTCAAGAGAAAGTTAGCTACTATTTCAGAGAGACCAAGATTAATTCCAAGACACATTATAGCATTTAGGTGGTCTATGCTAGAACTTACCACCGGAGAGTAGTCATAGAAGAATAATATGAGAAAGGAAATATCCCTTCTTGGTCTCTCTTTTTTAAGCAATGAGTTGCTTTCCTACAGAATAGATCTGGAAGACTGAGATCCATCAACATGTAGTTTCTATGTGAACAGACATTTAATTGCCATTCCCTTAATAATTTCTTGTATCCTCCCCACAGAAGGGGGGAAAGAAAAATGCTTTGAGTTTTTTAATGTACCAGTAGGCTGTTTAAGTTCTAGGTCAGTAATTACTGAAGAGCACTTTCAGTGACACCTACTTATCTTTAATAACTGCTCCCAAATGTCAGCATCACTACCAAAGGTCTCAGAAGAATTACTGGGGCTTTTTTTCTGTAATTGTAGCACATACTAGATCAGCTCACTCTCTGCCTTGCTTTAGCCACATCCATAAGTGTCCAGGAGTGTTGCTGTTTCTCAAGGAGAGGGAGGGATCTGCATGTTGTAAAAGAAGGATGCTTAACCATCAGGCTGAGTTCTGTCTGACTGAGCAATTCACCTGGGTGTGGGCTCCTGGGAACATTGTCCCCAGAGGTGTCACTCATGCATGCAAACAGTGAATCTCATGTGAGATGGATTTTTTCTGACAGTCTGCTGTTTGCTAGTTTTTTTCATTCAGCTCTTCTTCTGTTAGGCAATTATAAATACTTTGCTCACATGACTGAAAAGGAATAATCTCTGGTCACAATTTGGGCATGTGACTGACTTATTCAGTCACGTGTTGGGAAAGGATCACTACTTACAGCTCTCAAAACGCTTTGATAAAAGGCTGTGTGGCTTTCACGAGCCAAAAGATGGAGCACGCTCCTCTGAAATAGTGCTCTGTGTAACATTCCCTTTTTGCCAGGATTAGCTTCAGAAAATCAGATCGTTCATGCATGAAGAAGCTACTGAAGGTCAAGCAGGGGTGAGCTTGAGGATGTCAGCTGCTCAAAAGCAGTTGCTAAGGTGCATACTTTTAGTCCACAGAAAGCATGAGGTAACTTTTGGTGTCTTAACCCTGAGAAAAGAAAGATGTGTATTTATTGTGTGGCTAAGGAGTACACTTGGAGAGCTGCTGCAAACCAGCTGGAGTGTCAGACACTGCTCACACTGTAACTTCTTCATGGGAATGGACAGAGTTGCTTTGAATTCCTACGAATTTCATCATACATGGAGAAAAATGTCTATAGTGTGTTGCTCCATGTGATATTTGAAATGGTAGTCTTTATGCAGTTTAAACTGCTAGTTGAAATAACCCGTTCACATGTTAAAATTTCTACTAAACAAGCTGGGTACTAGGTTGTAGAAACAAGATTGCTCATCACTGGTACCTTTGTTTACTGAGGCTACGGGCTTTTGAAACACAGGTGAATGATTCTTTCTCATTTCATCTGTTCCTTCAGTTTATCCCCACATCAAAGATGTTTATTGATTACTGAGTATTTTAATGGAAATCAGAAAATAATGAAAACATTAACCAGAATCATTTCCACAGGCGTATATATTTTAAAGATTTCAATATAAGACATCACAGATATAAAGGGAAACAGTTTTCAAAAGCAACTCATGCCTTGATATTTTAAGAATCTAAGGACTTTCTAGACAGTACTAAGCAGAAAATAAGACTACTTTTTTTTTAAAAGTTTCTTAGCTCGGCCCCAGTTTTACAAATCACTCCTTGTCAGTTTTAACCACTCACCACTTAGAGTGCATTTATTAAATCTGAAATTATCCTTTCCTAGGGACAAGAAACCAACAAAACCTACATGGCAGTGTAGGCTTCTGTCTTCCTGTCAGCTTTGTCTCCACAGAAAGCTGGTACCTGTAAATCTGGCAGCTACAAAGCTGGCAGGGTAGCTGCTGGCTGTTCACAGAAATTGCACAGCCAGAGATGTACAAGCTCTGACAATACTGTGTGACTTTGCTGTTGTTCCAGCTCTAGTTGCACGGCTCAGCAGCTCCTTTGCCTGCAGCGTAAGACCCACCAAATGTGTGTTGCTGCTCCTTCCAAATCAGTTGGTTGGTCCTTTACTCACCCTTAGGAAAAGCCCTATTCTCTGTCATTATCTCCACTCTAGTTACTCCAGACAGGTCTCACCGTAGTATTGACTGTGCTCACTTAGTGTCAGCCCTGCCCTATTCTTCCCAGTGTACTCCCAAGAAAAAAGAAGGAAGCAAAACTCATGGAAGTGTTTTGTAAAATAATCCTGAATATGCCATAAAATATTGTGAGTAATGCAGCATGGCGATGTTTGCCCTTGGTCTTTTCCTGAAAAGAGAATTATTTTAGTACAGGCACATTATGTACCCACCAGTCTGTTGAACAGTGCGTAGCAGTAGCAGTACCCCTGGTGTATTGGTGGGGAGCCACAATCTCCTGTCTGGCAGCTTCCTCACTTTTGGGGAGGCTCTTGAATCACCTCAACATTTTGCAGCCACTGATGTGGTTACAAAAGGTGCAGCTGTAGCAATAAGAAGGGTGTGAGGACAGTTGGAAGATTCTTCTGCCGCAGGGCTGCACTGGAGTTGTTGTCCTTGTTGGTGCCAGGGATGGATTTTGTGCTCTGTACCCCCAGCACCGCACACTCCATGCCTGGGGAGGTTTGGACTCTTGAAGGGTGTGTTCAGAGGATCTGCTCAGCTGTGTTGGGTCCAGCAGCATTACGCATGTGGAAGGGAGGACTGCTGCCTCCCCCAGCGCCCTGTAACGGCAGGGTCACCCTGCTGGGTTTCCATGGAAGGGACTACGTCAACAAGTGCTGGTGAACAGGTGCCTGTTGCCATGCATGCCCAGGTTGCTGCTCCATGGATGCTGGGCTGGGGGCCAAATTGCATAAGCACATGCATGGCTGGGGCAAGTGTCTGTTGCAAAGAAAATTTGTCTAGCTCATCCAACTGCCCATTGCCTGAAATCATGGAGATGGACCAAAAAATGACAGACAAAGCCTCCAGTTACAGCCAAACAGTGCAGCATTACAGTATAAGAGAGCTTGTCTTTTTTTTTGTTACGCATTTGACACTTTTTTATGCTGTTTGACATTTAAAATAAAGAAATTGTCTTTCTTTCATAATGTGGAAATCACTTGGATCTTCCTGAGAGAGACACCTCAGCATTGTTCCTAATTGTTTTTGTGCTCCCAAATTAAAATGCACGTTTTAATTGCGGCATCTGTAATTTTAGCAGAAATGGTATAATTAAAGGCACGATAGAGAAAGAATGTGCATCATCCCATTATTATGTATCTACATTTTGTTTCAACCTTTTGTCTCAACCTTGTCTGGGGTCTGTCAAACAGACTAACAGAGTCAGCGCTCTTTCAAGAAACACATTTAACTCTGGCTTTTTTGGTTATTATTGTACTTCATAGCTTCCCTTGGGACTAAGGGGAAAGTAGAAAATACAGAAAAGTTTTAACTGCTCTTTGTGACTAGTGAGCACAGTGGGTGCTGGATGGAGAGCCCTGAACAGAAAGTTCAGTACATAAGCCCAGGATAGAAGAGCACAGACACCACTGACATGAGCTTTGATGCCAGGTGAGGCATCCTTACCCAGCCTCAATCTTCACTTCTTCCCCAGCTGCTTTGAGGTAGCTAAGTGAGAGGTTTTTCTGAAAAGTCTCTCCTCTGCGAGAGGGGAACTGCAGCCAGAAACCCATTTTTGATGGGCAGCTAAATAGCTTGTTCACACACCGAAGAGTTGGTGCTAATACCTGTAAAAGGCCATCTTTCTAATTACCAGTTGCTGATGGGTCCAGCCTACTGTATTTTGCAGCATTTTCCTTCTTAGCTTGAGAAAAACTTTATACTTCAGAATTAATCTAGATGATTGTGGATGATACTGATGTTGTTTAATGCTGTTTTACTGGTAGACAGGGGAGACTAAGCTAAGGCTTGAGTCCTGCTGTGACTATGGGACTCTTCCCAAACTGACCTTTTCTTCAACGGGAAGAACAAAAAAACCCATACAGACTTACAGTCCCCTTGTAGGATGCTGTGTTCAGGAAGGAGCTTGCTAGTTATTTGCTTGCGGTTTTTCAGTTGAAAAATTCCTGCAGATAATTTTAGTAATTGTACATGAATGCAAATATTTTGTTTTGACTTTCCTTTTTCTTCAGAAAAGGCCATCTTTCAAGCAGATCATTTCAATCCTGGAATCTATGTCAAATGACAGCAACCTTCCAGACCAGTGTAACTCATTCCTGCATAACAAGGCGGAGTGGAGGTAGGTTTCCTTCCTCCCAAGATGAAATGGTGTGGTTTTACGTTAAAATGGTATGAGTGTTCTTTTCAGAAAGACATCAGACTCTGATGATGTATTGGTAGCAAATATGTGTGGTTGAGGTATTTTTAGAAAGTAACTTACCTTGTTTTTCAGGAATGCCCAGAATGTTGCGAAACTTGTATGAGGAGCCAATGCACTTAGCTGTACCCTGTATTTATTATTACACTGGTTTAGGTATCATGATATTTATGGTTTTGTGATTCACATCTTAAAACCAATTATGAGTTTTAAGGCAATAGTGTGGGGGCAAAAGAACTCAGATATGTGTATGTTTGATGCAATTTCCATAGAAAGCATATAGGCAATGTTAATATTAAAACCATAGAAAGATAAAGGGCATAAAAAGCCCCTTTCAAGTCAAGCCTTTACTTGTCCTCACTTGTATGTGTTCTACCATTTTTTTGCATTCTCTCCTTTGTATTGACTGTGTGTCCTTGCCTCCAGCATACGCCGAGGCCAGCCCTGTTTTTGGAGTGCCCCAGCATTGCTTGAGCATATGATTTTAGCTGTTGCTGCTTGTAATAGTTATGAATAAGTGGTTACAAATGGAGATGAGATTTGAGAAAATTTTACTACATGACAGTTTTACAGTTAAAATTCCAGCCTCTTTTTCGGTCTGTGCCAAAACTTCAAAAACCTGTCCCCGAAGCTTATTTGTGGGTTAGAAAACTTGCTGCTGCCCAGTACAGCCTTCTGTTTAGGAAGGGAAATTGAAAGCAGATCTGCATAGGCAGAAGATTTTCGCAGATGATCGTGCCTCAGTCTATATTAAGAAGCGTTGGCCCCGCACCAAACAGGCAGGGAGCAGGAACACTGAAGGATTCCCAGCCTGCCGGCACTGAAGAAACCGGGGCTGGGGGGGAGGATGGGGAAGAGCACATGGAAATAGGGCTTGTGTCAAGCCCGGCATCCCACGTTTCCTCCGCTGCCTTCCAAGGAAAGTAAAGACGTAGGGTTTTAGTGGGGCGAGTGGAAAAACTGAGCTGGCGATGGGACGCCCCGGCCGGGTCACATGGCGGGGTATAAATAGCGCGGTCCGGGGCCGGAGCTGCGCCTGGTCCTGGTCCTGGTCCTGGTCCTGGTCCTGGTCCTGCCCTGACTCAGCAGCGCCGCCGGCGGCTCCGCGCCCGGGGACACACGGCGGTGGCACCGCGACACCTGCTGGCGGCGGCGCCGCGCTGCGCCCGACCCTGCCCGCCTGCCTCTGCCCCGCGTTCCCCTGCCCCGCCTGCCCCTGCCCCGCGTTCCTCGGCCCCGCCTGCCTCTGCCCCGCGTTCCCCTGCCCCGCCTGCCCCTGCCCCGCGTTCCTCTGCCCCGCGTTCCTCTGCCCCGCGTTCCCCTGCCCCGCGTTCCCCTGCCCCGCGTTCCCCTGCCCCGCCTGCCCCTGCCCCGCGTTCCCCTGCCCCGCCTGCCTCTGCCCCGCGTTCCCCTGCCCCGCCTGCCTCTGCCCCGCATTCCTCTGCCCCACGTTTATACCCGCGCCCAGCCCCGCACTCAGCCCCGCACTCAGCCCCTCTCCCTGCCCCACTCCCTGCCCCTCGTTCATCCCCGCGCTCATCCTCTCTCCCTGCCCCTCTGCCCGCACTCCGACACTGCCCCTGGAGCTGGCTCCTCTGCAGCCTTGGGGCGCAGTGTTCAGTGCCCTCTTACCAATACCCGGCACTCCAGGGTTTGCCAATGATTTTACCCGTGGGGGTGTTTTTACAGCATTACCAGTATGCCTTCTTCCCCCCAAATCCATGTTCTAAGGCTTGGGGAAATGCCGGGTATTTAAAGTATAAAAACTTATTTCATGGCCACTGTTGCTTACGCAGACTCTGAGCATCATATTGTGCTTTTGGTAGCAGACAGAATACAAGGAGGGTTGGGAGAAATATATCCCCCAGTGAGGCGTTTCTTATACACCCCTATATAGTAAAACTACTTACTTAAAAGATGAGCAAATACTCAAATGCCTTTAGGGAAAACAAATAACTACTTAAGTCTTGCCAATATAGCAGAACAAAAGCTGACATTTGGTAACAAACTTCTTTCACTTAATCAGTTTATTTCTCAAAGCGTGACTCAGGTAGCCCAAGTTCTTATTGCAAATTTTATTTTTATCCACCTACGTTGCTCAGATGAGGAATGTATGAAAAGGTGTTGGTGAAAAGTCATGTAGAAACAAAATGCTCTTTGGCCCTATCAAGTAACAGAAGAACTTCTTAACGTGGAGACTTGTGTTAAAGATAAATTTGGCATTTTTTTCTGGACAAATAAACAACTTGGACACAAGGAAGTGCGAGAGAGAAAATACGAATTCCTGATGGGACATGATTTTCCTGAAAGTAAAGATGATTTCTAAATTAAACCGAAATGAAAACACAAGTTGTGTGGGGACTTGTTTGAAAGCTTGTTGGGAGCAGTGTTCTCCCACCCAAGTTCTGGTAACGGCTGCCTCCCCCGATGTGAAAGCTGTGTCTCTATGGAGGCATTCATGAATGTTAGGTCAAATGAACAGAAAGGATGCAAAAAATACGGCACCTGAAGTGGATGAAAGATGCATAGTGATCCCAAAGGATAAACTAAAACCAGTTTCTAAAAACAGTTGCACTGAAGTTAACATGTTTTAACTTCTGCACTGAAAAATCTTTGCTTTTGCTCATTACTTCTTTTTGTCTTTCATGTTTTTTTGTCCCATAGTGATTTGCCAAGAGATAGTAGAACCAGGAGTAGGGAAAGAACGAGACGTGGAATGAGATAGGGAATTTTAATGAAGCCCAGCTATCAGAACCCTGGAGAAGGGTGGGCTTGGGAAAAGCAAAGGTTATGCTTGTTCCTTTGAGGGGCCTCTGAATTAGTGATCCAGATACAGCACTTTCACAAGGATACTACACTTACCAAAGCAAATCAAAGCTCAGACAAGCTGGATTACATTTTTTCCCACTCTTAAAGAAAGGAAAACTGAGATTCTTTCTGTATAGACTTGCAAAAGCTGTATCTAACAGCAAATAACTGGAATCTTCAGTATCACTGACTGGCTGGTGTGAAAACTGAGAGTGGGCTGAGTCTATACGTGACTAGTGGAGTTGGTAACATAAATAACACTTTGACCTATCGATAATGCGGTCTTATTTGCAACATTCTCTGGTCCTGATGTTTATATTATTAATACATTTTAATCTGCTTGTTCTATAATTTCCTTAAAATAATTTAGTATCTTATTTCCTTACTGTTCTGCACATTTAATTATTTAATTAAATAGGGACACTGTCTTATGCCTGAGTTGCACAGGTCTGCTGTATGTTTAAGTTCATATTCTATGATCTTTTTGGAGCTCTTTCTCAAGTCACTTTTATTAGAGTAGGAAAAAATTACTGTTGAAGTAATGATGTTCCAATTCAGTGAGAGATCACATTTGTCTGCAGTTAGTCATATATACTAACTGCATTTCTCCTTCCATCCTCTCTCCACGAGTGGCTGTTCTAATGATTAAAATAGTCTATTAGTGATACTTATCTTAGTGTATCAGTAGCAATTCAAGACATATAAACAAATGCCAGTCATTGTTTTTAGTCTGTGAATGTTTATCATTATGGTTTCTACTAATACAGTATGCGTTCTTCAATGTCACAGAATGAGATTATCCTAGAAAAGCCAGTAAACTTAGAGTGCAGAACTACAGAAGCAAACAAATCCTCATGTCCTACCATGTATAATGTTTCAAGCTGCTTCATTTATGGAGTAAGACTCATTAACTGGGCAATGTACGGTAGCCTTCTCTTTAATTATACAGTTTCATTATACAGTGGAATTATTTTTCAGAATGCAACTGTTTTTGCAGACTGACCTTTTATTGTAAGAGAAGTTTCTGTCTAATGAAGAGAGGTAATTACAGCACAAAATAGACTTTTGACACATAGAAAACTATTGTTATCAGGACTTCCTTAGTGCAGAACATTATTTTAAAAGAGAATGTAATTTACATATTTTAAAAATTATAGAGTTGCACATAAGTAGCAGTGATGACGAGGGACAAACTAAGAAAAGCTGCACTTGAAACTGCCCCCAAAATGCTGTGTAGTTTCCAGAGTAGATTGCATAGTATATGTTGCACCTGACAGAAAGGGAAATGAGTGTTTGGAGCAGTATCACTTTCTGACCTTCTGCCCAGTGCTTTTTGGTTTTATTCCCGTATTGTCTCTTCATTAAGGCATGTCACCACTTTCTACCCAGCACAGAGATCAGTCTTGACCTTTGCATGCCTAAATATTGTAGAGAATTTTGCTTGAAATCTGAAGCATGATAATTAAGAGAGGCATTTGTTCTGACCACTGCATCGAACAGCTCACTCAGCAGGACTCAAGTGTGATAAATCCCCTTGCCCTCAGGTGGCTGATTTTTGCAGGAGAATTAAGCCTGGTGGTAAAGTTTGCAATAGGCTTTGCTGGTTATTCCAGTTCTGAATCCTTTCGCTGTACTTTGTAAGCATTACTCTCTGACAGAGATGTCTTACTAAAATGAGAAATCTATAAGATTTGGAATATTTATATTATTTCATTTGCTTAAGTAGACGATTTGGGTTTGCTATTTCCCACATTGAGAGCCTGAACTCTTTTAGGTTGATAGTGGAGAAGGGCTTAATCATTCCATGCTAGGACAGAAGATTTACAGGAAAAAACAATTTTTTTCCCTATCCCCCAAATAGAAATGATAGCCAGCTCTGTTAGTCCTTTTCTTTTCTTTTTGAAAACATCAGAATTAGCCTATTTTGTTTGCAGTGTCTTTGGACAGGAAAGATAGTGTGAAAGTTTGAGCAGAATATTTGGCCTTGGAGAGTCCCAACAGCTATCTTCAGAGCTCTCTTTAGGATCTCTGTCTCCTCAAGAGCTTGCTTGACTCTTCCCGCAACTGTTCCTGAAAAATAGTTGAAACAATAGTCAGGACACAGGTGGCAGGCAGTTCACAGTCTCCCAAACAGACACAGAAGTGGTTTGTTAAATGCAAATACAAACTCTGATAAAAATTGGAGGTTTTTCTTTGGTTATCCCATGAGCAAAACACGTGTCTGATTTTGGTGACAAAATTGCTTTCCACCTTCTAATACACACTTGTGTATTTGTAGTGCAAAGCTTGCTAAACTCTCTTCCAAGAGTCGTTCAGTTCATGTGTTTAAAAGATATTGTCCATCAGAAAGTATGTCAAAAGAAACCACTTTGTTAAGGGAAGTACATACAGTGAAACCAAAGAAAGATGGTCTCTGAAGCTTCTTAGAGTACTGCCTTCATTTCCTGCCTTTCATATTTTTCATACCTTTGCATGTATGGTATGTGGAGAAAAGTAAACCCTTTTCGCAACAGTTCCTAACTTGAGAAGCTTGTGTTTGTAACCATTTGCAGGGCTGGGTCATACCATGGTTTGTATTCTTGCTCTTACATCTTCACCTAAATAAACAGGAAGAGGGAAAAACACCCCAGTACTGCTTCTGTGCATTTTGAGTACAAGTCCAAATAGTATTTATAGCCAAGTTATAAACCCAGGCAAAGGGACTTCTTGGACTGCCCATATTGTGTTGCTAAGGACTGTCCTATTACCAGTTCTTAATGCAGTTTCTTTATGGATAAGATCATGTTTCATGATGTTGAGGGGAAAGAAAGAATTTTCATTTTTAAAATGTTGTTACATGGCATTTTACTCTAAAAGGGTTTTTTTCTTCAAGTTGAAGGTATTATGGTTGTTCTCAAGCATAAACATTGCCATTTATTCTTAAAGCTCTGGAAGACTTTGCATTTGGTAATTAAATGAACTGCTTGAGTTAGTATTGTACTTTTCACCCTTTCACATTTAATTAACATTCAAGTGGGAATTATGAACAATTTATATCTGTCAGGAAAAGACAAGACGTAACAAATTGTCTCTGTGCAGATGTGAAATTGAGGCAACCTTAGAGAGACTAAAGAAACTGGAGCGTGATCTGAGCTTTAAAGAGCAGGAACTAAAGGAACGGGAGCGACGTTTGAGGATGTGGGAGCAGAAGTTAACTGAACAATCAAATACTCCTGTAAGTAGACAATAATTCAACCTTTCATCTTGTGCCAGAAAGTATTTGGAACTTTGTCTATGTAAATTCTCAAAACACACCAAGGAAGTAGTGCTCCTGTTGTCTGTAGTTGGTCCTTTGGGCCATTTTCAGTCTATTTTATTACATCACTCTGGATAATAGTTTTTAAAAAATTCATCTAATACATTATATAGGAGATATTACTGATAGTTCATATTGTGACATAGGCACTTTAAGTAGTGTCCTATTGATTCATTTAGAATTCTCAGCTTTAAAAATTGTTTGCATTCAGTAAATTTTTTTTTCAACTGGAAAGTTGTTGACTTTAATGCATGCAGGATTTGGTCTTAAATTTGGTCTTAAATCATTTGTATCTTAGAGAAGGCATTTTAGGAAACCTACGTAGTTTGTTTTTTTTTTAATTCTGTTCTTTTTCTTGGAGAAGAAGCAAATTTCCATTCTGTGAAAAAGGAGGTCAAAGTTTGAAGTGTTAATTTAAGGTTGTGCTCATAATTATAGTTAACATAACTTTCACTGGCCAGTTACGAGCTGTTAGAATTGTTACTTTTTCTATTAATAAATTGAACAAAAAATCTTCCTTCCATTATCTTGAATTTCTTAACAAAATGTGATGCTACTCAACCACTGATTGGCAGAGGGAGGACCACAGGGTTAGTGCATGGCGAGACATACTACAACAGAGTTTTTAAAAAAATACTGTGATATCTGCTTGTTTTTAAAGCATTAGCCAAAACAAATACCAAATTGAGATTGCAGTAGCATATGATTTTACTTATGCAGTTTTACCCTACTTACAACCTTGATTCCAGCCAGATCCATTTACATATGACTTGTTTTTAAGGCATAGCTTATTGCTGTTTCTGAATGAAGTTGCATTTATGTTCCAGCTGTGAACATGCAGTAATGAAATCATGAAGGATGAATGTTTTCCCATGTGCAGATACTGTATGTTCACAGTAGATATCTATATGCCTGCTTTAATGCTTGCGAGCTTCCAGTAACTGAGCTGTGGGCCATCCTCTATTCCAAGCACAGCATGAGACACAGCCTTAATGAGCAAACCTTTTCACCAGCAAGGCCCTAGGGTTTTTTTATGCTGTACTTGCTTATGACTTGTACTTTTCACTTAGAGCTAGCATTGCTGGAAGAATAAAGCATTGTGCTAAGGCCTATTGTGCTAAGCGTGAACTATCTTTCTGCATAACATTAACCCAACTCTCCTATTGCATTTAAATGCAATTTCTTCTAATAGAGAAATATAGGTTTGTTTTTTCCATAGATCTTAAGTGAACTATAACACAGAGTGGCTTTAAAGAAAGCCCTTTTGTTGGAAAAAAATTGACATACTGGCAAAAAAAAATGGCTTGTTCAAGCAGGATTGTCTTTTTCATAGCAAACGAAGTTCTACAAAGCACTGATTACACATACAACTATATTTCAAATTCATAGATGTAAATCATTTGCAAAATATCCCTGGGCATTCTGTTTACAAACTATAATCCTTGGGAGTCAAGCATCTTGTCTACCTCCACTGGTAGTGTCTGCTCAGCAGTATCGAACTGGGGAGCTGCAATGGGGAGATGCAGTGCTCGATTTTAAACTACCTTGACTGTAAAAACAGTAGTAAAGATATGGTAACCAGAGCTATGATGCGGCTTAGGGTGCCCACTAGGCGTAAACCTGGTTCTTAACCAACACTAGGCCTTGTTGTGTCCTAGCTGGTACTCTTGTCCCTGCCCTACATTCTGCGGTCACCTCTTTGGTTTGCTCTGCAGCAAAGACCAGAGGCCAACAGTGGTGTGCAGGAGGAGAAACTCAAACCAAGTGAAAGGAGAACAGCGGAGCTGTCTCTGCCACTTGATTCTCCACTGTTGTAGGGTTGGTAGAAGCTTCATCCTGCATGGTAGGTAACAATGAGTGGTAGGCTGCTCCTGCTCTGAAGAATTAAGTACAGCTTTACACGCCATCAGCATGAGAGAAGGATGAGGCCAACATTTAGAAACACTTCTGTGAAGGTAGTTTTTCTCCCTGTTCTTGTTTTGTCCCTATTTCTGCTCTATCTTATACAACAGACACCTTTGAGTTTTATCTCTGCAATTCCTTTGTGCAGATCTCTAAGAGCCTCTAGCACAAGGGAATCTGGAGCCTTTTTGAGGAGTAAAATATATCCATAGTGGCAGTGAAATGGAGACTTCTTTTGAAAGAGGACCTGACTTTAACAAGAGAGTGTATGCTAAGCTGAACCTCTTATTTAGAGGAAGTCAGTGAGCAAGACATGAAATCGAGATGCTCACCTGTGGTGCCCTGTACCTGCAGGTGGTCATTTAAAACCAGTGGAATTTACAGAGATTGGTGGATCCCAGCCATCTCTAAATGTCTCTTCATGATAGTCATCATATGCAATGTGACACCATAGGCATGTCCTGTTCCAAAGAGCTCTGTAAGTTCCCAGCTAACGAGATGGCAAAATATGGAGGAAGTAAAGTGATTATATAAGTTGCAAAATGAGCCACAGTTATGGCCATTCACAATTTACCCACTGTCAGGCATTGAACAGTCAATGACCCAGAAATGCGTTTTAGTGGAAAGCTGATTTGCAGCTTTGTTGATTTTTATAGGGAATTCTTCCCATATGTCAGGGGATGCTCCTCTATGGATCTGAAGGGACTATAACTACCTGGCAATGAATCATGTGTGCTGTGGCTAGATCTTGTTTTTAAAACATTCCTTCTTTTTATCAGTAGGAGTTTTCAGTGTCCTTGATCCCACTAATGCTCTGGTGATGGTGTAATTGGGGTTTTTTTGTACAGCCAGCTTAGCTGCTGGTTCTTTCATCACTTGGCCATAGGATGCATGAAGAGTATTTAGTGCACTCCATCTCCCCACCTTCTTAGTTTTATTCTTGTTTCTTAAACCCTGATTGCTAACTTTTGTTGATCACAACACAAATAGAAAGCCTGTGTAAGGACGGAAAACTCGAGAAGAACAAAAGACAGATATTGTCTTTTTTAATTATAGACAGTTGATCAGTATAATAAGTGGATTTACCAAGAAATGGGCACTCTGAGCACCCTGGTCGTGAAGCCACTGGTGTTACAGACCAGGGCATCACCACAGTTACCCCTGTAACCCATTGAGACCAACTGCCCGTGACTCTTCAGTCAATTTTCTGATTAGGTTAAAAAAAAAGTAAAAAACCCATGAATTTCGGGCAGGTGGTTTTTGCAAATAGCTTTGGAAAGAAAGGCCAGTGCAGCTGTTTACACACAGCGCCTTTGCTTTTGCTTTGGTAGGTATTTTAATTTAGGATGAAGCTCCTGAGTTTTTACTCCCCGTGGAGCACAGACAAGCCCGTCACAGAGGTTACTAGCCTGGCCACTCTGAAGAGGCATTAATCATTATTTAGCTGGAGAGGGCATGTTTCATTTGTTATTACAAACAGGCTGGGTCAGGAGAGTGCCATTATCTGTAGGTGAAGGTTATATCAGTAGAGATCTAATATGATGTACAGCCAAATGGCAGGTATCTATTGATATCACTGAGAAAAGCAAAAAACACCATCAAAAAACGAAGCTGAAGAGCCAGCCCAAAACAGCCGCTCCTCCCCTGCCTGCTCGTCCCTGGGGCTGCTTGCGAAAGCGTGGTGCCGAGTGCAGGCTGGAGGCCAGTCCCTCTGTCCTTTGCATTGGGGAGAGGCTCGTTTCTGATTGTGGCCATTGCAGGGTGACCCCTTTCTCTCTTTTTGGGCATACACTCAAAACCAGTCTGCTACTGCTTTTGTTTCTGGTATTTATGGGCTGCTATTTCTACACCAAACTGTGGGAGCTTATTTGGGTTCTCTGACCTTAACCTGATTTATTCTTCAATCCTGAAAGGTTCAATTAAGAAGCTCACTCAGACTCTTACCCACATTGTCTTGGGAGCCAGTCCACCTGGCTAGGAACTGTCACATTCTGTTTTGCACTGTAAAAATGAAGGATTGAAGAGTTTGAACCTTCTTTTGTTGTGAAAGCTCTGCTACCTGTGGTTCTTGCCATGCCACTCAGTGATTTTGCACTTTGACTTAAGAACAATGACCCAGAAGGATGCTATCTGTTTTAATGAATCCTTAATTGATCTCCATGTTTAGATTCACTAATCGTATGCTTTCTGTTGTTTGCCAACTAATCTGGTGGTGACTTTTTCCTAGATTTTTAAATTGGTTCTAACTTTCACTTTTGCTCTGTCCTTTCCTTCTTTAAATAGTTTTTCTTACCTCTTGCTGCAAGAATGTCTCAGGAGTCTTACTTTGAATCTAAAACAGAGGAGTCAAACAGTGCAGAGATGTCTTGTCAGATCACAGCAACAAGTAACGGGGAGGTAGCTGGCATGAACCAAAGTCTGAAGGCCTTGATGATGACGGGCTTTGGGGATATCTTCTCTCTGAACCAAGCAGGATCTGTCCTGCATTCTGGAATGCAGATAAACATGCAAGCCAAAAAGAATTCTTCTAAAACCACCTCAATGAGAAAAGGGAAGAAAATCAACATGGCTTTGGGTTTCAGTGAATTCGACTGGTCAGATGACGATGATGATGATGATGATTTTGACGACACAGATGATAGCAGTGAATGAAATAAGTTATAGAATTAACCCTGAAATTGTTTTAGCAAAGCAAACCAATAAAGTTTTAGAACAAGAATCCTGTCAGTTTGGTCTGTTTAAAGCCTGTAAAAGAGCAGCAAAAAAACCCAAACCAAAACAAAAAAGTGATATATTTTCCAGGCTGAGCATGTTTGTGTGTAGAAAGACATGTTGTTTTTGTTTAGATTGTGCTGACTTATTTCTGCTTTGATGAAATTTGGAACTAAACTTGCCAAACTAATGGAGATTATTATTATTATTATTAAGAACCGTGATTATATCTGTAATTCTTGATGCCTGATTACAGAAACTGTGGCTTGATAAACTTAAGATCTGAAAACACTGGGAGAAACTTCAATGCCTTTAATGCCATTAATGTACTGCAAATTTTTCTTTTGTGTTTTTTGTCATTTCTCTTACCCCTTCAATTGTCAATCATATGCATATACTTGTACTTCCAGATTTGCTATTCTCAACAATCCATTCTTTCTTACTGTTGCAGTGAAGGGGTTTGCTGTGTTTCTAATTTAAAGCCTTTTTCAAGGCAGCATTGTGGGAAGTGACAAATAGGTTTCTATGAAGAGAGAAGCTTGGGGGGAAGAGAGGGGTTAGTTAAATACACAGTTTAAAAACTGAATAGCAGCAGAATCCAGATAATCCCTATTAGTGGATGATTTGTATAAATGTTCTTTTTTCCCCTCACGTGTATGTGAATGTGTATATAATTCACTCTAGCTAAGCAAACTGCAATCAGACCTCTGCATCTATTATCAGATATTGTGATCTAGAAGCTAATTTTCAGCTATGTTGATGTAAATCCAGGAAGCCTCATTAACTTTGATGGACTTATTCTTGTACCTGAGAGCAAAAATCGGTGTTCATAAATTTTGATTCTGTTGCATCTCCTAAACAATGTGTGCTACCCTAGGAAAGGACAAAGAGAAGCCACTGTGGCATTTCAGCTTGGGCCCTAATGCTGTGGCTTATGTGAAATTCTCTGTGATGGCAGTAATGTGAGGAATATTTACTAGTCTCTGCATACCTGTTTTTTGCAGCTAAATCACTTTTAAAGTATTGCCGCTGCTGTTATGGCTTACTGTAAAACTCAGTGTGTAACAACCTGCTGCAATAATTGCCTGCCAGGCACTTATGTTGAGAGCAGTGAGGACGTTTCTCCTGATGACCCCTTTAGTGGTGATGCAGAAGGAGGGAGGGAAAACAATGCAAACACAGATGCAGGTTAGAAAGGAAGATGTTGTAAAATATTTCCCAAGGAAGACGGGCAGCATTTCAAAAGAAAAATGTTACTGTGCAGTTCAGTGGTAGTGGGAATAAGCCATCAAAATTCCATTCTCAATTACTGGAGGGGTTTCTTTTATGAAAACTTCTGGTTTTGAGTGGCTTCTTTAATTATAGGCTTGCCTGTTACACAGCTGTAACCTACATATTATGGTGAGTGTTTTGTAGATAGCTTAGAGAAAAATGGATACGTTAGATAACAGCAGGCCTCAAATCATTACATGTTCACTCAACAAAACAGAAAGTTCTTTGAAGGAGTTTTTCTAGAGTGGGCACCTCTTTGGGTCATGAGAAAGAATTGTTTTATCCTTAAGCATCAGCACTGGTCTGGTAACCTGCAAGGCAGCAAGTGCTGTGCTTCTGGCTTGCCTGTTCCACTCAGTTTGCACAGGATTAGACCCTCCAAGATGCTTAACTTCTGTAGGATGTCATTTAATCTTCTTCCAAACACTTGCAAATCCACTGACTTGAAGTTAACCCTCTTGTATCCGGAAGGTTTTCTCATGATGAAATTGTGATTTAAATGCTGCAGTAAATTTAGAAAACTTACTCCTTCAGCACAGGTAGGGATGGCTTCTTGGGTCCATCAAAGCAATCTGATTTTAGGGAGAAAAAGGGACATGGAAGGGCAGATGATGAAATGGAAATAAGAGCAAAAAGGCTGTTTCCATTGCCGATTTGTACTATTTTTGTGAGTCTATGTCTGCTAACACCCACAGCAATGTAACTATTTTTGTAACTGCCACTTTGCACTCAGCAAAATTTGATGGGTTTGTGTAATGTAATATGTGCACTTTAGATCCAAGATGTATGTCATTGTGCATAAATTATTGTACCACATAAGAAATGTAGGGTTGTACAACTGAAAATGAAATTTGGTCCAGTACAATTTATGATTCTAAAAAGCACAAAAAATCTGTCTCTGGCAGATTTTGGACTTTTTTGGTGTTTGACAATCTCCGAGCACTTCATGCACATTTCTACTTGTATGGCTTTTAACTGAATTTGTAAATCCACTCCTTAATCTTTACGGAAATAAAAATAGTTCATAACTAGTATGACACAGAGTTTTGTAGTTGCAAAATCACAAGGTTTAAGTCTGTCTTCAAAGTTTTGTGCTTACCCAGATGTGTCATTTATATCAGGAAAATATCATTAGAATTTGGTAGCATGCTTGTAGGAATTTCTACTGTCTACGTGGTTTCAGTATTCTTTTAATGAAACAAAGATGCATTTTTTCTTCTTCACCTTTCTTTCCCCATGTTATTTGTCAAAACAAATTAAGGTATATTAAGGGAAAAATTAAACGCTTGTAAAACTTCCCTGTGCATTCAAAGTAGCAAAGGTGGTCTCTGAATTGTAGATAGGGTGATAGTATATGACAAACTCTTTTGATGTGCTTACCTTGAGATAGTGTTATACTTAGGATATTGTCTGTGCTTCCTAAAGAAGTAGTGGCATTGATTGCACTTTTACTTTCCTGTGATAACTTTCATGCCAGGTGTCTTCAGTTTAGAAGCCAAAAATCATATGTGAGAATCAAGTTCTGTTGTTTCTGTCTTTGAAATGCTTTTTATTAGAAAAAAGCTTTGAAAGTGGCTCTGGTGGGCAGGTACGGGGGTCGGAGGAGCTCAGAGTATTTCATCTTCCACACCTGATTTTGCTCTGCAGTGTATTCCAGTCCATCTCTACCTGTATCATCACCAGATTATATGAATCTCCACAACAGTCCACGGCCACACAGGGTGTCAGCTTATGAAATGGTTAACAAAACCCAGAAGGTGTTTCTCTGGCTGCTCTGGGCTGGGAGCAAACCACCAAAAGCCTTCCTGTGCCTTGTACACCTCTCAGCTCACTAGGCCCTGCCAGGCCTTTTGGGTTCCCAGTTTTCTCTACCTTCCATAAACCCCTGGCGGTATTTGCAGTAAAATAATGTAGCTGCATTTAATGGAAAGCAAAGGTAAGAATCAGGCCTGAACTTCTCATTTTTGCCAGGCTGGTGTAATGCCAACATTGACTTTGATAGGTAAGCGGCCTGAGAGAAGAATGGGAAGAATCAGCTTTTGGCTTGCTTAAAGATGCAGGGTCAGCTGGGACCAAGACAGGATGCCAAACTCCCAACTCCCTCTTTTTTCCTTCAGCAGTGGAGAAAAAATGGAAAGGAGACTTAATGGAGCAAAACTTTTGATTGAGTCATTTTTGTGATGATGATACCACTAATTCTTCCGAGTGGCAAGTGTCTTAAGGTACAGTGTGTAGGTGTGCTGCATCCCCCGCCAGTTGTGTGCTGCCTGACGTGGAGCTTGTCCCCCCTAGATGGGAAAGGCTTCCTAGAAGTGACATCTGGCACAGCCTCTTGTCACACAGTCATGTTCCTGACTTGTTATTTGTTTATCGTTCCAGAGGTTTTCTTAGATGTTGATTCCCTTTCCTTCTGGGTTTTAGAGTGTTTATTCTGAGTTAAATATCTCATGCAATAATGATTGGTGTTGCTCTCAGCAGTTATAATAAATCCGTGGTGTGCATATAGCTGTTAAGTATTCAGCAGTGTTACTGTGCGTCTTCAGTGCTGTAGTTCCTTTTTCTGTAATCAGGCAGCGTTTACAGGTTTTTAAGAAGACCTTCTACTTGACAGAGGTTTCAAATACAGCCCTAGATAGAATGTTCGGGTAGCAAAAGTAAGTTCATTTAGTAATTTTCACAGCTCTTAAAATGCACTGGTAGAAATCTGGAGGAGGGACCTTTCCCCTTTCTCCCAGACTTCGACTTAGTGTACACTGTAAAATCTGCACAGAGATTTCTGATGTGTGAAGATTTAATTTTAAAACTGTAGAACCAACAACTTTCTTTAAACATTTTATATTGTGTGCTAAATATTCATATGCCTTTTAAAGTCAGATATAGTCCACTGCATTTCTTGCTTTTGCACTACTGAAGAAGTTTTGTACTGAATAGTAGAAGTCGATGCTACTTACACTTCAAGTTTGAACTGATGGAATTTGAATAGAAAATATTTTCACAGTGTTAGAAAACTTCATTTTCCCTTCTGAAAAAGCAAAGCTGAGCGCAACGCCTATGCCAAGACTCTTGTGCTGTAAACTGAATATATAATTTGTGTGGAACATGCAATGTTACACTTCTGTGTGGTAAAACCTTGCAGTGTCAGTTATTCTCTTTATTGCACTTGACATACCATGTCTTGTTTTATTCACACTGTGGACTTGATTTTCCAGTGTAAAACCAAAACAAACAAACAAAAAGAAATCATGCAATGTATTCAGTTTCCTCAATTGGTGTCATAAACTTTCTTTTGATGTGAACTTTTCCTTTGCTTCTCTTTGTTCCATACTTCTATTTTGCAATAAACATTTTGACAGTAAATTTTATGCATCTGTGTCACTGTGTAAAATGCTGGTGTTTCAAAACATTCCTTATTGTCTGCTGGGTTAAGTCACATTTTTGTATTACTCACTGTGTGACATTTCCCCTTTATTCTCCTACTTTAAAAAAAAAAATTGAAATAATACGGAACATATTGTGCTACTGTTATATTTAAACATGGGGAAAACTGAAAAAAATCCACTGAACAACTAAAAATGCAATATTGGCCTTCTGCATTAAATGATTCAGTTATACAAATTATCATACCAGGCTCCTCCCGCAGCACCAGCTGGTTTGACTATAAGTACCTACAAAAGGCACGACCCCCTGCGGGTGTTCACAATTGCCACTTGCCCTTCCTTGTGCTTAGGTGTTTCCCGCAGCATTCCTTTTGCCCCGCAGCATCCCTTTTGCCCCGCAGCATCCTGCCCAGGCTGTGGGTTGCTGTTAGTGTAGGGAATGTGTCACAGTGGATAGGTTGAGAGGATTGGTTGCAAGTACGGTGTAGTAGTCAGGAAGGTCTCTTCTTTTTCTGGCAGGCACATCTTGCCTTCTGCCAGTTCACCCTGATGCCTTTGGCTCTGTCCCCTTTGGGGAAACAGTGGGCAGTGGGGTGGGTTTGAGGGTCCACCAGATCCTCTGCACAGAGGTGACTTCAGCTGGTCTCATGAATTGTTTGTGCCCAGCAAGATTGGAGTGAGACATTGGTGGAGGAGGAGAAAGACAATCTGAAAAGCCCTCAAAGTGGTGTGGGCATCAAAAGGTCAATAGATACGGAGGCAGAAGTCAAGGGGTGTTGGGCAATCACAAGTCCTTCAATGAGTGTTTCACATGGATGCTGTGAAGGATTTTCAGTGATGGCTGAAAGCTGTGGGCAGATTGCACCGGACTCTGGTCTCGTGCCTGGAGAGCCAGGGAAAGCGCTAGGAACCTAAGGAGCAACTCTGCCCTGGGGCTCAGTATTCAGCTGGAGGTGGGCAGGGGTGAATGTCTGCTGAGGGGGCATGCTTGGCTTGTGGTGGGGGGCTGGGGAATTCCTGGGTGGCAGAGCTCTCTGGAGGAGGGAACAAAGCCCTGGGGGCTGGTGGGTAACCGAGCTGATTCTCTCATAAATCGCTGTTATCTACATCAAATGAGTTTGCAACTACATCACAGTATTGAGCTTTTGCAAAACACTGACAGTCCAAATGCAGATATACAACAATTAATGTTTTCCATTTAAGCTGGAGAAAAATGCCAAGAAGGTGAAGCTTGGGATATCATATGCTTGAACAAGTAAAATGCTGATCACTATTACAGTGACATCTTGTCCTCTGTCAGTTTTCAAATCATCCCAGAATTTCACTTAATGCAGCTGTGCCCTTGTGCATCCCCCATGGCTTCCTAGTGCTTCAAGAGCTAATACCATCTTGCATCCAGTGTTGAAGGAGACTGGGAATTGCTGCACTCCCCCAGCCTTAGGAGGATTACAGTTACAAAGTTGGCAGAAACCAAGAGAGACTTGTCTGTACATGGAAAGGAAGACTAGCTGTAGAGGCCAGACTCCAAATTCTGCTTTCACTGCTGTCCAGTGACAGTTTTCTTTCCTTTTGCAGAAAATATCTATCATTTGGAAGGGAGTCATAATCACAGCATTATTTTCATTCCAGAAATTAAGTGGTACTAAAGCCATAGCAAAAGCAAAAGCCTTCCCACAGTGTCAGAGCCAAGAGAAGAGGCAGCTAGAGAGTCCCTTGCCATTGGACAGTTTACTTTTGCTTCCTAAGTTGTTTCTGTTGGAGATCTGCTGGTACTCTTATCTGCATAGAGTGATGGGATCGATTTAACACCGACAACACGCTGTTGGAGCCAGCCCACCATCAGTGTGAATCCAGTGGTTTAGTATATCAATATGAGTTGCACCCTAAGTCCTGCACTTTGCAGGGGAAAAGGAACAGAATGAAATCAGCCGCCAGAGTAAAATTTGGGTGGAGGGGAGGAAAATGGTCAGACGGTTTTCTTTTCAATTCGTATCTCTCACACAGTTGCTGCCCTCCTTTGATATTTGTGCATGGACCGAAGAAGATGTGGTGAGTATTTTGTGTTAATGTGGCCAGCGTTGTGCTGCTGGAGCTCTCTTAGCAAATCACGGTGGGTACGGAGGGAGGGAAGGCTGGATCAGAACATCAAGGTGAGATTTTACTGCTGGTTTTTTCGTGAAACTTGTGTCCTAGAAGGGGCTTAAGATGACTGTGAGTAAATTAAGGACTTGAGTTACCGTCATAAAACAGCCACGTTCTCCAGTGTCCAGAAAATAATGGGAGCTGGGAGCTGTCAGCAGACATGAGGGCATTCTTGAGTCATCATTTAAGAAACATGGAAGTGCCCAAGCACCTGACCCTGGACAGGACAAAATGGGTTCGAAGGTTTTATCCCACTGTGTGCCACCTGGATGGCAATTAAGTGCAAAAAAAGGGGTTTTTAAGGTGTGTGGAATCTCTCTTTCATACAAAATAATGGCATTGAGTATGTTTTACCTTTTTATTAGGTTAAAAGGCTAAACAAGACACATCAGTGATTTATCTCTGGCATAGTGATGTGCCATAATTATTTTAATGTCTTGTCCAGCACTCTCTTTGTGCATCATGGGGTTGTTTAGCTGACGTTTACTGAAGGACTGGAAAGCCAGTGCAAAAGCTGTAGTAGCCCTGGCTCCTTCACTTCAGGCCTTTTAGCACATGACATCGCTCAGCCCGTGCTTCAGTGTTTCTCTCCTTTATGGCAATAAACTGAGGAAGCTGGCTGCAGAATGGAAGGCAGTTTTGAAAAGCTAAAAAAAAGTAATCACTTGCATTGGCGAATCTTGAATCCTTTAACCCAAAGTAAGAAATATTTTTAAATTTTGTTTTAAAAAGGAAGGTACTTGTGGACTCCAAATAATTGTAGTACAAAATTTTGATAATGTGAACTTCAAGACTGATTCCTCTTTTTTTGCAGTTTTTCTGGATGCAACAACTTACTAGAAAAGGTAAAAGCTATTCATAGTACTTTCATATTCACGTTTATGAACATACATTCATTTGTTCATTTTTCCCCCTCCAATAAAGTACTCTATGGATTTCTGAATAACTTCTTTTATCTTAAGGTGATGCTTCTGGTGAAATGAGTATCTATGCTAGCTTGTTTAAGGAACATCATATCACTGGGAAACAATTGCTTCTCCTAGAAGAAGAGGATTTAAAGGACATGGGAATTGTTTCCAGAGGACACATCATCCATTTAAAGGTATTATTGCATATATTGAATGTTGCAATAAGTTATAGTATGAATATTAAGAAGGAGTCTATGGGTTTTCAGTAGCATTAACAGAAAAATTGACAAAGCTACACAGAGAACATATTTTGTTATCTAAAATAAATAGTTATAGATTCATATTGATCTAGAACCCCAAGCAGCCTGAGCATCTTATGAGGCATGAAAATATGCTGTGGTGTTTATACTCCTCTGTAGCTCTTGGTTTTCTTGTGAGCTGCACTGGTAGTTCTGCTGCAGAGTGACGTAGGAGGGCCATCCTCCCAGGAGAAAACTTGGGTATATTCAGAGAGAGAATTCTCTTTAGCTGAGGGAGAAGCAGGTACAACACCAGTTTTTTAAACTGAAAATCTGAACTTCTCAACTTCTGTATCTCATTTATGTTGTAAAGCTTACTTGGACTAACAAAACCACTGGACAACTTTAAAGCTGGTTGACAGCCAGGTTTCTTTGCTCTTAAAACTCTGTTTCACAGTGTTTCAAATATCCAATGTTTGTAATGAATTAAGAAAATAATGGTCTGGAAAATGTGATCACGCCAGCAGTGATGGTATTAATACTATAGCCACAGGAGAGAGTTCAGTTTTCTGGCAGTCAGCTTTGCAAAACGGTTTCTCTAAAAGCAGCATCTATAATTCTGTTGGGTCTCAATCATTTTAGATCACAATTTGCTAGTAAAGAGATACTTGTATCCTAATTGCTAGTCCTGCAAATTTAGCTTCGTAAGTCACACACATTTATTCCCCTTTTGCTCATCAGCCATTTTTTCCATGCCCACACACCATTACTGATATATTTAATTTACATTTCCTACAGGGAAAATTATTGAAACTTAATAAAGTCAATAATGCCCAAAATGAAAGATTTCGGCTTCCTGGGTTGATTGAGCATAAATAAAAACAACGAAAACAATCTCACGAACATCTCTTTCTCTGATTAAGCAGATCTGATTCTGAATGCAAAATGGGGCCAATCTGCTACAGCAGTTTCCAGAACAGGGCTGTATTTTAAACTCTTCTCACATGCCCTAATGTATCCACAGTGGAGAACACAGTGCACATGGAGTTTCTCTGTTTTTCATGCTGGTATTTGCAGTATGAGATACTAAATAACTCCCATCTGGTTTTGTTGATTTTTTTTCCTAGACTGCTATCGAGAAGTTAACCCACGACTACCTAAATCTATTTCATTTTCCACCATTAATTAAGGCAAGTCACATTGTTTGTATAAGAAGTGCTTCTCGTGTTGGTATGAATATTTTATTGTTCTCGTGTCTCAACTCTCTCCCATTCAGGGAGGGCAAAGCAGCAGTTCTTACATAGCGTTCTAACACATGTGGAGGGTCAATAGCAGTGACGGGTCACATAAGAACAAGTAATAGGATAATAGAAGTTACTTTCAATGAGGCTCTTAAGATTTTATCATGGAACCAGTGGAATTAAATTAAAAGACTACTGGTTGTGATTCCTTTGCTGTCATTAATCAAAAATTAGTCTCAAGAGCCATTCCTCAAAACTGGTGCCACCGACTGATCACCACTGAAGAACAGCAGACCCCTGGCACAGACTGAGCCCATCATCCCAGTTTGCTAATGTTACAGGAGGGAAGGATGATTTATAATGTCTATTCAACCTTATGTTAACCTGTTGGGGTTTTTGATACCAGTAACAAGAGCCATGCAAAAGGAAGAGAGTGTTTGAGAACCTTGGGGTTGCTCCAGCAGATATTTGTCTGATTTAGTCCAGTGAACTAATCAAGCAATTCTAGACCCCAAAGTCTGAAGTAGCTTTTTTAGTCGTAATTTATTGCACAGCTATAGAGTGAAATCCACTTAAAGTAAATTTGCATACAGGAAAACTCTGTTCCCTGAAGGGGAAAATGGAAGTCAGGGCTCTGCTGCCATGCCGTGCCAGCTGCAATTCCAATGGCAGAGGCTGCCACGGTGCTCACAGGGACACTGTGCCATGCCAGAGCAGCTCAGCCAGGAGCAGAAATTGCACAGCATCTCCCAGGTGCCATCCACTGTGTGCCCTCAACCCATGCAGGAGCCCTGGCCTCTCTTGGAGTATGATGTCTCCTTCCTGCTGCCTGCCAGACTTGTAGCATCTGAAAGGCAAATCCTTTCTGCCACCAAAGTCTGTGCTCTGGTCTCCCAGTGGATTGTGGTAGATGTGGAGTCTCACTTAGCCTTTTTTTTTTCCCCAGGATTCTGCAGGTGGAGCTGAAGAAAACATAGAGAAAGTAGTTAATCTTGAGCTCGTTTTTGGTTATCACTTGAAGCCGGGAAATGGTCCAAAGGTAAGCTGGGAGTGCTAGATCAGTTGGTTTGGTTAGCAGTCACTAATCAGAAGGTCCAGTATCTTCTGGACACAAAAGGTTAAATTGGCATCAGAGTCCTCTTGTTTTGGAAAGTGCTGACCGAATGCCAAGGTGGCAAATGGGGCTTCATCTGTGATGGGGAACTGTGCCCCAGAGCAAGCAAGAAAGAGAAGAGTGACACAGAAAGCTTTAAATGTAAGCTTTTGTTTCCTTCTGAACAATATTTTTAACTGTAATTTTTATAATTCAGGATTTCGCTTTGTTCCTTTTATTCCAATGGGTGTGAAATAGCAAGCCATTTATGAACAAAAACCCCACTGACAGTTGAACAGTGCCATATGCCTGATGTTGGTGGACAGACTATTACTTTTGTCTCAGCAAAAAGGAGATACCATTTTATGAAACCAACAAGAGTTTGGAAAATACGTGGTATGCATGGATGCTGGCTGGGCAGGACAGGACTGGTCCTGGTGGTGACTGTGCCCTCATGGTACTGGGGAGGGAGGGAGGACTAGTTGCAGCTCATCACCGATAGCAAAACTGCTGTGCAGCAGCTGGTAAAAGGCAATTGCCAGCATGCCACATCCTAATCAAACCTCAGCTCCAAGCCGAGCTGGTTCAAGGATCTCTCGTTACACCCTGTGTAACAGGAGCATTGATGACTCCAGATGTTCCAGCAAAAGATTTCACCACATTGTTTTTTCTTGAGAGTGAG
Source organism: Margarornis squamiger (assembly GCA_035222235.1). Classification (NCBI taxonomy): domain Eukaryota; kingdom Metazoa; phylum Chordata; class Aves; order Passeriformes; family Furnariidae; genus Margarornis; species Margarornis squamiger. Next base: position 20,981,667 of record JAWWTY010000160.1, read on the forward strand.
GTTTGTCCCATGCTTTTTGTTTTCTTTATCCAGCTTGCCATGGACTCTGAGCTCAAGGGGTTTAGAATTAATCATCTACGTCGAAATGGTGTGCAAAGCATTTCTGAGTTAGAGTCAGGGGTTGTGACAGCAGGATTTGTTTCCTTTTGTATTTGATAAATCTGCATTGTGTGTCCACCCTAAACTTGTGGGAGGCTGACTTTCATCTTGTGTTATCTGGCTGCTTTGCTTTCAGGGCATATTGTTTGCAGAAGTCTCTTGATTTCTGTACTTGGTGGGGCTTGCAGAGAAAGCATTTAGGTTTGAACTTAGTAGGAACTTGTACTCGTACTGAAATCATTTCATCAATTTGAAAAAGCTTTTTGTCTGGAGATTTCCTTTTTTATTTTGTTTCTTTTATCCTAAGTACCTTTTTTCCCCTATAAAAATCTTCTATATCACTATATGAATTACTTAGACTGTCTCAGTGTACTTGAATGCATGTTGCATATGCTGCTGTACAGCTGCTTTTTTGTAGGTGTACATTTTTGTCTCCCATGTGCAACTAACTCTTCAAAGAACTAAATGTCCATGAAACAGCTCATATCTCCCTTCCATTTCCAGTATGGGCTGTGAGCCATAGTGCAGGGAGGTGAGCAACCACCCCCAGGAAAGAGCAAGAGAAGGAGTGAATAGACCTCTGAGCATTGGAGAGAAATTCATGTTGTACTAACACCTCCCTAAGCTCCAGGATGAGTAGATGTTTAAGCAGCGATAGCAAAATTTGCAAATGGAATAGTGTGCCGAAGTCTGTGAGAGGGCAGTGAGTCCAGTGGGCCTGTGTAGTGCTGACATGACCTTTGCAGGTTTCTGACAACTTTTTTTATTTGCTCTTGCCTTCCCTGGGAGCTCCTAACTGGTTCTGTCTGCTCTCTGTGCTGTCAGGCCGCTTTGTAAGGAAGCCATTCCCTTTGAAGCCATGGTTGCATGCCAGGCATGCTTTCCCTGTCAGCTGCCCTGCTGCAGCACCCTGTGTGCTTAGTGATGCCATTCCAGGGAATGTGCTGTTTGTCACCTGAGTTTTTCTGGGCTGGAAACATCTCTCTGAGATCTACACAGTAACTTGTAGCTGTCTTTAAAGATGTTGCAGCAGAGCCAGTTTTAAAAAGTGGACTGGAAGGAGTAGATCATTTGAGCTTTTGGGCAGGATGCTGGGGCCAACAGGATCAAGTAATTTGCATTAAACATAACACCAGCAAAGACTGGTGTGGTACATACAATATAGAAAATTTGACTAGCTTGCTTCTTTGAAAACCCCTGGATACAATCTTCTAGCTCCCCTAGAGGCTGCTCTGAGCCAGCTACTGCTGCCATCCAGATTTGTTCCAAAATGAACTGGAGATAGAGAGTAAACCAGGATCGAGGGGTTTAAACTTTTACTGTCCCGTTTTTATAAAACAGTGGTGCCTGTTCCTGTAAAACTGGGTCAGCACAAGCACTTGGGATCATACCTTCCACCATCTTTGTAGCTAAAAAGCTGGCCTACATCAGTTTAAAAATAAATTTCTCAGAGGAACTTTACCCTAATCAGTCCCTATAGCTGACTGCCTAGCTAAAAAAGCATGTCTCCTGTTTTATCCATGAGGAAAAAGAGGCAATAAGCTCAAATCTGGGTTACGCATTGAGAATCTGTGTTCTCTGGGTGATGTGTGGGCTGCTAGACCTGTGTACATCAAGGGAGGTTATTATGCTCAGCTGGGAGGTGGTGCAGCGCAGCAGGAAGGGCTCTGTGCAGGGGAACAGGTCATGCTGGGAGGTTTTACACCAGGCTGGCTCTGTGCTGGTCTCCTGGGCTGAGTTCCCATTTTTATTGCAGTTGCACCTGCAAGCAAGCCCACTCATGCCATCAGAGGTAGCTCTGTCAAAGCATGGGACAGGACAGATTCATGGGACAGGATGCATTCATGGGACAAAAGCCGTCTCCTGATCCAGACTAAACCTCTGGCATGGGTGCAGCCTTGGGGTGCAGCATGACATACAGCAATACCACTGGGTATGAAACTGCTGGATGAGCTGATCCAGGGCACAAAAACCATTTCAGGGGTGCTAGTTAATTCAGATGTGTTTGGCTAGTCAGAGCATGGTTCCTTAGGGCACAGATGTCCCCTCCCTGCCACTGCACCATGCCCTATTAGCACAGCCAATGTATCTTCTTCATAAGCAGGCAGAAACATAAGGGCCTTGGGACAGGCAGTGCCTTATACTGAGGGTCCTTATGCTTCAGGACAGCATTTGAATGTTCAGCTTTGTCTGTACACTGAATGAAACATAGACTTCCCAGTACACATCTTTACCAGCCTCATATTTGTTATCTAATTTAAACTGCATCTTGTAGCAGGATTATGTTGGTTTCCACCAGCTGACAGATGCAGTCATTTCATTACAGTTTCCTTCCCTTTTTAGCTGCATCTTTGGAGGCGATAAAAGCTCAGTTGACCTTTGTGCTCTCTGAATGCATCAGGAGTGAGCATTGCGAAACTAACCTGGTTTTTAGAGGTTTCTTTCCCAACTCTTGTAGTTTGAGTTATGTGGTTACTTCCATTCACTGCCTTTTAATGACCTTTCTGTACACAATTCTGGCTGAGCTAAAAGGTGATAGATTTAGATGCTTGGGTTTTTTTTCCACAAATTAAAAAAAAAAAAGGCAGGGGACCACCAATTAACTCCAAGATGGAGGGTAAAACAACAAGCCCCAGCAATTGTGGCTTGAACTGATTTGCAGAACTGCAGAGGTATTTTTCAATGGCTTTCTCATTCTAGGTGGCTCATTAAATTTTCCCAATCAGGGAGAGGTGTCTGAGCTGTGTTAGCTCTGCACTGAGGAATCACCCAGCCCCTTGAGAAGAATGGCTTACAGTCTTTTTGCCTTCTATTGATGCATTCTTTAGTTTTGGTCCTCAAAAGGGCAGATTTCACCATGCCATTGAATGTTATCATTTTTTACTGAGTGTGGCACAATTTGACCTATATCCAAACACAAAGCCCTGAAGCTGGCTCACCATTTCACCTTATTTCCCCAGTTACTTCTCCCTCCATTTGACTAGGTAAGGAGCAGAGCCTCTTCAAAACTGCTGACTGTGTGAACTGTTTTCTAACCTTGAATATCCAAACTAGGATATATTTTAATGCTATGATTTAAATGTGTAGTGCAGAAGTGAATATACAGTTAAGGCTACTTTAGAGAGACGTTGTGACCAACTCTTCATGTGCAGAAGCCCAGGCTGGCAAAACGCAGGCAGAACCAGAAAAAACGGTACTGAAATAGTTATAACTGGAATGCACTTCCACAAGTGCTTGAGACCATTTCTGCTGCCTCTTCTCCTCCACCCTCTCACTATATCAACACTCATAAATCCTTTCTTTACATTCTTAGAAATAAAGCAAGAGCCAAGATCTAAAATTTAAAACTCTGCAGTTTTTTGGTCACATACATTTCCCATGCTCAGGCATTTTAACACACTTCGGTAAGTAAAGCTGGCAGAGGAAATGGTTTTGTCTGACTCTTTCTTTGCAAGATAATTGCTAATGTGGGGTTATTTAACCTTATCTGAAAACCTTATCTTCTAAATCCTCTCTCTTTAATTCTATTTGAAAACACAATGCTTTTACTACTAATAGTTAATGCAAGAATCAGAGTAGCTGCGTTTGTGTGCCGTTTTCATGGATTTGCTCCTGTTCTAACAAGTAGTCAGTAAAGGGGTAAACACTTTGTGAAGGGATACAAAAAATTACCTAAGCTGTAAAATAAAACCACAGCCACATTAAAATATTGCCAGCACTATTAAGAACTGATTAATATGGTCTGCCAAGAAGGTGCATCAGTGCAGGTGATCTGAGCTCCTTGTATTTTCTTTCAAAGAAGCTTTCCTGGACCATGCATTGTTTTCGCATGAGGTGGAGCTGGTATAACTTCATCATCTTCACCAGGATTGCTCCAGCTGTAGCATCCATGTGTAACTGAGGCCAAACTCAAGCCAACACCTTTAAAAATCCTTGTGTAGGCAGTGCTAGACCAGGGATTCCCATCAGAAATTATTCTATAGCCCTGAAGAGCCATATAGACTTTCTGGCTGGGTGATTTGCTCACTTGACTTTCTTGACCTTTTAATCTCAAAATTTGTTTATGCCTTGACCACTGAATTAACTTACTGCCTTCCACACATTATCTGTTGTGCACAGCCTTGGTCACAGATGTGTCTGCAGAAGCACAGACAGGTTCCCAGTGCTCTCTAGGCTTGGCACATGCTCTCCAGACAAAAACCTGGGAGAGGAGCCTTTGTTCCCAGCACACACAGGACACACCCAGCAGTGGTGCCTTTCCTGAGCTCCCGTGCACCCTTTCCCCTGCAGCCCCAGTGTGTAAACAGTAGTGTCCATGTGCTGCTCCACCATCAGTGGGGACGTGGTGCCCGCGTGGCTCCAGTGCATTGTTCCTATGAGTGGTGCACTGGGAAAGCCACTGGAGGACAGGGACAGTGCAGGAGGATACCCACGCAGTCCTCAGGGAAGGGACTCACATTTTTCATGCTTCCACCTTTACAATCCTGCTGTCACAAGCAGGCTGTTCATGTGGATGATGCCTGTGACTGCAACAACCCCTGTTTGCTTCTGATCACACATCAGGGGCAGCTCTTGATAAATGCTTTGGTATCACAGAGCTCTCATCTCACCTGCTGCAAGCCCCTGTTCTCGGGGCACCAGCCCCCAGCATGCAGAGGTATTTACCATTACGTCCGACTCCACTGTGGCACAGAGCTCCACAGTGCTGGATGTTAAAGAGAGGTGCTGTCAGGCGACAGATATTTTTGGTACCGCTGGTTGGTCTGTGTAGGTGTTAAAGAGGCCTCGTGCTTCTCCAGGCAAAGCTCCAGCCAGTCAGTGCCTGTTGCCTCGCAGAGGAGTAAGGGCTCCAGCTCGAAGGAGGCACCCAGGCAACTGATAACATAAATATATCTTTTGCTTGCTTTGTTTCTGTACATTCTAAGACCATCTCTCTTGCAAGGCCTCCCCTCCGCCCCTCTTTTTTTCTGCCTGCACAGCTGAAACAAAACCGGCGGTGGAGCCACCTTCTCTTGCTGGAGCCTGGCTGGCAGCAGCCTGCCCTGACCTGAGACACCAGCCATTGTTAAGGGTATAACACATTTACATATTTTGCAATAAAACATCAGTTATTTGCATTACTGTGTCAAGTTTTATTTGATTCTTTCACCTAAAAATGACTCATTTTCCTTTCTTGTATTTTAAAAACCAACTACTCTAAGCTTGTTTGAGAATAATCAAAAATTGCCCATTTAGCTAGAAGTCATTTTCTTTTCAAAAGGCAAATGTTATTTAATCTTTCAGCTGTTCATTGTGCCATCATAAATACTTTCTTTTCAGCACAGTTGTGGGGACTGAAATGAGCCCACTAATTGCCTCCCATTTCGACTGACATGTGGTGGTTTAGTGGAAAGAGAACACAGCGGGGAGAAGGAAATAGGAGGCTGAGAAAATGAGAGCTAATTATTTTCACTGCCTCATGTCAGGCTCTGTGTCAGCCTTGTTTTTACAAACTGGAAGGTTTAGCACTAAATAAAACAAACTGGCGTCATGTTTTTATATACTGGCAGTGTCATGGAAGCAGCTGCACATCTCAAAGACAATATAATGCCTGCATTCGCATGGACACCATCTGACAGCCACTGTGAGCCACTGCTAATGAGGATATCACAGTGGTGCCAAGTGAAAGGTGCTGAATTATGTATGATTCTTCATCAGTGCAGCAATAGTCCTGTACATCATTATGAGACATTGTTTTGCTGAAGAGATTAAAACATTCTTAGTTCCAGACCCTGCAACCTATACATGCTACAAGAGGTTATTAATGGAATTTTTAGGGAGAGTTTCTTGTGGATTTCTTTTTGGTTAAAAATATCTCATGGGACAAAGCTGTGGTGGGTCATGACACTATATATATAAAGAAGAGAAGCAAATTAACCATAATTGTGTTATCTTCCTTTAAATCCAGTATAATAAAATATAGTGTAGCAGGGTGATACATAATGATAAATAACCCAAGTGCTGTCACTAGATGTTCAACTCTAATGCCTTTAAAACAGCAGGTTTCAGCAGCTGAGATAGATAATAGCTAAGAACGTAAAAGAGCTTCTGGGGACCTAAATCATCAACATGCTACTACTTTTAGTATCAGCATGACCAACATTTTTTTCATATTTGTTTCATCTTGCGCTACATCTTACTTTTCTTCTAATATCCAGTTACTGGCTACAATTCTGTTTCCATTTTTATTTCAATCTTTGAAAAAACAAAAAACTTTATTGCAACCACTGATTTTAAAATGAATCCTGGATTTGGACCCCCTTGAAAAATGAAGTGCCTCCCCAGCAAGGGTTTTAAGCTGTTGTGGCAGGACACGTTTGTTGTTTAGTCTGTGGCTGATCTTTTTCATTTCCCTTTCGGGGGTTTTTTTGCAGACATTAATGCATATGGGGTTAAAGGAGTATTGCCACCACGGCAAGCTGGAGACTTAAGTTTTAAAACGTTCTTATTTTCTCTTTCAAAACAGGAGAAGCAGCTCAAGTACATGTGTGATTTGCTTTTCTTTTCTACAGTCATTTTCAGAAGCTGCTGATTTATTGGCTTTGTCGAAGTGTTATTTGGAAATGTTTTCACACAAAGTTTTGCTGATTGTGCTTCTCAATTCTAAAACTAGATTTTTTAAAAAACAAAAGCTGAAATTCTTTAATCAAAATTAAGCAGGTAGATATTAGGAGGTGTTTTAGTGTTTGAATGGTAAAATGTCCAGGGAAGTCTCTGAAGGACTCATGTAAGCATATTTATCAACCAGACAGTTTCCATGTCGAAATTATTTTCCCACATACATCTAGCACTAAATGTAGCCTTAATCCAAGAAGCCTTACGGCTACAATTCATCAAAGAATTGAAAATCATATGCTGGGTTATTCTAGCCAGATTTTTGCTTAAGTGGATGAGCATCTCTCTCCTATTACAAGAACCTAAAATTTCATTGGAAAATGGGGAAATGTGTCCCTTTCTTTCTGCAGCACACAAATCTTGCATTATTTACTGTGTGGTTGAACAAAATGGTTACCAGAATTGTAAAACAAGTAGTCACCTACTTACCTTAGATATTTCCCAAGTGCCTTGATTCTATAGTCACCTACCTCCTGTCTTTTCTAGTAGCTTTTCCTTCCTTCCCTTCCTTCCCTTCCTTCCCTTCCTTCCCTTCCCTTCCCTTCCCTTCCCTTCCCTTCCCTTCCCTTCCCTTCCCGTCCCTTCCCTCTTTTCTGATGA
>JAWWTY010000160.1:20989211-21095966 GCA_035222235.1 Margarornis squamiger
TCCCTTCCCTTCCCTTCCCTTCCCTTCCCTTCCCTTCCCTTCCCTTCCCTTCCCTTCCCTTCCCGTCCCTTCCCTCTTTTCTGATGATGAATTTATAATGACACAAAATGAAAGTCTTTCCTCATAAAACAAGACCTGTATTTTTGAGTGACCAGAGAGGGTACGCCTAGTTGTGGTAACTTGTCCTTTTGGTATCCGCATAGTGTGGCTGGAGAGGTCTCCAAGGAGGGGCAAAGGTTTGAGGACTGGATTTGAAGGGCAGGAGAGTGTATGCCTTTCTCTGAAGATGCAGTTCAGATCTGGGTAAGGCAGTGTTTGTGCAGGGCTCGTGCATCCACCACTGTGTGGGGCAGCTTGATTTGTTACGACATGGAGAGCGCTCCTGCACGGGCAGCGGATCCGGCGAGGGGCTGGGCACTGGCAGATGCCCACCTGGGTGTACACAGCTTGTCAGCCTTTTCTTTAGAGATGGTTGGTTAATTTATTTTGTCTATTAAAATGATATCATGTTTGTCAGATCTACTCTGTAGGAAAATATAAGTGAACAGCACAAAGTCCTGAGTCATGAGGAGTCCTGGCACAAGATGCAGCTCTGGCTCTCAGTGCTTGGTGCTGGTATTACAGCCAGAGATGGGCTTAAAGAACTGGAGGATAGGACTTTATGTCAATTTTTTTTTTTCCTTGGCTCAGGTGTTTTTGTAAAACTTATGTCATCAAGCATCCTGTCTCTAACCTCAGGTTCAATTTGCAGTAGCATGAATGTAGGAAGTACTGCAAAAAGGTCTGGCAACAAGAACGGTGTGGGCTGGGAGAAGAGCACCGTTCCGGGGAGGAGGAGTCAGAGACAACTCTCTTCGCTCTTGCTGTTCAGTTACATAGGACATGCTGTCCTCAGCTCATGTCAGGGCCAGTGTGTTGTGCTGTGCCTACCTGGGACAAGACAGGCATTAGTCTGGGTTAGCTCACAAACCCAAAAAGCAGGACAGAAAAGAAATGCACAAAGAGATACAGTCCGTGATTAGGAGATGGAGGCACAGTGCAACTTTGGTGCCTTACCAGGTTGCACAGAAAGCAAACAGCAGAACTGGAAACTGAACTTGGTGTCTCTGAGTCTTGGTCTGGTGCCCTGACCACTGAACTGCAGTTCCTGTCACTTAAACTCGCACCAGGGCAATGCTAAAACCACCTCACATGTCCATTCTGCTCATAAAAGCAGATGCTCATGAAGCTCATGAAGCTTTCAAACGGGACAGAGGGACATGCAGGGCCAAATGCTGTTATAAATGTAATTCCTTGTTGCAGTTTGGAAATGTTTATACTTCTGTTTTCTTTTGTCTTGATATTGCCAATTCAGTGCATGATTGAAAGCTTTGAGACTTCTGAGGGCTGAGCTCCTACGTTTATGAGAGATGCACGTGTGAACACCAGCAGATAATCACATGTGCCAATGGATACTTTTTAGGCTGCCGTACATTTGTGTGTGCAAATAATTGCTTACACAACCCCATGCCCTAAGCAGCCATCTGTGTTCCCATTGAAAGTTTTTGCATTTTCTGAGCAGAAGTGAGGTGAAGAGTGCCTCTAGCAAGCGCCGAGACTGCACCTGCCAGACACACCCTCCTAAACCCCTGGCATGGCTGGAGGAGCTTGTGTCACTGTGAAGGGAAGATTCCCTGCTTCCTGCACGAAGGTGGAGACACACTTCTTCACTGTGCCCTGTTGTCCCTCAGAGGACTGATTTTTGGAGGAGCTCAATGCACTGGACAGCATTTCATCCCCAAAGCACCAGCAGGGCACACCAGCAATTGTTGGCACCATGGACAGGCAGTCTCTGATCCCCAGTGGGAGCTTCCCTGGCCACCGACACAAACCCCGGTTCCAGCACTTAGCCCATGCAGGCTGTCCTGTGGGATGCTGCCAGAGCTGTCACCCTTTGCAGGCTCACACCTATGTGAAGTGTTGGATTTGGCCCCCTGTTCAGCTCAGGAAATTATTTAAGGATACCTTTTATTGCTTTGGCTTATTAGACTCACAGTGATTATTTTCTAAGCTGAATTTATTTATAATTAATAGTGCAATTGGGGGTGAACAGAAGTTGAGGATGCTCAGTGCCTTGCTGGGCCCTCACTATCTGAAATAACTGAACTGTAATAACAAGCTCATCCTCTTGCCCATTATTTGAGCGATGGACTTAAAGGTGTTTCACAGACCCTCTGGCCATTTGTTCCTGAGTTCATCAGGACAATGTCCTTGGGGCTGGCTGCCAGCACTGACTGTGACCCCCAGGTGACAGCTCCCACCACTGCCCTGTCCCTCCACTGCCCCTCCACACTGTGAGTGTGCAGAGCGCCCAAGCCTGCTCCAACAGGCTGGCTGTCCTGGTGAGGTCCTTCACAGGATCCACACCTCTGCAGACATCCAGACCTGTCAACATGGCAGCTGTTTCTTGGGGTGAGCTAAGAGAAGAGTGAACAAGAGTACAGAATGTTTTCCATTATCAGCACTTGTACTGGAAAACATGCATATCCTAAAATATGTATATGTCCCTTAACTTTCTTGTTGGGTTATTTTTTCCCCTCATATATTGAGGATTAGATTTTGGGTTGTTTTGGCTTTCAGTTTTGTTTCATTTTGGGTTTTGATGTTTGGTGGGGTTTTTTTCTATTTGTATTCTAACAATCCAGCATTCTTTTTTTTATTATTCATAGGATTGTAAATGGAAAATGTACATGGAGATGGACGGGGATGAAATTGCAATAACCTACATAAAAGATGTGACATTCAACACTAACCTACCTGATGTAGAGATTTTAAAGATGACAAAGGTATTTACAGCCTTAAAGCTTTCATGAATTCACAGATCTCAAACAAAGACATTAAAATACCACAGCAGTCGACTTTTGTGCTTGCGGAAGCTCAATCTCTTGACAGCTTTTAAATAAAATGCACATTTTAAACAGATTTGTATCATAATAGCAGTTAGGTATTTTGGTTCTCCTTTAAGCTGACAGTAATGTTAACAATAGAAAAATAAGAGAAGGAACTAATTTATATTTTCTTGTTTTAATTTTATGTTATATCCTCTGAATTTATTATCCCTTTTAAAGAAAAGAATGATCAAAAAATTACTGTCTTTTTCAAGAGAAAAAACTGATTTAAATTTTCCAGAAACTTCATGTGATTTGTCTGGGATTTTTGTGGGTTTCCTCTCTCTGTCTCTCTCTCTCCTTTTTTTTCTTTTTTTTTTTTTTTTGGCATGATTTTAGAACTTTTACATGGTTCTAAAACTCTCATGCAACAGTAGATTGCAAAGACTGAAACCCATTGCAGACAGGACAGCACTGAATATCTGTGTCACTGGAAATTCTACCTTATGTCAGAACCTGTCTGTAAATATTTACCAGTAGGCACTTAGAACGCTTTTCCTTAAACAACAGAAGTTTTGTTAATGCAAAAGGCATTCTGTTAGCTGTTATTTTAATTTTTTGTTTTTATTAATGTGGTCCACATGGTAATAGCTAACAAAATAAATTTCTAACTGAAAAAATATTCAGCTTGATTACCAATTATGCTGCTCTAATGTGCCCTGATAAAAACATCCAAACTCTTGAATGCTTTTAACTGAATTATTGGGGTAAAATTGTGGGTGAACCTTTGTGAAAAACAGATTGTCAGCACTCAGAATTTAAAGGAAAATGTGATATAGGTATATTTGCCAAAAGGGATTATAATATTTAAGTCATGCTAATACTATCTTTATAGTTAGTGATTTCTGGAACAACACTTGTGATTTTTTTATTATTAAGATTGTTACTATTAATTTTCTGTTTAATTTTAATCTTGGACATTTCCATTTTTCCTTAAAATAAGGCTTAAAGTTAAATAAACTAACAACTAGATGCTTTTCACATACTTCAACAGCTTTAATTTTGATAAGGAATATCTCTGAGGATCTCTACATATTTGTTCTTGCTGGCCTCTGTAAATCTAGCAGAAAAAAAACTGTACATGCACAAAATTGAAAAAATGTTTATTCCCCCATGAAAACATTCCACGTTTCTTACCTACTGCCTATTATGTATGGAAATCTCTTCTCACTTTCCTTTTGTAGACAAGGAAGTAAATATTTCCAAAATTGCTTTGTCTCATAAAATGTTAAGAAAAGTATTGATGTTAACAATTTGGGAATGGATGAAAAGAGGGGAATGTTGGAAGTATCTTTGGGGTGATTGAAAAACAAGTCAGGAGATGAAGAGCATCTTATAAAACTCCCACCATGTTTTTTCAGCCACCATTTGTAATGGAGAAATGGATCGTGGGGATAGAAGAACACCAGTCTGTAGAATGTGTTGTTACATATGAGGTAAGCTCTAAGAAACAAATAAAATTGTTGATTCAAGATGAAACCTGCACAGGCAGTGTGGAAATAGCATCCTCTGGCTTTGTTGTATCCTATAATCAAATCTCAGCAGCCTGCAATTAATTGTAAAATCTAAAGTTCACAGCAAAAGCTGAATGAAGTTTATAGAGACAATGGCCTCAGACTGCTGCCTGGGATGGCTCTGCTTCTCAAGGACAAAGCTCCTTTTGCTTCAAGTGTAATGGTCAGTGTTGTTTGCATTGCTTGAAGAGGCTGGTTTTTATCTTTTCAATGAAGTGCTAATTAGGAGAGCAGAGAAGCAACAGGAGAAGAAAGAAAATGAGAAATCAAGAGTAAAATAAGATAAAACCTGGAATACAGTTTGATGTGGTAGAAATTAGCCATTATTAAAAGGGTTTGCAGTTATTTACAATGATGTTTTTATAAAGACCAATGCTGTGCATTTAAAGGAGGCTAGTAATTGAGATTCCAGCTCTGTCCTGAACAAGGATTCAGGCAGTGATGGAGAAAGAGGAAAATCCTGGATCTCGCTTGCTTGTCTCAGAAGTGAAGAATGGTAGTTTTCTTTCAGCCTGAAGTTTCTCATAGGAGTCATATGTCCTTAGCAGCAAACTGAAGAGTTTGGTACTCCAGGAAAATTTTACTGGGGGTCCCTCTGCAAAAATACCTGCTTAGTCCTACCTCTTTAAGCAGAAAGCGGGTGCACATTTGATGCTCACATTAATAGAACCAGTAAAATGTACTTTTATGTTTGTAGAGGAAGGCCTTCAGATCTTTCCTCCGCATGGTACAAGAATTGAAACAGTTATTCTCTACCACATTTTTAGCATAATCACAAAGTACCAGCCAAAATTATCTAGAGTCTAAAAATACTTGAAAACTGGCTAAGTGGTTTTGCAAAACAGATTGAAAACACTGCTGCCACCCAGGCAGTAGTGGAATTTCCCTCATAGACCTTAGCATGTTGTGTGTTGTTATGTCTTCACGTGTGTTATGCCCTTCCTGAGCAGAGTGATGTTAGAGCTCCCAAACTGACCAGACACATCCAAGCTATCTGCTGGAGCAAGGTGAAAGTGCAGGACGAGGTTGAGACAGTACAGCTCATCATACAGACCTCGGTCCCCAACTCAGAGGGGAATTCACGGAGCAGATCTGACTCAGGTAAGTCAATGCATGCAAAGTTTATTACTGGCATAAGTAGGACATATATGAGGAGAACAGCAAAAAGTCAGTGCCACTCTTCTTTTCAAACAGCAGAGCGTATCTTTCAGCATCAGCTGCCATTTGTCTGCTGTACTCACTTGCAGTTGCACATCGACAGCAGACAAAGAGGCCAGGTCCTTCTACTCCAACCCCCTGAATGCTTCACATCTTCCAGTAGTAAGCAGCCTTAAATTCTGATATTTTTTCAACCCTTGTTTCAAACTTTGGTTCAAACTTTTCATCCCCTCCAGTGTATTAGGTCATTGGGAGAGGTGTTTCTGCCTATGGTCCAGGCTTCTTCCCCTCTCTGGGATATGTATACACATCCAAAGTAGCCTTTTCATGATAGCAGACCTGCTCTTCTGCACAGTCTGCTTGTGGGCACTGGATTGGGGATCAGCTGGCAAATCTGCCCCTCTTCTCCAAAATCTGCCCTTCTTCACCAAGAGAAGCAAGAGCTCAGCTTTATGGAGCCAAGTGTATTGGCATAGCAGAAGGATTTGGACTGAATTACAGCACACGCACAAAAGTATGCAGGGCCTTGGGTGAAGATGAGTTTCTCAACAGGATGTTAGGAAGGCATCTGCTGTGAAAGGAGACAATCTCTACCCTGTATATGTTGGAATTATGGAGTTTTTCACAGCTGTTTTGAGGACTTGGAAAACCAGTGCTTTCAGCAGCTACAAAGGTGGCTTTCTCTCCCTGCAACCCAAACTCAACAGGAGTGCTTTGGCCAGCTCTTGCCTCCTGCCCTTAGCCACCCAGCACACAGGCAGCTTTGCACAGATATTGTGTTTGAGTAAACAGTACCTACTGTAAGAGATGTGGCCAGTGCTCTTGCAGGGGGGACACACACATAATGAGGCTGTAGCCTCAGAAGCTGAAGGTTTAAAACCTCAGCTTTAAAAAACCACCAAATCCAAGCACAAAGGTAAAGGTAATACCTGTCTGATAGAGTAAAATAACTAGTAGTGAAGGTACTGCCTCTGTGGGCTACCACACAGAGCATTTAATTCAGAGTACAGAGTTGGTGGCTTTGAGACTGTGTGAGGGAGAAGCCCCCCAGGCCACGAGAGGCAGCCCCACAAGGCACACTGGCAGATCCTTGTTGGGCAGCTGCATCCTGGGCTGGTGACTGCAGTGGTCTGTAAGGAGCAAGGACTGAACAGCCTCAAGGGACCCCCTTGTTCAGGACAGCATTGGCACTGGTGCCATGGGACATGTGATGGCCACCTGAGTGTTGATACCAAATGAAGACCCAAACTTGAATCCTGAGCCTGCTGCTTCCAGATTTATAAGGTCTCTGATTTACATCCACAGCCTTAGTAGAAGGGCATGGGGGAATGGCAGAGGAGATAGTGTCTAGCAAGTATGTTTCAGCATGCACGTTTCTTTTGAAACCATGACTTTCAAAGAGGTTAAGAAGCAAGAAGGCAATTCCCATCTGTCTTTTTGTGAAAGAAGGTTCATCTCAGTGCAGGTGGAGCTGTCTGCAGTGTAGGTGTCACACTCACTTTATGACACGAAAGACAGTTTCCTTCTGACATATTTGACATTAAGTCAAAGTGATTTAAATCTCTTTAGATTCAAACAAAGTCTGGGGAAAGGAGGAAAGGAAGAGATCATCTATTACATTTTTAATAGGAGCAATCCTAATGAGCACAGGGCCACTACCCAGCTCCCACAGAACTCCCCACAATCAATGCAGCGTTCTAGTGAGAGGCAGTGAGGGTTATGCTTTCCTGTTGGAATGATATCAGCAATATTTAAGGACAAATCATTCAAATCTCTCCAGAGCAAAATTATTTTAGCTGCTCCCCATGGGTTTTTGGCCAGAGCTGTGGCCTCAAATAAGAGGAATTCCTGGTCTCTGCTCTACCCACAAAGTGGCAAACCAGGCAGCCCTTGCAGTTCAATGGAAAATTTACTACTACTGTATTTGCTAAAGGCTTTCATGGAAACCACAGGACTGACTTTCAAAACCACTTCAGTCTGATCTCTGAGAGCTACAACTTTTGTTACAACCCCAGGGCTGTCACAGTAGGTGTAGAGGGAACTGTAATACCCTGAGTTGTTCACAGTTAAGCACTGTCTGAGCTATCCTGGCTGAAGCCTGCTGCCTCACTGGCTTTTCCTCATACAGAGTTGATTTTCTGCATCCATCATGAAGCCGGATGCAAAGTGGTTTGAATTCTGAATTTGTAGTAACAATAACAACTGAAGTAGCTCTGGTTGTTGTGGTGTGTAGCAGTTTGAAAAGAAATTGGAGCAAGAGGAGACAAATGCAGCTGCTGCAGCCAGGATTTGCACTAGGTCTGCAGCACCTCCTCTCTGCACTAGGCTGCAAACAGCATGACCATGCTGGATGGGAGAGATGCAGGTAGAAAGTGATGCTGCAGTGATGCTGGTACCTTGGGCTGCCCGCTCTATGCCTGCTGTGGAGGTCTCCAGGTTCTTTTCTAATGAAATCTGTGAAGAAATGTGCTGAGGTTGCCAAGAGCAATGGGGCACGTTTAAACCCAGGCTGGGTTAAAAACACTGGGAGCCACTTGGGAGTGGGAATCCACCTGAGCTGCTAAATGGATGTTCAGTAAGCGTCTTCTAGTTTAAGCTCCATAATCTCCACTGGCATCAGAAATATTTGTATCACTTGCTATTTTAAAATTCCAACGTTATGTTCAACCATAACACTGAACATACTCAAACCTAGGACTATTTGCTGCCAGGGTGGGAGGGAAAGGGTGTTTTGAGATATATTGAGGTTCTTCCAAGAGAAACCCTGGTACCTAACCTCACACCTGTGGTAAAGCTGAGAGCGGTTTTCCGTCAATTCACAGAAGGTTGACTCAATTTCCATTTCCCTGCCAGGCATTGACAGTCAGTGGATGCAGACCCTGCGCATGCACCAGATAGAAAAAGCCATTTCCCTGCAGCACGGCCACCCGCACAGCCCGACCACAGTCACGCACTACCTGCCCTACCTTCGCAGCCAGGACTCCTACGCTGCGGCCGTCAGGAGGACACCCGCTCCCGTCACTCACCACTTCACCGCCATCAGCCACTCCAGGAACTCCTCTCCCATCTCACACAGCCTGATGAGAAACCTCTCGAACCTGCACCTGAACTCGAAAGGCAGCAGCGCCTCCAGCACGGGCTCGGACACGCCGTCCGAGAGGGACAGGTGTGCCGGCCGGGGCAGGAGCACCCCTCGCAGCGGGCACTCGCGCAGCTCCTCGGGCGGGCGGCGCAGCGGGACCGGCTCCCCGGCGCCCTCCCGGCACCCGGGCAGACCCGGCAGGACCGCCGTGCCAGCGGCCCCGCAGCTCCGCAGGTACCCCCGCGGCCCGGCGCAGCCCCCGGCCATCCCCGGCATGCCCCCGCAGGGGGACAGCGAGCCCGGGCGCGGCGAAGGGGACGGCAGAGCCAGCGAGGGCGGGTGGATAAAGGTGCAGCACGCGAGGAAGCCGCACAGGCAGGCTGCTGGCAAGCCGGGCAAGGAGAGGGCCAGGGGGAGCTGGCGGGGCCGGAGGATGTTCTGAGAGAGGAGTTGGGCCCCTTATGAAACTGAACGTTCAACCTGGAGAAGAGGAACCTGCTCCTAGTTAATTTGCCGCACTGAAGCCGGTACCTGCCAGCGCACACGGGGAGCTGCCGCCCCTCCGCCTGTCACTGCCAGGGCCGAGGGATTTCATTTGGTTCTCTCCCCTCCGTTTGGCTGCTCATGTTCTCAGCTGACTGGATATCCACTCATTTGCTTAATATTTCCATAATAAAATTAGTAAGGCACAGCCAAGTGCCACAACAAAAAGCTCTCCGTTTCATCCTTAGGGAAGCAGTTGTGCTGTTACCCCTCCTCTCACCTCACTTATGCCTTCAGACCCAAAGTCCAGCTCTGAGCAGAGTCTCTTTACCCCTTGGCTAGTCTGCTTCTGCCAGGGCTATAGGAAAAAGTGGTATTTTCAGCAGTCCAGTATAGTCTGAAAAAAAGGAACACACAGACATTTTCCTTCAAGTCCGCTTCAGTAGCTTCACTTCTTCACTTTCAGCTTGCCATCCCCTCTCAGGAATGTCTTACTTTGCTCCTGATTAAAAGCCCCAACACTAGCTACCCACCACTGCTGAGCACACTCTGTCACATACACAGTTGTCATAATCAGGAGTATCAAAAACTAGGCTTTATTCTTCAGGGAAAAAAATAAAAATAGAGAAAGAAAAAGGCATTACCTTTATCATAGTTACAACTAACCTCAATGAGGTCTATGATAATGTTTACCCCTGGGCAGCTGGCGTTTTTTAATTGAATTTTTAAATGTGGCCAGACTGTGTCGCTTTTGTCTTTCAGTCTTCAGGTAGTAAAGACAAGGTCAGCAAAGTTTCTGATTAATGTGGTCTTTAGCTCTGCTGAGAACAAAGACACAGCTTAGACTCAGTTGGCGTCAGAAAGTTTCTTCATGGCCTTTTCACTCCACGTTGATTTCACACAATTAAAAAGGAGGAAAAAAAGTTTGGGTTTCACAAGATGCAAGAGAGAAAAAAAAGGAAGAAACAGATAAAGGAAGCTGAACCTAAGGCAATGCATGGTACCCTCTGAAAGCCAAGAAACTCTAAATTAGAGATGCCTTTGAAAAAGGTGCTACATACCATCCATCCCAGGCAGTACTTGCGGGCACACAGTTGTGAGCAATGCTGGCAGAGCTGCTGGCATGTCACCCACTCAGGGTGAGAGGGCTAACACCATAGCCCTGTCACTGAACATTCAAAAGGACATGCCACTTCCCTACTCCACACAAAGGTCACTCCTAGGGGTACATGCAGGTCTTCTCCCTCTGATTACTACCTGCCTCAAAGTGGGCTGGGACCTGTGGTGAGTTTCCAATACCTACCAGAGTGAGCTGGGACTCACATTTCATGACTTCAGGAGAGGGTCCACCAAAACCAATGGAGCAGGACACAACTGATACCAGATATCAGGAACTGGATCTCTGTTATTCAAGTGCCTTTTCCTCTGACAGCAGTTAAAAGCAGAAAAAATAGAAGCTTTACCCTTGAAGTGAATTTGGCTGCATGTGAAGCCCTGTGGTAACAAAGTTTGCTGCTTTCTTGGGGCTTCAAACTGGATGAAAGCTATTTAGTAAACCAGCTTCTGGCCCTGGTTTACTGAGCCTGACTACTAATTTGGGGTACATTGGCAATCTAGCACTGGATGTTACTCTGTCACAACTTAGCAGGGGACTGGGATTTTGACTAGATTGGGAATCCTTCCCTAACATTTCTTGCCATAACCGAAATGGGCTGGAGGATGCCAACTAATAGTAACTGCACCTGCGAATACTTTCTGGAAAGGCACATGTGTTATTAAAATTTGCATATGCATCTCAGGAATCACAGTTGGGCCTTCACAAGTCCTAAGAAAGAAACGTCAAGAGTTTGGAAGGGTACCTTTCTCTTCTAGGGTGATCAGGATGGTGGTGTAGTTGTACAAGTCTGAGACACTATGGACTGGTGGTGGCAATTCAAGATTTATCAGCTGCCTGTGGTTGTTTGTCAAGATGTCCAGCAGGATTCCTTTGCTGCTTGTAAGCAATTTAATGCCGTGTCTAATTTTAATCTGCAATGTACTGTTTGTCCACATCTGTTGTATTACAGTGTTCATTAGCATTTAAAGAAGGAACGGATGGTATTGATCATGCCTATTAAAATTAAACAATCATACATTAGTGACTGATTAGAAATCCTTTTGCTGCACCAGCATTGCTGGTTAAAGCAACAGTGGGTGAACTTGTTAAAAAAAAAAAAAAAGAAAAAGAAAAGAAGTCTCAACAAAATCTATTTTTCCATGTTGTTTTTATCACTCTTAATGTAGTGGTAACTCATTAGCAATGAAAATGTGCTTACATTTTCACCCCTCAGTACTTTACGAAGCTGAGCCATTTTTTTTCATGTTTCACCAACATGCACCCAGAAGACCATGCACAGCAATGTGAAAAATCAGACTGTCTTGGACAATTACACCACAGCAAATGCTCTTTGGAAAGGAGCCATGCTATGTTTACTTAGGGTTTTTTTACAAGTCTGTTAAAGCCAATCAATCACATTTAAATAGCAGTATGTCTAAATTTGCACACTAGGAGCTGGACATACTGCCCTCCATCCCCACACATACCCTGGGCAGTGCTACAACTGCTACATCCTCCCTCCACTGTTGATTCTGCAAGTGGCACAAAATATCACTGCTGTAGAACTGCCTCTTGCTTTCCTGGCTTTCCTTTCCCTTCATCTTCATGTCTACATGCATGGATGTTGATGTTTTCTTAATCCCCAAAAGGTACCTGCATTTTCCTTTTCCAGGGTTTAAAAGGCTCTGAATTATAAGAAGCCAGCTCTGAGATGGCTGCTGAAATGGATGATGAAAAATAGCAGAGAGCTCATGAAGGCAAATTCAGAACTGGGCATCAAAAGTGAGTGAGTATTTGCATCTAATTGAGAGAGTGTTTACAAAATCAGATAGAAATTTTTTCTTTCTTTCTTTCTTTCTTTCTTTCTTTCTTTCTTTCTTTCTTTCTTTCTTTCTTTCTTTCTTTCTTTCTTTAATTAAAGTGCAAGACTGACTGTCAGAGGTTACACAGAATTTCTTTGTTCATTCAGCAACATTTTACTCTGGATGTTGGGGACTCACAAGGGTTGCCCAGCTCTGTCTGGATGCCAGACATCAGCAGGAAGGTGTCAGTGTGAACAGCAGCATCTCTCCCCAGCTGTTGGTTCTTGATGCTGCCAGTGGGTTGAGAGGGAGGAACCAGTGCTCGCTTTAGACAGGAAGAACAGGTTAACATCAACATCATGGTCCTTTGTTTTCTGCAACCTTAGAGGCTTTCCCCCACAGCTGATGGCATGACCAAAAAGATTTTTCTTTTTCTGCCAACAAAACATGGTTCAATTTTTATCAGGTTTTGTTTTTGTGGGTTTTTTTGTCTTTCCCATATACCTAAGGATGTCTTTTTTTTCAAAAAAAGGAAAGAAAGAAAAACAGGAGGATGATGGAGAGCAGACACTGAGGTCAGCAATCATTCTTCTTTAGCTCGGCAAGGTGTCCCAGAGCTGTGTTTGACCCTGGTGGATATTGGCTTCATAATTACACAAGTTTCTCCAGCAGCGCTGGTGTACCTGCCGCTGCCATCAGGAGGACTGGCTGTCAGAGGTGAGTGTCCTGGGGACCTGCTCCTGGGGGCAGACAGCCAGACCAGCAGCCTGGTGTGGCACTGCACAGGGAAGGGGCCACGCGACTGCACTTTCAGGGTGCTTGTTCCCTGTGTCTTGTAGGTCAGAGGTGTGTGCCTCTGTGCTGTGAGCCAGCTGCCAATTCAAGCACCTATGAAACCCTGCTCCTAAGCATAGTGGGCAGCATGTGAGTGTGAAACTCCCTGGAGCAAAAACATTGCCCAGCCCTACAAACACGGACCACTTTTGTCCGCATACAGCCAGGGCACGAGGGGGCTGCCCACATGCAGCTTGCTCGAGAACCAAAGGTCTTCCTGAAAGGGGGAGAGCTGCTCAGAGGACTTTTGTAGCTGCGCGTCTGCCTGAGTTGGAAGAACATGAAATGGCAGAGTAACTTGTTGCCCAGCTCAACCCCTCACATAAGCCTTTCCTTTTCCCACAAAGCCATTGCGAATTCACAGAAGGATGATTGTCACAGAACTGACAGCCCATTGAACTGTTCAGGGGCCCCCAAAATCATAAACATCTCCAGGCTGTTCCTCATTCTAACCCCTTGTGACATGAGCAGAATGTCAATCCATCCCAGGTCAGGAGAGCTGCAGAGGTTGCTTTTTATGGCCTGGGCAGGAATTTCCCCCAGCTCAGTGTTTGATTTGGGCAGCACTGTAATCTTTCTTCCATTTCTAGTTGTTGCTTTGGCCGCATAGTGATTTTTACAGATGTACCAAAACATAATCCCTGTGCTGCGTATGCGAGGAAGATAAATAGAAGCAATAATCAGAGAGGGGAGATGAGGTGACCATCTGACCCCTGTTTCCTGGGGAATACAGCTGGCAGAGTTTCAGGCTGTCTGCTGCCATAGCACACTGTACCTCTGTGCTGGGAGATATGACCTGGTCATACTGCCTGGGTGGGATGGGATGAGTGTGGGACCTGCTCATCCTGCGCTGATGTTGCTGAAACCTGCCTGCAGCAGGGTGGATGCCAGCAGCCTCTCTGTCTCCCCATCTACACCCAGATCTCAGTGATGCCAGTGGATCAAACACTGCCATGCTCCCAGGAATGGTGGGTTTCAGGACTGGGTTTCACAGGTGGGGTTGCTGCTAGTTGTTTTACTTCCATGTAATGCTAGAGAATGCAAACCCAGTTCCTGTTCAGCTGGGAGGGAAGAGTGCCTGTTTATGCCTCCCCCCAGTACTGCCACGGCTGAGCTAATGCCCCATGAGAACGTGCTTTCTTCCTGGCATCAGTGTGAAATGGGGATGGGTGTTTTTGGACACTTTAGTTTTTAAAGAAAATACTACTGCAGTTTTGCTCTATCTTACCTGCTCCTGCTGATTATTTTCTAGCAGTTGACCGTGTCTGACAGCATGCTGACCGTGATCTGGCAACTTGCTGAGTGATTTAAGGAGCAGAGGTTGCTTAAACCCTCTGTCCCTTCTCACTCAAAGCAAGAGCCCCCAGGGCAGGGCACCTGTCACCTCTGTCCTCCTCTCTAGCTCAGCTAATGCTGCTGAGGATCAAACCCCATGTGTTTTAAGACTTTCTATAACTTGCAGACTTGCTGCCAGGAACAGTGGACTGTTCATCAAATATATACAATTGATTTATTTGATTGTGCTATAGAATGCACTTTGACATAACAATAATAATAATTATTGTTACTTTAGGCTGGGAAAGATGGGCAGTGGCTTATGTAACTGTGGAAAAACCCCAAACTGAGAGACCCCCTGACATTTAATGTCACTAAAATGGAACCAAATAGCTGTGCTACCTCTGAAAATTACATCTGACAGAGTTATTTTCTGTATATGTGTCCACCATAGAAGGGTTTTTACATAATATTCTTATCTAATGAATTGCCAAAGCTTAGCAGTTCAAGCCAGTTTGTTGCGAAGTTAGAGGTTAGAGAAGTCTATTACAGCAATAACACTAATAAGGGTCTGCCAAGATCACGCTTGAGTACATGTAAATACAGGGCATTTGAGATGAATGTCTCAGAGGACAGAAGAATGGTGCTGGGAGGCAGTGACCGCTTGGGAAAAATGAGAGCAGGGGGCAAAGCGTGCAGCCCTTCTCTGCAGCTCCTACTCCAGCACCACCTACGCTGCCCCCAGCCACCCCTGGAGCCTCCTCCAGGAAACTCCACAAGGTGCTTTGGTAGGTGCGAACACTGTGCTATGTAGAGTGAAGCGGGTTAATATATCTGGGGCTCAACACATGCATTCGTTTTCCTGCCTTAGCAAGCAAGGTGAGGGCCCCCTGCAGCAGAGAGGGCATTTCCCTCATGCTGTGAGAAAACTCAAGGGCCTGAAAACTTGAGATATGCCCTGGGGACCCCCTGGCAGGCAGTAGCGAGCCCTGAGGGAGGCTTTCTACCTGTCCCTCCCACTATCCCCCTCCTGAGAGGGCTGCCAGGAGAGAGATCCCTGGGGAGAAGGTCGTGCCACCACCTGTCCCCCCCACTCCCACCCTCTCCCAGCAACCACATCTTGCTGGAGGAAATGCAAATCAACATTTGCAAAGAGGCAGTGGCAAAGCTTATATAAAAGGGAAAAAACCTAGATTGCAGTAAGTATTTTTCATTATTTTCTGATAGCCTCCTGTTTCCCACAGCTATACATTTGCAGAACATTTTGTAAGTGATTTCTTTATGATGTGACTAAATGTAACTTGTGTTTTCAAAGGGAAATATAAATCAAAAGCCCAACAATGAAAGAGCTAGAATCCTGAGCTTTTAAAATTGGCTACTGCATATCAACAACAGCTACTTTTGATCAACATTTTTTGCTATGCATTTTGTGGAATGGTTACAGGATACTCAAATGAGCATTGTAATTACACTCCCATAATGTGCATCATAATGCTCTGGACTCTAAATGATCTGCTGCAACTTGTACTTGGAATAATCATTAAGGTGTCTGTCAAAACTGACCACATTTCATCAATTCTCTTAGTGCACTGATAAATATAGTATCAACTGTACTTTTTCTCTCACTGAGCTGTATTATTCCTTTGGTTTTCCTTCTCTGACTCTTTCCATTTTTGTGGTCTCACCAGTTTGTGTCAAAGAGACACAGTATCGAATAGGATCAGACATGATCACCTTCAGTTCAGCATGCCAGTCTTTACTAAAAAGGAAATTAGAGCAAAGCAGAAGGAGATAAAAATCTGATAAATTAAAAGGAGAAAATCTAGTGCTCCTTGGAGAGATTAAAAAGGAAAAAGATACTAACTGCACTGTGGAGGTATTTTGTGGACCTGGTACAGTTGGTCTTACAATAAACTGATTGTACATTATAAATATTTAAATTTTTTTTACAAAATCTGATTCTACCCCATCAGAGCACAGTGTCAAAGTTTTACATTAAAAAGGTATTCCATAAAAATTCAGGTCCAGGAGACATGTAGAGGTAATTAAATCTCCAAAAGCGGCCATCCTCCTGCTTCTGTATAAGAACAAGTGTGTCCTTTCTGGGTTACAATCAATAGCAGGATACTTGATTATACACCTTATTATGTCTTGTATAGTAGTGTGAGCCACTGGAGGGTGACATGTGAACAAATAGATATGCTTGATCAGATCTTTTCAAGAAACACACCTTACAGGAGAGAGGAAAACAATTAGTGTGTGTTATAGGTTACCGATTTACAATTTACATCATAAATCAATGTCTGATTATTTTAATGCAAAATGTTTTTAGCTTCATTTTATTGCACTAATGGTTTCAATAACACACTATAATTTGCTCAGACAGAGCAATTGAAGAGGTGATTGGACAGCTCTTACAGAAATTTTTAATTACTGTCATTAGTGGCTGCAGTCTTTTCTATGGAGCTAAGATACAGGTTATTGCATTGTGCCACAAGTACTCTGTGGCTGTGAGAATCCAAACTCTCCTCTGAAATGCTTGCTTCTATAAATATGTGTTACTCTGCAAGTCTCATCACAATAATTACTAGCATCACACAAACACTAACTAATGTACCCACATGCTCTTTTAGGCAGGTGTGATGGTACATCCCCACCTTTGGGCCACACTGTCATCTCAGAAATACTCATTAGGTCTTGACCTTAATGAACAGCACCTGAGCTCAGCTTCTCTTAAGCTTATCAGTCTATTCCCAGGAGCTTATGCTGTCTAGTGAGCTGCTGGTTTTTAAACAACAGCCCTGAAAACTGATTTTTTTTTTTCCTGAATAACAACCCAAGTGTAACAAAATTTTTGTTTTCAAACTTTCAAAGAAAATTACTGCCCCAAATTGTGGCCAGGATGAAAAATTACTATGACTAAAGCCCACTCTCTTGCAACCCTGTAAACAGCAGTCCTGGGTGAGACCCTTTGAGCCCTCCTGGACTGAGTGGGCTCTCCCTGAGTGAGATGCCTCTCAGAGCCAGAGAACTCTCAAGTGTGCTGTACTTGGAGGACCACCACTGAACACCAACAATGGAGCCTGGGCTGATACACCCACTCCTCAAAGCTCAACCCATTGAGGAGATGCAAAGGCATCTGATGTGAGTCACTGAATTTGAAGGGAATTTTTCAAGTGTATGTACATACTCCTTTAGGTATGTGTGTGTGTGTGTGTGAATATGAATATGCTATAACAAATGTACTATGAATGTTGCTCTCCTAGATTCTTAAGTATTTTATATTCATAAGGAAGTTAGGCCTATAACTAAGTTACTGTTGTGCTATAGTAAATTCTATAGGAATTTTCTGTTAAATTGTTTACATTAAGCTATCAATTCAGTGCTGTTAAGTTTATGTGCTGTTAAAAACTTTTAGGCCTAAACTGTGCTCAAGTCTGGGGCTGAGTTTGGCAAGGAGGTCTACTTTGAACCTTGTGACTCAGCAGGAGCGTCTCCCTTATTCCTTTTTATCCTTTGTCTTTCTTATCCTCACCCTTTTTCCATGTAGATAATTTTTGGTTGATTTTAGTTTTCGATTGCTTGATTTTAGATTTCAGTACAATTCTTCTCTGTGTGCTTTAACCATCTACTAAGTAGTAGAGTGAACCGTGCCAACAAACTTTGTAGCGCTTTCACTTTAATATTAAACTGCTTTTGTTGATACCTTTGCTGGTGGTTCTTTGAGCCTCCTAAAACACTCATTTGCAACAGTATTGCTCCAATTTGATTGAAAAAAAAAAAAGGGAAAGGAGCATTAAGTGTGTTGTCCACAGTTAAGATAGGAAGCGTGTAGGAGAGCCAGGGTCGGGGCAGCAGGAGTCATGCCTCCAAGAGAGAAAAGCTGTGTTACAATGCCAGCAGCTGAAATCTGTGGGGTGACATGGAGGACAGCACTTGTCCTTCATCCCAGCAGACCAAAGGTCACATTTATTGTTTCTGACAATGGAGCTGTTGTTGAAGCTCCATGTTCTTGCCACTGCTTGAAGCTCCCAGTGTGGAAACAACTTTGCTTCCCGGAAATGGATGCAGAAGGCATTGTACACTCAATCTACTGCTTGTCCCTCTGTAATTTCAGCAGACTTCCTTAGCACGTCTTCCAGGGACCGCTACCATGTACTGACAACTTATTTCAAGGACAGATGAGAATTTAACAGACTATTTTCTTGGAAACACCTGGTAAAATACTCCAGATGATCTTTGCTGGCATGTGAGCCCCTGAAGGGTGAGCTTGCTGGTAGCACTAGACAGGCCATGCAGGACTGGGGACTGAACAGGCAGGGATGTTTACTTCCATTCACAGTAGCCTAATTTAAGTGTGGCTGAAAATGCAATGCTCACCTGGGTTCAGCTTTGCACATCTTCAGTTATTGTTAATAGCTAGATGTAGGACAGTGGTGCTGCCTATGTCTTGACAAACACAGGGAAACTTTTTCCATCACAGTAAAGCCAGTTGGTTAGTTTGTTCTGTCCCTCCACCGGGGGCATCTGTGCCCTGCAGGGCAGAGCAGGGCATGAAGGGCATGAAGATGGAAACTGGGGAAATCACAGTGGCACAGGTCACACCAGCCCTCACCTGAGTTACAGACCTTCATTTTCTTGTACGCTTACAGTGTGCTGTAGGAAGGGAAGCCCTTGCTCTTCACATGCTTCCCATTTCTCTTTTCCCTTTCAGATTCCCTTCTCCCCAGTCCTCTGTAGAGTATGAGGTCTGACATACACAATTTTCAATAAAATAATTATTTTTCACTTATTAAAAAAAAAAAAAAGCTGAAAATACAGTTCACAAAATGTCCTGTCCAGATTTCCCACAAAGTCCCTGCTCTGGCCTATTAATTTTAAAGCCATTTGACTACATATGTAATTTGAAGAATGCTGTTTGCATTAAGCATTAAATGGAAAATTAACTGCAGTCTGAAGTTTTGCTTCAGCTAGTGCCATCAGTACTCCATAACATTTCGCATGATGCTCTTAAAACCTGTGAAGGTTGGCTGCTTTTCCAGTAAAATTCTGATAATAGTGATTCAAGATGTTAAGGCTGTTACTGTTTATAAACTGGATCTCTTCTTCCATGTAAGTAAACTAGTACTGGTAGATTTCTTTTTCTGAAAGAAGTGAAACTACAACAAAATTCAAAAAACATCCCCCTCTTCCCAACTGAGCTGTCTTGTTTGGAAACCATCTGGGTGGCAGTGCTCCACAAATGTGGATTTCAAAGAATGGAGTGTGGTCAGGTCTCTAGAGAACCGGTTTAGTTCATGTGCTTTTGTGCGTGTGCTGAGAAGCCAGCGGTGCAGGTAAGTATGTAATTATGGGCTTATTTAAAATGGAGATTCTTTTACACGACAGACTGCAGCATGCGCAGGAAGAATAATGCCCACAGAAAACAGAACACCTCCGCCAGGGCTCTTGTACTCTGTTGTGCTGTAGCCTATTTGCAGGCTTCGGCTCAGAGATGATTTGCGGTCTGCCTTGCAGGGGCGCGGGTTTGTGTGCGGGGTGCCCGCCGGCGGGCCCTCCTGCCGCCGGCGGGATGCAGCGGGGACGCGCCCGCTGCCAGGAAGGCACCTGGAAATGCTCAGCAGCAACAGTTGCACTGGTATTGAGCCCTGCTCAAACCGCAGGGTAACGGGATTATAGCAGACACCGGGGTCACAAATCCCATACGGCTTCTTCGGGGCTTCTCTCATTGGTATTGCTGCCAAATACCACATAGCAGTTATTTTGCTGTGTTTAATGCCTGTACTTGATTTAATGTGCTGTTATGTTACCTAGAATGCTTTAAAAAGACAGACCTGTTTTTCTCTGGCCTCTCCTCAGATAGTATTTTGTTTGCAAAGGGCAAGGCAGCTAACTTCTTTGTAAAACTCCGTCGCACTGCTGTACGGACAGCCAGGAGACAGGACCTTGCCTTTCCTGCGTGGAGAAGCCCGCACTGCCCCTGAAAACTTGGGGGTTTTATTTCAGAGTGGTGGAAACCAGCCCACGTTTGGTATATACAATTATTTTTTATTTTTGAAAACGCAGAGAGCAATAGCCCCCTGCACCGCCCCGTCCCGGGGGGGCCCGACCCCTCCGCCCCCTCCGCCCGGGAGCTTTTCGCGCCACACGGCCAGGCCCTTGCAGCTCCACAAACCCCGCACCGCGGACAGGAAAAAAAAAAAAGGGCCTCCGGGCTGGCCCCTCCGGGGGTGTCCCGGGACACCTGCGGTGCTCCTCAGCAGGGGTGGGCTCGGGGGCTCGGGGCGGGCTGGCCGGGCGGGCGGTGCCGGGGTCTGCGATCTGCATCTGCCAGGACGCGGGCGGCCGCGCGGGAAAGGCGCCGCCGGGCCCCGCCCCCCCGGGCGCGCGGCTGTGGCGCGAACCTTCACTTGGCGCCGCTCGCCCCGCCGCCAGCATGGCCCCGCCGCGCCCGCAGGTGAGCGCGGCCCGCGGGGCTCGGCCGCCCCAGCCGCGCCTCCCCGCGGCCCGGCGGCACCCAAGGGGGGCTGCGGGGGGGCTGCTGCGGGGGGGCGGGAAGGCTCTTTGGGCTGGGCACCCCGGGGAGGGCGAGCGGGGGCTGCCCCTCCAGGCGGCCCGGCAGCCTCGGGCCCCCTGCCCCGCCGCGGGGCTGGCGCTCCCCGTGCCGCGCTCGTGGCGGTGCCCTCGCCCGCCTGACTGCGGAGGGGACCCGCCGCGGGAGCCGCGCTCGGCGGGCAGCGGGCGGCACGGCGCGGTACGGACAGCGCCCTCGCCTCGCACTGCCCGCGGGGCCGGGGGCGGCCGGCGGTGGCCGCGGGGCCGGGGGTGGCCCCGGTGGCCGCGGTGGCCGCGGGGCGATGGCGCGGCCCCGCTTGGCAGAGAGGGCGGTGCTGGGACGGGCGGGCGGCCCCATCTTCGCGGGAGGCGGGAACGGTCCCGGGGGCCCGGGGGTGTGCGGCTGTACCCCGGGGCCCGGGGGGGTGTGCGGCTGTACCCCGGGGGGTGTGTGCGGCTGTACCCCGGGGGGTGTGTGCGGCTGTACCCCGGGGCCCGGGGGGGTGTGCGGCTGTACCCCGGGGCCCGGGGGGGTGTGCGGCTGTACCCCAGGTGATGGGCGTGTGTGCGAGCCGGGGCCGGGGCCTGGGTGGGGCTGCACCGCACCCACGGGGCTCTCCCGGCCGGGCTGGGACGGCCCCGGGTGCGAGGGGGCCCGGCCGAAAGTCCTGGGGCAGGGAGGGTCCGGGGTGGCCCGGGTGGCTGCTGTGTGAGCCCGGTGTGTGCGGTGCGTGCCCCTGCGGGGGCACGGGAAGCGGTGGTACCTCTGGGGTGCTGCCGCCTGGGCCTTCGGGTCGATGAGAGGTACAGTGCGTCATCGCCAGTAGAAATATTCCCTGGGAAAGGAAAAACTGAAGCCTGTCAAAAAAGATCGTCCAAACCGGTGGCAAAATGAACAAAACAGCAAGCTGCTGTGTGTAGAACAGTTGTTTCAAATCTCCTGTGGGTATGGTCCTTCAGCCCTTCCTTAACTGCTGCAGTGTATTTAGTGTTTGCCTCAAACTGAACGTAACAAATCAAAGCAGATTTCTAGGCACTATTCATATACTTTTACTTTTTTCCATCACTGTCTATGAAGACTGGGTTATGACATGCTTTATGTGTGTATTTCTTCTTGTCTCTTTGCATAAAAGAAGTGTTCTTAAATACTGAACAAAAGTCATCTATAACAATGATCAGAACTGTATCAGAGTAAAAACCTATTCCCATTTCTAACCTTGGGTTTTATTTCAAAGCTGATGTGAGTTCTGCTGACTTGCATTCAAGATTGTTAAACATCCTAAAATGTTCAAACCTCCTAAACTTCAATAGAAAGATATTCTTAAAAGGTAATATGCTACAGTAGGTCTTTCCTTAACGGTGTTGTGGTTGTCATTTTGCAGCGCCGAGGTTGTTCAGGAAATAAGAACTTCACAGCCTTCCGAAATACAAAACTGATTGCCATGGAAACATCCTCATCCTCTGATGACAGTTGTGACAGCTTTGGTTCTGATAATTTTGCAAACACAGTAAGTACAGTACAAGAACAAATAAAGCCATACGTGCAGTACTAGTAAAGCTTGCAAAAATGTAAAGCTGGTAAAACTAGTAAATGTTTGGTGCATGATTAAAACTACCTGCTCTGCTTATGTTTTTGTGTAGTAGTTATAAATCTATGCTATATGCTGTAATTTCATTTCACTCTTCACTTGTTCTTCCAGGTGGTAATTGTTGGAAACAGATTAACTATTAATTCTAGCCTTTGAAATGTCACCTAACCTAACATGCTTGGTAATTTGCAACTGTGGTTCTGAAACCCCTTGTTAAATGCCTTAACTATTTTTTTTCTTTATTAAAAAAAGCTATTTGCTTATACTGCACTTATAAATGTTGATAGTTTTCTGTACAACTTCCATTAAAAAGGGTATTTTATTCTTGGTAGAAATGCAAATTTAGGTCGGATATTGGAGGAAAATTGGCAGAAATTTTTCATGAAGCCTCTGATGATGAATCTTTCTGCGGCTTTTCAGACAGTGAGGTTCAAGATGCATTGGTAAGACAGCTGATTTTAGTTTGCAGTTTTCTATTTAAATTCTTACACATTCTTAATTGAAAAATAATGCCAGCTTCAGATTGACTCAAATGTTTAAAAAAAAAAAAGCATTATTGCATTTAATATATATAATAGATACGTAAGAAAAAGGAATCAATAACTACACATAATGGGTAAACAGACTCACATGCCTGGCTTAAGAAAAACCCTATGCAAATAAGGATTGTTGTTTGATGCCTGTTGTTACTGATGACCAAAATAAGACTGTTTTACTGTGTCTAAAAAGAAAAATCAAAGCCTATTGCAAAATGGGCTTGTAACTAAAGAGTCCTCACTGAACTCTTGGTACGTGGAAAATTTGTAAGCAAGATATCCGACTTGAAAGATAAGAAAATACTGGGATTTTATTCATAATTGTTTCATTGGCTGGCTGTAGAAAGAAGTTTTCACTTGATATCATTGATGCTGTGAGATGACTGTTCTGAAGCTTACACAATTGGGTTTGGCCCTGCACAGAGAACTGCACAGTGGCTTTTTTTATAGCCAAATGCTGCATGTTGCAAAACTGAGCCCTTTACAAAGACAGTGCTCTTTCTCGCACCACACAAGCTATCTTTGCTATTAGACCTGCAAGTGACAGGTAAGACTGCTGTGACTGAAACTACGCTCCCTTTTCAGATGGGTTGCAGCAGTACCATGTGGCTCTCCCTGGGGGGGGGGTTTATCCCCATGCTTCCCACTCCTCTTGCCCCCCGTCTGAACTATGGTAGAGCACTAGGCCTGGATGTCTAGATTTCAACCAGATAGCTTCTTTTACCAGCCACAGACAAATATTGTTGACTGTATTTAATTGCAGAGCAACTCTTGGGTTTACATGCTTCCCTTTTGGTTTGTTAACAGAACCTGGAATTGGATTCAGAGAATGATACAAGTGATGAACGTGAGGTTGCTCAGAGAGGGCAGAAATGTTCTACTCCTCTAAAAGTAGCCATGAGGTTTCCACTTCGAAGATCAGAGAGGAGGAAGGGTCAGATGGAACCTCTTCCTGAAACACCAATGCCTGCTTCAGATTCAGATTCTGACACTGAAGAAAACGGTGCCATGTTTTTAGAAAAAAGAGCTTTAAACATAAAAGAAAACAAAGCAATGGCAAGTACTCAATGTCTCCCTGGGGGGATTCTCTCTTTTTTCCCCCGCCTCCCTCTCGACTCTTGGGGGGACCTCTTTGTTTAAATGAACTGTAACGGGAATTTATGTGAATGTATTAAGAGGAATTTGCATTCCTAATATATAAATCTGTTACTTTATATCCACTGGCATGTGAAAATCCATAGGCTGCAAACCTAACAACATAGTAAGTTTGAGCATTTCCAAATTACTTGCAGTCACTAGAACAAAAATAAGACATAAAAGTAAAGAGTTGAAGAGTGACTGCGTTTCCTATAAGTAATTGTACTTCTAGCCAATTACCCTAATAGTCTGTAATAGCACATAAACACCCTTTTAAGGCTTTGCCTCATTTTTCTTTCTCTTGTTAGCTTGCAAAACTAATGGCTGAGTTGCAGAATGTTTCTGGTATCTTTGGTGGGAGAAAATCATTGCCAGCTGTCAGTCGTGTGAGTATAAACTTACTGCATTTGTCTTCAGATATCCAGGAGTCAAATTCTGATATTACAAAGCAGGACTGTGAAAAAGCTTAATAAACTGCAAATCAAAGTTCAGTCAGAATTTCATTGCTTCTTAAAACAGGTGTCCTCGTTGCATTTTTCTTTTTTGATCTGTCACTGTATAAAGCAGAACAGATTAATTCATAAAGATTAAGTGTCTCTACAGGCCAATAAAACTAAACAAAGTTCTGTGTAAATATGTATTTATATAAAGGCTGGATGTAAGGGGGGCAGTTCAGACTTTGAAGCTCAGGCCTGAATATTCTGTGAGGTCAGAGCTTTAAAAAACACCTGGCATTTAGCCTAACCTTAAAGAAGGTTGGGTGATGAATTGGCAGTGTAATAAATTTCACTGCTAATTTATCTGTAAGGTGGGTGAAGATTGAAACACCAA
Source organism: Margarornis squamiger (assembly GCA_035222235.1). Lineage (NCBI taxonomy): Eukaryota > Metazoa > Chordata > Aves > Passeriformes > Furnariidae > Margarornis > Margarornis squamiger. The sequence goes on from JAWWTY010000160.1 coordinate 21,014,031, forward strand.
AAATCACAACTTCTTGTAGGGGTACTGCTACTGTATGGGGGAATTATTGTATCCTATACCTGCATGTGCACAAACTTACTTTTGACTGTTTCTCTGTGAGTAGCAGAATGCCCAAGATGAATTTACCTACGATGTTTTTACCTTCTGTTTTCTTACTGGGACAGGGATAGACACGTCTTTGGGAAAGAGGGAAGGAAAGCTTCTTTTGGGGAGGCATTCAGTAGGGACAGGAGCTGTCTGGGTTTTTGCCTGTTTCATTAGGGCCTTTTAAACTTTAGCAGGGACCAAAGCGACTTCCAAGGCGTTCATCACCCGGATGTTCTTTGAGGAGGAACCCAGACCGAAGTTCTCGGCCTCACACAAGGTCCAGGTCCTTGATTGAAGGTCCTCCTACTCTTTTACCAGAAGAGGAAGAAGATGACCGGTACATCTTGGTGAGAAGAAGAAAGATGTCTGATGAATATGAGGTATGATGAGGGTCTAGTTCTCCTGTTGTGGGTTGTGAAGGTGGTTTTTTTATCCCTTCAAGAAAATAGCAATTCATACAGAGCTGATGAGGTTTATCAAAATGCCATGGCCTCTCAAGAAGTACAAAAAAGAGCATATTTTATGTGTTCTCCATTTCCCCTCCCCCTTATCCTTGAAAAATCATTTCCTCTTGCATTCTAGCAGGAATTAAGCATCTCTGCACCCTAAAGGTCACAGATCAAATGAAAGTGCTGAAGCTGCATTCGTATCATGTGTCTGTGCAAATATGATGGGTGTTTTAGACTTTGACATTGCTCTGAAAATCCTCACCTTTGTAAAATTTTTGCTAATAGAAACTAATAGTAAAAGTTCTGTGTCTTTGCTAATCAGCATGAAGCCCGATCTCCCAGGAGGGGTCACCGTGGTGCCATGGCTTTTCCACACATTGTGCGCCCGGTTGAGGACATAACAGAGGAAGAGCTGAATAATATTTGTGAATCTGCAAGAGAAAAAGTATATAACAGGGCCATGGTAAGTATTTTCCAGTTTTGTGAAATATGTACTTTGTGAAGTCACTTTCTTGTTATTCCTTCCTTGTGTTTTAGCATCCAATAGAGCAGACTCCCTCTCACTGAGAGGAAGGGTGTGATTTTGGGGAGAAATATGTCCAAGGTTTTGAACTGTCCTTTCTTATTTTTGCCTGAGTCTGTAGAATGCCCCTTACCAGCCAATTAGCTTGCTTTTGCTCTGGAACACTATCACCTTTTCTCTCTGAACTGTCACCTGAATGATACCAGCCAAGGGAAGCGATTAGCAGACACTGAAGGTGCTGTGTTAAAACAGTCTGGGTTCAAACTTGCAAGGTGGCTTTCTGTTGTAGGATAAGCACTGTTGACTGCCAAAGAGATTTTGTTAAATGCTCTGTTTCCCTAACTAAAGTGCCATCTTAAATGTCTTGTTTCTTTTTCCTGTGTTCTAGGGATCCACCTGCCATCAGTGTCGCCAAAAAACCACAGACACCAAGACAAACTGCCGTAACCCTGACTGTGTAGGAGTGAGGGGCCAGTTCTGTGGGCCGTGCCTGCGCAATAGATATGGGGAGAGTGTCAGAGCAGCATTGCTGGATCCAGTAAGAACCTTGGCCTTATTGTGCTTAACTTGAGCAGCCAGGCATATTCGTTACTCCCAGTAAGAGTTTTTTAACAGGAGAACTGCTTACAGTACTGTAGTATGTAATGCAGGCCTGACTTGATTCAACTTGAGTCACAGAACTTCGTATTGTGTAGAACTTGTTGTATTGGCTACTTCTGTAGCTTTATTTGCAGGAATGAAGTATGAGAGCAGAGCAGTGGCCCAAATATTTTTGTGTTTGAGCATCAGAATAGTGTTCTTTTTTGCCTTGCGTTAGTGCTTAATGCCCTAAGGAAAGGAACTGTGTTGTGGACAAAGTGCAGCTGTTGTGGGCTGTGGTGTAGGAGTTAAAGAGAGTGGAATGCTTCCTGTGGTTATGTGCAAGGCAGGCAAAGGAGAGTTTAATCCCATACAGACTGATGAATTTGTACTCTTGCACTGGTTTAGACAATTTCTGCGTGCTGATATTTACTGCAGAACTTGGTGTGGAGCAGTTGTCGGTGTGAATTATATCTGGCATTGCAGTTCACTTAAAAAGGCTTGCTTTCTGTCTTTTATCTAGACATGGAGGTGCCCACCATGTCGTGGAATCTGCAACTGTAGCTTCTGCAGACAGCGAGATGGCCGATGTGCAACAGGTGTCCTGGTCTATCTGGCCAAGTACCATGGCTTTGACAATGTCCATGCCTACTTAAAAAGGTAAGTATACTATTGTGTCAGTGACACGGTTACTTTAAGTGAGATAAGCATCTCAAAAGTGGGAGAGCAGAGCTGCCCACATCCTAGTTCATCAGGTAAATCTCAAGATCAGTCTGTTGCCTTCAGAATCTGAAACTTTGACATAGGATTTTTCTGATACACTGGTTCTTAACAGAAAACAAGTTGTATATCCACTCTGTCCTTTGGCTCTCAACTTCAGTGTGTTTACTGTCAGGGCTTCCACTAATTGATCTAAAGAGTTTTCAGTGTTTTGCTAAAAGCTAACTGATGTTTCTACTTGTCTTTCAGTCTGAAACAAGAACTTGGAATGGAAGACTGAAGCTGTGACTGCCTTTAAATTACATACTCTTACACCAATGTCATATTTTTGCCTACAGTGAATTGTTTAATTAAATGAAATTACAAAGTGCCTTCCTTCCCTCCCCTTTTGAGTAAAAAAGGATAAAGAATTTTCATTTATTTCACTATAAATCATACTTGAGAAAACTGTTTAATGAAGGGCTTTGCCCACAGGCCATTGTTTTTTCTTAAAACAACTTTGCAAAACAGGTAGTATCAGTATCAGTCCTTGCTTTCATGATAGTAACTTCATCCTTTTTTTTTTTTTCCTGAAAGGAGATGGGGCTTTAAGCCATTAGATTCACTCATACAGCATTCTGTGCTGCAGGTTTACTTATGCTTTGAAGTTGGTCACAAAAAGATAAAGATGTTCTGAAATCTTAGGACACTTTTCTCCACAGAACCAAGCATCCAATTTCTGCAAAACAGACAGTTACTGGACATTAATAATCAAAGAGAATTGTAGAATTCTCCAAAACAACAGTATGTTCTTAAGTTCCAAAAGGAAGTTCTAAAATTTGCAGCTGAGCAGTCTCCAAGCACTAATTTTTTTTGTTTTACAGAGTACTAAAAGTGCATATTGGCCATTTCCAGGGAGATTCTCTGAGTGACTTAAAAACTGCAGCAGAAGCAGTTGGAGGTGGGACTTACTATTTTCGTTTAGATAAGAGAAGGCCACTCTTGAAAGCTTCCACAGCATTAGCATTGCCTACTGGTGACAGTGATGTGACCGTGCTGGTATATATTGTGGAGTGACCACTGTCTAAAACAGAATGTACCTTTGTTAAGTTACTGTTTTGGCAGACTCTCTTCTCCATGCCCTTGCTGCAATTGCAGAACTGCTTTGCAGAATCAGCAATGGTCTTGGTTAAGTAGAGGGTAGTGGTTCTTGTGACTGTTGGCCAACTACAAGTGGTTGAAAGGTGGTAACTTGTTTAACTTGGTTGTCAGGAAAAGAGGCAATGCATGTTTCTGTTTTTGGCTCCATGTGATTGTGGAAGGCTATTTCACGTGATGTTTATGAAATATAAGTACAGCAGAAACAGCTGAAGAATTCTAATATGGTGTGTGCTTGGGGTCTCCTGTACTCTGCTGTAGAAAAGAAGGTGCCATGAAAATTGCATCCAGAGAACCAGAAAGAGTGTAAATGTGCTTAGTTTGCTTATGGAAACTACTGTGTAAGCTTTGTAAGGTTTAGAATGCAATATTACAAGTAACGTACAGTTGAATAGTAGAAGAATCAACATGGGTTTAAAATTCTCTGCTTGCACAGTACTTGCACTGTGTGTATACATAATGATCCACAGTTTATACCTTTCTGGGAATTGCACAAGTGTGTGTGGGAGGGGAGGAGAGAGGAATTTAGAATCAAAAGATATTTATGTCTCAGTCTTGCAGTTATGTTTCATAAATCATCTTTCCTATTGAAAATCTCCTGTCCTCTCTTGGTGTGTTTTTATAGTATGAATAGCTGTGCAATCTGAGGTGGAGAGTGCTCTTCCCTGTAGGTACATTTTGTGAAGAAGGAACTCATTTTAGAAATACATGTTCTGACAGATAAAAGGGGGGTTTTTTTCCTCCTAATTGCTTGGCTTGTCTCTGATTGCTAGAGTGTGAAAGTACTGTGCTAAAAGCAAACCCTTGTGTCATATTATGGAGACTGCTGTATTTAGATTTACTCAGATCTACAATGTTATGTACAAAAGTTTTTATTTTAAAAATAAAAATTTTCAGGTTTAGACCTTTTTTTGTGTTTTGAATTGTTTTTAAAAAGCCTGTTGGATCTGCACTTCCCACCCTTCAGGTCAACTTCATTTGTGAAGGAAGGGCGTTGGTTGCTCCCATCATACCTGGGGGAATGGTGGGACTTGGACATCTTACTCTCCCCTGCCCTGTGTCCCTGAACCAAGCTTGCTCTTATATTCATGCTGCTTGGATTAAATTGTTTGGTACCTGGGGACTAACTTGTGATGGTTGAAATACAGAGTGCTTAGTTCAAGCCAGATTAAGACTTTAGGCAGGTGAGCTATGTGCTAATCCTTCTGGGTTTTTTCTACTTTTTTAAAAACTAGTGCCTACATCCTGTGCTGACAAGGATGAGAGTTAAATTTTGGACACAAGTTGAAATCAGGTGCCTGCTGTTTATTTATTTTTTTTCCAAACTCTATAGTAACTTCTCTCAGGAGCTCTGTCCTGGAACAGAGAATAACCTGAGGGGCCTTGATTGCGGGCTCATAGTGAAGACTGGTTTGGATACTTTTGCTGCTTTTGCATTGGCATAGCTGAGTCTAGAGACAGGAGTTATATGAGAAGATTACACAAAGATTACACCAAGCTGGCCTGTAGTGAGAGCAAATAGCAAAGTGATCAAGCAGAGGGACTGAGCTGTCCCAGGTACTCTTTACTGGTGAAGTCCTCACGTTCCTCACCTAAAGTTGTGTTTAGGTGCATTGCCTTTCATCACACTGCTGGTGATCTGAGAATAAACTCATATGTAACTGTGTAGGACATCATGTTTTATGTGATGATTTTGAGGTGTCTCACTACACCTCTCTCCCCAAGTCCCTCTACCACAGGTACTTAAGTACTGTTGATAACTTGAAAAATAATTGAAGAGCTCATGGTTTACAACTGCAGTGAATGGGCAACAATTTCAGAAATTTCATGAGGAAAAGATCCTAACTGTTAGCTTTCAAACCAAAGGTACGTGGAAATGAATGAAGCTCATATGTGAGGTAGAGTGACTGCTAATTTATTATTGAAAAAGGCTGCATGAGCAGACATTCCCTCACTATTTTCAGATTTAGAGCCAGGTGATGTGCCCAGGTCTGACAAAACTGCCTTTTTGTTTTTAACCTGGTATAATAAATGAGTATGTAGCATGTACTGATTAAATCAGCCATAACCCTATTATCAGAAGATTTTCTTAGACTGGTATGTATTAATAGATGTCATTTGCTCTTCCCTGTTTCATTTGCTTTTTAATTAAGCCAAATGTTGAAGCATTAGGTCTCTTCAAATGCTGAGAAAAGGAGTTTTCCTTACTAATTAAACAAACTTTTTTCATTATACATAAGTTACAAAAACAGCATGGCAGTGTTACTTCACAGGCTGAACTAGCATACACTAAACATTTCAGAGCAACAAACTCAGCTGCTTACCCAGTTATATTAGTATAGTGAACTGCAATGGATTTTTTTTTTTAAAAAAAGGCATTAGTTCTGGAAACTATCCCTCTTCCTTCCTAGCCTCATGTGCTGATAGACCTTTATTTTGTCTGCCAGCAACCTAAAAACATTTTGAAGTGAAAAGCACAGAGATGGTAACACCAAAGCAGCAGCATCATTTGCTTGGGTAGGCCAACAGGATGAAAAAGGGCAAAATGGTGGCCCATTAAGGCCATTCTAGTTAAAGAATGGCCTTGTGTGTTCCAGGGTGAGGGAATGTAGCTGACTTTGAAACTATCTGTACTCCACTGTGCTTCTGAAACATTCAGCAAGAGAGTCACCCACTGACCTCTGCTGGCATAATCCAGTTTGTTCTCTTGCGCCTTTTTGTGAGTGCAGCTCTTGCATGGCTAATGGCATGAGCTAGTGGGGAGATTTTGGAAACACTGGCTGCTGTTCTTTGATGTTTTTGGCCTCTAAAGCAACTTAAAGTGAGTAAAAAGATACAATTTTGTCAAGTATAGGCTGGCCAGTGTATGGGGTCCTAAACACCAGCACCCAGATAATGCTGGGCTTTGTCATAGATATTTGTGAGCGTATGGGCTCCAAACACTGAAGAGAGGACAGCACCACCCTTTTATGCTCGGGTCTCTCTTCCAAGTAATAAGTCTGGGGCTCCTAACCCCACAAACCCTTTGGGTGTGGCAAACAGTAGAGAGTTGTACGTTTGAACTCAAAAATATAATGATCGGTACTAGTGGTAGGAGTTCTGAAAATGGGAGGTGAGAGAGGAACTAGGAATCCTATTGTGACTGATACTTATAAGAAGTTGTGGATATTGAATTTGTATGAAAATATGTCTAGAGCATAGAGTTAGTCATATTAAATCAGATATATTTGTTGCTGCTTGGTACCGGCTTTTAGCTAGGCTTGATTGAACTCTGGTTGCAAGAATGGCAGACAGTTCTGTTACGTGAAAAAAATAAACCAGAAGCGATGGTATGGTCAGGGTGGGGTACGAAAGCATTGCATCTGTCTCTCTATTAGTGGTACTTGAGTAATATTTGTACTAATCACTTGAACTGGGAAAAAAATCAGCTGAACAGTAGATCTGGCTGTGTTGAAACCTACTCATACAGGTTTTCACTGGACTATGTCTACAGGTAAAACTTATACCTACTCCTGAAGGCAGTTACAAAATGTTACTGAAATGAGATATTTGTGTTTGGGTCCTAGTTAGTTTTATATCCTTTCCTGTCAATATCATTGCAGGCAAGGAGAATGAAATTATGTGCTGGGTTGTGTCAAGAGGCATGTAACAGAAGCCTATGGCAAGCATCTTCTCTTTCTTTTAACCACACACACAGTAACAAAGCCACCCTACCGATGTCCCTACTTTTGGCCTTGCTTTACCTCCTTTTAGCTTGAATGCCCATGTACAAGTGGTATGTTTGTGAATTGCTACATAAACTTCTCAATTGAGTGACGCTAGGGCTGAGGATGGCAGGTCTCCCACAAATCAAAAATCAGATAATTAGCAGTTATGCTAATATCCTCCCTGGATATCCAGACAAGCTCCTATTTGAATATAAAATAAAACTACTAGAAAGACTATACTGAAAATTTAAACATTTTAGACTTCAGAGCTATTTAGATGTTTTCTACTTTATTATATAGCTGAAGTAAAACAAGTTCAATCAGTGTCAACCATTTTGCTTAATGCCTTGGAGATTCACCATCTTTAGATATGCTCTAAAGTTCCAGATCTAGAGGCTTAGCAATGTTCCTGCTCAAATGTGAATGAACATAGGCACTCTTATCTTACATGGTTCTCTTATATAGCTTATTAGCAGAATTTAGCAGTAGGAGAGATCCTATTTCTTAGTGCTTTTGTGCTATGCAGTTTTTTGTTGTTGTTGGGTGTGTTGGGGGGGTTGGTTTTGGTTTTGGGTATTTCTTTTTGAGGCTGGTTGTAATGTGAATACAAGTGATAACAGTGAATCATCAGGAAAAAAAAAAAAACCCTTTGGAAATGAGCCAGAGTCAAATTCTTTTCTCGTGCTCTGTTCAATCTGCTTCCTCTTTAAAAGAAAACTTTCACATTAGCAGAAAAATAAATGCTTAGCCAGAGTTCTTTTTGTGTCCCTTTCAGCAGGGAGAAGGGAATGAGTGTGCCGAGCTCAATGCCCATGCTGGCTTCCTCCTGCCGTGGAGAGTTAACACTCTAAAAGCTTTTTCTTCCCCCTTTATTTCTCTTTCCATTTAATTCTTATGAAAAAGTTGTGATGTTACAATTTTAGTATTGGAAACCAAGCACAGAGTTTTGTTGTGAGGAACTGAAATGCTTTGATATAATCCTAGTTTTTTTCTGGGAGAAGTAACTTCTAGTTTTTAAAGGATTGGTGTGGCTAGGAAACAGCATCTGTACTACAAAGCTCTGAAGAGCACCTCCAGCAAATAAAAGTATACCAGTGTACATGATATCTATGTACCCATTACAGAATACAGATACAGTGTTCTCTCAAAGCCTGCTGGTATGATCTTAAACAAGTCACTTTTCCTGTAGCTGCAAGACCTAAACCCCATTCACTCACATAGCTAAATCTGGCTTTAGAAAAAATTAACACTTGAATGTTCTTAATGTGATTACAATTAATTTCCGTCAAGACATGCAGACTTACCCACAGCAAGGAATAATGCTTTTCTTTTTTTACTTCTGGGTAGCTACTAGGCACAGACTGGAGATACATACCCTTTCTCCTTGGAAGCAGAGCTAGTTTATTTTTTAGACTTGCTATTGAGTATATTATGCATTATAGCTGATACAAAGGAGTCGAGAGTATTGCAGTCTGTTAGTTACTTTTTTTTTTATTCTCACCTGTTTTTTCCAATTTCCAAAATCACATGTTTAACCTCTGATTTTGTTTTCCAGTTCTGAAGAAAAGTTATGGATGAGATGAACAGTTTGGCTGATACCAGGCTTAACTAACGCACTAATTAAGCCTGACTGCTGAAATCTAGCTTGTTTTCCCCTGTACAGATGTCACATTATACTTTTAGCATATTAGGATCCACAAGGAGATGTGATTCCTGCCATATGTAAGAGTTCCCTGCTATCTAGTGAAACAGCCAGCCTTGCTGGAGCTCCCTTGCACCTCCCAGTATGCCACAGCTTGCTGTACATTTTGCAAGAAAATGTGGGTTTTGTGAAAGGGATTCTCAGAAGTCCCTATGATAAATGGCTTTGTACAAAACACTCAACTCTTCTCCACAGTTAAAAACACCTTAAACTCTTTCTGTCTCAATTTCTGTGCAATGATTTCTTGGTATTTACATGGTACCAAAACCATGTGTACCATATCCATCAAAAAAGTCATTGGAGAGAAGAGAGGTCCTAGAAGTGGCAGACCAGGGTACTGTTGCTATTGCTTTTACCTGTGGTTGTACTGAACTCTGCAGTGCTGTGGTTAGTCTGTTTCTGGGAGATGGAGTACCAGAAATACAAAGAGGGGAAAGAAGCTGTCTTGTTGCTCTTTGTGTGAAAATCATTCAGCAAGTGCCACCAAATCCCACCACTAGTGAAATGAGGAAGGCTGTGCTTTGTTTGACAGCCTATTTGGAGGCACAGGTATTTTTCATCCATTGTTGGTGAGACTGAGGTTCGTCCCCATCTATCACAACAGAAAGCCAGGTATAAAGGGACCTTATGAGAGCAAATGTTAAGTGTCATCACACAGAAATGTTATTAAGCGAAACAGCAACTAAGGTGGATCTAAGTCCGGAGGTCCTATGCAGAGTTAATTGCCTACACTTTACTGAGGGTTATGCGTATGGGGAATCACTGCATGTTGGTGAGAGCCAGAGGGGCTATTCTGATGACATACAGTTACAGGTTGGTAACTGCACTGTGCTCATTGCAGTGAAATCTGGCAAAGGCCAGATCCCAGTTTGGTCACAGCAAGAAGACTGAGTGGGAGATTGAGCTAACAATCTCAAGATTCCCTGGGTTTCCTTAAACTAAACAGTCAAGGGAAAAAATGCACATCCTTCAAAAATGTCCATTAAATAAGAAAAAATCCTTTCAGGTATATGAATTGCCCCTAGTGACTTTAGGTTTACCCACACCCTTTTTTCTTTTGCCCTAAATGAAAGTCTTGCTTAAACAACAAAACTGATGGTACAGGCCAGCAGTGGTATTTATTGATGTAGATAAATTTACTTTAAAATTATTTAAGTAGTGCTTGAGCTAGGGAATTGGATTTATCTAATATAGTACCATATAACCAGAGATGCAGGAAACGTTCTTAGGTGACAGAAATGTAAAGGGTTTTCTTTTGGTGCTGAGCTCCTCTGATGTATGTCCTAAGACGTTGCTAATGCGTGCCTTTTGTCACAGTTCAAAGAGGTTTGTATGCTAAAGCCTGCAATTGCTGAAAAAGGTGTAAATGGTGCTGGAAAGTAAATATAATTTGCAGTCTTGGTTTGAACTATAGGTCCATATTCAGCATATTACATATTTATTTTTCTTAAACATGTAAGAAGAATGTTTCATCTGATCAATTGCTCTAAAAGCAAATGAAACATAAGGCATCATTTTTTGTTCATTTGTTAGTTCTCTGAGATAAAATGCTTTGTTATATCCTGCTAATACATCCCAGACAAACCCAACCTCCAGACAAACCCTGTATCTTCATTAATGTGCATTATTTTACTTTTTGCAACAGATATCCCAAATTCTGTTTTGCCATCTGCTCTGTGGCAATTGGGGCTTCAGAGGCTGGCTATTTATTACTTAATAGCTATGGATAGAAATACAGTAAATTCTTTACAAAATAAAAATCAATACTCACTGACATACTGCATATTGAAGAAAATAATTGTTTATGGCACACAGCTTAAGCTGTTCTGGTAATCACGTTGAAAAATACAATATTTATTCATTAGATCAAATTTAATGAGGCCTCCTGGCAGTAATTATAAAAATTACTGTAGCAGTAAATTACTAATGAGTTGTGATGTGCTTCCTACCTGTGAGGAAGGACTGGGGGTTGAAAAAATTGATATCCAGGCAACACTAGGGAGGGTGAGATCTTGAGGCTAGGAGTCAAGCTCACAGCAGCACGGAAGTTGTTCACTGCACCGGAATGGTTAAACTGAAAAAAAAGTGGGGAAAAAAATAGCAGAGAGACTCATAATTGGGAGTTTCACTTTAAATAGACGGTAACTCTAGGTTTGTTTCCAAACCAACACCTATAGGCAAGGGAACAATGTTATCAATGGGAGGAAGAGACTTCTGTACATCATCTTGCTACAAAAGCAGCTGAGGTGACCTAATTTACTGTAGTAGATCTTAGGCTGGGAATAGCTTCTTGCTTGTTGTAATATAGTTTAATGCAAAACACAGCAAAGAGGACAATGTTTTCTTAGTGCCCTTAAATCTTCAGAACAGTCACCTAAGATGCGAAGCTAAGACAAAGGTTGAAATCCCCTACCAGCTTGCTTTGATGCAGAGGAGGTTGACCTGGATTTCTTTCTTCTGAGACAAAGCTTTAAGGAATTCAGAGGCTTTTGGCAGCAAATGGTACACAGTATGAATAACACCAAGGCATAAAGGTGTAAAAATGGTGACACGTCGATCAAAAGTCCAGGTTTCTGCTTAGTACAGGGTGTTGCTGCAGTAGCAGAGGCTGACTAGAAGAAAGGGGTTCTGCTTCATGCCAAAATTAATGCAAAAGTGAATTGGCATATACTTGTTTCTATCTGTAGCTTGTAAATGTGCCATAGATTTGTTAGGTGGCCTCTGGTATTATAAAACAATGAATAGGCTAGTTTTTAGCAAATATTTGCTGCAAAAGATTGATTCTGGGTTGAAACACCTACCCAAAATCAAAGAGAAAAAGGCTGTGAATTTTTATGTCTCAGAGCAGAGAACTCTTAAATGTACTGTTGAGGCTTGAAAAGGAGCGGAGAAATCTAGCACTATTTATCCCCTCCTTATGTTGGTATGTTGTGCTAAAAGGAACAACTGGGCATGGATACTTCCACACGCTCATGCAAGGGGAGGGAAGTGTCCACTCACCCTGGAGTCATCTTCCAAAACCCTTGAAAGAAGCAGAAATGCAGGTCCCCCTGCATACAACCTGCTTCTGTGCAGAACTGCTGGCTTTTGTGGAGCCATGGGTTTCTTAAGCTGAAAGAGCTCCTAAGAGATAAGCATTAAAGTACTGAGCCTGAGACCTCCTTTTGCGGCTTTAGCCTCACACATAAATAAATGTATACACTGACAATACATACAAAGCCTTGGGCAAGCTAGTAAATGAACAGCAACAGGTCAGCATACAGCAGAACTATTTTTGCAGTTTCCATAGTTTCAAGAAAAGGTTACCTCTTTGTTACCCCCTCTAAAAAGCAGTGGTTTGCAGTGGTTTAGCTAATTCACATTAACTGGATTCTTGTAATTGAAATAAGGCAAGAAGAGCTTTTGCCATGATGCAGTTACCAAAAGACATCATCTCAGCCACCCAGAAATTAACCTTATTTAACTTCGTTGCCACAAAATCCACAGACCTGCTCTGTCTTTGCTGTTATGTCACACTGCAGAGAAAAACCATCTGGTTTTGCCTGTGAAGATGGTGTCTCGGCTGCTCGAGTGCTGAGCTCTTTTCCTAGCGCTGCCACACGTTTCCTCAGTGACCTCAGGAAATTCAGTCTTCCCCTGTTTCTCTTTTTAAAGCATGGAAATCCTCTCCAGGCTTTCCCTTGCAGTCTGGTCCTGTCTGAAAAAGAAAATAAAGTGGGTTTTTTTATTATTAGCTAAACTGAATTTGGCAATGGACAGATGTTCACTTTGCATACAGCTGTGCTGGCTGAAGATACATTTTTCTGTTTTTTCTGGAGGCTAAATTAACACTGATAGAAAATTCTGTGGTCTTCAGATAGAAACCACTTCGGAAATAGGAATTATTGTGGGTTGGATTTTCAGAATTGCTGTCAGCCACAGCTGAAATCAGTGGAAGCTGTGAGCTGAAAATACTGAAGCCCTGAAGTACAATAGTTTACATGAATGTAGAAATTGTTAGTGGCTGGCACAAGATTTTGGATCAATCTACATTAAAAGCTCTCAGGCAAATACAAAAGGTAGATGTGGTGAAATGCTCCTATTTGTTTTTTCACCTGGTTGTGTGGTGATGTTTGTTTGGGGTTCTTTTAACTGCAGAATGCAGGTCTGAGAAGGCTACAAGCTTTCACTGCAGGCTGTCTGACTATTGTCTCATGACGCAAAATAGGTTTTCAGTTAGTGTTGGGGATTCTTATGGAATCTTGCAGTGGCAAAATGGGTGCAATTTACCCAATGTTTCTTCTACACCTATAAAATTAATTTACTGTGTGTGAAGGAGGGGGGGATAGTGTGGAATTAAACCCAAAACTTAATGACAAAGCTTTTAAGAGAGAATGTCTCACAATCTGACATAAGTAGTAAGATTGTTGCTGTGCACTATTACTATAATTAAATTATGTTATGCTATTGCATTAAACTAATCCATCAGTAATACTGTACTTAGCAGCAAGGTTTTTTCAGATAAACATTACGAGCCTCTAAACTTCTGCATCTTTTCTTGCAAAATGCATGGAAAATACAGAAATTGGAGGAGCAGAATATAACATGAAAAGCTGTAGCAGTGGAAAAAGGCTAGCTGGTTCAACATGCCAATCCTTTTAAAGCAGGTAAGTAGTGTTAGAATACATTTACCAAAAGGGTGGAACATGAGATGCATGTGTGAAGTGCCTGCTATTACTTTGAAAATGTTAGGTACCGATATAAAAATTCTCTTTTTAGCATTTTCCCAAACTTCATAACACACAAGGTTAAATCAGAAGCTGCTGAGAATAAACTATTAAGAAAAACATGCAAATAATAACTGAAATGAAGCTGTAATCTTTTATCTGAGCAGAGGCAATAAAAAAAGGGGGCTACAGATCACTTAAGACTCTGGCCAGTGAAACAGGGCAGCTGATCAGAGGGATGCAGTTTTCAGAACAGTGTTAGGTTTTGCAGACCCGGGAAGCAGAATACTATTTTTCAAACTGAAGACTTCACTCCCACTGTAACAGATCAAACCATCATTCAGACCAGCAGATCCTGTCCTCTCTCAGCTTTGTAAACTGTTGTACATTTATTCTGGTGCTAGATCTTTTCCAAACAAGTTACTGGTGCTTTCATCCACATCCTGTTGACAGCTATCCCTTTCTCACTTTTCCAAAATACAAACTGTGTTAATTGTTCCTTTTTGTTATCATGCACAATTACTTGGATTTTAGCAAAAATTATCACAGACAATGACAAGCAGATTTATGTCCCTTTGCTTACCTCTTCCATAGATAGCATGCAAGCACACACTGTAAACTTACTGTATGCCAGACTGCTGAAACTGGGACTACAGCATTTGCTCTCCTTCCTATATTTGCCTTTGCCTTTCAGTGTGCACTGAATCATCTTAGTCTGCAGTCCTCGTGATCTAATTGTGCCCGCAGTATGCCGGGATGGACATGCTATTCATTAAGGATTCAGATGTGTACAGGGGTTCTCTTTCAGCTCCTGGGGGTAGGAACAGGATGAAAACATTATGAGACTTTATTAAGTCTTATAAGACCGTCACCCCTTGCCTCTGGCAGCCTCAGGGGTGGGAATTAGCCTTTACAGGGAGGTTATCATCCGTAATACATATTTATGCTGTGTCCATCGTGTATAAGAATGCTCTCAGTAAAACTTAGGCTAGGCTGTAATAATACTTTGCACTTCTTTGTTGCTTTTCATCTGAGCGTTTCATTGTGCCTTTAAAAGCTTTCATTAGCTAAAATTCACAACCCCGTTGTGCAGTAACTGTGCATTAACACCTCCACCATATACAAAATACAGTTCAGAGAAGCAAGGAATGGTGTAAGTGGTTTAAAAAGCTGGAAAGAATAGGAGTGTGGGGGAAAACTGAATTGATTATTCCCACATCTATGTGCTGGCCCTGTGTTTTCTATCTAAAATATCTTAGACTTGGATTGATGTTCTGGCTGCATTCTGCTGCATTTTTAAATGCTGATATGTGTCAAATTTAGCATTGTTTCAAAATTCTGAAGACATTCATTTGCAGGTTCATTTATTATCTGCTGGAAATCTGTCCTTTATAACTGGATGCAGATACAGCCATGAGAGTGATATAATTGCCTGTGGAGCTAGGTATTTATTTCCAGTATTGTTAAGCTACAGGGTCTAGTTTCCCCAGGATATGTATGACTCTTGTGAATGCCAGTTACATTCACGAGAAGAGAATATGCCCCTAAAGCTACAATGTCCTTCGTGCATAGCCTCCAATCCTCTACAAAGCTTACATTTCACAGGATTCAACATTATTGGTTCTTTTGGGATCAATGAGAAACTCACCACCCATCTCCAGTATCTCTGAATTACAGAGCAGAACCAGATCAAACACAGAAGAGTTCCCTCATTTATCCTGCCTCTGTAATACATCAGAGTGTGTGCTGCATTCATTTTGTGTAGGCGGGCTGGTGTCTAATGTACTCTGTGAACATATTTATAAAGGATTAACCTGTGCCTGGTGTTCCTAAAAACTGACTTAGTTAAAATACATATTTTATTCTACTTGTCTCAACCATACAAATCATTCTTATTTAGCTTTGATATTAGTAATTTTTGCTGCAGTGTAATACACTGCACATTATCAGTAGTCCTGGTATATATGACAGGCTTTTTTTCCCCCAGCCAATACTTCTTAGTGCATTGTATCATCTGCATCTGAGAATTTTAACCTGCAGTGAAAGTGTTCACTAATAGAATGTGTACTGCTTAGCAAATGCTGGAACACTGAGGGTTTGAAAAGGGTATTCTTGCTTTCAAAGTGTTTAGAAGCAAACTGGGCGTAGAAGGTCAGGAGTCACAGCTGCTGAGAAGGACCTGGATGCACTTTGTACCTGGAATCCTATGTGTGAGCACACACACTGACCCAGCACCTGCCATGCCAGGAAGGACGCAGTAAAGTGAAGCTCCTGGACTGCAAACAATTGCAGCCCACCCCTCCCACCAGCTCCAAGTTAAGTATCTATGTTTTACAATATTTACTTTGATACAGGCAATATTTAGATACTTTTTTTGTGTAGAAGAATGAATAAAAGGAAATACAAATGAATAGCTTGGCAATAGGGAATTCTGACCCTCCTCTGCAATATGTGAAGATAGCTCCAAAACGTTAAGGGCCATTTGAGAAGCTGGTGGCTAGGAACTTGGGATAAAAATGAAGAAGGGCAGACTTCTGATGAAGGATTAGGGGTAATTTATTAAAGTTATCAACCACAGGGAAAATGACCAAAGTAAACACTGGAAAACTTGTTACTTCAGATGTTTGACAGCCAGACTTAAGGTTTCCTCTCACCTTGATCTTCAACCTGGAATTCAGGGATTGGTTTTGTTTTGGTGTTTTGTTTTGTTTTTTTGCTTTGTATCAGCCTGTACTGGGAGAGCAACCATGTGAAAAAGCTTATAGAGTTTTCAGTATCTTCTGATAGAAAGGAGTAGTGGTAGTTGATTATATATTTGCTGCTCATCTGATTACCATTGAATTCAAGGAGTTCAGCCCACAATAAATTCTATTCTCGATACCATGTTGATACATTTGTGTGTCAGATATTATGTGTTGTACCATCAGTCCATCTTATCCAGATATAAGAAAACACAAAAATCAGTGGGTGTAGCGGGGGGAGAAAGATTCTTCTCAGCAGCCCATCAGGCAGTTTTTCTAGTTCATTTTCTTCCCCATTGTTTGAATACCAACTCAGAAGCTTGCAAATGTTTCTTTTTCTTGCCAAGACAGTGGTACTTTTGCCCTGGCACACATTATTTTTTTTTTCCTTTTCTTGTGTTTTGAGTGCAGCTGAACAACAAATTTCTTTCTGTTAAACAAGCAACTTCCTCATATTAAAAGTTCTTTCCAAACCGAAGTATCTTTTTTTGATTTCAGCACAGCTCTGCATTTGTATTTGTTAATTAAATACTGACAAGTGAATAACAGCAAGTGCAGCAATATTGTGTGCCTGTGGGCTTTAAGAACAACCCCTCTGGGACCCATCTGTCTGTCTCAAGGAACCACAGCAGCAGCGGTGCTTTGAGAGATAGAAAGTAAGACAGCAAGTTGGTATTCAGGAAACAATTCAGGCTCCTTCAAAAGAAATCTAACCTCTTTTCTGCTATTCCATGTGCATTTTAACAGCACTTAACAGTACTCTCAGGAATTTTCATGCAAGTTGTACCCATTTCACACTCCTCCCTGAAACCTAGGTAATTTTAAATTTTACAGCAGCAAAATAATTTGCTGCCTGTTCTCTCGCCAGTGTAAGAGACTTTCTTTAAGTGGAAGTTGGCTCATTGGAGGCCATAGGAGGACATGGATAGATGGATGGATAGATGTGTGTGTATGTGCATCTGGAGTTCTTTTGTTCTCTCCCTGTTAGCTTTGACTGTTAAAACAGCCATTTCAGTAATTTCTTGGCTGGTTTTGTGGGGAAAAAAATCTTGGTCTTTGCTGCTCCTGGAAGAGAGGTTGTCATAATGTTGCTCCCCCACTTGACTGACAGACACCTTTGCGAACACACAGCATGTTTCATCTCAAAGCACTCGATGAATATCCTTAACCCCCACTCTGGACCAGCCCACCTCTACTTGCAATGCTCCTTGTCTTTTCTCACAGGATTGCAATCCCTGCCTTTTGTTCCTCCTTCTCAGGAGTTAATACCTCCCCACCTTACAAGTCAGCAGCAGATTCTGTCAGTTTAAAACCCCAAATAACAAACACTCCTACCCTGAAGGCCTTTTCCTTTCAAGCATGTATTTTTCTAGCCTGCAAGGGAGTCAGTGCCATAACCCTGAGTTTTCATGGAACAGTTTCTAAGCCTGTATCTGTCTATCATGAATATCGTTCAAAGAGGGAATGAACATCCCCTCTTCTGGCAGCTCCGACATTTTGTGGCTTCCTGCCCCACCTTCCCGCCACCCTCCGCTCCTTATAAGCCCCTGCACTTCATCCTGTCTACATGTAATGTCTCCTTTCAAATCCTCATTCACTGCTGCTGTCACCTCAGCTTGCTAAAGCCACTGCCTGCCAATGCAGTCACAGCCCAGAACCCAAACATTTTTGCTTCTGTGAAGGCATCCCACTGTTGGTCTTTTGCAGATTTCCAGAAAGCTGGATGACCTGTGACACAAATTTCCAATACTTATCTTTCATCCACACTATATTTCATTATCTGTTAGATTTTCCTTTGAATTTCTGTGGCCTGAAAAACAAAGCACCATCTTGGTTTTTTTTCCTTTTACCCCATTTAACGTTGCTGGCATCACATCCCCACCTTTCTAGCTGAGGTCTTCTTTTTTTTTTTCCGAACAAGCTGAGGTTAAGACATGCTAGACACATCTGCCCTGGGGATAGTTGACTGTCTCTAAACCAGAGACAGGAAACTGCTGGCTCAGGGGCAAGAGGCAACTCCTCCACAGAAATGTGACACACTAGGTGACATATAAGGTGAGTTTATAAAGGGAGGCATTAACAGAATTAGTGTTTGTTTCAAAGACGTAGAAGAGGATCCTGAAAATAAACTGAAGATCTGAGATTATTGGGTGATCTGACATAATCTCCATCATTTAATCACTTGTGTTTGCTGTTTCTGACACATTTGCTGAGCCCAAAAGCTCAAGCCCAAGAGCTGAGCTTAAACTGTACATGTGTTCAGATTTTTGCCCTTTACCTCCTCACCCTGTCCCACCTTACTTTGAAATGGCAACTGCTTAGAAACCAAAGGGTTTTTTTCTGATGTCTCAGACAGTGGCATGTCAGGTAGGTATATGAGACAGGGGATTTTAAAAACAGGGAGAATAAAACTATCATGATGACTGAGGCCTTCTTGTGCTTTGCAGCATACAAAACAGCAGTATAGAGAGGGTGTTCTTCCCTGGAGGAAGCTCATGGCTCCTGACAACAATTACTATGGGGTTTTAGACATGACAGTCATTCAAGTTTTGTGTTCAGTCTTTGGTTAGGTATTTTTTTTCATCTCCCCAAACCCAAGGAACTGATGGCCAGGAAAAGCTGACCACTCCACTAGTCATGTCCATGCATAAGCTCCCTGTTGTTCATGACAGTCCTCCCCTTCACCTGCTCCACAGTCCCTCCCCATACATGCTCTGTTCCAGCAGGGAAGCTGTTTTGGAGCCCAGCTGCGTAACACTGCATCACAGCAATGGTTTTGCTCCCTGGTGACTCACTGCATTTTGCACCTGATGGTAAAAGATAACCTGTCACCTTAAATCCCACCAGTTCTGCAAGACAGCTTTTATATAATCAGTAACTACTTTTACCCTCTTTTGTCCAAACATGAATATAAGGTCCAGCTTGACTCCCCCATACATTTTTTTAAAGAAAGCAGCTGTGTTGTCCTTCAGGAAAACAGCTTGTAATTTAGTATTACTGCATTATATCCCCTAGGCAACGCTTTCTGTCTTCAGGACATATATTTATCACAGACAGCACACTATCTCTATGCTGGTTTAGTTTTCCATCAAGGAAAGCTAAAAGAACATATAATTCCGTAAAGCTATGATTGATCTTCATCACAATGTACCTCTGGTGCTCTTCTCAATGTCTCTTCTGCTGAACAAGATTTCTTCTTCCACCTTTGATCTCTCAGAAGTCTGTACTGATCTCAGAAGCGTGGGTTTGTTTTGTCTTCTAGCGCTACCTGTCTTTGTGCTTGGCAGAGCTTTCCTGTCCTTTGGTCAGCTCTCCAGTCCTGGTTAGCTACATCAGTCAGTGGCTCTTTGCCTTACTCAGGAGGCTCCTGTGGAGACTTGAATGTATGTCAGCAAGTAAATAATCTGCCAGCATTGGATGGCTTTCACTCCTGGTTTTCAGTTTCATTTTTGGTATTACAAAACAGTCATGGAGACTAGGTAGATGGACACATCTTAAGATGAGCTCAGTTAAGATGAACAGAAAAATGATGACCCTGCTGCTTGCTCTCAAACTTTTCTCTGTTCTTTCATGCCAGGTGCTTTGTTAATTGCAGCTTCTTCTGGTGACCATTTCACCCTTGAGCTCAGAGCAGTACCAGTCTATTGTTACAAATTCATATCCCAAAAGACACAAGAAACCAAGCTTGGTCTTCTTGGTAGGATATACTATGTACTACAGCACTTGTGAAGTCTATTTGATCAACGTACACAGCTGGAGAAAAAAAGCAAGCAAGGAAGGAAGAAGCGGGAATGCAAATTTTAGAGAAATCTTTCAAAGCCTGCAGTAATTGGCAAGGTAAATGCAAGGCTCTTTCTGCTTTTCATAACACTGGCAATATCAGTTTATGATAAAAAGCTATTCTGAGTTACACAAGAAGGTAAGATATTTGCCAAAAAAAATTCTTTAGTTCAATTCTATCTTTTTATGATGGACATGAAGTGCCATCCATACTGAATGACTGTTGGCATGCAACTTACCACTGAGCAACTGTGTGTTGATGGATAAGCCAGTCTCATCCAAGTGTCAGGAAGATTATCAAAAAAAAGAGCTGTCTGTAGTTGCTCCATCTCTGAGGAGATTGCCAACTCACCCTAACAAAAGAAAACATTAGTGTGCTATTTGCGTCTCACAAAGAGACTGTGATAAGATGACATGATAAATGATAGAGGGCTTTTTTTTCCCCAGTAAAAACACATAAGGTAGCTAAATCATCAAGTGTAAAGAATATTTTGGCTCTTGCATTTGGGGTTGAGTCATTTATTTTTTTAAAACAGGAAACAGAAAAACAAGAGTGTAAGTTCTGGGTTTTCTGTATTTCTTAGAATCACTCTAATTGCATTAAGTAATTACATGATATAGTAATTCATACACATACGCATGGAAGCACCCACCTACGCATATATACAGGGAGAAGATGATAAGGGGCCAAATTACTAACTTGCTTTCAGATATCCCACAGAAAATTGTACATGCAATCAAGCTACTATTCTGCTGGCTTGCTTGCACTAATGGCTATTTCAATGCCCGTGTTTTGTTACTCTGAATTAAAGATCGAAAGAGAGGTAATTTTTCAGGTGGTGAAAAAAAGGAGGTCCCTTCAAAATACTACCCCTATGAATTAGATTTTCAGTACTTAGTTTTGGAGTGGCATGCACTAACTACAGCTCTGCATGCATATACCACAAGTGTCTGTGTAAATTGCTAGAAATGCCTAAGAAGCTACTTTGTTGCCCAATTCCATGACTGAACATATATTAAATGTTAGTGCAGCAGGTACATCACTGTTTGACATTTTCAGATATTACAAAAATTTGGCCTTCTGTGGTTAAGAACATTACATGTTGCTATTGAGCACTTTGTTGATGTTGAGAGACATATTATTACCAAAAATTGCCAAAGATAATGTGATGAGTTACTCATGTCCCTCTTACCTCACTTCACCGCACTCAATAGATGCACAGTAAGATCAGGACTTAGGTGTTACTGATACTGCACCTTTACCTGCAGTTAATGGCCAGCTCCTAATGATGGGCAAATTCCACATACTGAGGGCATTTAGCACAGTATGAACCGTGTGCCTTATCCAGAGGGGATCTATATGAAGTAGAGTTAATTTTCGGCATCACAGGGTCTCTGAGGTATCAAACAGCTGCTCCCTTCTCTCCTACAGATTGCCTAAAACACATGTGATCATACATCATAACTAACAACCAGATCTCTCAGCTGTTACAAACAGAAGAGCCAAATTTCTCCAATGGTAGAAGTGAAGAATGTCCCAACCTTACCTCCACGTCTGCACTGAAATGGGAGTCAGACCATAATCAGAGGCCTTGCATTTCATTTCCTAGTACACAGAGAAAAAGAGGATTTCAGTCTCCTGACCAGTTTCATGTTAATTTTTTTCACACAAATTTAAACAAATAATTTGATACATGGAGATGAGTTACATGTTTGGAGTAGGAAGCTTATGAAAGCACAATTTTTTAATCAATGAAATCAGAAATAAGCTCCCCAAGTATCACTCACAACTGCCTGTTACTGGCATTTATACTTATGCTGTTTAAACCCATGCATTCCCTGAGATTAGTAAAGAAAAGCACACATATCTTTAGACCTAAATTAAGTTCTTGAAGAGAATGCCTTACCTTAGATATCAGCAGATCCAGTCTCATAGTCTGGAAAACAAATCATTTCATGTGAGTAGCATTCTGCTGGTGCTTAGATAAAATACCTGATCTCACTTTCTTCGGAAAGATTTATTTTTCACCATGTCATCTTGCTCTGCCTTCATCCTCAAGAGATACCACATTGTATGAGGTGTCTCGTATCCACTCCTGCACAAATGTAAAGGAAATTATAAAGTTTGTGTATCTTTATGCAGAGAAAGCACTTCTACTGCCTTCACATCACAGTATGAAGGATATGGAGCATTTATCCTCTGAAATAGAGAAGAAGTGGAAGACTTGTGCAGGACCATGCTGCTGGGAAGAAAAGCAAATTCTGCCTTATAGTTTGGAAATAATGACATTTTGCAACCTGACACAGGATCCTAAGTGTCCCAACACTATTAATATATTGTAACACTTCAGCAAGATTTTTTTCTTTGTGGTGCAAAATAATGCAATGTATTTATGGCTCATGTATACTAGAGATCCCTCATTGCAAATTTCAGATTGAATCCCTGTAAAAAACAGGTATGAAAATATCTAATTCTATTGAAATTGGTGACCATAGGAGGGGAAAAAAAAAACCCAACCCCAAACCAAACAAAAACCATAAAACCGTCGACACCACACCATCTTGTGACAAATTTGCAGCCTGCTCTATGTTTTGACTGACCTTGTCTTCCACAGCTTGGGATGCTCCTTCCCCAGTGACTGAGTATTCGAATTGCAACTCTAATAGCATATGGAGCATGTTGTCTGCAGTTATTACAAAAGCAATCTCCACACTGGGGTGCAGGCCATAACGGATGGGGCTTTGGGGAGGTAGCATTTTATCCATATTTTTATGGTAGCCTTCATAATCCAGGTTTGAAGAGACTGAAAACCCAGAAGCAAGCACTGACTTACTATCAAACTGTCAAAGAAATAATAAAAACCTTGTCACTAAGACACTGGTGGCAATCCTCACTAGACAGAATAAGGACCTGCTTAGGCATAAATGAAATTGTTCTATTATGGAGTCACTGTTGAGAACAAGACTTTTATATCACTTTTATATTCATGGAAATTAATCTAATTTGTTCCCCATTTTAATTAGCCTCTTTATGTCACACCCAGGTTCCAATGCTTGCAAGAAAAAGAAAAGAGAATTTTCTAATAGTCAGATTATCCTTCTGAAAGAAAACAGCAGAAAGATCATTTTAATTTAAAAAATAAAGAGACAGAAATATTTTAAAAGAAAAATATTATTTCTTCCAAATTATGAAGTGCTGCTCTCTGGTGTAACATTATTATTCTGTGTAGCAACTTACTAAATGAAGCAATTTATGGTAGCATCTCTGAAAAATGCCATCCCTCATTGAAATGAAAGCAGGTAATAGCATAAGGACTGTAAAATAAAAAAGCAGAATATCTTCTTTTAGACCATTATAAAAATACACGTATTGTCTATTTGAAAATCAATACAGTATCATAAAATAAAATGGAGCTGTGGTATCATCATCATAATTTCTATTTCAAATGGTTTGCTGAGAACCAAATTGTATCTTTTATGGAAAAAGAATGACAAATGGTTTAATTCAATATCACACGCATGTGTATATATGAGCTGAATTTCTGCTGCAACTCAAAGCTGTTAGGCAAATATTTTAGTATCACCACAAGTTTAAAAACAACAGACATGTGGGAGTACATCCATTTATTTACACTTGTACTGACTTAAAATTCAAAATGCTATTTGATGCTTTTAAAGTACTGCTGTGGGATGTTAAATTACTGCTGAATTCTTACTGTTCTGAGATACCTTTCAACCTGCCAAGATGCATGATGATGATGATGATAATAATAATAATAATAACAGCAGTAGTGTGGGGATCTTTAAAATAATGCGGGGCTTATTCCTGTAAGATAAATTCCATTTTCACTAACCCCTGTTTTATGATTCAGCATTTCTGATGCAACAAAGTGAAATAATGAAAGTAAAACAACAACAGGTTTGTGTGGGATGGGAAAGGGGAAACGAGCACATGTATTGTCAAAATTTCTGCAGAAATTGTAGGGGGAAAAAAACCTCATGTAAGTGACACTTCCCTCTCTCTCCCCCCATCCCGGGGAAAATGCCTCCTCTTGTTTTTAGTGTTCGCTACATTTCCTTCTTTTATTCCTTTTTCTGATCTCGTCCTTTTGTTCCCCTTGTCTCCTCGGATGCTTCTCCTGCCTCCTCGCCGCGGGAGGCTCCTGGCAGCCGGGGACGGAGAGCCACGGCCGGCTGGTGCGAGGCTTGCAGGTGAGCTGGGGCCGGCGCCCGGGAGGAGAAGGACGGGGACCCCAGGTTTGCTGCCTTGTGTGTACAGGGCCTGTTGCGCTCCAGCCTCCCTCTTCGGCGCGTCTCTTTCCCACGGACACGGTGGGTACGAAGCCCCTGCATGTGGCGCTGGGAGCTTTCTACACCTGCCTTGCTCGGGGCTGCGGGGGAGGAGGAGGAGGAGGTGAGATGGCAAATGTGTTCTCAGGTGAGGATGGGGCTGTGAAGCACCCCTCTCAGCCACGCTTGGCGCGAATGGGCTGCGAAGGGGTTTCCCTGCTACCATCTCCGTCTGACAAATGCCGAGTTCAGTGAGGGTCCCTCGGCCCGCCAGGCACTGCCACCACCACAGGCGGCGACAATCACCAAATGCCCCACGGAGGTGGAAGGAAGGGGACTTTTCGGCCTCCCTCTTACCGAAATAGTTTTGTCGCCCACGGTCGCTCGGTCACTATCGCCGCCGGGCCGCAGCGGTGCGGGCACAGCACTGCAAGGAATCTTTGCATCGCTCCGGGATCAGAGGTCACCTCTGCAGCGGACCAGGGGCTGGTTTATTAAACAGCCAGGTCTGTTTAAGATGTAGTTCCTCAAGACGAGCCGTGTGCTTGGGGCCATTTAAATGAGTACCAGAGCGTGCCCGTATTTGCTTTCCCCAGGCGGGCGGACACCCCGGGTTGCGGGCGGACACCCCGGATCGCCCCAGCCCGCCAGGGCTGTGACCTCTGCGGTGCCGGCTCCTGTCCATGTCCCCCCTGTCCCCCGGGCGCAAACCGCTGGAGAAAGTGCAGGACGCGCCTTGGTTCTGCTGACATCGGTCCAGCCTTGCCTAGCCGGCGATGACCGTGCTCGCACAGCCGGCGGGATGCTCCGGGCTGGGAGCGGCGTGCGGGCTCTCCCCGCCGCACCTGGGTGTCGGCAGCGGGGCGCCGGGGCTGCGGCCCTGCCTGCGGGGTCCCGCCCGCCCCCGCCCCAGCAGTAGTTAATGCGAGCGTCTGTGGGACACAAAGCCCCCGGAGATCGGGGCTGTCGGGGCTGTCGGGGCTGTCGGGGCTGCCGTGACGCCGCTGCCCGGGCCGGGCATGGCCGGGACCCCGACACGGACCGCGCCGCCGCGGGGCCGGCTGCCGGCAGGGGGCGCTCTGGCTCCGGGAACGCGCCGCTGCTGCTGCCCCGGCCGGGTCCCGGCGCTGGGAATGGCACCGGCACTGACCCCGGCACTGGGAATGGCACCGGCACTGACCCCGGCACTGGGAATGGCACTGGCACTGACCCCGGCACTGGCACTGACCCCAGCACCGGGAATGGCACCGGTACTGACCCCAGCACTGGCACTGATCCCGGCATTGGGAATGGCACTGGCACTGATCCCGGCACTGGGAATGACACTGGCACTGACCCCGGCACTGGGAATGGCACCGGCACTGACCCCAGCACTGGCACTGACCCCGACACTGGGAATGGCACTGGCACTGACCCGGCACTGGCGATGGCACTGGGAATGGCACTGGCACTGCCCCCGACACTGGGAATGGCACTGGCACTGCCCCCGACACTGGGAATGGCACTGGGAATGGCACTGGCACTGCCCCCGGCCCCGGCCGTGTCCCTGGCCCGCCGCGCCATGGGCAGGGGCAGGGGCGGCTGCCCTGTGCGCCCCACAGGTGCCTGGGGTCGCCCCACAGGTGCGCGGGGCAGCGCGGAGGTGCCGACCTCTCGGGCAGGGCCTCCGGCCGGGGGGCCGTGTCGGGGCAGTGTCGGGGCCGTGTCGGGGCCGTGTCGGGGCTGTGTCGGGGCCGTGTCGGGGCCGGCGCTGGCAGAGCCGCCGGCAGAGCTGGCGACAGCCGCGTTGTGGCCGGGGCTGCAGCTGCGGCTCTCTTTGTGCGCCTGTCAGCACTCGGGGGGACAGTCCGTCCGCTGCGCGGGTGGCTGGCGATTCTCCCCATCTTTATTGGTGGAAAAAGTTACGCTAAACAAGAGTTAAAAAAGAAAAGCCTTTGTGATTTTCATACAGCTTTCCTAGAATATAGTGTCGAAAAGCAATTTTTTTTCCCCCTGTAATTGGAGCGTTTCTTAGCATTCAGGTTGATGCTCTTTCTTTAGTACAGATGTGTATTCCAAAGAGATGCTCAATTTCTTTTACTGTATCTTTGATCATAGATTATAACCATTACCTATTTTAAGAGTCAGTAACAAGAATTGATTCCATTAAAAGCCTTCCAAAACAAAGATTAAAAAGGGCAGAAAAAAATATCATAACCTAGCAGCCAAACCATGCTTTCCTCTCATGTACTATCCAAATGTTTTAGATCAAACCCTTAGCAATATAAATCGGTGTAGTGAACCTCACTGATTTACCTCAGCTGAAGACCTAATTCCAGTGCACTACATGCCTAGAATATGTAAAAAATATTGCAGAGACACAAAACCACATGGTCTTTCATTTCAAGATAAATCAAACTAACCTAGACAAAACCAAAGGAAATTCTTATTCTGTACTAGAGTAATTAACTGTAGTGACTGCAAATTTTTCATTCCCATGCACACAGGCGTGTACTTAACTAGAAACTGTATGTGATGCTTTAAAATGAAAATAAGTTGTTTTGTGTTTGATTTTTTTTTTTTTTGGGAGGGGGGTAGATGTATGGTCACTCTAGGATAGGTGAACAAATCTTTAAGAAATGAAATGCACTCTGCTTTATTATTGCATAATCTGTAAAGGCTTTTAGTGACTTCACTGTCTCAAGTCACTTTAAAATGAGAAGTTTAATACGCACATTTTTAAATTTTTATTTCTGTGGTGTTTTGCTTGCCTGGTTGAATTTATCCAGTGCAGCGTGGTGATCAGGCAGCATTGCAGGCAGTGGCTTATCAGTTTTTTTAATGGGAGGTTTCCCAAATCCACTCTGGGATGAGATGTGCTTTTGGGGAAGTGGCAGGTACCTCACACTGAAAACCAATCACCCTCCTGACTTCGTTGCCTGTTTTTCTTCAGTAATTTCTCTAATGTGTTCCAGCCACTTTACTATAAAATAAATATTCAGAGATGGGGAGGAAGAGGGGGGAGAAGTGAGGAAAAAGCAGGCCTCCCAGTGAGCTATTGATTTGAAATTTGAAACATTTTATTGGTACAAGAAAAACCCAGACATAAGGAAGCAGTTTCATATTGCACAATATTTGAAAAAAAATCGTGTGCATCTGTTTAGCACAATACACTGCATAATGACAGCAATCTTCCCTGTTTGTATCTATTCATCTGATTATACAGCGTAACAATTCTTTTTGCTACACATTTATTTACTAAAGGATTTTTTTTAATGGATAATAAATTAGTAAATCAGATATCATGTGCTTGGGAAAATATGTTAGTTGACTCCCAAAACGCAAGATAGTTGCAATTCATATTTTATGTGATATTCAGTGATACTTGCATATACAGATGAAGTTATGTGCTTCCCTTGTGGCAAAGACAAAGGAAGTTTTAAATCACTATTTAGTACTCTTTCATCTAGGCACATGTTATTTTGAAAAGCTTCAGTTTTTAACACTGCAGTGCAGCACTGATGTAATGAAGAGCTTTGACTTACTTGAAGTATAACCCAGTGGCCTTCTTTTGATGCCTTTTCCATAGCTATTTCTGCTGCAGCTTCCTGTCCTTGACCCAACGATACATTGTGAAGTTCTCTGGAGTCAATGGTAAATTCAAACTTGTTCCCTAAACAGAACAATATACTGTACTGCTTTGAGCCAAAGAATGAAGTGTTCAGATAAGCATGTGTTCTACACATAGTGTTTAAATGGCACTACTCATGTGAGTCACCAAAGGAAAAAACCAGCCCTCAAAAATATAGTTTCAATAAATTCGCTGAGCTGGGATATTGTGCTGCTCTCTGCCTAGGTATTTTGTATTAGCAAAATGTCCCTGTGACTGAAAAGCAACTCAGAAGTGAAACAATTGATTCCTGCTAATGGATTCCCTACATATTGCCTATAAAAATATTACAATGTACACAGAATTGAACATGTTCAAAATTAATCTAAAGAAAAAAAAAAGAAGTTAATGTCCCATTAAAAATGACATTACACACAGACAATGAAAGGGGCTAAACTGAAGTCCTTACACTGGCATTAGGAGGTAGTTTGGTCAGAGGAGGGTTAGCAAGTTTTCAGTAGGGTCAAATCTGTTGCTCAAGTGTACTTGTGCAAGGTTGTTGACTTGTGCTAGTAAAATTCAGAAGGGTGGGCAGCTACCTCTGATTTCAGAAAGCAGTCAGCATTCACCCAGGCGGCTGAGTCAAGCACTGTAACTTTGCTCAGATACTAAGTGTTAGAGATGTTATGCCATCTGTGTGTTAATGTGTGACAAAGGCCTCATTTATTTCTCTGGCTGTGACAGAATTTCTAAGACCAGTGGTATTGCTAACTAACTTGGTAGAAATGTCTTTAATTTCTTTTATTTATGGTAAATGCTATGTTTTCTCATGATTGTTAGTAATAGCATCTAGTCCAGACTAATCTAATGGTTGAGAATCAATAAGGGGACCAGTCCAGGAGATAAACACTGCTGGGTAACAGGACTACCTTCTTTGAAAGTTTTTGTGAACACTGGACACATTTTGTTCCAGGTTACATTCGGGCAAAGTTCCCATAAATTAAGAATTACAGTTGACAGACCATTGTGAAAAACAGCAGTTAAGGTGTAAGACCTCTCTATGGGGCATAGTATTTTATTATGACTTCTATTTGGTAGAGATCCAAATACAACACACGCTAGGGTCACTCACAGTGCAAACCCTGTCCTTCAAAGGTCTGAGGCTTGTAATGCAAACTGACAGCACAAGTCATCCCAGACAGTCTGCTGTCTCACATAATTATCAGGTTCAGGAGAGAACTTTTTGCTTTTCATTTTTTAGAAATGTCTCTTTTCTGGACATTCCAACTCCATCTCTTCTGCTTGTCCTTTCTAGGAACCTTCAGTATGTCTATTCCAGTAGCATAGTTTATTCATCATTGTCCATCATTGAAAAAATACTGTGGAGAGCCAGTACATTTGAGCACAGGCATACGGATTTTGAAAACCAATGTAACTGAAGTTTTTTATTTTGAAAAAACAGTGTGTAGGATCATTATTGTAGACACACTGTACCCTGATTTCATGGAGAGTTTGAGAGAAAATCAAGTAAATGTTGAAACAGTGTTCAGTGTAAGTTCAGAGAGTTCACAAACATCAGTTTGTTTTTCTGTAACTAAAAGCTTTAAGACAGAACAGCTGTGAAATTAATAGAAAATATTTGTAATATTTATCAGTGTTTTCTCAAAAGCTCTGTTTTATTTTAAAATCTTTTAAAACCATGCAATACAGACGCTCGATATCATAAGCTTAAATCATAAACATATAGAAATATATAAATAAATAAATATAAATATATGTTTATAGAAATAAATATATATTCCTCAGAGTATATGAATACATTCACAGATGATGATGAAGTGTATCCACTTAGAAGACCAGCTAAGCTTTCACCAAAATATAGACAGTATTTTAAGTCTTTTCTGAAATGTCTGCCTTGACAAATGAAATGTGGACTTTTTTGTGTAAGCCTTTTAGTATGTCAACAAAGCTAGAAACACTGAATTGTGCTGAGAAAGAGTATTAATGCAGCATTCTAAGGTCAGCTGAGCTCAGATTTCTCTAGAAAAGGAACAATTTCTATTAAGAAATAGCCAGATCAAAGTTATATGGTGAAATGCTTAAAATTTTAGAAGTCTGTAAGAACCAGATCTAAATTTTCCACTATTGTAAGAAACAACAAGAGAGCTCCACAACATTATGTATCACATTGTACAGGGATGTGCTCTGTTCTGTTACTTGGTATTTAATCCAGAAGTGCATTCAGCTATGTATTAGTAGGGAGCACTGAGCCACTGGAGCAGCAAAAGATAGGACAGAAATAAACTGTTGGCTGCAATTGCCCCTTTGAAAAAGAACAGGAATTTTGAGGGGGGAGAGAAGGAATTTCCGTGGCCCCAGAGGAGTTTATTATTCTCTGGAAGCAGGTAAACCAACCCTGGCTCAGGAAGATACTTTAGAATAGGAAATGTTTTGCCTTTGAAATATACCAGATTACATGTCATTTCAAATAGTGTTCATAGCGAAGATACCCCTGGGACAACCTTACAAGAGCTTTATTTTTTGCCTGCAAATTCGTCAGTTCAAAACACTTCTCCTCTCATCTCTGCCTTCAGCTCTTAATACCACACACGCCATTCGTAAAATAGCAGAGAAGAATGAAAAGACCCTGAATACAATGGTACAATTAAAAAAATAAAACAAAAAACTGTAAAGGCAAGAACAAGATGGGTTTCAGCCGACAAGGAAAAGAATGAAATTTTGGTGCATTTTTGGAGGCATTTCAATAAACCCTCTTTCTTCCGTTTCAGCAGGGGCTCATTGAAACAGCTATGTGTTCCAAGTGGCAGGCAGACAGACAATAGCGTCTAAATTATTTTTAAGAAAGCACTTATAGCACTAAGCACTCACTACTACTAAATCCGTCTTAGAGGAGAAGGGTGGAGGAAGAAGAAAGGTCAACAAATGTATCAAGTTCTTTGTGTAATGCCTCACTGACATTTTCCAACTCCCTCAGCTGGCTTTTATTTTTTTATTTTTTATTTTTCAGAATCCTGGTAAAATGCAGTAAAAGATTTAAGGTTATCGTCTGTCTCTCTCTAACTTCTGACATCTCTTTATAACAAGAAAGAGTCACAGCCAACTGTAACAGGAGGGCAACACAATGAATCCTGGTAAGACAGGGAAGGGGGGAGGTTCAACTTTGTTGCCCCTTTGCCCCTATTTCTTCCTCACAGAACAGAAGTGCCATCTGTTACTAGTCCTAACATGCATGCATTTGATTTCCATTCAGTAATAACTAACGCAGGAAAAAGATTATCCAGTAATCTAAAGTACTAACGGCATTAGCAAATCTTCCCATCCAGGGTTTTGTTTGCACCTCCAAAGATCTTGCAGATGAAATGGATATAGGCAAGTGCTTTAATTAACAGAATTATTCTGTTCTCTGGTAGAGGACCATATGGTCAAGGTGTGGATCATGACCAGACTGAGGATATATAGGTGCTTAGGTCAGAAAGAGATTTAGGAAAATCATACAAGAGGCCTGATGTTTAGATTCTCCAACCTGAATTCACTGTAATCTCTATTACTCGGTGTTGTAATAAATCATCATAAAACACAAAATCAAGTCACAACATGTTGTGTGAGGCTGGACAGTATTAAAGTATAAACCTGTTTTGAAGTAATCTGTAAAAATGTTTCTTAGGCTTCTCTGAAATTTGTCATATTTGCAAGTAAAAAGCCCAACACCACCAAACACCCTCCAGTCCAGCAAATTCAGTTTAAAATTGTGCAGGTTTTGGCTGGGGTATTTCTTCATCGCATCTAGTATGGGGTTGTGTTCTGGATTTGTGCTGGAAACAGTGTTAATAATTCAGGGATGTTTTAATTATTAGTGATCTGTGCGCACAAAGTCAAGGCCTTTTCTGCTTCTCTCACCGCTCCACCAGTGAGGAGGCTGGGGGTGCACAAGAAGTTGAGAGGAGATACAGCTGGGACAGTTGACCCCAGCTGACCAAAGGGATATTCCATATCATAAGGAATCATGCTCAGTGTGTAAACTAGAAATGGCAGTTGGCTGGGGACTGTGGCTCAGGGACTGGCTGGGCATTGGCTTGTTGATGATGAACAATTGTTTTTTATTTGCCTTGTTTTTTTCTTGGGTTTATTTATCTCGTTTTGTGTTTTTTATTTTTTTTTTTTTTGGTGTGTTTTGGTGGTATTATTAAACAGTTAACTCATGAGTTTTCTCTCTTTTACCCTTCCAGGTCTCTTCCCTTCATCCTTCTGTGAGGGGAGTAGGTGAATGGCTGCGCTCTGCTTAGTTGCTGGCTGGGGTTAAACTGCAGCAAAGATCCAAAAAACCAACAAGAACATATTTTCTTCTTGACCTGCTACAGGTGCCAAAGACCACCTGGATCCCTCAGTTATGCCCAGTTATGCCTGATGTCTTATTATTGAAAGAAATGGGGTGCAGCAGCAGATGCCAGTGAAGGAAAGGTGCCTGCAATGTGCTGTTTGCAGAGCGGGGTAGCGATTAAACAGTTGGTGCAGTGGGATTTCTCTGTTAGAGCCCTTCAGGCATTTCAGGGCTCTTTCCTCTTGCTGCCTATTCCTGATTGTTTTAGCAGTCTCTCATTTCTTTATCTTCACATCCTTTTCCCCTTTGCTGCTGCTCTCTGTCCACCTTGTTACTTAAAACACTTCTATGGCCAGAAATTGGCCATGTTGCCAGCTGCCAAGCTTTCTTCCCCAAGGCTGAGGAATGACCTCACATGTGGGAGAAGCATAGCCAGTGCTGTTATAGTGTAAATAAACTTGTAAAATGGTTCAAGAGGGCAAAGCCAAGAAAATGACTAACAACTAGCTTGTGCTTTAGACGAGCTTAATTTGCTCAAGTCAAATCTGAAGCTGATCTGTCTGGCAAACCTACTGATGCCTACATTGTCAAAATACATGAGACAACATTTCATTTCTCCAAATTTCCATTAATTTCATTGCCTTATTTTCTTTTTTTCCCTCCTACACCAGAATGACATTTTTGAAGTGTACTTTTAAGAGCATAATTTGATCAAATGATCCAAGGGAACTCCCTATAGATATCCATGATTTAATGCTAGATCTGTTCTAAAGGTTGGCATGCCTGACAATGGCAATTGGTTTAACCCCTGTTAATTTTTAAATAATTAATATAGAGTGTTTTTTCCCAAACAGAAATGTATCTTGTTTACAGAGCTCAGTCAGAAATGTATCAAATAAAGGCAGGACCCAGCCATGTGTGATGGTGAGCATTCTGAGCATCTCAGTCTTGACCAGAGCATGTGTTTGGCACCTTGAGGGAGTCACTCATTGCACATGTCCTCATGCAAGATGCATGTAGGTGACTTCCAGATGACCTTGAGGAGATGGCAGGAATTCTCTCATTGGCTGATTTATGTTTCGCTACTGTAGATATTCTGTGCTCTGAAAACAAGTCGGGTCAGCAGCTGAATCTGAATTTGTCTTCCCTTTCTCTTCTCTATTTGGGATTTTTCCTTTTCAGCTCACAGCACATGCACTAGAAGCTGAAGAAACTTCTTTTATCAGGTTAATATTTTCATCATAGTCTTGGCTCACATCTGCGTAGGCTTTGGGCTTCTCTGCTCTGTACCCATTTGTCATTCTTTTCAAAGGGAAGAAGGAAACTCTTGGTATGGGTGCGAAACTTAGAAGAGATCTGTGCCAAATAAGAGCAAGAACACAGCTGCACAAGACTCAGCATACTTCTCGCAGACAAAATGCAGTGAAGGAAAAGATGACACTTTAAGCTAAATGAGAGATCATTATACAATACTCTTTCCATTCAGCTTGTTCTAGGAGGAATATATACATGTGGCAGCAGCACTCAGGACATGAAGAGCTACTTTGAAAGTAGATGCATTTCCCAGTGTTTGAGATGAGGATGGAAAGTGGAGAGTGACAAAATTGGCTGTTCTTGTAGAGGTGCCCCGGTCTGCAGCCACAGCAATGTCTGTGAAGTCATCATGCTTTTCCGTCCTTAACAAGAAAGCAGCCTGAACTGGCTCAGAGCAAACACAGTTTGTAGGAAGCATTTCAGATTGACATTCTTGCCTGGGGAGGGAGTTTCCCAGTGGCCTGGCAGAGCCAGCTGGCAGCATGAGCAGCTTAAGCTACATCAAGGAGACCTAAGCAGAAGTACATGAACTTGCCTATATTCCCTCTCACTGTGCTGAAGCAGGAAGGCACACAAGGGAGGCCTGAAAGTCATGAGGCAAAGGACTGCTCTGTGGGCTGCTTGGCCACACATAGGGGTGTACATACACAGAACTGTAAATGGGAACTTGTGCAGGCTTTGTACTGTACTGGAAGAGCTAACTGGGCTGTGAAAATAAGCTTTACCCTTGGCCAATGTAATAGCAGTGGTAGCTGAGGGTGTAACGCAGGCAGTTGGGTTCTTTACTCTTTACTCCATGCTGTCAGAGGGTTTTGCTCACTGCACTACCTTGTGAAATACAGCCTGTGACCAGAGGAAAAGTGGTAAGCCGCTGGTAGCACTAGATAAAAACAGCAGTGCACAAACATACTTCCTCTTCCTGGGTGGTAACTTTGAGTGAGAACTAATTCACTGGATTGATTTCATATAGCTTGTCTATGAGAAAATAGAGCACTGAAGCACTGACTGCAACTGGCCAAAGTGCCTGTGAGCTTCAGTGATCTTCATGGTGCTTGTTTCAGCTTCCAGGTCCTTAATGATGTTGGGAATGTTATGATGTGGTGTTACACTCAGAGTCTTCTGATTGGCAAAAAGGTATTGGCAAAAGGCACAATATATAAATGAATCTAAGAATTTATTGGTGGCCAATTAATGTTTTAAACAGTGTAATAGTCAAAATTACATAATAAATACAGGAAGACCTTAATTAAAGTAGAATTAAAATTGCTACACAAAAAGTTCCCTATTCTCTGGTATTGTGCTTATTCCTCCAGTGCTACTTTGGGTCTGAAGATTGACACTTTGGTATTTCTCAAAAGGAGTGGGGGAATATTATGATGAGTTAACACCAGGAGGAGTGATACTCATGGGAGTGGGATGTCTTTCTCCTCAGTCTGGTGTCTGATTTGATTTAGTTTTATATGTTTTCTTAACACGATCAGCTTACTGTGATTAAATGAGTGATTTGTGTCATCTGTGTCTGCACTCTTCCCCACAGCTGGCTCTAGAGCTGCAGGCAGTTCAGTCCACAATGAATAACCATTTGTTATTACCATAAACCAGACTTAAACTAAAACAAATCTAGTCAAGAGAACCTCACAACTGGACAATTGCTATTGTAGTTAAACCAAGTTAAAATCTGTTTAGGCCCAGACAAACCCAGGGAATTGCTGAGTCCCTACATTGTCACATCAGTACAAACCTTTTTGCTTTTTAATAATAATGACAAAATCACACTTACTGGGCTATCACTTTGGATAGTCTGTGAATTGCAGAGTTCAGCAAGCATTTGCAATGCCTTCTACGACTGCAGAGTCGTGACTGAGCAGCAGATCTTGTAGGCATTCACACTTTCCTAATTTCTCTTGAATTAGAGTAATTTAAGGTCTGATTGACTTGTATTTCTTCATTGCCATCAGGAGGCCAGCTAACAAAAATTGTTTGATTTTCATTGCCAATATAATTTGCACAATCAACAGGAATACTGTAATTATTAAACTGAGAGCTATAGGTTATAGTGCTAAGTTAAAAATTCCTGTAGCTGCAGAAGACATAGTATAACCTGATAAAGGTATAGGATAATCAAGAACACATGCTTGAATCTAAGATACACCACACACATACACTCTCACAAACACTATTAGACAGGTTTTATAGCAGGTAGTTCACAATAATTTCTGAAATTGGGTCTGTACACAAACACAAGTAGATCTCCTGTAAGGTTAGAGATCGATTAGACAGAGAGTGAGAGATGTCATAGTCACATCTGTTTAACTTTTGAGCTAAGCGACCATCTGAAGACTGGAAACTAATATCTTCACATATCTATTGCATGTTTCAATGCTATTTGCTGACTTTCTTCTGAAAAGACTCACTGAATATTCCATTTTCTTTGACAGTCTGTGTTCACAGATGCACATTTTCAATAACACAAACACTTGTTATACATTTCTAAAATTATCTGATCAGCTTCCTCCTATCAAGAACTTTTCCATCAACTTGATACATGACTATGTGTTTTACGTATATGCAGTGTTTCCATCATGTGCAAAATTCAAGATGTTTTAAAATACCTCCCATACAATAGTACATAATTTTTACAGTTATTTTAAAAATGTGATTTTTCCATGGCAAAAAAAAAAATTATACCCTGTTGATCCATCTTATCTTCTATGTTTTATAAGCACTCTCAGTTTCAATCATACTTGTAAACATATGTATATTTTAATGTTACAAGTATAGATATTAATATCTAGGTGATCTGTTAAGTGGTTGCTTTTAAGGAGAGGACATACAGACCTCCTCATCTGAAGGGATCTCACCTTGAGAGGGCCACAACCTCCCAGGGCCCCTCTGCCAATATTTCACCACCCTCATGGTAAATAATCCCTGATCAGAATTTCCCTTGCTCTGACTTCTGCTGATTGCCTCTTTCCTGTACTTGTGTACCCCTTAAGGAAAACTTGGCTTTGTCTTCTCTGTAGCCTCTTGGGAAGTATTTTCAGACAGCAATAGATCCCCCTGCCCTCTTGGCCTTTTCAAGGCTGAAGAACTGCAGTACCCTCAGGCTCTCCTTGCAGGCTGCCTGCTACAGCCCCCGCTGGAGTAGCACCAGTAGGTTAATGTCTCTCTTGTACTGTAGGAGACACAGTAATTAAATTCCAATTTTTCAAGTATATCATCTATTTTTTGTTCATATACTTACTGATAGTGTAACGCCCTTAACTTGTTCTATAGCTGTACCATCATCTTGGGTTTTGTCCTGTTTGGTTTAGTTAGTTTCCAGTTCAGCTTTCAGTTTCATTGTCCAAATTTCTCCTTTCACGTCCAGTTCTTCAGTTCCCTCCTCTATAGGCTTCTCAAGACAAAACCAATATTGTTCTGCTTTCTCGATACACCTGCAAGAATCTGGAACCCAATGGTATGGTCCCCTCTGAAGAGCTGGTTAACACACTGGCCTTGGACCAACAAAGTCTGGGATAGAGAATACTTAGAGGAGAGCATCCAGGATTTTAAAATTAGACGAGTAGGAGAGCTCTTCTGAGTTTGACTCTGCAAAATTTCTGACAGCACTTTGCTCTGCCATACCACTGTATGGAGTGCTTCCAAGTTTCATCTGCAGCTTCTGAGAACAGAGGATACTCAGGACTTAGCAGAAAGCATTCTCCCTTTTGAAGGATCAAGTTCTTGAAGAAGCCCACCACTGTTAGGAATATGACCTCTTCAAGTAACTTAAAATCACTTAATTAGCATTATAAACATTCAAAAGAACAAAATCATTCTAGCAAAAGTAATAGATCTGTAATTGCAGATGTTACAGAATTTAGTACAAAAGATGGTCTTTCCAAAATTTGTTTTAAAGTGTTCTAAAAGACTGTATAAAGAAGGTAAGCCAGCAAGCTATCAGGTAGTGGGATTTTTCCCCTTGGTGTTTTTTGTGAACTAGGAATAGATGGAACACGTAACAAGCATCTCGCTATTAAATTTGCCTGTGACAAATAGTGCAGCTGCATGTAGTGTGCAAGGCCACCTGTAGAATCATGACACATGCAGAATCCCCCGCACTAAGAGCGTGACATTATACTGAAAACAATTCAGTTGTAGAAGCAATATAAATCCATTTTATATAATCTTTCTCCACCTTCTCCTCCCCCTTATCTTTTGAATCATTTTAACTACAGGATTCTGTCACTTCTTCTCAGCATAAGTAAAAAAGTACAAAAGTGAATAAGCATTTCAGGATTATCTCCTTATTTCATTAGCAGCTAGAATGCAAGTATTTCTTATCTAAAGAAACAAGAAAAGAAAGAATAACCAGTGGCAAAAATGCACTAGACACCAGAGCTTACTCCAAGTGGAACTTGACATACCTTGTAGATGCAATTTAACTCTTGAGAAATCAAGGGGTGATTTTCTGTGTCAGCATCTTGTGTAGTGGTTCAGTTCAAAGTGAGCGGTCAAATTGCTGCCAGTCTTTGCTTCTTCACCCATGTAAATGACAACACAAAGTGCTGTGAATGTGATATCACAAAGTGGTATGGAAAAATATTTCTAAAATATATAGATTTCTAAAGTAAGGGGAATCTCCTTGTCTGAGATTTTGTGTGTTCCCACAGTTTACTGTTCAAATGCAGCTATGGTGGAATTTGGTAAAAGCTCCTTTAAGCTCCACATGGTCATTTGCCTTTTTCAAAATCCTTGATGGCTCTTGTTTCCCCCAAAATGATTTGCTTACTTCTTCTAAATATTCTGTTGTTTGCTGTAGGAAATAGCTTCTTTGCAATCTTTAGATTTTAAAAGCAAGAAAACTTATAATGGCAATGCAAGCACTGATTTTTGTAATGTTTGAGATTGTCTAAAGACTATGTGAGGAAAATACCATGACAAGGCAAATACATGCATGCTATGAATGCCTGGGTCATCATCAACTGTTTCTTTGAAACATGTTACTTTCAGTCATTAGGACAGCTCAGGCATGATAACTACATGAAGCCCCAAGATAATTTTCAGATTTTTTCTGCAGACTGCAGAGCAAGCATGAAGCTATAAGTGTAAGCCAGTTTGGTCATAATTTTCCAGTCTTTGCCCATTAAATTCCTGCAACGCAATTGCAAAAGCACAGCCTGTATGACAGATTCCTGTAAAGATTTTCTTGATAGCATACATGTTTACTGACTTGCTGATACTCTTTGGTCGAGTCCTTTGAACTCTTGCTTTATACATCACCTGAACAAAGCCTCATTTTCCTATTTCAGAGAGACATACTGTGCATAAATGAGAAGGTTTTTAAAGCACTCTGATGATGGAAAATATATGCAAGTACAACTGCTATTACCTGATCACATTTGCTTACTATTAAGGTTATATTTATCCCTTAATTAGATTAGATATGATTCTTCATTTAATAATACAATGATTTTTAACATCCACTTCCTAGTTTGCATGTCCAGTAACTGTTTGCACAAGATACACAGTCATATACATCACCACAGCAGAAAGGAATGTCATACACACTGCAATGCAGTTATGGAGTTGGAAAATGCTTTTATTAACTTTTCAGTATCCCCAGCTTTCACATGGAGAGGTGCACATCCAGTGGCCAGGTGTAACTGCAATCAGCTGTGGCCACTCCAAGCTAGAAATGAGTGTCTGAGCATCCTGCTCAATAATCCTTCCACTGGTGGTGCTTGTGTTTTAGCCGGTCCCTTGAGTAAATTGTTCAACAGCTCCTTGGAGTGCTGGGGTCCAGCTACACAATTTTCAACAAGTTAGCACTACAAGGAGTTGTGGAAAAACTGTGCTAGGGTAAGCTACATTTATATGATACGTAAAATGAAATACCAAAATTCCCTTCTTGCAGATTTAGTTTATGGTGATTTAAAAAGTTTTATTTTATTTTCCTCACGATGGAGACACAGTGATTTTTGAAGGGAAAACACATACACTTGGATATATTCACTGTGGATAAGTAAATTGAAAAATACAGGTTATGAAATAAATGGAATCCTTAAAAATATACATATTTGGTTTAGACCCAAAGGAGCCAAATTCAGCATCAAAATTATTATTATTATTGTAGCTGTTCTAATTCTTCTAGTTGTTTTTCTTTATTTCTATTTGTGCTGCTGTGAGTCTTGTTGTTTACAGCTTCTCAGAAGAATATCCCGAAGGAAATTACTGTCATCAGCCAAAAAAGTATCCATAATTCATCCCAAAGCACTGTCAACTTAATTTTAGAGTAATTTTTCTGCTTTCTGAGTTCAGGCTGAAGTGGTAAGTTTGCAAATCCATAAATCAAACCATAAGAAGTAAAGGAATTACATACCTCCTTTTCAAATATTCTGTTTTCCTCAAACTTCTTTGCAAGCATAGTTTTTAGAATTAAGTCTTCAATTACTAGAAGCAGAAGAAAGAAATAAAATTGTGAACTGTATTCTGTACATCTGTACACAACACATTTGTGTTATGACTCCAGAGCCATCATCTGGGTTATAGAAAAGTTTTTCTAGATTTATAATAGCAGGAATTAATTTAGACTGTGCATTCCTCCGAGCACAGTGAGGAGCACATGTGCATGTCTGCGTATCAGGCACAGCTACTGAGGCCTGCAGAAGGCGTGCTGTGCTGTGAGGTGTCCAGCACTGCCAAGTGCTGCTCCGGGGGCCTGTGCAGGTGTGAGAGTAACGCAGACACTCATGAAATGTCCTCAGTCGGGACTTTCCAAATGTTTCCAAACTGACCTCATGCGTTGTGAGTAACGCTGAAACTGATTCAAGTTCTTTAGATCCAAGAGACCCATTTAAAGAGCAGGTCTGGAAGCCTTCTGTGGAGAATCAGTGAAAAATCTGGTGAAACCTATGTCCCTGAGTGCACAAACAGCAGCCTGGCAGTGAGTGAGAGCACGGTCTTGCTTCTGCTCTTCTGCACACTGGGGAAAATCGTGCAGAATTCTTTGTCCCAGGACTCAGCTTATTGCCACAGAACGAGCAGAGCCTCAGCATGCATTCAGGCTCAGAACTGCAACCAACAGTTACTGAATAGCAGCCACGTTCTGAATCTCAACACACCATGAAAATCCTCCTTTAATCAAATGCTCCCGGGGGAGCAAGAAATTCAAGATGCTCTTCCACCCTGGGCTGGTGCACACCACTAGGTCAACACTTGGCATAAAGAGCTTTCTGCTTGTCGCTGCAGCGTGGGGGTGGCGGTCGGGGGGGACAATCATAACAAGCAAAACCAACAAGCAGCATGTAAGGTAACATGAGAACATGAAGGGAGCAATAAAGAAGAGGCGGAAGGTACAGTACTGAGTGGGGCACTGTGATGGCTGAATTCAAAAGCATTTTGCTTCTCAGCTTGAACTTTTTAATTAAGGAATTTCACAGTAATTTTGACTAAGCTTGAAGAGTAACAATTTCAGTGCTCTGTCTTTCTAAATACTTTCTTGCAGTCTAAATAAGATACAAAGCTCAGAGCTGAAGGAAATCAGTGCATTAGCAGCATTTTCTTTCCAGCCTGCGCTGTAGATAAGTGCTGTCCTGTGGCAACCTTTTTGGGGTCAAGTGATTTAGAGAGCTTAGACAAGGATCCCTATACTCAGACACAATCCTGAGTAGCACAGGCTCTGAGGAAATATTTTCTGACATTTACTAGAGGGGCAGGGGAAGGAAGAGACGACTCTGGTAGCTATAGGAGAGACAGTAGGTACAGCTAAACTAGAAGGAGGGGAAGGGCTTAGGAATATAATGAGGAGGTGGGGGAAATGACACTGGAATAAAAGGGTGAGTATATGAAATACACAATCATCCTGGCCTTCCTCTGTTCAAAGCACTCCCTCCAAGGGTGGGTACAAGGCTTGAATAGGGGGGATGGATGTCAAAATATTTCCATAAGGAATATAGTGCAATAAATCAGAGAAAAAGCACAGAATGGAGGCAAGGAGCAAATGGTAGGAGAATTATTTTAGTTCTAAGTGAATGATTATGTCTCCTGAGTGATTGCACATAAGGATGGTGGTGTGTTGGGGAGGATTGTTCAGCTAGATAGAAAGGAGTGCTCAAATTGCAGTCATTGAACGGTAGTGTATGCAAGGGTACAAATCAGAAAAATAGACAAGTAAAAATCCAAGTGGAGTCAACATGTCTTGGGCACTGTTATCCTTGGGAGTTAAGGTAACTATCATACAAGGAACCCCGCTTTCAGAGGAAGCTACTTGGAGTACTTGCAGAACATAATCAGAGAAAGAGCTTATGAAGAAAATAACAGACTATTAAAAAGTACTTTGAACATAACTTGCAAGTACTGGGTCAAGTACGAGAACAATAATTTTTTCCAAGTTGTCTCCCAAAACAAGGCCTCCAGCAAGAAATACCTGCTGTCTGACACACCTATAGAGTCATACAAGTACAGGGCTGGTGAAAGGCAGGGGATACAATGCCAGTGTACTGTATCTCATTCATTATACTTCAATGAATGTAAACTAGGAAAGTGCTTTAGCAGAGTTGTTGTGGCTGCTGAGGCATCAACACCCTGTGCAACATCAGGCGTTCAGTGGGATAATAGTTGCCATGTTT
This sequence comes from Margarornis squamiger, assembly GCA_035222235.1. Classification (NCBI taxonomy): domain Eukaryota; kingdom Metazoa; phylum Chordata; class Aves; order Passeriformes; family Furnariidae; genus Margarornis; species Margarornis squamiger. The sequence goes on from JAWWTY010000160.1 coordinate 21,056,306, forward strand.
CCTTGGTAGCTCTGCATCTGTTTTTACTCTCACTAGCACTTGTAGCTGCCAACCAGTTCTTTCCCTTTTTGAGTCAAATAGATAATTTATAAATTTGAATCAGATATAACTTTTATCCACTGATTCCCCAGTGCTGAGATTTGATCAGTATATGCCAACAACAACTGTAAATATATGACCAGGGACTTTTTATGTGGCCATAGTAGTGCACTGCTGTAATTTTTCTATTTAGCAATTGTCGGATCATCCATCCACACAGTGACTGGATCAAGACCTTTTGTTCCTGGAATGGGAACCTGGAATAATAAAGGTTAAGTTTTAAATTCCTATTTACAGAAACTGACATGTCTCAGCATTCACTTTTTTTTTTTTTCCTAAAAATAAGCAGCATCACTGGGAAAAATGTATTTTTCTTCATGTCACTCTGAATGGAAAGGAAAAAAAAAAACAGCCAAGGATTTCTGCACTGAATCCAACAACCCTTACTTTCCCTTCAAGAAGTTACTGGGAACTTAGTACTGGGGAACTGGGGACTGTCTGAAATAATTTTTGCTCCATGTGGAGCAACGTCAGCAATTTCTATGGGACCCATTGCCAGTTATACTTTCAGATGTTTGACATTACAGTTTTATTGCTTTATTTACATGCTTCTATTTTATTTCCAGGTGTTTTCTGAGAACAGGGAACTGCACATCACAGCACCTTTTTTCCATGGGTTAAGGGAGATTGTTGTAACACTCCAAGGTTCTGCTACCCAGGCACCCTTCACTGAAGCAATTCTTTGGTACAGGGGAGAGTCAGTCACACAGTGCTGATCAGATCATGTGCCTCCTGTTATGTCTACTAGTATATGGGAATATAGAAAGGAAAAGAGAACAACAAAGTTTTAGTGGTTTGGTGTCCCTGACAGTCAGTGTATTAAGCTGGAGCAAACTGCAAAAGCTGTGAGTTATTTTGCTCAGCAGGCCAGCACACAGGGAGACCCCGAGCACGGGGACAGCTGCTGCCAGTGCACACCATCCCCCCCCTTCTCCAGCCTGGCTTTCTGGCCAAAGTTAATGATTCATAAGATTCTGCACTGATTTCACTGTGAGCTTCCACATTTGCATAAGTAAAAGCTTCTGCAGCTTCTGTAGGGAGATTCTTAGTGAAATTGCAGCACAAAACATTGGTATTATGCAATTATAGTAGTTCATCGTAACTTAAATGAAATTGTTCCTTTAAACTTGCTCTAAGTGGTTCACAATGGAACTTTGTATGACACACCTACAAAACAAATGAGTTAATCACAATATGTGTCATTTTTAATTTTTCTCTTTCATTTTTCTTTCAGTCATTCTCTCTTTGTAATTAGCATGAAGACTACCCTTCAGTCAAAACTAGCCACCTGGAAAGTTTCAGCTTGTAATATGCAGCTTTTTTTTGTGAATTATGAATGTGCTAAAGAAGAGACCTTTCTCCCCACACCCACTTGCTTGCATAACTCAGATATGAATGAATTTTATTCAGACTTGCCAAAAAAATCATATTTCAGTTGATAACAAGCATGAAAAATTTCAGATGAAAGGGATTTATTTTTTTAAGAAAAGAATATTCTGAGCATGGGAGAACAGCAGGTTAAGACAGAAGTCTCAGTGCAGCCTTAACTATAACAATTGTTAGCAAGCAAATACTATATCCAAGCACTAAATCTTGCTTTGTGCTGCCCTGGTGCACAGTAGTGGGGACAGAATAGAATAATAAAAGCTGGTCCCCTTATGCAAACAGCAGGGCACAGCACTTGACAGAATACAAGAAGGTGAGCCTGCCTACTGTTCTGGCTTGCTAACCATATTCCCAAGGTCTGTGGGTTAGTTGTTACCTATAGCTGCAGTCAGCGAGCAAATGTACTTCAAACACCAGCAAAGGGCACAGTTTGGTTCTTTCCAGAAGAACATTTTGCCAATACCTTGACTCCAAATATACTGCTCTATTAAATAAAGTATTTGAAGGAAGTTTGTATAAGTAATATGACGATTTAACAGGTCAAAAAGGGAATTGAATAGCTGCTAGGATTTTTTCTGTGTATTTTAAATAAGCATATATACATGAAGAAGGCATTCTCTGCATCCTTCACTTACCTTAATCCTCTTCAGGCAAAGCAGAATGAAATTTTGTCTCGTGCCACTTTGAAAATAAACTATTAGAGGAAAGAAAAGTTGCAATCTGGAACACATTTCTGCATTGGATTTTCTTTTGTTCCTAATACTGCTTCAATGATAAGCCCAGCTCTCCTTTTCTACTCAGAAAACAGGATTAAAAAACCCATTCATTCACTAAGCATTTATTAAAAAACTGCCTATTACAGTGGCTAAATAGTACTGAATACTTCAGTATTACCTTACAGATTCACACTGATTAGAGGATCAACAGAGAGGATTTGCAAGTGGCAAGCTTGGGCATAAAAATACTCTTCCAGTCTGACGTGAGTTGACTGTTGCAAGTTGAGCTTGGCAGCAAGTGACCAAAACCGAGTTGTCAGCATCCTCCTGCATAGTGGAAGAAGTTGTTGCTTTCTTGTGCAGATGCAAGAGTTTCTGTGGGAAAACAGAACATAATCACGGTTCTGAATGTCTCTGTGGATTGGTAATGTCTCTAATACATAGATCACTTTTGCAAATTCAGTCCCAGCTGGATGGGAAATTATTGAAAATGGTTGTTGTTTGATTGATATAAAATGACTTGTCAGCTTGATTCAGTGCCTCCAGGGCAGATGTCCACAGCATAATTGGCACCTGTCAGAAGCAAAGAATTCCTTGGTACAAAGTAACAACTACTCGTACAACCACCCAGAACAGTCCTTGCATGCCAGGGCTTGGAGAAGAAGGCACAAAAAATAATTTCTGCTTCTGGGAAGGATCTTTTATGCCATGAAGTCAATAAGAGCTTTGACATGACACTTGGTGCAAGCCTTTCCCTCGGATCATGGCTAGATGCTATCAGCTCTGCTGCTGTTTAAGAAATTTCCCTAAAAATTAGAAGAAAAGACGCACATTTCATTATTTATTATTATTACTGTCATTGTAAAGGTGTATTATTAAGAAGATTTAATAAAGAAATTTTTATGTGTTTGCTTATTATAAAAAATGCTGTGAACAATTTTATTTTCCTATTTCTTGAGCCATTCTTCTCACAGCAATAACTTAACCATATAACTAGGGAAATAAGAGCGTGTCTTCTCAGCAGAAAATAAGGCAAAGAAACAGTCAGGAGTGACAGTGCATCAGTGCCAGTATTACACTGTTGCTAATAGTAAACAGTGACCTATTGTTTACCACAGACTGGATTGAAATGGATTTTTTCCTATAAGTCTCCAAATAGCTGTCATATGGTTATTACTGCCTTTGACCAAATGTGGTACAGCTAACAACAGGAATGAATTCAATGTCCCATCACCAATCTGTCGAGCTGGCCACCTTCTTCATGGAGCTGGTGCTTTGGGAGGTACTAACTGAAGGACTTTCCATTAAAACTCATTTTACTGTCTTCATCTGGCTCATGGCTCAACTTTCCTTCTTTCCTTTCATCTCTGTTTCCTCCTTTAGATTATTTTTCATTATGCCTCCCCCCCAACATACCCACACTTTGCCTTTCATCTCTATACGTATGCTATTCCAGCACTTGTCAGGCCCAGCAGGAGGCACATGGGAGAACCAAACAATATGATATGTTAGGTGGAAGAAAATATTATTATCAGACACCTTAAAACAATCATTTATTGTCACACTTTAAAGAGGTCTGCTTTGTTATTTATTTTATTATTCTGTATTAGGTACATGGTTTAGTTTTACAGGCATTATTAATCACTAAAATACATTACGCTTTCAGCCAGGATGTTAACATTTTAAATGCATTCATCCTGCTTCTTTAAACAGAAACAATGGGCCTTCTGCACTGCCCTCCCTCCCCTCTAGTCAATAAATCCTTTCTATTGATTCAGGAAATAACTCTTAAGCCCTGTTTTATATTTTAAGTTCCACTAGCCACGTTCAGCCATATAATTTTGTTTAGTAACAAATGGATCTTCTATTTTTGCTGGTTACTATGTGTTTGGTTATCAAACTCAGCTTGAAAGTACTAGGTAGGAGAGGACAAAACCTATAATGGCAGTGAGCCACCACAAGAGATTTCCTAAATGAACATCACAATAAAATAAAGTATCTGTAAAAAGAGCGTATGTGTGTGTGTATAAAAAGCAGCCTCATGGGTAGATGAATGATAAATTAAGAAATCCATCCGTGAATATGGATTCCCTTGAGCCAGCATGGATCAACAGAAAATATGGATTTTTGATAATTCATGGCTTTGCCATTATTTATTCTCTTCTGAAATACCCACTGCAAATCTGAGAAAGATAATTAGAGAATTATCATATAGCTTAACTAAGTAGTGCAAATTGTATTATATTCTATGTATCCCAACCCTGGGCAGTATCATTAGTGTTGCTTAATTGTTACAAATATAGTCATTGCATTTTAATAAATTGCCTTCATTGTCAATATCCACAATTGACTACTTCTCTTAATGTTCATGGATAGGCTAGTTACCAGGTAATCTTACAGTAAATATATACCACAATGAAACAAAAATGTAAGAAAATGCAAAGGTCAAAACCATGTTTCTATTATGAAAAAAATGAATGATAATGACATAATTTTTTCAGCTCATCAGGTTCTTTGCTAAGTGCCTCTGTTATTGCCAGATCAGTAGTGTATAACAAAGAAGTGCTTTCTGTAGGCTGCTTCATTAGCCTGCCCTGTAGGACCTCACCTCAGACCTTTCACTAATCTGTTGGCCAGCTCAATAGCCTTGTTAGTTCTATTCACTTCTTCCTGGCAGCGGATTTTCTCAGCTGTAGCTCTCTCAAAGGCAGTGGTTAAGGCAGCCAGGATTGTGTCTAGTTCCTTCAAATAAAAACAGTGACAAACAACATTGGACATTATAAGAACACATAAAAATATTTCTGCTGTCCCATCTTATATGGCTGAAAGTTAAATTACACAGTGCAAGAAAGGTATAAACATCAGCTGTACTCAGAATTTTGTCTAGGTCATGGTCCAAAGACGGATTCAGGAAACACTGGGGGAAAATGTGGTTGGTTTACTGATTTCTCCCCCTTGTTCAGAACAGCCTTCAAAATGAAAGTGCAAAATTGATCTTATATCAGTAAAAAAGGAATGTCCCCTTCTCCCTGAGGATTCTGAAAAGAAGTGAAATATATTTCTTATTACAGCTGTATATCCTCTATGGGAGGTCAAAAAAGACAGCTCTTTGGAAACTAAAGAAAACAGAAGGGTTTAAGGATGATAGATAAAATACTCGAAAATGCACAAGTTGGTGTCCTTTGCTGACTTTCATATGCCTCCCTTTGCACAAACTGTTTCTGGAAACAGCCTGAAATCCCCAGCTACCTTAGATTTGGGAGCAAGCAGCTCAGTGTCTGGTACATCAAAGCATTTAAGCACACAAACAGTCCCACTAGGTCAAAGCCTTAGTTATTCCCAGAGGGAGGAGTGGAGGATAATTCAGCATGGATGACTGAGCAGGAAGACAAGGCAAGAGCGACGTGCAACTCCAAGTCACGGGCAAAGCACCCAAATGACTCTGAGTGCAGAGGATGATCTGGCTGGGGAGCTGATAAATGAAAGGTCAGAAAGGTGCTGTAAGACCCCAGTGTAGCGAGGCCCTCCAGAAGAGGTGTCATTGAGTGCACATGAACAGGGCAAGTGGCTGGAGCCTGGGGCCATCCCAGCAGCCACAGAAACACACAGGATTCCCTCCAGCAGCAAACTCAGCTTGGCAGCTACTGAACTTGGTGGTATTTCCCAGGGAAAGTCAGAGCTGAGCATGGCTTGTGGGAGAGGGCTGTGCTTTATCCCAGCTGTGCTGCTGACAAGCTCTGTGCACCTTGGGGACAGTGGAGGGATCCGCTGGGAATCTCCCTAGGGAAAAGAATGAGTGCTTCAAGGTGCCCTATTGTTTCCTGCTTTGAGGAGAACATGAGGCAGGACCCGTGTGTACTACAGGGCATTAAAAGGAACTGTGTGATGGGACAGAGAGATACTTTATTGGGAAAGTTTGGAGAAATTTGGAGTAAATTACAGCACAAGCATTTCTAAATGGGGCCTTAAGATACCCCTTAAAGAGGGGCCCAGTACTTTTGCAGCACTCACACAGCCTAAAGGGGTTCAGGAGTGAGCAAAGGAGGGACACATTTACCTCCTGGCTTTGTGTGACTCCAGGCAAGGCGAGAGCAGGCAGTGCCTGTGTTAAAAACACGTCCTGTGAGCAAGGCTAAGTGAGGCACACTGACCAGATCCTGGCTCTCCTTCCTGCACAGGGAAGATCCAGGCACTGACTGAGAACTCACCGTGCAAGAAGACAAGCACCCGCTATGGTTCAAGGGACATTGTGTGGCTGCAGAGGCTGGGGATGTGGCCCAATCATTTACCAGAAACTTAAAAACGTTAATGAGTGATAAATTATACTGACAAATATTTACCTTTGCCAGTATTACAAAGAATCATACAGGAAATGCTGCTGCCAGAGAAATGTATTACAAATTTAACTTTAAAGGCTTATAAAATGACAAAAATATTGTAATACATTTAGTGGCTTTGACTGTAAAGTTCGTGTCCTTGAGTCAATCAAGGATGCCAGCTTTCCTCAAGATTTCTGTCTCACCTTCCACTGCAGTGTGCTCCTACAAAGCTTATTGCTTGATATGTATATACATTGCCTATGCAGAAAAGAAGGATGACAAATGGGTAGCAATAGGTCTGTCTGCAGGTGAATCAAGGACCAACACTTGGGCACTGAACCTAAGGGGATGGAGAGAGAAAAAAAGCAGAAAGGTTACCTGCTACTCTGAGCATGGATGCTTCAATGCTCGTGGTGGAGAGCAGAACTTGTTTGAAGATTTTTTTATCAGGTTGTTCAGGAATTAGGAACAAGCTCTTACTGCAACCAGGCTGAATACATTGTGTACTGTCCTGCCTTCAGACCATTCAGTGTTTGGCAAACCTTCTTATAAAATAATAGAATAAAATAAAAAGGAGATATTGGAAGCAAAAAATTAAATGGAAAACAGTGACATAGAAGAATATGTGTATGTGTGTGTGTGTGTATGGGTGCATATGTGTATATATGTATGTATATGGTTAAACAATGGAAGAACAATCCCAGTTCATGAAGGTCAAACCCAGAAGTTGTGAAAGAAAGGTGCCAGAGGCAGTGAAAGTCCTGGCACATGGATGGACAGGAGCCATATGGGGAACTGGAAGTTGCCAGTTTCTCCATGCATTTTTTCAGTTTTATGGTATCAAACACTGTGTGCTAGGAAAGGTATGTAACAGCTCACCATAAGGTACCACTTCTGCCCTCTCATCTATTTCTACCTCATTTGCAATATGAGCATCCCTTCTCAGTACCCCTACTCAGCTGGTAAGCTGTCTGTGATGTGGAACTGATTTGGGCAAGGACAGAGAGGCCAAACTGCAGGTGAAGAGCAGAGTCACACAGCACTGCTCCCTATTCAAATGGTAGCCCTGAACAATCAGGCCCTTAATGTGTTACAATTCATTTGACTATCCACATTTTTGACTTTCTGTAAATAATGTGCTAAATGGATAAAAGAATATACCATTTTTCCTTCTTTCCCCTGAGTTACTGATAACAAGTTCCTTCCCTTACAGTTTGTGCATATAAATGTGATTAATGTAAAAAAAAAAAAATTAAAGTGCCAAAATCTCTTTATCGCTCTCTCTCTTTTTTTGTTTTTTTTTTTTTTTTTTTTTTTTTAAAGCATTGCCCTTTTCAAAACAAGGGGAAATTCAGTATAGTTTCAGTGCCACAGTGATCAAACAGTGTCACATCACTATGGCAATTGCTGCCCAGGCCAGGAATACAGATCAGCTTTAATTGTGCAACGCCTTATTGCTGGTGCATGTCAATCAGAACCTATGAATTGAGAAAAATTTGCTCTGTTCATTCTGTTAAATGATGTATCCAATTAAACCTGTTAGAATTCATGATCTTCAGTCAAGGTTAAATGAAAGTAGTTACTCCTGTCAGCTAGGTGATTAAATGCTGCCTACATCAGGCACATTTATGTGCAAAATTAAAATTTTGGTATAAAGCATGAATCTTTATGCATGCCAGTTAATTATCTTGCGGTTCCTCCATTTATTAAATGCCCACTGCATTTCTTCTTAATCATCAGCTTCCTTTCAAAACTTATTTCATACTCTACATTATACCAAATTTCAATATTTAAAATGAAACACTGTCTCAATGAAAACTTCCTCTTTTCAAGGGTTTGGCCGTTGCTATGTTACTAAAGATGGCCATTAACAGTTTTTTGAGTCATTATGCAGAAGTCTATTTGTGTTGTTTTGTTTGATTCTGCGAAAGCGTGATAGGAATCCCTCGAGTTGCTGCTGTCGGGCAGTTCCACCTCCCCAGAACTATTTGAGTTCTGCTGCACATCAGCCAACTCCAGCACACGACAAGGCAGCAGCAAGACTAACCAGCTGTGCCACTTCTGCCACCTTGCACAGCAATGGCAGGACGCCGGGGCAGTGCAGCACCGGAGGGCTGTGTCCTGCTGCCGCCGGGCTCCCCGCTCTCCTCAGCAGCGGGACCACAGGTCCAGGCTGGACCTGCGGGTACCAGAAAGAACACAGACTCCAGGAGGGGCATCGTTGATGCCTTGCACTGATGGCTCAGAGGGTTGTTCCCTTCTTCCTGGCAGAGCTGTCTCTGTATTCCCTTCGGCTTGGCAATCTGATGCGTCCTATTTGCCCCAGGCAGCTCCCATATTGCAATATCATATTTTAATTAGAAGAAAAATTATGTGTTGCATGCTTGAATTAAATTAAATTGCATATTTATATTTATAAGACACAGTATTGGCAGGATTTAAATGCTATATGAATTGAAGAACCAGAATACAGGTGTATTATAGTGATTTGTAGCTGAAGCATTTGCTAGAAATACACACAAAGCAGAGCAGTACCAAATGCTAATTTAATACCCTAAGACAACATTCTGTGCTCTTAGAAGCACAATTTCCTGTATTCCATGTGAGCATTTATCCCCTTTCATTATGAAAAGGTATTAAGAACCTCTGTTACAAACAAGCAACATAAAAATATGTCATACCACTCCACGACTACTAATGAATAATATCATTTAAAACAGACTGGGAAATAAAGTAGTATAACACATTCTACTCTACTGGTACTATAAATATTCGCAAGGTTGTTATTAAAGATAAATGCACACAGTAATTTTCTACTTGTAGGTTTTACAGGTATAATTTTGAATCATACAATATTTTTTAAAACACATCACAAGGATGGAAACCAACAGAAAGACTGACTGGCAGCGATTCCTTGTGATCAATAGCTGATGTCTCCATCTGTCTTTGAGGGCCCACGTAAATTACTTTGTGGCAGTGTGAACCTTGAAGAGGAGTGAAGGGATTAACTTGTTCAGGGTCGCAACGCGGAGCATTTGTTCATAAGTATTTTACACCTGTGGCATTGCTGTTCCACAGCCACATTTGCAGAGATACATCCTGAAGGTGCCAGAGGTGCTGAGGTGCTGCCAGTGGGAAGGTTGGGCTGTGGACAGGTCAACCTCAGCTTCACATTCCTGCGGGGCAGCTTTTTTTCTCTTCACTGTGATCCAAAGCTGAGAACTCCTGTTTCACAGCACGTGAAGGTATGGATGTCGCACACAGGACTGTCCCTGGCCTGTGAGCCTCTCCGGAGACCCTGGAGCAGTAGCAGCGGTGGCTGCTCCAGTCTGCCCTTCCCAGCTGGCAGGACCCTCCATGCCAGGCCCCAGAAAGCCAACACAGACAAAAGACCCCTCCTCTGCTGCTCCCCTATAGCTACAAATAATGGACTTCTCTTTCCTGGCAGCTGCAGAGAAAACCACAGATACATTTTCCTGTTTTATTCGGCAAATAAAAGCTGTAGCTTAAAGCCCAATGTCTTTAGATACCTCAACAAAAGAGGAAAAAGGGGAATCTTCACACTTAGAGAGAATAATTCACTGGGGGCTCTGAGAGGAGATGGCAATGCACCAGGGAAGGTAGCCGGACAATAAGTCTCTTTGCAGGATTCTGGGATATCTATTGCTGAACTGTTTCAAATCACTTGAACCATCTAGAACTCATTTTCAATTCTTATTCTTCTTTCTCTACATGTTCTTACCTTCACTCCAGACTTCCAAAACCAGATATCATAAGCTGTCAACTGCAGGCTCAATGTACCTTTGTGTTACCCCACGAAACAATACTAGCAGGGCAATTTATTTCAGCTCAAAACAATATCCCCATCTTAAAATTGTGATTGTCAGGTTAACATCCCATTGAGATGAGAGAAGGAAAGAGCCACATTTTCAGGTTGTGTCTAAAATTTTAAGGCAGGCAAGCTGCAATGATTTATCCTTGGCTTACTCTTTTATATCCATAAGAGCAAAAAATTTCTTTTTATTGGCAGATTAAATTGTGCAGAAAGTGACTGACACTGAGAAGGCAAACACTGCAGTCCACTTAAACAGGCTGAGAGTTGTACATCAAAGGCTGCTTGGCCATAAAAATGTAAGTATGTACAGACACACTGTTTATTTGATTTCATAAACAACTTTATCTTTAATACGCATTTAAAATATAAAAAAAAATTGGCATAGAATTATGTATTTTTTGAATTTGTGTTCAGATTATAGTAATTTTCAGGAAGCTTACTTAGAAAGTAATTAAGTGTATTTTGTCCATTAATTCTCTCTTTTTTTGTTTTTCATTGTGCTGCTGAAACAAAACTAAAAACTATGGAATGGAAGGATTTTATTTTTTTTTAACTGGATATTATAAATGAATAGAGCAAGAATTATTAATGTTTGTCGTTTTCCTTATCTGTACACATGAATATGTTATATGCTCATTTCCATTGCAAATGGAACATCAGAATGATCATTGCAAACTGAAATATACTGTACATTTAATTTCTTCATTTCTTTAAAAATACCACTGACAAAATAAATCATTTGCAAGTATTCTTGTTCTAAAGATCTGCATCTCAATGAAAATTGAAGGAACTAATGGTGTCCATCCAGAATAAAGCACGCAGAATATTCTGGAGAGTCATTATTACTCACCGCTGAAACAAAGGCAGCCTATGGAGCCCTGAACCATGACTGGGCAATTGTGCAAGGCACTGTTAAAACACGTAGTCATCCTGTTTCTTGCACTGCACTCCTCCACCTCGCTCACATTTAATGAAACCAAAAGAAGGCAGCAAGGAGATGTGACTCCTTACCATAGCCACATCAGTGAATAAATACCAAAGAAGGAAAAGAACTATTTGAGATAAAGGACAAGCTTCAGAAGAACAAACCTGGATAACATGTCAGTGGATATATTTAAAGTCACAATTAGGAGGTTTCTATCCATTTGAGCAGTGAGCTTCTGGAATAATATTCCTGTAGGAGCCATGGGGCACAAGAAACCTCCTGAAGGTTAAGGAGAAACTCACTCTGGGAATGGGCTTACAGGCTTCACCATTCTACTGCTCTGTGTTTACTTTGCAAAGCACAGTAATGTCTCCTCATTTGGTCCCAGAGACTTCCAAAATGTATTAATGAATCAAAAAGTACAGTGAGAGATAGCGTGTGGCTCAAAGTATTTTTTTAATCATTACAGAAAACAGAACCAAAGGAAGAAAGAGCTATAAGAGCAGGCATCAACTCTGAGCTCAAAATGACATTTGAAGATACAGTGAAAAAACCCACTGAAAATGGCAGGGGGACAGGTACTCTTCATATAATGATGAGGCTCTGTGGGCTAGAAGACAAAAAATATGAAGAATAAATAGGCAGGAATAAAACCATAAGATAAATACAGAACAGGAAGGTAAACTCCACCCTTCTGTGGATGTGACACTCATGCATGCTTGGTCTTACTGCTAATGGAACACTGGGTCATATCCTGAAACCCCTTACTTATGCAAGTAATCCCACTAAAATCAATGGGAACCATGACTGTAATGACTGCTTCCTTGTCTCCAGTAGGGATTGCAAGGTCAGGTCCATTTTCTGTGCAATATTGGATGAATGCTAGAAAATCAATATCTCTATTGAGACTTCTTCTTTTGGAGTAAAAATAAACCTGGACCATTTTGAGTTCAAATGTTCATTGTCCCTGGGTGTTTTTATAAATTCCTTTTGAAAGCAAAATGGTCAAATCAAAATGGAGTGAAATACTCACATTTTTTGGTGTGTTTTACAGCTTGTTGTTATAACTAGCTTTGCAATGCCGTAAAGGTTAAAGGCAACTTTGTAGTTTCTTTGTATTTATTCTTTATCAGTTAAAAGAGACATTTTTGTTTTAGCAATTTTCTCTATTCAAATAACTCAGGGCTGAGGAATGTGTAGAAGGAAAGAAAGTGCCAGAGTCTGTTTTTTTGAGGAATTTTTCTATATTATGGAAAATTTGTAGGTTTTTACCATAGAAAATTCGAAGGAAGGAGAGTTTTTTTAATAAAAAGATTTTCGTTCAGTCATAGAAATATAACTCATTGTTATGAGGCATTGCTTTAGTTTCATGGAAAAATGACTGCTCAATTCTGTTCCTATTGCGGGCTATTATTGTACTTCAATCACTATAGGGCACCTTCAACTACCATTTTGTTTGAAAGACCTAAACCTATTTTTATTCTTAATTTGCTACTAAACTACTATTACATCTACTTGCAATTGTGTCCAAATTGAATTTTCATACCAAAATATGTTAAATTCTTGTGTTTGGTTCCCTTATACTTCACTTGTGTTGGGTCAAAAGGGAATTATGATGAACCCAAGGCATACAAATGAACTATTTTAAGGATTTTCTAATAGCTCTGTGTTGTTCTGCAGGTCCTTGATGGTTTGAATGAAAGTTTAAGATGGATTTCTTTATGTTGGAGATGTGAAAATCTTCATGTCCAGCATGAACAGCAGACTGTGGTAGAATTCAAACAGTGGTTACAAAAGAGGTCATCTTACAGAAAATAACAGCTAATTCCTAATGCATTAGAAGTGCAATGTCTGCCAATTAAGAAACTAATGAAAAGGAATTGGTGTGCTTTCTCTCAGAGAGAATTCCTTGAAATCCATTCTGCACCTGAAGAATTTGGTCAACACAGCTGAAATATTTTTTGAAGGGAATTTTATTCAACGATTAATGGAAGGATTAGTTCTCTTTCAGTTCAACTTAATGGGAATTATGGATGATGAAGAAATAAAAATGGTCTGATGTCCAGGCTTCAGCTAAGATGATTGTGTTGTTCCTGGGACCATTACAAACACATGGATTTACCCTAGGATTCCAGCTCAGCTGAATTTATTGGCGTGCTGGGGAGCAAATCCAAGAATGTGTTCAGTGCTCACTCTCTTTTACCCACCTCTGCACAGCTTGTTTCCCTCCTGCTGTGTGACACATTAGCCATAACTTCTTCCCCTCTTGCACCGCTGCACAAGGGACTGTGCTTTGGCTCTGTGACTGCTAACAACATTATCGACAAAGCAATGCTCCCAAAATATAACGACAATCTGTTGTAGCACTTATTTACCAAATAACTCCTTTCAGATACACCATGCTTCTATTGTTTTTGGAGCTGTATTACTCACACAACCTATTTAACTAGCACTAACATTCTTAATAGTACAAAAAGCATGCAATTGAAAATCCAGGAGAACAATTGAGACCAACTTCACACAAGCACAGCACAATACTATGGCAAGTAGTACCTCTGTCTTCACCCTGCTTTACTTCATTACTAGATTGTTGTATTACTATGGCAAATAAACCTAACCCAGAACCCAAAGTAGTGATCAACACTTTACAGTCTGTTTTTTAACTAACTGTGAGGCCTACAGGATAAGAATAAAAATATTCCAGTTCTTGGAAAAGTATAAAAATTAGGCTTCAAAACAGGTCAGATACTTACATACATCTTTTTGATGTGCTCATATGATAGGAGAGCAGATTGATAAAGGACAGAAGAACTGCTAAATATGCACCATGACAAACAGTGAAAAATTAAGTATTGTAACTAACATTAATTACACTCTAGTAAGATGAATAGGCTGCTCATCATTAATGAGAATGTACACCTTTGTCTAAGTTTCACATCTACCTGTGATAAATGTGCTAACAGTGATAAAATACATCATAGTAACATTTGAATTAACAGCACACTAATAGATTGACATACAAGTATGAATAAAGCATTTAATCATAAACATTATACCACACCCAACAGCAAATTTTCTTCTTTGCATGTACATCAAGTAAAATGGATAAACATTACAATCTTATTTTAGTTTATGCTGAGATTGTCTAATGGTTTTACCTCATACTATCCTAATATTTGTAATCCAGATTATTAGATACTTATACAGTGGCTTTTGGGAGACATTCTGGCAGTCTAATGAAACAGTAAGGGGGATTTCTGAATAGAAAGGGTGGGACTTAATCTCAGGACAAACTACCCCCTGATTCTTGCCCACGTGGCAGGGATGGAATATTCAAACAATCTTCATGATGGGTTGATTCCAATGCCTATGAAAGGTTTACTTTACACTTAATGAAAATCAAAGCAAGTTTGTTGGTATAAAATTCTTATTTTTATCCTCAGTAGCCTTTCTCTCCTGTGTTTCCAGTGCCTTTTTCCTGGCAGGGAGGCAGAGAGGTGACTGAGCTGGGCATGCAGCACAAACAGCCAAGGCTGCCTTCTGTGCCTGTGGAGCACAGAGCCGCAGGCGGTTGCAGCCTGCCCATTTTGGAGGAGCTGGGATGCACAGCAGCCATGCCCTGCTCTGTGTCTCCTCAGCAGCCCTACAGGGGAGGTCCCCGAGGTGACAATGTCAGACCACTCCACAGACATGCCCCTGCTCACTGGCTTTCCTCTGAAGGCTCCTGAGGCACCTGGAAGCTGCTCCTGTTTCTCTGGGAAGGGGTCCCTTGCAGCACAGCTATGTTACCTCATGCCACCACCGAGAAAGCACTTGGAAATGCTCATGCTCTGTTATGGGCACTCGGCCAGTGCTGAGCAGACACTCCCAGCTGAGGAGCTGTAAGAGGCAGCTGTAAGTGGAAATTCCTTACACTGTTCCAGCCAGATTCACAGGACAACATCTCACTTTCTCCCCTGGTGGAAAAGACTTTGGTCCCCTGGCTGACCAGTGATGTATATTTGGTATGGCGCCAGAGGGACTAATTGGCACAAGCATTCTTCCTCGTTCAGGGTCAAGGCTCCAAGCGTGGCTGGCAAGTGAAAAGCCTGGATTTCACTGCTCACCTTCTCTCATGGACTGTTCCAAAGTTTTCACCTCAATGAAGAGCTTGACAGGCAGTGATGAGAAAACAGAAGAAAGGAGAACAGGAGGAAGCTGCAGGCTCGGTAGTAGCAAGCAGGGCTCTGCTACAGGTGAGACTAACAAATGGTGTAAGGACCAGTTGTAGACCACAGAAAAAACATTGTGAATTAGTTGAACATTGCAAAGGGAGAATTGCTTTAGCCTAACAGTTTCCTGAAGATCATTCAAACAGTGCAAGCTCATCAGTGTACTTTTAATGCAATGAAGCAGATGGTTTAAAATACTTTAAAACTGCCGGGGCTCACCTGGGCTGTACAGTAGATGACACTGGACTTGTGTAGTGCCTGATATAAAATGATGATGCAAAATCTTAAGAGATAATATACAATCAACATACAAATACTCAAGCCCAATTAATCCATCTGCATGGACTCCAAAATGGCTCTGCAGGTCAGCAAGCCTATGAACACAAGTGAAAAATCGTGCTTGTAAACCACACTGTGCTATTTATCTGCTGGGGGAAAGTATAGCAGCATCCCAGGGGGAAGGAGGTCCCCACATGTGGAACAAGGCCCACACAAGTGGTTAAAGCACTTCAGTCTAGCTTTCCTCTTCTATCTACTGACAGATCTCTCCAGAAAAATTGGAAATCTTGAAAACTGATGTAAGGATTTCAAACTGTTTGTATATTTTATACAATTCTGCTGCCACACTAGCAACCAAGCCAGCAAGATAATACGGTATGACTGCACTGGTAGCAGCCATACTCACATTGAAACTATATATTTTATTCTTTGCTACTAAATAGTACATTATCTCGTCTTCCTTTGCATTCCAGCTGGCAAGTTATTGATTAAGGGAACACTTCTGAGCTTCTCCCTTCCATGCAATAATCTTTATAATTTCACATTTCTAAATGCTAAAAGCACACTAATGCAAGTGGGAAGAGTTTCTTCTGCTATTTCACATACTTAAGGAGAAGATGTTATCAATTCCTATGCTTTGCTCTAAAAGCGCTTTGCAAAGGCAATAAGTATTATTATTTTCATTCTAGCAAGAAGCAAAATGGCACAGAGATTGCCCAAGGTCACCCTGCAGATCACTGAGAGAACCAGGATTAAATTCACATCTTTTGGGTCGTCGTGCAGAGACTCGGCAGCTCAGCTATTTTTGGAAGGTCAGAAGCCTCCAAATGAAGTATGGCCATGATATACAACCCATTCTCACAGTACAAAAATAATTTTACATTCAAAATATTTTTTCTCCAGTATTTTTAATTGTCTATATGTAGGAAGTGAGTTCTTTGCAGTAACAAAACAAGAGCTGAAAGAAGTAAGATTTTTAAATTTCAAGCTGAAGAAATTTCCTCCCTCCTGGACTCTAATGATTTTAAAAACTCAAGCACTGTGTGAAGCAGCAGCTGAAATTTTCTTGCACAAATTTTGACTTGAACTTTGGGTCATGGAGACAATCTTCTTTTACAGCATTAACAAAAACTGCAGAAATTTATTCTTTATCAAAATTAATATGGTTTTGCAGAAATCCATCTATGAAAGAAAAATGAAAAAGGAAACGTGTGTAGATTTACTAATCAGGTAATAAAATTTGAAGCTTGTGGATATTTCAATATGTTCTACAAAGATACCAGCTTGACAAATTGTGAGTCAATACCAGCAATAGTAAAAATTGTTCAGAACTGTTTTTCATATATATTTTGATTATTAGTTTGGATATTTCTTCTGACACGAAATCTGTTCTTCCCAAACCTCCCCTTTACTGCAGCTTATTATTATCTGAAAATACAAGTCTTTCTTTACTAATAAATTGTCTTCTGCTCTTTTTCCCTATCTTCCTCACATATCCTGGGGTGTAACTAGCAAAACCTGAAAACTGTATTAGTGTAAAGAAAATTAAATAAGTGATCTCATACATAAAGAAACCAAAATATAGTTCACATATTTCACTACTTTTGTTACAAATTAAAAAGCAGTTACAAATTCTAAAGGACAACAGGGGTGAATATTTCCATTTTACTTCAGTAAGACTGTCAATATATGGCATGTAACACTCAGTTCTGGCCTTTACTTTGCATGAGCAGCTCTCACCGATGTTCAGACTGACCGCAGCATACTGTTTTCCCATGGCTTCTATAGCTATTTTCAAATGAATGGATAATGCTAGTTTTTTTAAGCCCACAGTTCTGAGAATCTTCAGTATTAGGCCGATCTTTTTATGCAGGCTTGTTCTCTGATCTCAACAAGTCTTCTGGGTGATCTAGCAATTTGCTAACAACAGCCTCAGTAGGGAAAACATAAAATTTTCATTCTACATGCAAACTATGCAAATATTGTATATCTCAATAATGTGTTTTGTAATCACTGTTTTAAATATCTGTGATTCAGGAGATATTCTAGTTCTTCCAGGATATGGCTAACAATTCATCTCTGGAGATAAACATTTTTTAATTGGTCTAATGACTGATATGCTAACATGAACTCCCCTTGAAACTTGCAGTAATTTATTTCTGTTATTCACCAGGGACTGTTGTGTTTTTGAAATTGATCAGTAAGAAACCAAAGTAACAAAATATTTTTAATTCATTGCTTTGCAGTAGCATAACTTTTCAATGTTTAATCTAAATGAGGTATGAACTCCAGTGGGTCAATCATTAAGTTAATTTTAAGCAACAACTTGAATTGTCTTACTTTCTTCATTGATCAGTAGATCAACCAGTCTTCCAAGTAGTGGCATGAGTAATCCCCAGGGTAGAACTGATTCCAAAACTATTAATGAGCAATAACTTGGGATAAACTAAAACTCCACCTATGCAGCAGCCAAGATATGACCTTCATACATAGGGTTTCCTGACTTGCTTTGAATTTCCCCATGTGCCTTCTGCAGAAAGATATGTATGCAGCCCTGCATTGACACTGCCTTAAAGCATACTGGAAGACAGCTGAAAAACCCATACTCCTTTGAGGCATTCAGCAGGTTTCTGGTCAGCTATTACGGTCGATTATTTTACTTTTTAATTTCAGTATGTTGTTATTTTGTGTGGCCATCAACAATTTTCCAGTCACTCCTTTTATTTGAAGACTGGGATTCTATTCTCAAAGATAGTGACATCTGGACATGTTGAAACCTAAACCTCTTCCCCCGTCTCAAAAAACTTTAAAGCAGTAATATGTGTCCTGATGTGTTTTGAACTGTTTTTCTTTACACTTTTCAATCATTTTACTTTAAGTAACCTGGGCTAGGCAGTAAAGAACTGGGGAAAAGAGCAGAGACTGGAGGGTGGAACACAGCCTTGACACTGTAAGTCTGCTTCACTATGAATGCAGTTTTGCTCCTGGGAACTGTCACAACCCACTCAGAGTAACTCTTCCTTCACCCACCCAAAGTTCCTCCAGTGTGCCACATAGTCTTGTTCTCAGCCTAGCCCATTCTCAGGCCTTGTGCAGTTACGCTGCTCCTGGCAATGGGAAAGGAAATCCACAGTATTTTGCCTCCCATGAAAGCTTCTGAAAATGTTTGTATGTTCCCTTTGAGGAATGTGAGGCACAAAGTAAATTTTTTATCTTCCAGGGAATTTAGTATCTCTATGTTAAAGATCCATTTAGCATTAATGAAAAAATTGGGTTTTATCTCCACAATTAGCAGCTGTTCATATGTAACAACTGAAAGGCTTTGGAACCTTAATCCCTATTCAATATCTCATCAGATCTAGTAGAGAATGACTGGATTAGGACCTTATACTGGGTAAGTAGGATTCAATCTAGCCATGCCCTCTCATGAAGCAAGGCTTCAACTTTAAAATGTACTGGTGCTTAACTGAGCCTCAGAACTTGCAAAAGCTACAAAGGATGCAGCTGAAACTGAATCTTTGGTGCCTGACACTATCAGGTACACAAAATCCATCAGCATGATAAGTGTTCCCTCATGCAGTATCAATAGTCATCTTTCTTACATGGTATGAAATTAATCCTTCACTTGAAGCAACTTTCTCTTGGTCACTATATCTTATTTCTTGGTGACAAATGGACAGGATGTGCTACAGAGGAATACAGCACAAAGGAGACAAGGCAATGTAAACAGACAGGCTGTAAACCTCCCACTGCCTACCTCTTTGGCATTTCAGCACTGCTGTCACCAGCTGCTCAGACGAATGATAAAAGTTAGTATTTCCCAAGCCTCAAACAAACCAAAGGGAGCTTTTTTCCCATTTCACATATAGGTATTATTTGGGAATTGCAGGCCTCCAACTCATGGCAAGAGCAGGGCACACTGTTGAGCAGGCACTGGCTCCTCTTATGACTGGCTACTTAAGGTACATTAGAGCAAGTAAGGCTGAAAACTCAGTGTTCAGCCTGTGGTTGTCTGACATAGTCCAGTCCAAACAAGCCTGATAATCACAGCTCTCTCAAGAGCTGTCACAGTGTCACATTAATAGTACACATTAGACTGAAATTTCTAAAGCTTCTTCGGAGAAAGATTTTCTGTAGCACCCATCTGAGGAATCTGGGTTTTTTTAATATACATCTTGGAGCCTTTATATGTCCTAAAAACATATTGACATTTAAGAAGTGCATTCTTTGGCAATATTTAAATATGTCACATTTTGCAGAACTGTGATGGTAAAGGTGCTTGCAATTAACTTGGGAACAATTTTTGAATTTGACAAGCTCCTGCTATTTCTGTGATCTTTGATATTTTCTTGAAATATCACTAGAAAACCTATGCCTAGCAATAAAACCTCATTTAGTTGGACTGTTCAAATAAATTACATTTCTTAAATGTGCTCACAACACTTTCTCAATTACCTTTTCCAGGTATATCTTTGCAGTTTTTCAGCCTCTCATGAGGGGAAGAGGAGGGGCAGGCACTGATCTCTTCTCTGTGGTGACCAGTGGCAGAACATGAGAGAATGGCCTGAAGTCGTGTCAGGGGAGGTTTAGGTTTATTAGAAAAATGTTCTTCCCCCAGAGGGTGGTTGGGCACTGGAACAGGCTCCCCAGGGCAGTGGTCACAGCACCAAGCCTGACAGAGTTCAAGAGGTGTTTGGACAATGCTCTCAGGCACATGGTGTGACTCTTGGGGATGGCCCTGTGCAGGGCTAAGGGCCGGACTCAAAGATCCTTGTGGGTCCCTTCCAACTCAGCATATTCTGTGATTCTCTGCCTTTTTCCCCTAGAGACACAAGGCTCTGTAGTGCTGTGTCACATTGGTTATAGTTTGAGTAGGTTCAGGAAAGCTCCCAACTCCATCAAGTTTACCTTAAAGCTGACAAAATTGCACAGCTCAGTTGCAAGAAGTATAGATCCATAGCTTCTAGCTGGGGAAAAAGAATCTCATAATTCTACCACAGAGCAAGAAACAGAGACACGTTTTGTATTTAAAATATTTAAGGCAGCATTTTCTGCACAGAGAGCAGGGTCAGCTTTAGCAAGGTCATCTTTGGGCTGTTTTGTGACTTTTGCCTGACTAGCAACAACCTGGAAAATATCACACTTCCATTTTCACACCCACTGAGGTCATGCTGCATGGCAAACAATGATTAGAAGCAAATATATTTACAGCCAAATGAAAAAAACCTAGTCCAGCTCAGAAAATTCCTCAACTTCAAATTCACTTGCACAGTTGCAAATGACAGTCTATTTAAACCTGATTTTAATTTCAAGGTCTTACAAATCAAAAGGGCTTATTAACTATCTCATACTTCTAGCTCAGAAGGATACCTTTTATATGTGAAAGCTACAAGATTTGTGAGTAGTCTATGCAGTTAAATAAGAACATAATTTTGGCATCTTAAATATTAAGCATTATCAATCTAGAAGAAATCGAGGCATGCTAAGTGTCAATCACAAATAGGATGAATTTGTCTATTTGTAAATGAACAAGTTATTTGTTAATACAATAAGGTGAGTGTGTGAAATCTGTAACATACTGCCTCCTCTAATATTTTCCATCTCTTATTTCCATTAAAATGTGATGAATACTCCACCCAAAAGTCCAGAGAAGTGCTATGAGTATGACCATCACCAGCATCAATATTGCTAACAAATGCCTGGCATTTCAGTCTAAAGGAAGGCATGCGCTGGACAGAATGAGCGAATGGGAATTGATTCCCAACCAGATGCTGTGCCAAATCTCTTGAATTTCTGCCCAGTGGCAATTGTGCAATAGCTGGAAGTTTGGATGCGCATCCCCCGTTGTGAGTATGGTCATACTAAAAAGGGTGAATTAAATCAATACAAAGCTGCTTTCAGTTGGATGCAAGGGCTAACAGAAATGTGTTCCCGTTCAAAGCAGAGGAGCAGACTGTGGCACTTGTTACTAAACACTAGCTGGCAAACATGACACAAAGAAGAGACCTGAGGCAGTAGTCTCCATGTCAATGGGATGTCTATTGCTGAGGGAGGAAATCAAGAAGCTATCCTGTTTTCTAGATTCCTCATCTTTCTTGGCAGCAAAGGTGAAACTGGAGAAAAGGGAGGAGGGAACACAGCACTGCAATGCAGAGAAGCCATATGGTCTACTCTCTGCTTTACCTTTAATGTAAAGAGAGAAGACATGGGTACAGAATCCTCTGTAAATCAGTCCAAAGAAACAGGTTTTGTCAGTACAACATTACTTTTTAAATTGCTTCCCAGATGCTTTGAGGTACAAAGCTGAGGTACTCTCCCTGGCCTCATACCTCTGACACAGAGATAGAGTTGCCATTGTGCCCTTTTCTATTAGTCATAGAGGAAAAAAACAGATTATCTTCTTCAGAAACACCTAAAAACATAAACATGGATTCACAGGTATTCATACAGTAGAAATTTTTGATAAAATGGGCCTGCTTCACATATTGACTAAATCCTGTAGCTGTGCCAGCCTTGAACTTCAAGTTACTCACTTTTACACCTGAGCAGCCATCATCTCCCAGAGAACAGCTGGGGAACAAAAACAGAGGATGAAAGCACTTGTCCTGCAGCTCCCCTGATGGGTGGTCACAGCCTGAGCTATACCAGTATTAATAAATCACCACATGTACATAAGTATGTGTAAATGTAAATATTATATTTAGGTTTATATATACTCCATCATACAAGACATCAGCTCAGTTCCACTTTATGTGGATGTTTGTTCTGGTTTAGGCTGGGGAGAGTTAATTTTCTTCTTATAGCTGGTACAGCCCTGTGCTTTGGATTTACTGTAAGTGTCATGTTGATGACATACTGATGTTTTGGTTGTTGATAAGTAGTGCTTACCCTAACTTAAAGACTTTTTGGTGTCTCATGCTCTGCCAGTGAGGAGCTGCATAAGGAGCTGGGGGGAGCATGGCCAGTAGAGGTGACATGATATTCCATACCATAGGATGTCATGGACAGTACACAAACTTGGGGGAATTGCATGTGGGGGGCCAACCTCTGTTCGGGATGGGCTGGGCATTGGTCAGCAGGTGGTGGGCAAGTCCTGCAGGGGCACCACTTCTGTTTCTTGGGTTTTATTCCCCTCTTTCTTCTTCCTATTATTATTATTATTATTATTATATTTTACTGTATTTATATTATTAAACTATTCTTATCTCAACCCACAGGTTTTACATTTGCTTCTGATTCTCCTCCCCATTCCACCATGGGGAGGCAGGAGAGGCAGGGAGTGGATGAGGAAGCAGCTGCATGGTACTTAGTTGGGGACCTGTTAAACTTTGACAGTGTTAATAGATGTATGTATATTCTGTTCTCCATTGTCCTCTGTGATGAATTTTCCTTTGCCAAGTGTTTCTGTGCACTGTCCTATTTTGTCAATCCGTGCCTTAGTGTCTTTGTTTCTCTGATGAAGTTCTCTCTCTCAAACAGCAAACTTAGACCTCAGCTCTTCCACCTAAATAACAGAAGAGAATTGGTAATTAAGTTTTAACAAGATTTAAATGATATAAAAACCAGACAGTTAAAAGGAGACAGTGCCTTCGGCTTTGTTGTAAATTTGTATAATTATTTTCAGTCCTCTGGAGGATGCATGATTATGTTTCTGTATTTATAAAAATACTGCCCTGGAGGCAGGAAAATGAATTTTATAGTTCACTGATTTGCATATTAATGTCAGTCTTATGGTGTCAAATATATTTTTTAGCAAATAGATGTCCACAACAATTATCAAAATTTACAAATAATTTTATAATATACTTGGCCTGGATTAATTAATTTATTTTTTAAAAAAAAGATATCCTATAAAGACAAAATCAGAAAGCCAACACAGTTATAAATATACAGGAGAAGAATGAATCAGATGACCTAAGCATGTATGGATTTTTAACAGTTTTGGATTATAATAGTTTTGGTAAATAAGTGTTAAATGTTGACTCAGGTTCTGATCCAAAACTCTTTAAAGACACTTGGGCTGAAGATTTGTAACAATACAGTTCTGTGTGTCCTTTCTACAGAAACATAATCACTGTGAAACTCATTCTCTTGATCTGGTGTCCATAAACACTTTTCAGACTGAAAGTAAAAAGTGGGGATAAAAGATATTACTTGCCACAGTCCAAAATAACAACTGGAACTCTTCTGTCCAAAGCTCCTATCACCAGTAGAGCAAAAGCTCTGGTTTAGTGGTGGAAGATCATGGAGGCAGAGCCACCTCTTCCATGCTGCTACATACAGGAAACAGTTGTCAGGTTAAGGTTTGTTGTTCTCATTTATGAATCTACCCTGTATAATCCTAATATGTTCACAGTTGGTTTTATCCCTTATTTGTCTTGCATTTCATAATTTTTAAGAGGCATTTTGAAAGCTAGAGGTCCTGAATCTAAAGTGCTAAGTAAAGGTATAGGGTTTTGGAGTTTGTCTAGACAATACAAAATAGCAAGAACAATATCGTTCTACTTCAGGATCCAGTCCTGTTACATATATGTAGTGAAAGTTCTTACCAGCAGTCAGTCAAAAGACAATGAACTCAATGGGACATTTCTTTGTGCATGGATGGAAAAATTACAACCATAGTTAATAGTAATCCATTTTGCTATCAAGATAAATCCATTTGCCTTGCAGTTTATCTCCCTATGGAACTAATGTATTGTCAGCTGAAATAATGTGTTATTATCACTGCAATAATTATCATTGTAATAATCTTAAACAATTATTTGGATTAGAAATATGTCATATTGTCCAAGTCTATGAGGAGAGCTAAATACAAGTTTTGCAATTTTTCCACACAGAGAGTAGAGATGAGATGCTTGTTGTGTGCCAAAAATTAAAAGAGGAAGTGTCATCTCGGTGTGTAATAGAAGCAGATAGCGTGTATTTTACAGAAACAATTGAGCGCCAGACAACTCTAGCTCAGGACAACACTTGTTAGGCCATAAATGAGCTGACTGCATGTTCAGAACTACAATTTCAATGAAGTCTCAGTCAAGGAGATATTAATAATCCCTACTTAACTGTGACAAAATGGTATCACAGGGGGAACATATGTCTGGCACTCTTCACCAGTCCCTTGCAAACATAAGTCGTGACAGTTGAACTTTTTCCCCATATATGTGTTAGGCAGAATATTTAAAGGTAAATCAAAAATACTTTAAAAATAAAATAAAACATGAGCAGCCAAGACTGAGCAAAATGTTTCTTTGATGCTTCAAGGTTGATTGCCAATCATGTATATGATCTTGGGAACAAAACAAGGCGGCCCAAAGAAGCAAGAACAGAAAATTTTTGTGCTTCTTCTTTTTAAAAATCAAAAAACCTTCAATAGGTTATTGGGGTCATTTGCACTTGGAATTTTGCACCCACAATCAACTGCAGGACCTAAATTACAGATGTGATTCTACAGAACTTGTCCTTGCAAAGTGCTAAGCATTGGCTTTGAGATGAATGGCAGTCAGGGGTGGAAAAGACCCATCTCCTTGGAGCACCAAGGATGAAGACAGTAAATTATGGTACCGGCAATGGATCAGATGTAAGAATACAATCTCTACCCAATCCAGTGTGAGGTCTGCCAGGCAAGGTTCCTCTTCAAATATCTCTGATGAAATCTGGGCTAGCAGAGTTGTACTGGTATGGGCCTTTGTATGTATGAAACTGGAATATTTTTGACTCAGAATCACATGCCACAAAACCATATTTAATGTTTCTAGTCCCATGATTTGTAACACCTGATGACAGACAGAAAAGTATTCTTATTGTTAATAAAATATACTTACCCTTCATTTGCAGTGCAAACCTTCCATAAATTAAGAGTGCAAAGTTTGAGAGCAGGACCTATTTATCTTCACTGGTTTGCCAATGATGTAATGATCTTTACACACACAAAATTATAAACAGTACTGCATTTAACAAACAAGAAGTGTTCTAAAGACCTACTGGGAGAGGGG
Source organism: Margarornis squamiger (assembly GCA_035222235.1). Lineage (NCBI taxonomy): Eukaryota > Metazoa > Chordata > Aves > Passeriformes > Furnariidae > Margarornis > Margarornis squamiger. Next base: position 21,082,065 of record JAWWTY010000160.1, read on the forward strand.
TAGCTCATGATTTTAAAGATAATTTTCCAGTTTTTCTGTTTTCCCATGTTTGCCCAGGATTAGAAGTAAATTCAGATGAAATACTTTTACACAAACACTTAAGGCTTCATCAAGTTTTGCTGGCAAATGTTCAGAACGGCTACCTGTTCCAGTAATTTTCTTTTCAATTGATATTAACAATTAGGAATCAGTTACTTTTTGGCCTGACTCTTTGTGTGTGTAGCAGATGAAGGATGAACAAAGAAGGGATGAAAAGATGGCCAGAAGAGCCTTCCTTGCCTTCAGTCAACCTGCAGTAAAAGTCAATCACAAATGCAGTGCTCAGAGTCAGCCCATTCTGTCTTTCTGGGATGCAATACTCCCATCAAGGGCAGAGGGGCCATTCCCATCTGTGCCACTGCCACGGACAGGCTCAGTTTACTGAAAGAGTAGCATCTGAGTGACTCTGATGGTACCCAATCTGAGAGGGAATCCCAAAGCTTCGAAGTTGAGACAACGTAACTCTGCCCTATCCCTTGTCCTGTATTGCTTGCATTGTGAACTGTTCTGTTGTAAGAGAAATGAAGGTAAAAGTGCTGCTAGAGTTATCTTTGGTCTATACAGACACAGCGTCAGAGAGAGGCACTGGAAATGAGATTACACACAACAGTGTCTGTGCACCTGTGTATCCACATAGCTAATGCAATATTACAGAAAACTGATTTATTGCCAGCATCTTGTTCTGCAAGTTTGCAGTCCTATTTCATACTTTGAATACCTCATTATACAGAATCTGCACCTCTGGACTCTTCCTTTTCTGGGTGGTGTCATTTTGAAGTAATACATTATCATTTTCCATCATCTGGTGATGCATTAGCAGAATACATCAGAAAAACAGCTGGCTCAGTCTCTCAATCCTCAGCGTCCAGCAACTGCTGACTGTGATGATATATTACATGAACTCTTCAGTCTATCATTGTAATACATCAAAACAAGGCACTGGTCTAAAGGTGTATTACTCAAAGAAAGGCAAAGCTGAGCGAGCCTGTCCAGTAGAGGGGTTCTGGTTTAATTATGGAACAGAAGTTACAGTACACTGCATCAAAATGTAATGCCCTTAGAATTGAATACTTTCCTGATGAAAATTCCTGTAACCTTACTACCTAGTTTCTCTACCTCAAAGTAAACTTTCATTGGTTTGATGCAGATAAACATACTAAAACCAGTGCATAAAATGGTATTACTTCAATCTGTGTCTATATTCTTTCTCAGCTATTCTTCCTTTCCCTAGAGTAGAATACTTCAGTTGGAAAGGACCTACAACAATCAGGTGATGGATCTAAATGTAGAAAAAACTTTTTTTGCATGAGAGTTGCAGCACCTGAATTTACATTACTAGCAGAAAAAAACCTCCAGAATTTAATTTCATGGTGAATTAGGAACTGAGCAACATACATTTTTCTGCTCCATGTTTCTCTTCAGTAGAAGCAGCAAATACCTAATTTTCATTAGCAGGTAATTGATAACATAAGCTGATTGGAGATGGGGACAATGGGCAGCACTTGATTTAGATAGCACAGTACATTATAAGCATTGTGAATCAAAGACATACCTGAGAATGAACATTTCACCAGTATGCTACATTCACCAGAACAATTTTAGCTTTGTTATTGTTTACAAGGAGATTTAAACAGCCCTTTACTTACAAAAGAGATGGCTCACATTGATACACATGAGAAGAGCCTCTGAATAAAACATGCAGCAAGAATAGACCAAAAGTGTGATCAGTAGTTAATACTGTGGCTGTTACACCCACTTTTGTAAGCCTTGAAAGTGATTCAGCATGTTATAGATTTAGTTTTGAATGTGGGTGATGTGTCCTTTGCTGCAATATCTTGCTGTATTGGTATTGTGGGAAGGTGTGAGTGAGGATTAAGGACAATAGAGAGACAGGATGACACACGTAAACAGCGGTTACAAAATAGCAGGAAGGAGAGAAATTGATTAATGGATGATATCCCATAAGGATGTCTTGATGAGGGGACAAGTGAGACAGCTGCCAAGATAAAGAGTGCCTCAGTGAAAGGATCTTCTTTCACCAGCTTGGTGGTTTTTAAAAGATCTGAGTTCTGCAGAATTCACCTTTTCAGTACAATGGGAAAGAGCAGCACTACAGCTGCATGGCTGCCCTCTTTGTCCCATGATGTGGGAGCTACTGTGACCTCCCCAGTTTTCCTTACTTTTCTTACACCCTCTGTTCCAGGGATGAGTACATGGATATTTTCACAGGAACATAGCAAGGTAAGTACACTACAAGAGTCAGAAATGCTGTGTGGTCAGCCATTTTCCAGCATCACCGTCCTTGTACTGAAAGCAGAATAATCAGAAAATAAGAATAGGGTACTGTTTAAACACATCTTTCAAAGAAAATCATCAGATTAAGAACTTATCCTCTGGTTGCACTTGCAGTATGTATTTTTCCTCACTGGGAATACAGCTGACCTGTATAACTGCTAGTGATTTATTGACTGAAAGGGCTGGATTTATCCATGATGACCTGATCTAGTTGAAGATGTCCCTGCTCGTTGCAGTGAAGTTCGACTAGATGAACTTTAAAGGTCCTTCCAACCCACACCATTCAGCAATGTTATGACTCAGGCCCACTGACATCAGGCAATGCATTGCCTCCTGGAAACCTGGTACAGAGTTACAGAGCAAAGCTGGATGTAACCAGCCTTTGGCCAATAATGCTCAGTCCTTGTGCTTCACCCTACAAATTCTGAAGGGTATAATACCTGAAAAACAGCAGCTCCTGAAAAGTATACCACACTTCACAGACTAAACAGGCAAAGTATCTATGCTGAGTCACGTCATCCTTACTTAGACAAGACACAAAAGGACAGGAGAGATTTTGGAAGAAAGATTTCATTTCTCAGCCTTTCTCTGGTGAGTACTACCAAAGAATGACCTGGGACAGCTGTTTATTGGGACCTATGGAAAAAGTAATGTTTTGATAGATTCTTATGTTTACACTCAGCAGCATTTTTATCCTGAAAGCATTTTTATCCTGTACTACACAGCCTGTGAACTCCATGGAGAACTTTACATATACCCATGAAATATACAAGATGCTCCTGTATATAGTGGCAAAAGCCAAAGCTAAGTGGCTAGTTAAGGACATGAAGAAATTTGACAAAATAAATTTTTTTGGTTACAGTCTTTTTGCTATTTATTCCAGTTGTCTTATGTGACTACAGGGTACACGTGGTTACTTGCATAACTGGTACCTAACACCACAAGTTTTCTAGTAAATAAAACTTTTCTGCTTCCAAGTACCACGTCCCCCCAAGAGAGGGTTAAAAATAGTGTTTATTGTATACACCTGTTAACACATATATATAAAGAAAACCATTTCAATAAGCTGAATGAACCCATTCATCAGCCCAAGGCACACCTCCGCTTCAGGTCATTTTTAAGAGGCACACAGAGATCAAAGAATAAAAATCCAAAAATGCTCATACAGCTGAATTTTGTCCAGACTTACTAGCCACTGAATTCAAGACAAAAATGAAAAAATAAAGGTAGGCTACCTTGTAGATCTTCCTTCTTCAAGGAACTCAGAGCAATAAGCCCTCCAAAGAAGATCACTATTTTTTTAACCTCATCTAGGAATCTACGTGAAGTTAGTGTAGCACTTGATTCTGTCACTGTCTGCAGTATCAGTGCTCCATTGTCAATTAGGATTTGAACAGCAGACTTGCTATGCTGTTCTGCTTCTATGAAAATAATTTCTTGTGTTGACTGAACTTGTTCTTTTCCTCTTCATTTCTATATTATAAATCATCTCAAGCTTGTCAGGGGTATTATTAATAACTTTTTGTTACTTTTTTCAATATAACTTGAAGACCAACATTCCCCAGCCACAAGTGTCAACATATTAAGTGCTGTTCAGACATTTGAACATAATATACTCTGTTTCTAAGTCTTCCGTTGTATTACTAGTAGGATAATTATTACAGCAAATGATAAAATACTGCAAAATTGTTTTCTCCCCCCCTTAATAACATAAATAAAAGGAGCAATTAATTTCCTACAATAAAAACAGGCAATACAATAACGTACAAATGTGGAGTTTCTTCATTATTGCATCAAATTGCAAAACTGAAACATATAATTTCAAAAGGCTCATAAGCAAAAATGGAAACACAGCTGATGTTGCGTCAGCACGCGGCACAAACCCGTGAGGCTTGCACAGCTCACAGCTAATCTCCTCAAATGATGCAGCTAACATTTCTAAACGAAAATACATAACATAAAGAAGCTTCTCCATTTTTAAGGCCATACTTCCAGAACTTAAGGCAATTTTGCAGGATGTTACTTCTATATGTCCATCCAATACTATAGCATTATGGAATGACCAATTATTTTAAACCCTGTCTATCATGCATAGCTACATCTATAGCTTTATTGACACATCTTATGACAGATGGCAATAATGTTTTCAAATGGAATCAATGTGCTTCTAAATTGATACACCTCCCTCTACACCCCATATATTCACCAGATGTGTTTTTAGACCCTCTTTCCGCACTGGTGTTTTGGTTTGTTTGGTTTTAGGTTGCTGATAAAAGGTAATACATTTTCTTTGACGTCTCTTACAATTTTACAAGTATTCAAGGCACATTCCCTGCTTTGCATGGAAAATGTATTTGCACAGTTGTCAGAATGATGGACAGGGGGAGAATGATAGGAAGGAGCACTGATCTTTGCTTGTTATTACATACAATAGCCCAGTAGGAATCATGATGTGTTGGTGAGACAAACTGTGTCCCATTCTGGAACATATTAAGTTTGTCTCCAGGACACACATGACTTCACTAGGGTGTCTAACCTCATTCATAATAGATGCTAATCTTTTCAGGGCTGACTGATGACAGCACTTCCTGCCCTTCACGGAATTAGAGCTGAGTTTTATCAAAGGACTCAAACTGCCTGCTAATTAGACTAATTCCCTTCATCATGAATTATTTATTTCCATTGGTAACCGACCACTGTGACATTAATGGGTTCTGCTCAACTTAGTTTCATACTAATATACACTATAAGTTAAATGTTTAAAAACTCCTGATACTTCACTCCAGGTCAAGTGTGTCTTTTCACATAACTCTTGATGTTTTCAACAAAGTTTTCATAATTAAAGACAGTTAGAATAAAGTGTTTATTGCTATGAAAAAAAGGAAAATAACGAATATTTTTAAAATTCTGAAATCAAGGTGTTGGGTTTTTTTTCCCCCAAATGTGAAGTCATATATACATATTTAAGATCAATAATAGAAGTCCCCTACTGCAGTAAGAGAGTTTCAATGCAATTCACAGAACTGACTGGATAACCTTAACCAGAACATGTACTACCTCTGTATTCAAAATTCTCACTCAGTTCAAGAAGGTTTTTAGGTTTAGTCTCAAAAATACGTTCTTTTCTTAGGCAACAAGTATCAAATATGCAAACACAAAATAAAGAATATCTGGCAGACAGCAGCACTGCAGCTCAGTACCACAGGGCAGAGAAGGCCAAAGGCAGAGTGTGGGTCATCAGTGAGACGTAACTGGGAAAAACATAAAGCATCCTTCTCGGATGTCCTAGCAGCAGGATCCGAGTAAGGTAATAGAGGTCATCTATGCAGTACGTACAAGGTCTCAGCAAGAGAATTGATGACTGTTTTTTGGCATTGCTGTTCAAAAGTTACGATGACAACTGAGAAAAAATCCATGGGAGAGTAAAAACAAAAAAAACCCCAAAAACTAGAGTAATTTAGAAAACATGACCCGTGGCGAAAGTTTGTTATTAATGTTTAGAAAAGAGTATGGTGACATCTTCACTTATGCAGAAGGATGTTGTGGTTAGGCTGCTGATCTGTGTCCTTCATGTCTACAGTAACCAGGACAACAAAGAACCATTTCAGTCTGAAGCCATGAAGATAAATTGGGAAAAGGTTTCCTCACTGTAAGGACAGAGAAGCACATGCCCAACCTAAATAAAAAGGTTGTAGAATCCTCACCACTAAAGGGATTTTGGCTGAGACTATATGGGCAGATAATTGTTAGGGAAGGTTTAGGTCTATGAGAACTCAGCCCAGTCACAAAATTAGTTACTAAGGCACAAAGAAATGTCAGTTCATAACATAAACATAAATTTACCTTATAAAATTCTTTAGAATTTTGCAATTTCTAAAGAAAACTCTTGTACTTAAAAGTTGTGAGTATTTGAATATTTTTCAATTATAATTTCAATGTCTATTTTAGGAGCATTATATATATACACACATTATATATGCAGAATAACATTCGACATAACCTTTCATTTTTCTATAATTTAAATATTGGTCTTTTCCACTGGCAACACAGACATTAAATTTATTTAATTTCGATTAATTAATGAAATTTTTGTGACTCATGCACAGGATGGTATATTTCAGGCTGTACATTTTACAATGGATTTGTTTCCTCTTACAGTGGGTTGACCTTGGCTGGGTGCCAGGTGCTCATCAAGCTGCACTATCACTCCCCTCCTCGGCATGACAGACAGGGAGACTATAAGATAGAAGAGAACTCATGGGTCAAGGTAAAGGCAGTTTAGTTAAGCAAAAGCAAAGCACATGGGGAAGCAAATGAAAACAAAAGATTCCCATCAGCAGGCAATGTCCAGCCATTTCCCAGGAAGTAGGGCTTCAGTGTATGTAACAATTGCTCTGGAAGACAAACCTCGTAATAACAAATGCTCACCTCATGCCCACCCTACAACCCTCCTTAGCTTTTATATCTAAGCAGACATCATACAGAATATCCCTTTGGTCAGTTTGGGTCAGCTGTCCTGGCTAAGGCCCCTCCCAAGATCTTCCCCACCCCCAGGCTACTGGGTGAGAGGGCAACATTGGGGAGACAGCCTTGATGCTGTGTGAGCAGTAGCCAAAACACTGCTGTGTTAGCAAGAGCTTTCCAGCCACCAGTGCAAAGCAAAGCACAGCACTAGGAGGAAAACTAGCTCCATCTCAGCCAGATCCTATTTACCTGAAGTCTTTGCAGATCAAGAGACAACATACTACTTGCTCACCGATGTCACCTTTGAATCGCTTCTCTTGCAGCAAAATTGAAAGACTTTCCGCATGCTACAGAGTTGAGTTTGAAGCTCCAATACATTTTAGACATACTCATTACTAAACAGTGCATCTTCTCACTCATTTCACAAAATAAGTTTTATTCCAGTTTAATTACCCTGTCTGTGAAAAAATGACAAAACCATATACAGCATGTCAGAAGAATCAATAAGAAGCTTGTTTGTTATAATATTTATAATGACAAGGTGGGTTTAAAACAATAAACAGCAGACAACAGCTGGACAGTTTATATCCCTTAGCCTAATAAAGACTAGGACTACGGTATATTTCATAAATAATCTTTCACTTGTTAGACATAAAAGAACAGATATCTTTCTAACCCATAGTGATAACACTATGTAGGTGTTGGAAGCTAGATAGAAGTGAACAGAGATGAGATTCAATAAGCTCATGTACATTTCTATCACAGTGTGAGATACTTTGGCTGTGAAAATAAAGGTGTTATTTTTCCACTGTTGAAATAATACAGAATCAATGAGAGGCAACTGTGAGCCTCAATAGCATCAAGGGGTTTCTGTTGACACGCACAAACTAAATGAGCAGAGCTCTGCTGGATTGAGATGTCACCAGAAACCCCAAGATGGCATTACAGCCTTGTTTTTGTAAGTTGTGGTTTTTTGCAATAAACACATCTAACTGCCTTTTTATTTTAATTGAAAAGTCAATTTTTGCATTTCTTTCTGCTTTTCCTCCTCATCTCCCCCCCCGCCCCACCCAGGTTATCTGCCCTGCTCTGCCTGCCTTCCTCCTTTCCTCCCAGCCCATTCTCATACCTCCTGCCCCAACCAACCTGTTCCTGTCTTTCTCTTTACTCATTTGCCTTCTTTCTTTCATAGTTCTCTGAATCCCCAAATCACAATATTTCTGGAATAGGTGACTTTGCTCAGTGTGTTATCAGCTCTCCCTAATGTCACTGCACCAGCACAAATGCTTCCTTCAGCACTGCGCACAGACTAACCCATTAAGCCAAACAAAATGTCACTCATGTACCGCTTGTTATTTGGATGGAATAAGAGTCTCCAAGTAGCTTCTGATGCAGCCATATAAAATAGCTTTTATTTCAGAGCTAATAATACCTGACACTTGAACGGAGACTTCTATTCGATGATGTCAAACCATTTCGCGGGCATTAACGAATGGCGTCTCACAAGTGCGCTCTGACAAACAGGCTATTCCCATTTCACAGATGGAGATAACCGAGGAGGAAAGAGAGAGGCAATTTGTTATTACAACGTCTCTTAGGGCCCAATTCTTCACTCTTGTATTTAAAGAGTTTCTGTCACTGGCTTCAAGCCGACACTGAGTAAACAACATTAAAGAGCACTCAGATGTTCCAAACCTTAGTCCTCTAATAAGACATCTCTTCATATAGCAGAGTATGTTCTCCTTGCACACTGGTATATAGACACCTTTGAGGACATTTTATTTCACAATTACAGTTCATAAGTTACTAAGGAGGAGGACATTTTATACTAAATTGCTCTACCATCATAAATTAAACCAAATTAACCCAACTTTTAATTCTTTAAAAGCCTTTTTAAAAAAGTGGGATTCTTGAGGGGGAGCATTTTTTAAAATGTGACATGAAAAGTGTATTCTGTTGCAAAAAGTTAAGGTGTCATCAGAAACATATCTTCCAGCATTGTGAAAACCACCAAAGATCACAAAATAAGAGAACAGTGGGTAGACAGCCCTTACGAAATGCATGTCAAAGAATTTGGATAGACTGATAACTACAATTGGTTTGAATTAGCAATTAATGTTACGAGTGTGTGCAGTATTACTCAAACTGTGCTTATCAGAACTGACTGATATCATAAGATGCAACAAAAAGATGTCACTCACATCCTCTATAAAAGTCAGTTCTTTGTAGTTATTTGTAGAAGTATCTGCTTGTTTGACAAATTGATAGAAGAAAAATTACATGAAAAGATACTAAGATATATTTCTAAATACAAAAAGCGCACCAAAACTTTGTGTGAAAGGCCAAGAAAAAACAGAATAATAGGTGGAGCCATCAAGGGCAATGTCTTTAAAACAAAGAGGTTCTCACTGTGTTCTTGTGCACAGCTTAAGGCAGGATAAACATGCAGGATTCCTTATGGAACAGGGAGAAGAAGGTCGATCAGAAAAAAATTCTTTTTTTTTTGCTACTATAGAAAATCTGTTTAATTAAAATTGGTCTCGAGCAGAGATGAAAAAGCTGATAGCTCCTCTAGTTTGTGAAACTAAGCAGAGTAGTAGGAAGAAATTAAGAATCTTGAACAGACTTTTTTATTGTTTGGTTGGTTTTTTTAAAATCCTCATCACTGAGGAGTCAAGGAAGCATAAGATGGTAAGTTTTTGTAGAAGCATGAGGTAGTCATAGGGTATTGCATGAGACTGAGTGAATAACTGTGTGGGATGTAGAGAAGTAAAGGAGAACCAGACAGAGGTAGAGAGCAGGAGGAAATTAGTATTGAGGGCCTGTGAAATCATATGTGAAGGACAATAAGGAACAAGAAAGCAAGAAAAAAATCATCTAGGTTGAATAGCCACTCATGCTGATTTGCTACAGGGGAGTGAAGGAGGATCACTGGAGGGAGCACAAGGGAAGCTTCACTTGGACTGGGCACTTCTGGCAATTGAAAAACTTGATCTTTAACAGTGTCATTATGCTTGTGGCACATAATTTAAGAAGGGAATTTGCCTCCTCTTGTTTGTGGGCAATACCTTGAAGGCAATACTGACCAAATCACTCCCGTATTATGACACAGTCTACATCTTTTCTTAAACTTAGCTGGAATAATACTCCCTGCAAACACGAGATGCTCTGACACAACACATATAAACAATCCATCAAAATAAAACCATTGTCTCTAGTACCAGCGCAGAAGCAAACATCCACATGAAGCACATCCCACTCAAACACACTCCACCATAAGCAATAAAAATGGAAGTAGATACAGATATAGATATCAGTACAAATATAGGCGTCCTTGTGCTATTTATAATGCCATTTATTAATACGGCATTTATGCTCACCACAAGTCCAGTGCCCATTACACTTATTACTTTAGCTTGGTAATTTACAAGGACAGGAACTTTGGATTTTTTTTTGGGGGGGGGGGAGGCGGGGGGGGACGGGGCGTGTCAAGAGGTCCATGCTCAGCTGAAGTTATGTCCCTGATAGCCCCAGAGGTAAAGTGAAGGTTGGGCACATAACGAGAACTTTGAACAAATGTCCATGGGTAAATTCAGCAAATAAAAATTAAAATCCTTTTTTTCAGTTCCTATCACTTTCAAACTTCAGGAAGCTAAAACTAAGAGAATATCAGCTTTGGTTCATAATATCCAATTATGCAACTACCACTATTTCCAGATACTGGCCTGTGAAAATTACTCTTTCAGCATATGAAGGAAGCAAACAACAAAACCCAAACAGTAAAACTTTGCTATTTATGCATGAGAAGATTTTTGAACCACTCAGTGAGTCATTTTATGGAGCAATTAACTTTCCTTTTTATGCAGATATTTTTTTCTTCGTCTGCCACCTTTTTAATAGTCCTTTGCATAAATTGGTAAAATAATTTCTCATTCCCTCAGAAACAACAGCTGCATTGTGAACTCCTGAATTGGCATGTCTTTGGAATATATTATAATAATTCAGAAACTGCTGCCATTTCTGTCAAGCTTTCATTCATACAAAGGTTGCTTCAAACATCCCATCTTCCCTCCCCCTTTCATTGGTATTGCTGATCTCAGATGGTCCAGTCACTTCCCTTGCTCTCCCAACTCCCTCTCCCGCCTCCAGTCTCAGCCCTTTCTCTCTCAACCTCGACACAAATCTCCTTCCCTTGCCACTCCCTAGATCTGGCTCTCTGTAGCCTTCTCAGTCGAATTAGACACAAATGACTTGTCTTGACTTCCAAAGCCCTTTGTGGCCTATCTGCTCACCACTGACCCTCTCATGTTCAATATCAAAGGTCAGCGCTTGCTTCCAATTAGTCTGTGAGCCAAGGTACCTTCCTCTGACTGCAATGCTTTCAAAACAAGCCCAGTCATGCTCTTTCCTCTGTTGCCCCTCACACTTGGGGAAGGAATTGTCTATCAGTATCTGCAAAGCCTTCACATTCTGCCTTTTTAAATCCCTCCTCAGATCTTCACTTTGCCTTCAGAAACTGCAGCAAGAGCCCGGCTGTTCTTGTGTCAGGGCAGTGCTAAGCAACACAACAGGAGGATTCCTCACTGGTGTTGATCCTCTACAGGGAAATGCAGTATTTGTGTGCCCTGTTTTGCAACTCTCTGGGGGAGTTGTGGCTGATAACTTGAACTTTGTGGGTCCTGCAAAGATGCAAAAAATAATGAACAAGAGAGAGAATAATAGGGAAAGCATAGATTGTTGGTTTCTCAGGCCCAGGCTCGGACACTGCAAAGCTCACATCAGCTGAAAGCTGTTACTGACTGAAAAGTCCTGGCCATCACCTACAACTTCAGGGTGCACCTTTCTCATTTCAGACAGAGCTGCAAAGTCTGGTAAAACTATACACCACTTACATGGTTCTAACCTGGATGAAGTTTGGTAGCATTCCATGGATTTGGTAAGAAGTGTGCTTTCTTGATAAATTCAGATCAAGACTGAAAAAAACCCTACTGAAACTATTAAAAATTTTCACATGTTCAAAAAAAGTCACCGTTGTACTTTATCTTGAACAAATCCACTCACCTTGCCTCAGCATTTCTGCTGCAAACAACTGCACTGCTTTGACTGCAGTTTGCCCAAAATTTTAGAGGGACGTATACACCCAGGAAAAATTCATTCAGATAAAGGTTATAAGTAACTGAAATTTTATTAGGTATCTGAAATTCATTTATACGAATAACTGAAAACATGGTCATACAATAGTAAGTTTGCCTTAAACTGATAGATGATGCTCCCAGCTCCATTATTACAAACACAGTGGTTTATTATGAAGATAATTGTGGGTTGTTCAGCTGGAGGATGGAGATGTGTGTGTGGGAAGTAGCAGAATGGAGGTAGCTAAGTGAGTGGAGTGTAGGTGAATGGCTTAACTGATAATTTCCTTGGGGTTTTTTTACGATTTACATTAGTATGCAGAGGAGTGGGATCTAACTCAAAGAACTTTTCCAAGCAGGGAAAAAGTCACACATAATGTGTACGTAACCATGGGAAATACAGAAATTCTATGTACTGAATTATGTAATTTACTTAAAAGTTGTAGCTTGTTGTCAAAAGGGCCTTGCTGGGTTTCACAGCCTGGAAAAGGAGTTTTCATGAAGCATGTTGTTCTTCAAGAAATGATCAAAAATGCCATTTGCTTCATACCACTGACACAATATTTGGCTCTGCCATTTAAATGCAGTTACTTCATTTTAACATTAGTGTTATTAATAAATGCAGATTGCAAGGAATAAGTAAGTTCTTACAGTGACAAAGGGATAGTTTATTCAAAAAAGAAAGCTGACACATTGCACATTCTAGATATTTTTTTAAAAAAAAAAATATTATTATGGTGGCTTAATTGTAATAATGGCTCAAGGTTTTTGTGGTCTAGTATTTTTAATACTCCAGTGTAATCTACTCCAGTCATCCTTGACAGAGAATAAAGATGGGTTTTCAAGGATCACAGCTTTCAAGCTGTGTGGAAATGCCCATTTCCCATCTTGAAAGTAATCACATACACACACAGATAAAGACAATGATACTTGGAGTGGTATTTATAAACTGAATCTAGGACAAAGTGCATGTTTCTGCTAAGAAAGCCCATCTTTTTTTCATGGCTAAATTCACTGTGTACCCAGAAATCGCATAGTGCTAGTAAAATTGTGTCTTTAATGGGCATTTCATCCCTCTGGCAATCATAGCTGCAGCCTTTAGCACAGTCATGAAGCCGTCTCTTAAAAACAGCTTGTCATTTTCAAGTGAATATAAAATTTACACTTTTCTACAAAGTCAGAAGAAAATAAAATCCCAAACCCTCTAGCATCTGTTTCATGAGTGTATGTCAACACATGTATATTTATTTTTAAACAGATATAAAATGTGAAGACTTTTTGCTCCAGAGTTTACATCCTTTCCTCCATAATGAAATTCTTTCCATGTCTGCCTGAAATGTTGGATTTCAAATTTAGTTTTCAAACTGTCAACACAGCTTTGACCTCTGAATTCAAACAACCATTCCTGATAGACTGGAAACAAGAATCTTTCATGACATCTCAAGCAACTACACTCTCCAGATCAGTTAAATATGGTGCTCATTTTGGTGCAGAGGGCAAAGATCTAATGAGATCAGGCAGAAGAACATTCTGCTGCAGCAGCCAGAGGCCCAAAATATCTTTTCCCCTTGCCATGTGATGCTTTCCAGAATACTCCTTTCTCTGCTTTTCCTGAGCTCCTAAGGACTCAGTGCCATCTTTGCAGTTTGGCTTGTACTGGTATTGGCATACAACTTAGATCTTACAGATGAAGAAACAGAAAATTCTGCTAGTATTTATGTATGTTCAATTTTCCACTGAAAAATTGAATTGGCTTTAAAGTATTGAAGTAAGATATGTAAGATACACCTTCTTTTTTAATGTATTCAGAATATGTTTTAAAACTTTTCTCTAGCCATGTAAGCAATAAAATTATTAGACAGGAAAAAAATAAGAAAAAGAAAGAAAGAGAGAAAGAAAGAAAGAGAGAGAGAAAGAAAGAGAGAGAGAAAGACAGAGAGAGAAAGAAGGAAAGAGAGACAGAGAAAAAAAG